>CM053625.1:325720074-325741109 GCA_028646595.1 Phalanger gymnotis | reverse complement strand
TCAGCTCCCATGGGTTCAATTATTATCTTTATTCAGATGACCCCAGACCTCAACTCCCCTCCTGATAGACCTCTCATCTTGCATCAAGCTAGGTGATGTCCCTCATGCGTCTCAAAGTCATCCTATCAGAAGCTGAACTTGTTACCTCCCGCCTCAAACCCTCCTTTCTTCCTAACTCCCCTATGACCATTGGGGGACCACCATCTTTCCAGTTTCCAAGGCCCTCAATCTTGGGGTCACATTTGACTCCTTATGCTCTTTCACCTCCGTAACCAACCTGGGGCCAAGCCCTACAGATGAGAGCCTCCCCTCTCAGACTATAACAAACCAATGCTGTACCTAGCTTATTTGCATATTGTTTTTTATATGTTATTTTCTGTGTTAGATTGTGAGCTCCAAGGAGGCAGGGATTGATTTCACCTTTCAGGAGGAAACTCTTCTCCCAGCACACATTCTGAGGTTTAGAAGGCCTGAAGGCTCCCTGGACACAGAACTAGGCTCTTGGGGCCTTCCTTGATACCCCTCCCCAACTCCCCAGGCCCTTCCCTGAAGGTCACTTTGTATTGAAATAGGTATGCATGTACATGCATGGGTGTAGACATGTGTTGTCTTTATTGTACATTATATGTTGAAAGTCAAGATTATGTATAATGTATACATGTGCATATGTGGGGAGACAGAGAGAGACAGACAGACAAAGACAGAGAGACAGAGACAGAGAGAGAAGACAGAGAAACACACACACACGAGATTAGAGACAGTATGACTAAAAACTTGACCAGGGTTCACGTCCTGTTGGTGACACATCCTGGCTGTGTGATCCTGGGTAAGTCACAGTCTCCCAAAAAACTCTGCAAGACTCCAGGTTGCAGAAAGACCACCAACCTGCACCGGTAGAGGGAGTTCTCCCACTCAGGAGTACCCTGTTTCTCTCTATTTTACATTATCTGCCTTCACAGCCAAGACTGCAGAGGGCAAGGACTGTTTTGTCCTGGTGATGGTATTTCCAGCACCTAGCAGAGCATTTGTGAATTGGAGGAATTGTGGAATGGAGGAGCAAGGCTGCTTTCCTCTGAAGCCAGGACTCCAGGAGTGGGGAGATTCCCCAGAGCTTGACTCACCAGCCTGCGTGATTTTGGGGAAGTTTTTTTTTACCTTTCTGTGCCTCAGTTTTCTCAGTAACATTAGAGGATGCCACCAATGGCCTCTAAAGCCACTTTGGGCTCTAAATCTATGTCCTCCACTCTCAAAGAGGACCCAAATGACATCACCACACCAGGGTCAATGTCCAGTATGTTCAGTGCATGGTCTAAGGCGTCTGAGCTTCCCCTCAGGCTCTGTCCACGCAGCCTCACACTCCTAGGAGACCAGAGGAGGTGAGGAGGTTCAGTCACCTTCGGGAGATCCTCTAGACTCTCAGATGAGAACTCCCAGAGAGGCACTTTCCCAGCTCCAGCAGATGGGGAGGCACCACTCCTTCCTGGTATGCCTTCTGCCCCCCATCCACTGGGCTCTGTGAACCAGCCTGCATTCTTCTGGGAGGGTTCACAGGAAGAGGGGTCCTGGAGGCAGTGGGAGGGGTGACCCCCGGAACCTGCGGGAATGTTGGCCTGCTGGGCCTGGCCCAGTGGAGACACGCAAAGCAAACAGAATTTTCAGAACAAATTCACCCCATGTGAACAGGCTCTGGATTGTTCTTCTTGGGGGCAGGGGGTGGGAGAGGGAAAAACATTGAGGTTTTGAATGGGGAGGGGGGGATGATGGGAGAGGGACTTGGTGAAGAGGAGAAGAAGGAATGGGAGAGCTGACTTGAGAGAGGATGTCATTCACTAGGATGCTTCATCATGGTGGCCCTGGAGGCCACCACACTCGGAAATTCAGAGGCTGACGGACTGGGGGAGTGGAAGGGAGCTTAGAGATAAATTAGTCCAGCCCTTCCAGTTTTCGGAGAAGGAAGATATTTGCCCAGGGCAATCAGTGTGATCACTGATGAAATTCAGAGCCCAAGGAACCCTTCCTCTCCATCAGCACAGCTGGAAACTGCGCCCTTCCAAGGAAAGAGATTTTTTACCCAGGTGGCCTAGGCAGTGAGCAGCCAAGCTGGGATTAGAACCCAGGGTCTGCATAGTCAGTGTTCTGTCCACAATGCTCTGACATCTTATTGCTGGGCACTGAATCTTGCCCAGGAATTATGTGAGTTTGATTCAGACTTCCATGTACAGGTTATAGGAAACCCCAGTTCAGGCTCTGGCTTAGTGACGCTGTGTTCCTCCTGGGTGGCTCTAAGTGTTCAGACAAGGAGAGGTCAGATATGGGAATATCTTGGGCGAGGGAGCTTTGGGCTGGAGTGAGCAGAGGCTGGGTGATCTGGTCTCTCCCACTTGCTTCCATTCTGGCAGGTGGGTGTATTTATCTGATTTGGTGTGACTCTGGGGTGCCATGGCCCAGGCGCATCAGAATTGAAGCAATCTGATAAATCTCTGGCCAGTCCCAGCTTTGTCCTGCTGACCTGCAGGGTGCCAGGTGAGGGGGCTCCTTCCAGACTCACCATTCCCAGGGCGATGCTGGCAGCCCACTCACTGAATGTTGGACGGAGAGCTCTGCCCTTCACTGACTGGCTGTCCTTGGGGAATGCTGTTCTCTTTGTCATGTCTTAGTTTTGTCATCTGTAAGATGGAGATGAGAGTCCCCATCCTCTCTACTTCCCTGCATTGTTGGGAGGCAATCTCTCTCCAGGTCTAAAAATTGTATGCCAGTGTGAGCCACTCCATTTCGATGATTGCTGTTATGAGACAGACAGACAATGCTGCCCAAAGTGCTGGTGGACCGGCTGTCACTGGCACCTTCTGAACACCGAGCATTTCAAGGAAAAACTCACCAATGGTCCCCTCTCCCTTCTTGTACCTCATTCAAATAGCCTGACTTACTCTAAGGCCAGAATCCCCTCTGGGCTCCTTGGGGAAGGCATCGTAAGCATTTTTCCTTAGAGTTGGGAAATCGTATCCTACTATGAGCCAGAAACCGCCTGGAACCCCCAAAGACAGAGGCTCAATTTCAAACTCGAACCCGGGAGGTCAGAGAGTGTTCTCTCCTGGAAAATCATAAACTCCCACTCTTGGCCAAAATAAAGCTGAGACCCCAGTACGCAGGGAGGGGGGCCTCAAGTCAAGCACAGCAGTTTCTAATATTTGTTTTTCCTTCAAACTCCTAATTAATCTTGACTAGCCTAACAAAACAATTAAGGCATATTTGCATTTGTTTTTTCAAACTATACATGCGTATGCATGCTCCTTTGTGTGTGTGCATGGATATGTACTAACCTTCCAGCTGTGGTAGGATAGAAAAGACTGGAGGCAGAAGTCTTGGGCTAAAATCCCAGCTTTGCCATTTACTCACTAAGTAATCTCTTCTATGAACCTTAGTTTGCTCATCTGGAAAATGGGAGTATAGCTATTTCCATGGCTTACCTGACAAGATCATTGAGAGGGGTCTACTCTGTGGGCCTCCAAGGGACCTAGAGGCATCAGTGGTAATTGACGTAACTTATTAGATAAGGCTTGGCATAAGAGACAAACTCCCTCACTTGCCCTCCCCCATCTCATCCTCCAGTGTCTCTCTGACTAAGCATCCCCAGGCCTTCGACACTGGCTGTGAATCAGTTTTGCCTGCTTCAGTCTACTTCTCCAAGTTGGAGACCCATATGGTGCTGCAGAACAGAAGCTGAGCTTGAGTTTCATCTTGTCCAACCCCTTCTGTGCAAGCAGCCTCCATCACAGGGCACAGGCAACATCAGGACCATGCTCTGCCCAGAATGTGCATACACAAAGTGCCTCTACCCATTTCCTCTCTAAGGGCTGCCTGGAGGGAGCTTTTATCATCTAACCATAGCCCTGTATCAAACCCTGGCTCATGGGCTGGAATAGGAGTAGAAAAATCAATCAGTCCCTTCCCTTAAGGAGATGAGCTCTGGGAGCCTAAAATCCTGAATTAGGTCCTGGAAATGCCAGCTATGTGGCCATGGAGTCCTGGGGGAATGGGCCAAGGGATTTCTCTAACATTTTAACCTGCTTTGGGCTTCATCCTAGGTAGAATGCTGCTGCATATCCAAGGATCATAGATTTAGAACTAACCATGGAATCTGACCTCCTGGTTTTATGGCTGAGGATGCCAAGACCCAGAGCAGTAAAGTGGTTTGCCCAGGGTCACACAGCCCCTGAGCTTCTGAGGCCAAATTCAACCTCAATCTAGAGGCATGACTCCCAATCTGGAATCCTATCCGTCTTACCAAGCTGCCTTTCCAGCTCTGGAGGAGATGCCCTTCACTCCTCTGGTGTGATGGCATGTGCCCAAACCAGGGTCACTGGTGTGGATTTGGGGTGCTAGGTCAAGAAGGCACTGCCTGGTTATTCGAGTTCCTCTGAGGGTGGAGCAACATTGTAGGCTCCATAAATGAAAATCGACTAGGCTGCAGAGAGAGGACATCCCCAACATGATGAGGTGTCAGAGCCAGGAGGGGCCTTAGAACCTAGAGCAGTTAGACATGCTGATTGCTGTCAGGATGGGATTAACTCTGTTGCCTTTCAACTCATTTCTCTGCCAGCCTTTATAAAAGGGAACTAGGGAGCTCCGACTAAGGTGGCAAAGAAAGCAGAAAGCCCCCAAATTATCTTCTTCTGATGCACTGGAATTTGATACTTTACAGGACAGAGGGCTGGGTGAGAGACCCTGTGGCTGTAACTCCCAAGGTTCAGCAATCAGGATGAGGTCTAAGAAAAGCTCTACTTGAACCATGATTTAAGTATCTGAGTCAGCCAGTGCTGTGCTGAAGGTTATGTGGAGGGATGGGAGCCACAGGACTGTGCCCTTCACTGACCAGGAGCGTGCAGGCAAGTCACTGCCTTTCTGGGCTTCAGTGAAGTAAAGAGATCGGTGTAGAGTTTGGGCAAGGGAAAACCAGCCCTGGCTCCTAAGAGTCAGGCAGGGGAGAGGACCCCATAAAGGCAAGAACGCTTTTAATTAATTGAGTTTCTTTTGTCTTTGCATTTCCAAGCCTGGCACATGTCTCTGTTTTAGTAGGCACAGAATGCATGGCTTTTGACATGAGTCAGCACAAGTGCCCGTCAATGACCATGTAAATCCTCCTTGTTGAGGATCTTCAAGCCCAATGTGGTGGAGCGAGCTCAGGCTTGTGAGTCCGGCCCTCTGGGTTGTGATCCCAGCTCTTAGTCCCTTGGCCAATCCATGTAGCTTTCTGGGGCTCCTGCACAATGAGGAAGTTGGACCAGGTAATGGCTAACTAAGTCCCTTCCAGCTTCCAAGTCTATGATCCCAGGAGCCTTTCTGCATCCAGGGAGCTGACATTTTCCTTCTCTCCTCCTCATCTGCTTTGGCACATTGAGGATGTGATCAGAGCTATTTCTCCATTTGTTAATTTCATGTGTCAGGTTCTTTGCAAACCTTGTCCTTGTCTTATCCCAGGATTAAACCTATGGAGTCCTCAGGTTTCCCAGCTCCCATGTAAAAGGCTTAGTAGGCCAGAGGGGCTATGATGTGAATTACTCTGCTATTGGCACTTTCTGCGTCAGTTATTGCTTTTGGGGTATGGACTAACCCCACTGCTCCAAAACTCATGTCCTCCCTTCTCTCGCCCTGTACATAAAGCAACACTGTGTTCAAAGGAGGCACTTTTATAGGTTAATTGATTCATGAGTTACTAAGGCTGAAAACAAAACCATGACCCAATGGTGGACCCCCTAGTGGTAAGCCTCTCCATGATATGGCACAGCTGGTCCTCAGATAACAGGCATGGGATCAGTGATTGGATCTGTAGTCAAAGCTTTGCTGGACTGGTCAGGCTCTGTGCTCCCTTGTCTAAGCCTCAGAGCCTAGGGTCAGTCACCTCCACACTATAAAGCCTCCAGCCAAAGACAACTTCAGTAGAGGCAAGAATGGAATCTTAGGGTAGGATATTGATCAAAGGAGGAAACCAGGGTGGGCAAGGGCCTCCAGAGTATGCCCAGCATGGATGGGCTGAAAGGAACGGGGATGTCTGGCCTGGGGACATGGGAGATGCATTCAAGGATTTAAAAGGCTGTCATACCGGGAGGAATTGCCCCAAGATTATTCTACTTGGTCTCGGAGTGGAGGTAGCAAAGAGGCAGATTTCACCTGTGCATATGTCAAATCAACAAGCGTTTATTAACCACCTACAATATGCAAGACGCTGGGATAAGTTCTAGGAAACTCCCCAGAATAGTTAGAACTCTGCAAGAGTCTATGGACGCCCTTGAGAGGTAAAGAGCTGCCTCCGATGGTGATTTCTGCTGGTAAGAGCTGATTTTAATGAATACTTAACTTGTCTCCTGGGCATAGCTGTGTGGGGAAATTAGGCAAGATGCCTGGACCAAACTCAATGCATGTGGATGTTCAGAGTCTCAGATTTCTCTGATTTATGCTTATAACTATTTTTATTTTTAGTAGTAATTACAAAGGCCTGGAGGATCATGACCAATATCATCTCCTAAACTAATGAGAAGGGGATCTATGTATTTGTGGAGGGACACAATTTTATAGGAAGCTTGATGAGACTCCATTAAGCCAGATCATCCTGGCGACATTTAAGGAAAAATGGAAAAAGGAAAGGAAAAATATGGAAAAAAAAATCTGTCAATATTCTATTCTCCATTAATGAAGTGTGGCCTCCATCCCTTGACTTATTGCAATCCTTAATATGATATGAGAAATAAAACTAACAAAAGGAAAAGTGAAAGGGATAGCTAGACTAGACAACGTATGGACAGAGGAGGTTCATGGGAGAGACAGTATGACTGGGAGGAGAATAAGGGACTGAATCTCAAGGTATCAGAATGACAGGAAGATATTTGGGGGGAAAGGTATAAATGCTAAATCAAAGTATTCCCACTGGAAACAACCATAAAATAATAAAAAATATTATAAATATGTAATAACAATAAATAAAATACCACAAAAAGTATTATCATTGTGGAGAAAAATGATTGCAAAAATACCAACGGCATAGGCAAGAGTTACAAAGAAGCAGCAGGCCTGGAAGAGCTGGGTCCTGGCCCATTGGAGGGAGTCTGTCCATTGACAAGCTCAGAACTCCAATGAAATATCAAAGTAAATTAAAGACAAATATTTGGAATCCACATGGTGAAAATCTCATGTGCAGAGCAGGGGAGAATCTGATCACGGTAGAGCAGTGGGGCAGGGATGGCTAGGAAAGGAGTGTTTGTGAGCTGGAGGGCTCCATCCCCCCACCCGCCATGTCTGCCAGGGCCTTGGGTGCTACCCTCAGGAGACAAGTGACAGGCGTCATTGCAAGGAGGAGAAGGGTATCAGCTGTGGGGAGGAAGCCTTGTTTGTGATGAAGCCAAGCCGGCTGATAAGGTCCTCTGCCGTCCAGCTTCATTCATTCTCCCCACGGCTCCTCTTTGATCCTGCAAAGAGATTTAGACATATACAAATATACATCATCTTCCCAGCCCCAGTGTCCTCAGAACCCAGGCCTGGCAGTAGAAGGATTCTGCCTGTCAAGCACCTATTTTCTCTTTGAAGACATGGAAAGAGGAACACAATGACACATCTTTCCAAGGTCTGATTTACAGACATGGCTTGGTAAATCAAATGGCCGCATCAGAGTTCATCATCCAATAATATTTTTCCAGAACCCTTTGGTGCCTGGCCCAGGGCCAGGCACGACACAGAGCCCAGAAGAGAATCAGTCCCTGCCTCTTGCATGCTGCAGCCTGTGAATATGGAGACTTGGAGCCCTGCGGGATCAGGGCAAGGTCACTAGGGTCAATCTCCTCTTCTTTTGGATGGAAACAGTCAAGTTAAGCGCCCACTCTGTACCAGGCACTGTGCTAAGCACTGGACCTAGAAGGAAAGGTTAAACATTCCTGCTCTCCAGGAAAGCATGGTCTATACTCTCAGAGGAGGGACAGTGAGGAGAAGGACATACTAGCTGAGGTGTCCTGACTCTGACCAATGTCCGTTCTAGGATGCCGCGGAGCCGATGACAGCTTACGATCTGAGAAATAGGAGTGGCATGTGGCAGGAGACAGTGGTGAGATTCAGCATGCCAGGGAAAGCAGCCCCTTACATGTGTGATATGTGTACCTCTGGCGGGGGTTGGGAGGGCCCAGGGGAGACTTAAAAGTAGGACACTCCTCTGAAGCCCCACATCCCAACTCAGGCCCAATAGTGGTCCCCTTCTAGATAAGGGGCGTCCAGACTTTCCCTGATGGCCTCTGTCCAGCAGGAAGCAGGACGCCACCAGAGCTGCAGGCTCTTATTGTTAGAAGTTCTCTTAGAGTTAACACAAGTCTGTCTTTCTGATCCCAGAATCCCAGAATATGAGAAGGAGACTTGAAAGGTGACAGAGGCCAGTCCGTGTAGTAGTCATCCAGCCTCTGCTTGAGGTCCTCCAGCGAGGAGGAGCCATCAGCTCCAGAGGCAGCACCTTTCACCCTGGAACAGGTAGATCTTCCTGTGCTCCAGCCTAAACTGGCCTCTCTTCCAGTTTAGGTGGTGCAGTGAATCCAGGGCTAGATTAGGAGTCTGGAAGCCCTGAGTTCAAATCCTGCCTCAAGACACTTAGTGACCATGAGGCCCTGGGCAAGTCACTCATCTCTCTGTCTCAGATTCCTCATCTTAAAATAAGGACAACAACAGCCCCTATCTCACAACTTTGCTATGGAGATCAACTGAGATTATGTATGGAATGCTTTGCAAATGTAAATGCACTATGTGAATGCCACTTTTATCATGAGCATGAATGCTGGAAGCTGTCCTCCCCCTCCAAGCCTCCAGTCTTCTCTTCTCTAGGCTATTCGTGCCCTTAATCAATTAATACTCACATGTCTTGGACTCCAGAACCTCCTCCTTCCTGGCTTCCCTCCTGGGGCAGTCTCTGATGTATAAGGTCCTTTTGAAAACTGTGGCTCCTAGACTCCACATAATGCTTCAGGTGAGGTCTGACCAAGCAGAGTAGAGAAGCATGCTCTTAGTCCTGGGAACTCTGTCTCTCTAAATAATAGAAAAATAGCCCAAAAGGCCTATCAGAGTTGAGACTGGTAAAAAAAATGATAGCAAACTATAGATTCTAAGTAGACCTCTGGGGCCAAGTCCTTGTCCCTGTCTTAGCCAGCAGGAGGGCCCCCTGGGGTGTGAGAGAAGTTCTTTCCCTTGGCCCAGGCTCAGCCACCAATATTCCTTAAGTGCCTAGATGCTTAACTCCTCTGATAGTGGAATGATGTTGGAAAGAGAGAGGGCATCCCTTCCCTTTCTTCTTACACTGGGCTATTAAATTTTAACCCAAATTCTGATTGTACAGGAGAGCAGGGGCCAGTGGTCACCTGAGCATAACGCTGGGTGGTCTGAGCCCAGCACTCTGAGATTTCTAGATTCTCTTCCTTTAGGAATTCCATGAGTTGGCTCTCATATACTTTGGTAGCAGGCTTTCGTATCAGCTTCAGGGGGAGGAACATCCTACCACGGAAAGAAGGCCTGACTTCCTATTAGCTGTGTGCCTGGAGCAAGGAACCAGAACCTCCCAGTGGGTGAACTTTAGAACCAACCTCATTTGGACCTTCATCATCACCTTTTGACTCTAGACTATTATTACAAAGGCTTCTTCATTAATCTTCCTGTCTCAAGCCCCTCTCCACTCCAAGCCTGCCTCCACTCAGCTGCTGACATGATTGTCCAAAAGTCCATCTATCCCTTTTCTCCCCATAATGTCTGTGGGCTCCCTATTGCCTCCTTGTGCCTGTCAGATGCCATTTTGTTTACCTAGTAGACTGTGGTCTGTTTGAGAACAGGAAGGCACTGTTTTATTAATGTCTTTATATATTCAGAGACCAACACAGTGTCTGGCCCAGGAGAATGCAAGACAGAGCCTTGAGCACAACCATGAAGAAGGGGTGGAAACCCCATCCTCTTGAGTTACCCAGCAAAGAAGATTGAAAAAATGAACCAAGAGAGAGCAGCATCCCAGAAACCCCAAGACAGACTGGAACACAGCAGGAATTTAGTAAATGCTTGTTGTGTGTAGAATTGTAAACAATAGGCCCCTTGAATCATGTTGCTGTGGTCTTTCTTCACACTGCTCTGCTAGGGCAGTATCTTTTCTTCCTTGCCCTGGGAGAGGACAAGCCACTGAAGCTGAAGGAGAACTGATTTTGGGAGAGCCCCATGCCAAGTCCTGAGATCAGCTCCATCTTTGCAATCAGCAAATAGCATTCCTTCTATTTCCTGAGGTCAAGAACACCGGAGCCCCAGGGGCTGGTGGCCACCATGAACAGGCCCTGGAGAATGCAAGAACATTAGCTCCAACCTTTTAAGTGACTGTCTTCTCCTTTATCATCATCATCTCCCTGATTTTACAAGTTCCATGTTTTTTTTAGGTAAGAAAACACTGGTGAGTTCATGTTTTATTGTTTCTTGCCGTTCCATAAATTGCGTGCGGCCAAAACAAATGTAGGTCCTACTGTGTGACCCAGAGACCCTGAGTGTTGACTTTCCGCAAGTTATAAACAATGGGGAGATATGTTAGCCTGGGTCACAATTTTCCATTGCCAAGGAGAGCGGGAGCTCACTTTTAATAACAAAGCCATATCTATCACTGAAGTTTCCTCCTCCACACATGCCGGATCATGTTACCGTGCCCAGCGAGGGACATCCTTTCTGAAGACCATAGATTCTACAGTGCCTCTTCTGCAGCGAGTGAAAAACATGAGAGCTGCCCCTCACATCACTGATCTGGGCCGGGAAAGGTGGGATGGTGAAAGGGCCCTGAGATCCCAGAGATCCGAGCAGCTGGAGGCCATTGGAGCAGAGAGGAATGGGATTGAATTCCTTCCCAGAAGGGAAGCTCAGTGCCCTGGGCTGTATTCACACACACTGTGTGTGTGTGTGTGTGTGTGTGTGTGTGTGTGTGTGTGTGTGTGTGTGTATGTGTGTGTGTGTACATGTTACAACACTCAAAACTTTGGGACGAGACTCCGATTGGAGTCTTCATACTCCTTGGGCATAGAATTATATATTCTCCAAGCTGGGAAGGACCTGAGAGGTCATCTTGTCTAATCCAGAACTGAATAAGACTCCTCCTGCCCACAACAGTGCCCCCCTCCCCCACCTGGTGAGTACCCAGCCCAGGCCTAGAGTCAAGAAGACTCATCTTCCTTAGTTCAAACTCGGCCTCAGATACTTACTAGCTATGTGACCCTGGGCAAGTCATTGAACCCTGTTTGCCTCAGTTTCTTCATCTGTAAAATGAGCTGGAAAAGAAACAGCAAACCACTTTAGTATCTTTGCCAAGAAAACCTCAAAAGGGGTCACAAAGAGCCAGGCAGGACTGAACAACAACAACAGATAATAAACCCTCTTTTGGACATGCTGAGCTTGGAAGAACCATAGGCATACTGTGTCCAATGTCCAATAGGCAGTTGGTGAAATGGATGGGGCTAAAGTTCAGGGCTGGATGTATAGATCTGGCAGCAAGCTGCATGGTGATGATAGTTAAATCCATGGAAATTGAGACAAAGAGAGACTGAAAGGCAGAAAAAGAGAAAGAGAAATCAATCCATAAACATTTACTAAATGCCTACTATGTGCCGGTCACTGTGCTAATCGTTAGGGACACAAAAAAGAGTTAAAAGACAGTCTCTGGCCTCAAGAAGCTTACAATCCAATGAGACAGAGACAGACACAGAGATAGAGAGACAGAGATAAAGAAAGATAAAGATTGTAGAAACAGAGAAATATAGACAGTCACATAGACTCACAAAGTGCAATGCTTTCTAAAAGAAATGTTTCACAATATATTTAAAGGCTCTGTCAAATATTTTGATTAGTTTTTTAATTGAGGGAAGGGAAAGTGGTAGGCAGGACAGAGCTTTGGGGTACATGCATGCAGGACAGGTGAGAGCTGCCATCATCATGGATCCAGAAAAGCCTGAAAAGCTTGATGAGGTACAAGGTAAACCAAGAGGGGAGTATTGCTCCCTGGCTCACAGACTTCCTTAATACCCACAAACCTGCCCTCCTATTGCCCTCACATACTTCCAAGGTACATTTCTTTGTCCCCTCACACTCCATGACCTCTCTGGCCTCCAACACCCTACACTCTCTAACACCTATCCTCACTCCAATCCACATGGGGATCATTAAACCATTGATCTAGCCGTCCCATGTAAATCTTGTACCTTCGTGATCATCTCAGTTTAAGAAGGGTAAAGTAACTGGAGAAGATCCAGAGGAGGATGGCAGGGCAGGGGTAGGGGGTAGTAGAGATGACCCTATGTGATACATGAGCGTTAGTTGAAAGAAATGGACATTTTTAGCCTAGAGATGAGTTTGGGGGATGTGATACCTATGTTCAAGTATTTGAAGGGCTGTCATGTGGCATATGTTAAGTGCCTACTATGTGTGCATTTTAGGGTCAGAGTTAGAGTTAGGGTTAGAGTTGGAGTCGGAGGGATAGGGTGCTGAACTCAGGGAATATACAGAAAGACAAAAGACTGTTTGCTCTCGAGAAGGGTCAAGGGAGAGACGCTATGCAAACAACTGTGTACAAACAAGATATAGACAGGCTAAATTGGAGCTACTCCCGGAGGGAAGGCACTGGAATTACGGAGCATCAGGATGGACTTCCTGTAAAAGGTGGAGTTTCAGCAGAGATTTGAAGGAAGCCGGGAAGCAAAGGGCAGGAATAAGGAGGGAGAGAGTCCCTGGCAGGGGGGATGGACAGAGAAAATGCCCAAAGTTGGGGGCTGAAGTGACCTGTCATAGCCTGGTGTCAGGACAAACTGCCTCAGGATAATTGCTGTTTCCAGTGTGGATTGAGCTACCTCCGGAGGTGGTAAGCTTCCCCACTCTGGAGTTCTTCAAGCAGCAGCTGGATGACCACTTGGGGTATTGTGGGGTCACTTGACCGCTGCTGAGTCTTTCCTGACTCTCACATCCTGTGTGTCTCTGATCCCATCCCTCCCACATCCCTTTGTCTCTTCAATCCTTTCCATCTTTTCCTTCCATCTGCAATTTCCCCTTTGCTAGTGGGGCTTTTCCTGGTGCCTGCAGCAATGAAAACTTCTTCACCCTTCAGAAATAGCAGCAATGCCCAAATCGACTCTGTCATCCTGCCTCTCACTGGAGCTACCCTCTTCTGTCTTCTCTCTCCCACTTTACTAGGAAGACAGACAGTCTGTGCTTCTTGTCTCCTTTTCCTCTCCTTCCCCTCATTTCTAAGGATTTTCCAGTCTGGCTTTTGACAAACATTTTCTGCAGTGGTCATTTCAAACCTTTACTTCTCTCTGAAGCCCTCCTATTGCCCCTGATAAAATCTCTTCTCTGGAAGGTTTTCAGCAATGTCTTAACTGCTAACTTCTCTGACTTATTCTTAGGCCATTTGACTTCTTTTGACAAGGTTGGCCATCTCCACCCTCTCTGGTCTGCTGAGATGGCACTCTCTCCTGGTCCTCTTCCTATATGTCTGACCACCCCATATAAGTCCCCTTTGCCGAATTTTCATCTATGCCATGACAACTAACTGTAGGTTTCCTCCAAGGGTCAACCTTGGGCCCCCAATAGCTTCAATGGACAGAACACTGGACCTGAAGGCAAGAAGCCCTGAATTCAAACCTGGCCTTAGATACTTACTAGCTGTGTGAGGCTGAACACTTAACCTCTGTCTGCTTCAGTTCACTCAACTGTAAAATGGGATTATAATATCACTTACAGTCCAGGGTTGTTAAGAGGATCAAATGATATATTTATAAAGCACTTTTTACGGTGCCTGGTGCATAATAGGCATTTAATAAATACTTGTTTTCTTTCCTCTTCTTTTTTCTCTCTACAACCTCTGTTGGTTATCTCCCGTTGGCTCACTTATCATTTCTATATGATGGCTACAAAATCTATATAGACAGCTCTTATTTCTCTTCTGAATCCCAGATCCATGTTCCCAGCTGCCTTCTGGGCATCTCCACCTGGAACACCCCACAGACATATATGTCCTCTAGGAGTGGAGATGAGTGTTATGCAATTTGTCTTGTGTCTACGTAGGGCTTTCTCCTCCTAGCATCTTGCATGCTACGGTTGCCTCCTTACCTGTCCCAATTGACCTGAAACTCAAGTCTGAGATGATTCTGACCTCAACTCTCGGCTTCTTCCCAGGCTGTCTGTGTGACTTGGGAATTGTCTGAGATTCTTCCCTATCACCCTGAGAGAGCATTTGAGAACCCCAGCCTGAACAGAAAGAAAGAAGCCGTCTAATATTAATAGCCCATTAATAACTGAATATTTTGGACAAATAAGCAAAGCCAGATGTGAACGGAAATGTTGCCCTGTTTCTCTCAGCTCTGAGCACACTCCTCTCATGTAAACACTATAGCTTTGTCTCCCAGAATCAAAAAGTGGGCGTAAGACCAAGACGCTCAATTTTCACTGCCCAGTTTAAGTGTAGTTAAAATAGTAAAAGGAAAGAAAGGTATGTTGGA
This sequence comes from Phalanger gymnotis, assembly GCA_028646595.1. Taxonomy (NCBI): domain Eukaryota; kingdom Metazoa; phylum Chordata; class Mammalia; order Diprotodontia; family Phalangeridae; genus Phalanger; species Phalanger gymnotis. Next base: position 325,726,587 of record CM053625.1, on the reverse strand, counting down.
AACAAGGTCATGAAAAAGAAGCTGACAGGCTCCCAAGTCCGGCTGCCATTGGCCATACAAGGCGCTCGCCCCACAGAGATATCGGAGCTGTTCCAGCTCCCTGTTAATAGTCTCTGGGAAGCCGCCTTGTTCTCAATGGCTCATTCATCCTCCTGAGGTTTGTTCTGCAGCCCCTTGTCCTTAGAACCTAAGCTGGATTTCTTGTGAAAAGCTGACCTCCTTAACCCACAGGTGTTGCCAAGGCACAGAGAAGGCTGTCGGAATCTTGACAGTCCACCATGGTTGCTCATTTGAGATTCAGTTATTGAGCATAGTCATCTATTTCTCCTGTATTTGTGGGCTGGCATTTGCCCAAGCTCACTTCACTCCCAAATCACAGTTGAAGATCCCAAGATGTACAAGGAAATGTATGAAGAGACTCATCCTGGCCCAGAGTACATGGCTGTCTAATGTCGGGTCAAACAAGGCAGCTCCTACGAGGTTCAGACGTCCTCGAAGGCTCTACATTTGCCTTAGTTTGGGCAAAAACCAGGGGCTGCGGCTAGCTGGAGGGAGCACAGAGAGTCAGTGTGCCTTGATGAAGGCCAACCCCAAAAGCTTCCCAGAAGGATAAATCTCGCTTCCTGCCTGAATTTGTAGCATTAAGCCTTACATAAGACGTGCTCTGGGCTGGAGCTCAGGGAGTCTGTCTTCCAGCCAAGAATCACTCGACTGGGGTCTCTATCCTTCTATTAATACTCACGAGCCTGAGGAGGACAACCAGACGCATGGGGAGGGGGTGACGTGTTCCAGGTGTGTGCGCTGGCTGGCCGTAAGGAGAGCTAGCATTCCAAGGCAGAGATGACCTTTCCAGGAGCATTGCATCCCATTCCCACTTCCTTCTTGGGCCCCCAGACTGGGGAGCCATGGGGCTGGGACACCTTGAGCAAGAGTCGAGTGGGGAAATAAAGCTTGGGGAGATTGGGTTGTTTACAGTGAGGAGTAGGCGACTTCCTGTTTCTAAGCAAAATGGTCTAAAGGAGGCTCATAAAAAAGCCATTCACAGGCTCTAGTAAAACGTGGGGATGAGTTAAGTGTAAATGGATCAGTAGCATGCAGATTAAATTCCCCTCAAAGTAAACAGGCAGAGACCCTGGTCAGCTGGCCTCTACAGCTGGCTGATGGCAGAACCAAAACCAGAGGAGCAAGAGGCATCCGTTCCAGGGATGCCAAAGACCACCAGGTTGCCCGTATGAAGAGATATGTTTTCTTTGGATGGCTATGCCTGTCAGATAAATTATGGCATGTCTATCAAAGTGTTTAGTGGCTGCAAAAACACCAGCCATAGGGAGTGTGGGAAGATAACACCCAGGACACGGTTTCCCCAGTGGTCATGAAGGTGTGGAGAAGGCCAGGAGTGATGACATTGGGGATAATTAGCACTCTGTATACATCATCTCATTTAAAACAACCCTGTAAGGTAGGCATTTATTAAGTACCTATTGTGTGCCAGGCACTGTACTAAATGTTGAGGAGAAGGTCATCTCAGAGGGAAGTGCTACCAATGGGTTGGGGAGGACTCTGGGGGCTGGCAAACGCTATTACACAACACGCTCACACGAGGGTGGCTATCACTCAGATGGCCTCTCTTAGGGAAGGCTTCTCGATTACAACTTTCTCTGCCTGACTTTCTCCACAGTTGGAGCACTCCCAAAGGGAGGCTCAGGATGGCAGCTGTGGAAATGGGAGGAGATGGTTCAGAGTGTCAGGAAACACCCCTATTTCCTTTTTTTTTAACCAGGTTGCTAAACTGGCATGTGAAAGGAATGCCAGAGATAGATTTTACCTAGATTTTAGCACAGTATTTGATAAAGGATCTCTTACTATGCTTGTGAAAATGTGGGCCAAAGTGTTGGTTTCAAAGTTGGGGTACTAACTTAAACATAAGGAACCCTGTGGAGGCATATAGACTTAGAAAATCACATGAACATTATCTGTAGTCTATCGTATTTTTATTTATTTTCTTAAATATTTCCCAATTAGATTCTGATCTAGTTCAGGACACTTGGGAGCCTTATGAGCTTGACACAGCTTGGCTAAATGTTGGTCTTGAATTCTGAGCCAGCCGAATGCCAAAATAAAAAAAAAAGATGGTAGTGTGATGCAATGGAAAGAAAGCTGGGTTTAGAAGCAGAGGTCTTGGGTTCAAATCTTGCCTTTGTGACTTCGGGTGAGTCGACGAAACTTCTGGGACCCATATTTCCCCTGTGTGAAGTAATGTGGCTAGAACTGATCTCTAAACAGCCCTCCAGTTCTAAATCCACGGTCCTCTCATGAGCAGTTGCTGGTAGTTCAATGTTAACCTGACAGGAATTCTGTAGCGTGGACCTCAAGAATCTGTACCGTTTGAATTCTTATCAAGGACTTTATGAAGACATAGGTGACATGCTCATTAAACAGGCTGATCTGGGACAGAGAGACAGAACACTGGTGACGTGGTCAGGAACCAAGAGAATCTTGGCAGACATTGGACTGAAGCTAATGAAATGAAATTCAATAAGAATAAATGGAAAGATTTATCCTTGGCTTCAAAAAATCGGCTTGCTAAGTAAGATGTGGGGAAACACGATTAGGAATCAGTTTATCTAGAATAGATCTGGGGGTCTGAGTATACCACAAGCTTAATGTGACACAGTAGCTTGATGTGGGAGCCATCAAAATTAATGTGATCAAAGATCTCATTGGAAGAGGGAATGCTTCCAGGAATAAGGATGTCATAGTCCCACCATACTCTGCCTCCATCAAAACTCACCTGGTGAGAGGGCCAATATTTAAGAATGTTAATGGACTGTAGCACAGAGAATGACAACAAGGATGGTGAAGGGACCTTGAGTTTATGACATATGAGCAATTTGTTGAAGAAACTGGGAATGTTTAGGCTGGAGAAGAGAAGACTGGGGTAGAGATGTTGGGAAGGAAAGACATGATAAATGCTATCCTCAAATACCTTGGAGGTTATTATATGGAAGAGAAATTAGATTAGGTGTGCCTAGCCTAGAATGGTAGATGTTGCAAAGATGCAGATTTAGGCTTGTTGTCAGGAGAAAATAAAACAATTCCCTGACATTTAGAAAATAAAACAACTCCCTGACAAAATAACAGACCCCAAAGTAGACTGGGATACCTCAGAGGTGGTGGAATTCACTCATTGGAAGTCTTTGAGCAGAGGTGGGACCAGTTTGCTGAGAGGGGAGTCTCAGGTCGGATGGGATTGGACAATCCCCTCCAGTGCTGAAATTCCAGCATCTATGTCCAATCAACCAGATGACCTTGGACAAGTTCCTATTCTCCATTGGACCTTATTTTTCTTCTCAATAGAACAGAAACAAAAGGGAAAACCAAATTCTGTTCTGAAAAGGTGAGATCTAAGATCCCTGTCAGTCCTGCCATGCCACGAGTCATACTGAATTCATTCTCTTCCCCACCCCCAATCCATCCCTCTTCCAAACTTCTTCATTTCTGTTTGTGACACCAACATCATCCAAGTCACCAACTTGGTTTACTCTTGGTTTGATCTCCATTCTATCTCAATTCAATCTCATTCAACCAACACTTACTGGGCACCAACTCAGTGAGAGGCAAGGTGATACCCTGCCTGCTCCATCCAATGAAATGTCCATTTTACGTCTTTATCTCTCACATCTATCCCGTAGCGATACAATATTTGTAAAGTACTTGGCATAGTGCCTGGTACATAGTAGGTACTTCATAAAATACTTCTTTTCTTCTCTCCTTTTCTTTCCTATCCCCTCCCCTTTTCTCCCTTTCCCTGTCTTTCCTTTTCTTCCTTTCCCTTCCCCTTTCTTCTCTCCTTTTCCCTGCCTTGCTCTTCCCTGCCTTTTCTTTTCCTTGACTTCTTTCTACTCACATTGGGGGAATATGGGATGTTCAGGGAGGTCTAGCACCTCTGGTAGGAAGGTTTGCCAAGCACTTTTCAGGGCTGCTCACATGCCTTTGGTGTCCTCCTTCACCCAACTCTTACCTGTGGCTCCAAGAAACTGTAGTTTGCACAGTGGCCACATTCCTGTGAACTATCTGGTCAGATGGGCCAAACTTGGTTGAGGCTAAACTAAGGAGCCATAAATCCACTGGTGAGTTAGGGGGTGTCTACCTCAAGCAAGACTTCCACTGGCAGAATAGGGGGATGAGAACAATCTGTTCTAATCGCCATGAGGGCTGCTGAAGCAGGTGCTGTGGAGAGCTCAGAGCTTGGTCAGACATCAAAGATTCCAGTCATCCAGACTTTCATCCTGCCACTGGACTTTGATGACTCTGGAAGAGAGAGTGAGGCTGATGACTCTGCGCAGCTCTGCCTCACTGAAATCCAACTAATGCAAGTCAAGATATCACTGATCCTCTTTGAAAATGAAAGATGAACCAGATCTCTAGTTCAGGCTTTCATCGCTTCTTGCCTGGACTACTGCAATAGTCTTCTAGTTGGTTTCCATGCCTCAAGTCTCTCTCTACTCTAATGCATTCTCTACTCAACTACCATAGTGATTTGCAAAAGGGCAAATATTACTGTCCCCAATAAACTCAAACTGTTCCCTGTTGCCTTCAGGATAGTCCTATGTCCTTTAAATATCTTCCTTAGCTAGACCAGTTCCAGTCTTCTCAGAATTTACTCTATGGTCCAGCAACACTGGCCTCCTTGTTTTTCTTCATTCATCTTCCTTATTAGTGCTTTCCCTGAGTCCTCTCTTTCCTTACCCCTGCCTTTTAGAATCCCTATCTTTCTTCAGGACTCAGCTCATATCCCACCTTCTGTGGGAATGCCTCACCTAGACCTCTCAGATGCTAGACCCTCCTTTATAAAGTTAGCTTTCATCTATTCTGGATATATTATGTATGTTGTTGTTTAGTTCTTTCCATCATGTCTGACTCTTTGTGACCCCATTTGGGGTTTTCTTGGGAAAGATATTGGAGGGATTTGCCATTTCTTTTTCTAGCTCATTTTCTGTATGAGGAAACCGAGGCAAACAGAGTGAAGTGACTTGCCCAGGATCACACAGCTAGGAAGTTTCTGAGGCCAGAGTTGAACTCAGGTCTTTCTGATTCCAGGGCCAGCTCTTTATCCACTGTGCCACCCAGGTGTCCTATCTTATATGTACCCAGCTATTTATATCATTCATCTGTATTATAATGTAGGTTCTTTGAGGGCAAAGAGGGTTTTCTCCCCTATTTCTTTGTATTCCCAGCACTTAGGACAATGCCTAGAACATAGCAAATGCTTAATTAATTTTCTATGAATGCAAGAACTCCTACTTAACATCAGAGGATCTTCTTCAAGATCAAAGAAATGAGGAAAAAATCCATAAACACAACAATCTTTACAGCAGATCTTTTTACGGCAGAAAAGACCAGGAAACTGAGAGTACACTCATCATTTGGGCAATGGTTGAACAAGTTATGGTATATGAATATGATGGAATACTATTGTGCTGCAAAAAATGATGAAGGGCAGGGTTCGAGAGAAACCAAGGAAGATTTGTCTGCAGTGATGCAGAAAGAAGTTAGCAGAAACAAGAGAATGATTTATACAATGACAATATTGCAAAGACAATCAACTCTAAAAGAATGGGTTACTGATTAGCACAAAGGCCAACTACAATCCCAAAGGACTCATGGTGAAACATGCCATCCAGCCCCAAATAAAGGTCTGACAGACATGTACAGCAGACTGAAGTGGATATTCTTTTACCTTTTTTTCCCCTCAAGATATGGCTGATGAGAGAATTCAGGTTTTGTGATTATATATTTATAAAGGACTTTGTTTATCTTGCCCTCTCAATGGGTGGTGGAGGAAGAAGGGGGAGAATCTGGAACTGAAAATAAAATTGAAAAAAAAACTTCTCCAACTTATTAGTTATACTTTGTTGATTGCAAAAAATATATGATAACCCAAAGCTCCCATGGATTCTGTAACATTCCTCAATGCATTTGTATGTTTTCAATCACAGCAGCATCTCAGTACATCTGAAGATTCAGTATGCATAGATGTGTGAGACATGTTATTCATTCACTCTGCAGAAGGGTTGTTTGCCAATTCGTTACATGGAGTTATGTGATCTATATTGCTGGAGCTACATGAAGGTCTAAATGGCAAAGCTTGGGGTGCATAGGGATTCATGGACTCTTTTGTAATAACTCTGTGGCACCATAAGAATCCACAACCCATAGTTTGGGAATGACTGTGATCAAGACATGTGAGCTGCTGATTTTATGACAACAGCCCTGGCTGGATTTATTTCCCCTCGGTACGGGAGAGAAGTACAGGAGAGCAGCCTTGGGGAAACAGAGTTATCCATGTGTCCCTGTGGACCCATGAGCATGGCTATGAAAGTTCACTTCGGAGAAATTAAGTGACTTGCTCATGGACATGGCTAATAAGAGTCAGGCGGGACTTGAACCCAGGTCTTTCTGGATCAGTGGTTGTTTCTCTCACATTTTTCCTTGTTGCCCCTATTTCTATCA
>CM053625.1:325688768-325719574 GCA_028646595.1 Phalanger gymnotis | reverse complement strand
GGGGGCTGGGAGGTCCGTGTGGGACAGACCTTACCCAGGGACCATCCAGGCTGTCCTGCGGTGGAGCCCTGCTTCCCTCTGCCACTTTGTGGGTTCTGCAGCTCTAAAATTGGTTCAGAGCCATTGTTTTATAGGTTTTTGGAGGAACTTGGTGGGGAGCTCACGCCAGTCACTGCTTCCCAGCCGCCATCTTGGCTCCGCCCCCCAATTCTACCCTCTTTTAACCAGTTTTGGCGACAATGAAGATCAAGCATTATTTGTGACCCCTCCCCATTTTCTTCTTCAATGTAAAAGCTCTTTTTTGCATGCCTTTTTATGTGACAAAATTTCCCTATTCTACCTCTTTCTTCTCCCAGTGCACCCCTCTTTCTCACCCCTTCATTTCTTTTTGCTAGAGATCAACCCAGCATAATTGACTTACATGCTCTCTGTATATACAGATTCCTCTAACTGCCCTAGTAATGTTAAAGTTCTTAGGAGTTACATATATCATCTTCCCATATAGGAATGTAAACAGTTTAACTTTATCAAATCCCTTGTGATTACTCTTTCATATTTACCTTTTTTTCTTCCCTTAAGTCTTATGTTTGAATGTCAGATTTTCTATTCAGCTCTGGCCTTTTCATCAGGAATGTCTAAAACTTTTCTATTTTATTAAACATCTTTCTTTTTCCTGAAGGATAATACTCAGTTTTTCTGGGAAAGTTATTCTTATTGCAATCTTGGCTCCTTTGCCTTCCACAATATCATATTCCAAGTCCCCTACTCTTTTAACATGCAAGCTGCTTGTGTGATCCTGATTGTGCTCCATGATATTTGAATTGTTTTTTTTTTCCTTGACCTGGGAGGTCTAGAATTTGGCTATAATATTCCTTGGAGTTCTCATTTTGGAATCTTTTTCAGGAGGTGATTAGTGGTTCTTTTGAATTTTATTTTACCTTCTGGATCTAAGATATCAGGGCAGTTTTCCTTAATAATTTCTTGAAAAACAATGTCGGCTGTTTTATTGATCATGGCTTTCAGGAAGTCCAATAATTCTAAAATTACCTGTCCTAGATCTATTTTCCAGATCAGTTGCACTTCCAATGAGATATTTCATATTTTCTTCTATTTTTTTTTCATTCTTTTGATTCTGCTTTATTATTTCTTGCTGTCTCATGGAGTAATTAGCTTCCATCTGTTCATTTCTAATTTTTAAGCAATTATTTTCTTCAGTGAGCTTTTATACCTTCTTTTTCATTTGGCCATTTCTGCTTCTTAAGGAGTTCTTTGTTTCAGTGAATTTTTGTACCTCTTTTAACATTGGGCCAATTCTGTTTTTCAGGGTGTTATTTTCTTCAATTTTTCGTGCCTCTTTCACCAAGCTTTTAATTCCCCTTTCATAAATTTCTTGCATCACTCTCATTTCTTTTCCCAATTTTTTTCTCTACTTCTCTTAATTCTTCCTTTAACTCTTTCAGCAATTTTTGTTGGGCTTGGGTCCAATTAGCATTTTTCTTTGATGTTTTGCTTGTAGCTGTTTTAACATTATTGACATCTTTCAATATTCAATTGACATCTTGGTCTTCTCTGCTACCATAGTAGCTTTTTATGGTCAAGTTTTTGTGGTTGTAATTTGCTCATTTTTTAGCCTATTTCTTGACTTTGAACTTTATATTAAAAGTTGGGCTGCTCTCACCTGAGGATAGGAAAGCACTTTCCCAAGCCTCAATCTTTTTTGTGCTGCCATTTTCAGAGTTAGCTCTGGCATCTGCAAGTTTTCAGTGCTTCCAAGATGGTATAAACTGGAAAGAGGTATGTTCACTACTCTACTGGTCTTTGCTCTGGTCTCCACCCTGTTCCTCTGCATCTGCAAGTTCTAATGCTTTTCTTGGCCCTGGAATTGTGACCAGGGCCTCTACTCTCTTGTGACTGACCCCTAGAGTTCCTCTCTGCCTTGGAACTGCAACCCAGAACTGTGTATAGCCAATAGAGGTACCAGTCAGTGCCAGCAAAAGGTCTTGTATGATCTGTTTCTGAATAGTTATTTGACTCCCTTATGGTCTCTGGACTGAGAGTTCCTGAAGCTGCTGCTGCTGCCACCACTGTCACAGAACTTCCAAGGCCAAAGGCTGCTATTGCTGATACCCAGAAGGCCTACTTCTACCCTTGTGTTCTAGATCTTTTCTGCTGACCTCCTAAGTTGTCTTAGGCTGGAAAAGTTTCTCCCCCTGACATTTTGTTGGCTCTGCCACTCCAAAATTTGATTTGAAGAGTTATTTTAAAGTTGTTTGGAGGGGAATTTTGGGAATATTGAGTTGAGTGGCTGCCCCTAATCCACCATCTTTTATTAGCCCTTCTCTAGCCTCTGTTATCCCTATTAATTTCTGTCCCAAAAGTTCTTTTCCCACCCCATTGCTAGGCACTCTTTATAGACTGGCTATAGAAATGAAACTTTTATTTCTTGTTTTCCTGGATTACTGATTTTATTGATGTAGAAGAAGGCAGAAGCTCCCTTCTCTAAAGCAGATAGACATTTTATCTATGACTGACAGAGATTTGACTGAGTCACTGAGAGAGGTTGTGACTCAATAAAAATGTGACTTATTGTAGCAGGAGTAACTGACAGGGCTTGAGGCCAAGTCATCCTAAATCCCCAGTGGGCTAGCTCCCCCTCCCATGTTATTGTTATTGTTCAATATTTCTATGAATAATCTCTTAATTATTAAACATGATGCCTTTTCTTGGTCCTCCTTTCTGAACACTCTATAATATTGGGCACAGTTGATTACCCTTTTCTCCTAGACCATTTCTGCTCTTTGGGATTTCTCTTCCTACTTAACCAACCTCTTCTCCATCTCCTTGGCTGGATCTTTATCCAGGTGACACTCACTAAGTATGAGTGTTCCCCAAGATTCTGTTCTAAGTTTTCTTCACTTTTCCCTTCTCACTTGGTGATATCATCAGCTCTTTTGGATTCCATCATTTCTATGCAGATGATTTCCATATCAATGCATCCAGCCCTAGTGCCTCTGAGTTCCAGCCTTACATTGCCAATTACCTATTGGATATTTTGACCTAACTTTTCTATAATTATCTCAGGTTCAATATGCTTGAAACAAAACTCGTCTTTTCCCAAAAAACTCACCAACCTTCCTGTTCCCTATTTCCATTAAGGGCATTATCATCTTCCCAATCATCCAGGTTCCCAATCAATCCCAACCTTTGACTCTTCACTCTCACTTAGCCCTCATGTATAATCAGTTAGCAGTTCTTGACATTTCTATCACCATGTGCCTCTCTCACCCACACACACATACACATCATCTGCATATATATGTATGTATGTATGTATGTATGTATGTATGTATATATATGTCCCCTTTTTCTCTCTTCACACAGATATTATCCTCTTCAGGCTTTCCTCACCTCTCTCCTGGATTATTGCAAAAGTCTCTTAATGGGTCTTCCTGTTGGGTCTCTTTTCTCTCCAATCCACCCTCCACAGAGCTGCAAAAGTGATTTTCCCAAGACATAAGTTTAATCATGTCATCTCCCTCCCCTTGCTTATTCAATAAATTCACATGGTTCCCTATGTCCTCTACAATCAAATATGAATTCCCTTATTTGTCTTGGAAAACTCTTCGCAACCTGGTCCCAGGGATATTTATAGTTTTCTTATATGATACTGTCCTGCAAAAATCCCACAGCCCAGCCATACTGGCCTCCTTCTACTCATCTCTTCTTCCCATGCCTTTGTACTGGCTCTGTGCCCCAGACCTCAGGTGTGTTCCCTCATAACCTTTTGGGATTCCTGGATTTGGTCATGAGTCAGCTCCAGGGTTTTCTTCTATAGGAAGCCCTTCCAAATCCTGCCCATTTGTGGAGCCACTCCCTCTACCTGTTCTCTCCTGCATCTATTCAGCGTAGCTCTCCCTCATTAGAATGGAAGCTCCCAGAAGGCACAGGTGCTCTTTTCCTTTTTCCTTTTTCTTTGTCTCCCCAGCACTTAGCACAACATCTGATCCATAGTAAAGACTTAAAAATGCTTCCTCTTTGATTATAAGTGTCATCATCATTGAACCGATAATGTAAGTGCTTCCTCATTGCAAAGGCAAAAAATGTGCCATGAAGCCGGTGAAGGAAGGGATAGAAAGGTAAATGAGTCATGACCTCTGACCTCAAGAAGGGTAAATAAAACACATGCTTAGCATCTGCTACCTGTATGGTAAATACTGGGTACTGGGGATAGACAGATAAAACAGAGATCTGTCCCTGGAAGAATTTGTCATCTATCTATAATTCAATGAAAACAACACCTGGGAGTTCCCAAGATGAGAAAAACAACTGGCTTGTTGTTGTTATTGTGACTGCTGCTGCTGATGGTGTTGTCATTGCAGTCATTAAGGCCGTTGATTTGTGGTTGTGGTTGTTGTTGCAGTCGTGGTGATGGTGGTGGTTGTTGTGGCTGTTGTGGTGGTTGTTCTGATGATATTTGAGGATACCGTTGTCCCTATTGTTGTTGTGGTTGTTGTTATGGCTATTGTCATGCTGGTTGTGGTTGTTGTCGCAGCCGTTGTGGTGGTCATTGTGGGATTTGAGGCTGTTGTTGTCATTGTTGCTTGGTGTGTCCGTGAAGTAGGAATATGTCCTGGAGACACAGAATCAGGAGGGCAGGGAGGCGATTAAAAACAAACTTCTATTTCCAGAGCCTTTTGTTTTTAGATCAGTCTTCTATTAGCAATCAAGGGAGTCTGGTGGTTGGAGGATAATGATGCCCATTATAGAGGTGAAGAACCTAGGTCCCACAGAAGGTTCTGGCCAAGGTCGTGCACTGACTAAAAGCCAGAACCAGGTTTGAACTTTGCCCCAACCCCCTCAATCCAAGCTCATTGCTCTTTGTTCAGGTCCAGAAGTTAGTCAGCAAGGGGGATGATGGTAGGCTAAGGGCAGAAGAAAGTGATGGGAGCTAAGGAGCTGTTTTTTCTCCCTTTTTGGATGGAGTGCAACTGGTTACTGGCTTGAGCCAAGGGTCAGGGTCAAGCGTAATCGAATCCTGGCAGTCCTGGCCAGTTTATCTTCTCTGGCTGAACACGGGCCAGACGATCCACACAGCACTGCCATGGAGCACACGCGAGCCTCTGATGCATCTCCAGAGTATTTACGAGGGCTTCTGTTGTGAAGATAGTTTCTTAGGTAACCAAAGGAAAACACGATAGGCCCATTTCTCATCTATCAAAAGTTCTGGCTTCCCATCCAGATGAAGTTGCAATAATGCAGACTCCTTTGCTCAGGAAACACAGGATGGTTCAGCAGGGTGTGAGATGGAGGGAGGGAAAAGGTCTCCTTTAAGGGTGTGCATAGCATGTTTATCCAATAGCACAGCCAGCATCTGTGTGAGGAGCAGGGGCATAAAGCAGCCCAGAGCCTTGGGGCTGAGGCTGGGGCCCTAGAGTAAGGGCAGGTTGATACAGCTCTGGACTGATGTTTTAGTGGAAAGGTTCTGAGCACCCTTGGACAGGTTTGTTGTGGTTAAGGTCTGGAGCTGTCAGATGACTTTCTGCTCAAATGGTAATCACCATTTGTAATATAGCCAAATGAAAAATTCTTCCTTCCTTCCTTCCTTCCTTCCTTCCTTCCTTCCTTCCTTCCTTCCTTCCTTCCTTCCTTCCTTCCTTCCTTCCTTCCTTCCTTTCTTTCTTTCTTTCTTTCTTTCTTTCTTTCTTTCTTTCTTTCTTTCTTTTCTTTGTTTCTCTTTGACTGTTTTCAAGCCCTCCCTTCAAGCATGCCCAGGCAATTTACATACCCAGAAATCATTCTTCTTCACACATTCCAACTCTTTCCAAAGATCATTTCTTAAACTCCAGGGTTCTCATATACCAATGGATATAGGATCTCATCCAAAGCTGAAAACCTGAAGCCCTCCATGACTATCCATCACAGGCATCCTTTGTCCATGTCTTCCATACATTGCCGTAAGGGTCTGTCCAACATGCTGGGGACTTTCTTCACAGTTCCTTGATTGTGCCTCTATATTGATAGTCATAATGGTTTCCCATCGGTTCTTCCACATTCTTACTTCACCAGACCATGTTATTTTTCCCATTCATACATTCACCAAAGTTATCTTGGGCACTGCTTCTCCTATATAATTCCTCATTTGTAACATGTTACAGGTGACTAATGCCTACCAGGCACCTCTCTATTGACCTCTACATGACCCTTAGCTTCCATTCTTCAGAGGTATTAGAATTCCTTGAATTCCAGGCATGTAATATCACTGAAAGGACATGTATAGTAAGAAAACAGATCTTTGCTTTAAGGAAAAGCTTAAATGCACTAAAAGAATTGTGGAATTTCCCAAAAGTAACCCATGGTACTATAATAATAGTATTAAGTAGCAATTGGCCAGGGCTTTAAAGTTACAGGATTCTTTACAAATATTATTTAATTTGATCTTCACAACAACCCTAGGAAGAGCTGTTGTTATACCTATTTTACAGATGAGAAAACCAAGGCACAGAGAAGTTAAATGAATTGTCCAGGGTCAGACAGCAAGTGTCTGAGAGACGATTTGAACTCAGGTCTTCTCGACTCCAAATTTAGGGCTCTGTCCATTGTGTCACTTCACTGTGTCCTTTTTTCTCTATTCAATTCTGGGAATAGTCCATTTGCTGACTCTGTCCAAGGTTGATGACATTCTGATGGAGGAGCTCTGTGGGCTGTCTGTCTAACAGCTATGCTAAGGCAGACTTTGAAAGCCATTCTTTGGCTGAACGACAACAGTGAGAATGCACTTGTCTGGATCAATGACCTTTACAAAGCAGTTTTCTCACAACCATCTAGTGAGGTGGCGGGTGGGGGCAGCATCTCCACAAAGCTCAAAAATGGTAAGAAACTTGCTTAGATGTACAGAGAGCTAGAAGATGCCAGAGCTGGGGACTCAATCCCAACAATCCTGACTCCAACAACTTGGTTCCTATTCATAGGCTTACAGGTCTACATCTGGAAGAAAGTTCCGAGGCCGGTTTATCCAAGCCCTCCATTTTACACATGAGGAAGATGAGGTCTAAGGAAGTGGAGCAGATTTCCCCGGGTAGTAAGTGCCAGCCTCTTTCCAATGAAGCACATTCTCTCCTTCCATCCCACTATCCTTGCAAACATTGGCATGGAATTTCTTTACAAAGCAATCTATGGTTCCAACTTCCTGCCCAGAATATGGCCAGCCCTCTTGATTTAAATTAGACATGTAGAACATTCAAATCAATTCATGGAACCTCAATATTCCTATTTTGAACAGGTCATCATACTTGAACCTGATTCCTAGTACAAAAGAGAATGGAAATGCAAAGCCATTTAGCAAGTATTTACTGTCTTGTAAAAAATAGAGGAAGGAATGGTCCAGGGAAGCAGATGATAAGTTAATCAAAAAGCATTTATTAAGGGTCTGCTGTGTGCCAGGCACTGACCTAAGCATCGGACATACAAAGAAAGGCAAAAAACATTGTCCCTGCCCTCAAACAGCTCCCAGTGTAAAGGAGGAGACAACATGAAAACAATTATGTATATTTGAGCGTAGAAACGATCATTCCTTAGCTGAACAAAAAGTAAATGGAAGGTATTCTCAGAAGGAAAACATTGGGGGAGTGATAGAATGGGCATGATTTGAAGGAAGATTCAGCAAAGGAGACTGAAGAGTAGTCACAAGGGTAGGAGGATGAGGAAAGATCAGTGGGGGTGGGAACTAGAGAAGAGAGAATTCAGGGAAAATGGGTGATAACAATGTCAAAGACCCAGAGAGGTCAAGGATGCAGATTGAGAAGGGGCCATTAGATCTGGTTATTAAGGTATCACTGGTCATTGTGGAGAGTCCAACTTTTGTTGAGTGGTGAGAATAATGAAGTTAGAAGCCAGACTTTAGAGGATTTAGAAGAGAGGAAGAGAAGAAAGAAAGTGGAGACAATGGTTGCAGAGAGCCTAATTGTGGTGAGATTGGTTAGATTAAGTCATGAATTTCACACAGAGGAGAAAGGGAAGAAGGCCTACAAAACACCTGGGGCCAAGTAAAAGCTATGAAGTTATTCCCAGAAGGAAGTGAGCTGCTCCCTCTCATGAGTAATCTTCCAGGTATATGTGAAAGAAGATTCTGGAAGAATAAAAAAAGAAAAAGGTGAGTACTACAGCAACTATTTGTCTCCCTGGCTACAATAATAGAGACATCTTCTGTTTTCCTGAGGTGCACATGCCAAAGAGTGACAGATACTTCGATCACTTGTCAAATGGAGTGACTCACTTCTGGTGATTCAGAAAGGCATTCAGTGATGCTGCCAGAAGGAATCTGGAACATCTTTCTAAAAACTCCAGAATGTTTGGAAAGAAATTAAGGACTCACAGGGCATAGAAAGGTAGTGTTTTCATTGCTGCTTCAGGAAGCAAGACTTCAGGGAAATAGATAGATAGATAGATAGATAGGTAGATAGACAGACAGACAGACAGACAGAGAGACAGATAGATAGATAGATATAGATAGATAGATAGATAGATAGATAGATAGATAGATAGATAGATAGACAGGCAGATGATAGATAGATAGATAGATAGATAGATAGATAGATAGATAGATAGATAGATAGATAAAAGGTCAGGAAATAATTCATCTTGGTTTTTACACCCCTAATGCTTGGAACAGTGCCTTACACATAGAAAGTACTTTAAAAGTTTGTTGAATTAAAGTGAAGCATGAGTATCTGGTTAAGACTATGCTGTGTTCAACTACAGTTCAAAAACTAGGAACGATAAATTCCCAGCCAGGGATACAGAAGCCCTAACAAGGAAGGGCTGGTAAGCACATATTTCCCAAAGTCTTGCAAATATCATCAAAGACCTTCAGGGAAAATGGAGTCAAGAGGAAGAAAATGTCTGCCCTTATTTACTAGATTAGATTCTTAGATAGCAGCTACAGAATAAGAACAGTTGAAACATCCAGAAACTCACAGGACATAAAACTCAAGAAAGGTATTAACAATACAATCCATGGTTTCAGGCATCTATACAAAATGCACAGTCTGGGGAACAAGAAAAATGAACTAGAAAACTTAATGCAAGTATGAAATTTAACCTAATAAGGATCTCCAGAATTTTGGGGGATGAAACCTATTATTGGAATTGGAATATGGTGTCGGAAGGGTGTGCCTTACTTAAAAGGAACAAGATCAGCAAGAGATATGTGAGAGGCATAGGCACAGAATTGCATTTATACATTAAGAACACACACTTAGGAGAAGAAATTCAATAACTCAAGGAAAGGAAACATGATGCAAAACAAGAAATTTTCTACTTGGTGACAGTTTTTCCTTCAAAAGTTGGAGAGACCAATAAAGAGGGTGCTATTCTGAGTCTATTCTGAGTGGTTCTCACCAACAAGGGAAACAGTAGGCTCAGAGCAGGGGAGGGATGATGGGAACTTTGGTAAGAAATCATCCCTCTGATTTAGAAACTATAATAGGGAGGAAAAAGAAAGTTGAACACAAATCTATATGAACCCTCGATTTAGGGAAACGAGATTGCAAATGATTCAGAGAAGTGATACTAGAATCAGAGAGCTAGAAAGACTATAGGGGAAGTCATTTCAAGAGGGATAAAAAGATGGATAACATCTAAATAGCACTTTTAAGATTTTCAAAAGGAGAGATTTCCAAGTGTTATCACAATTAAGTCTCAAGAGCACCCCCATAGGTGCTATTATTATCCCAGTTTTACAGATGACAACTGAGGCTCAGATAAGTTATGGGGACACAGAGCAGGTAAAGTCTAAGGCAGGACATGAGCATATCCTCTCAGCTCTACACTCAATGCTCAATTCACTTTGTTGCTCAGTCATTTCGGTCATGTCCAACTCTTCGTGACCCCATTTGGGGTTTTTCTTGGCAGAAATACTAGAGTGACTTGTCATTTCCTTCTCAGCTCATGTTATAATTGTGGAAAGTGAGGCAGACAGGATAAAGTGACTTTCCCAGGACCACACAGCTGGTAAGTGTTTGAGGCCAGATTTGAATTCTGGAAGATGAGTCTTCCTGATTCCAGGCCTGGTGCTCTATCCACCACAGTGACACCTAGCTGCCTGTTCAATCCACTACTACTTTGTAATAAGGAGGTCTCAAAAATGAAACCCCAAAGATGCCAAGAGAAAGCATGCAGATGAGCTTGGAAAAGAAGAATTGCCTAAGGAGGCTGTTGGGGACCCACAGAGTATCTCTTAACCAACAGAACATTTTTAGAAAAATATTAGGGCACGTAAGAGAAAAGGAATTTGAAACATGGCTTGATGGTGTAAAAAAATGTCTTTAGTAGTGAATGGCCAGGAGGCATGAATATCTCACAGGCTGGATGGCAGTGTCAAGGTCCAAACAGATGGGGAATGTACAGAATGTTGGACAGAGGCAAATGGGTTGACATCCAAAAAGGATACATGGAGAATGTTACATTTGGTCCGATGCCCAAGTACAGGAGAAGAATGGCATATTTGTTGAGACATCGTAACTATATTTCTGTGACTTCAATTCAGCCATGCCACCCTGCCCCTTGTATTTGGGAAGCTGATCTTTTCCCACATGTTTGAAAGTTATCTTGGTATTTTAGTAAGAAGCAAGATCCATAGGGAACATTTTGATGCTGCAAGAAATATCTATTGTTGTTTAAACTTTCAGTTGTGCCTAACTCTTTGTGATCCTATTCAGGGTTTTCTTCACAAAGATATTGGAGTGGTTTGCCATTTCCTTCTACAGCTCATTTTTACAAATGAGGAAACTGAGGTAAACAGGGTTAAGTGACATACCCAGAGTCACATAGCTAATAAGTGTCTGAGGTCAAATTTGAACTCAGGTCTTCCTGATTCCAGGTCTAGCATTCTATCTGCAGACCTATCTAGCTGCCTATTCATTATCTCTGTTTTACAGATGAAGAAACTGAGGTAGGCAGAGGTTTTTGGGCCAGTGGAAAGACCATTGGCTCTGGAATCAAAGGAAATGAGTCTAAATTCCACCTTAATAAAAACTACCTGGATGAAAACTACTTGGATAATTTTAGGTGACTTTTGGACTTCATTTTCCTCAACTATAAAATGACAGGGTTAGACTACATGTCCTCCAAGGTCTCTTTCACCTCTAGAACTATGATACCATGATCTTAAAATTGCCTGGCCTCCTTCTGGATTTGTCTCAATTACTCCATCCTGATGTCTCTCTTAATTTTCCCAGTAGCTAAGGATTTCTCCCACCTGGAATTATCTTTACTCATCTATCCACTGACATATTGTTTCCTCCTGTAGAAAGATGGCTGCTTGAAAAGAGTTTGGTTTGTATCAACAATGCTAGTAGAATAGATTTCATAGTGTAGGTGCTTAAAAAATTCTCCTTAAATACCTCATTCAGTTTTCTGTGTAAAGTTCTCATCTGTCCTTAGTTGTGTTACTGGAAGCTCGGCAGAAGAAAACTATTTTATTCACAAGTTATGCATTGCCAGGGAGAACTTCAGAGGTCAAGGTCAAATCTATTTAAATTCCAAGCAGCACCTAGCACAACAGCCAACAGCTGGCGGTCCTTGTTTGGAGGTGAAAAGTCCATCTCTCCTTCTGAAAGAGGAGGAAATTGTGCTTTTCTAATTGGCTCAGTTTGTCAGGGCTCAGAGGTGGCCATGACGCTTATGCTCATCGTTTTTTCTCTGCCTCGGGATCCAAAGGCAGCCAAGCCACAAGTAGCCCACCCACTGTAGAAGATCCACCGTCCTGCTCTTCTCCCTGACCATTCTTCTCTCTAGCTTTCTTTGGGGGAGGTAGGACAGTGAGATAGATGAGGAGAGTTATGAGAAACCATTACTGCCTAAGAGTGTCCACAGCCACCATGCTTCTGTGGTTACATAGCTTACAGTTGAGAAGTAAAACCAGAAGAATTTGGGTGCAGACTTGGCCTGAAGTCTGAGAGCCTATGCCAGCTCCATGTGCTATCAGACTCCAAGGTAAATCTTTGGGGTGACTTAGGAAGAGATTTTGTAAACAAATCCTGGGATAAGACAAGGCTTGTTTAAATTGTGATTGAAAATGGCTAAATATTAGTAACAGAACTACCATATTGTGCCTAGCTGTCTCTTTCTTTCACATATGGCTCTACAAAACTGTCTGATGTAGTGTTTAATGTTTAATACAATTATTTCCAATCACAGATAAACTACACTTAAGAAATTCTTACGGAATTTGGCTTAATAAAAACCTTTGGAATCATCACCACTGTCCAAAAATTGATTGGGTCTCTTTGGGAGATGGTTCAGTCTCCCTCAGATGAGGTTATCCAGCCAAGTCTGGATTACTCCCCTCCATGGATCTTATGAAGGTTATTCTTGTTCCATAACAGGTTCACCCCGTGTTGTTCACCTGTCAGGAGCCTTCCAGCTGGCAACCTCAGTGATTGTGTGGGTCAGGGATTTCTCTGAGTCTACTATTCAGATCTCAAGATTATTATTTTGGCAACTTGCATTCATTCAGCCAGCATTTATTCAGGGCTACACCAGGAAAGACACTGAGCTACATGCCAGGGCTACAGAGACAAACCCAAAGCAGTCCTTGAGAGGAGATGCTATGTACACAATTAATGAAGCAAACCCAAAGTTTGTAAAACATGATAGAAAAGAATTTCAAGAGGCAGAGAATGGTAAAAACTGGGAGATTAGGAAAGGACATATATGTAGTAGGTGGCATGGGAATTATCCTTTGAAGGGAGCCCAAGGACACTGAAGTGGGGGTGAACAGGGAGGACATTGCATACTTACTTGACTGTGGCTGATCAGACCAATACAAGCTCAGAATGCTCTCCCAGGTCAGGCACAAATAGTCCATGTGAACATTTGGGGTGAATTCTCTGAATCTGCATATCTCACATTTCTTTTGAGGTATTTCAATTCTGCTTTGCTCCCAGAATACAGCACCTTCTCTGATGAGGGCACGCCATGCTGAGTGTTCCTGTGCTGATGTCTCCCATGTTATACAATCAATTCTAAAGTTCTTCAGAGAGACCTTGAGAGTGTCCTTGTATTGCTTCTTCTGACCACCACGTGAGCACCCAGGCTTTGGCAACAAATCGCATATGAATATGGTGGGGGGGGGGAGCGAAAAATAATGAGGGCACAAAGATGAGTCTAGTCCTGGCTGATTGGGAGGACGATGATGTCCTCAAAAATCATAGGAAAGTTTAGGAGCAGAGAAGGGGATTGGGCGGGGGTAGTGATTTCAGTTTTAGACTTGTTAGTTCAAGAGATCTGCAGGATATCCAGTTCAGTTGGAATGCCAGTCTGGAAGTCAGCAGAGGGGTTAGGGCTGGGTAAGCAGATTTGAGAATCACCAATATAGAGATGACCATTGAATTTCTGAGACGAGAGCACTGAGCAAAATAATATGAGGGAGAAGAGACAAGGGAGCAGGACTGAGGCCATGGAAACCATGATTAACAAACATGACCTAGACGAAGACATAGCAAAGTAGACTGAGAAAGACAAGTCGGATAGCTAGAGGGAGAATCTGAAGAAAACGGTGTCATGAAAACTTAAAGAGAGAAAAATATTATAGGGAAAACGGTGATTGAGAGTGTTAAAGGCTGAGGAGAGATTAAAAAGGATGAAGACTGAGGACAAACCACAAGATTCAGCAGTTAGGCTCTTTGGAGAGTTGTAGTCAAAGGATGAGGTCCATAAGAAGTTAGGTTGACATGGAACTGATTGCTTCTTGGATTACCCCATACGTTTTATTTCTCTTCGTGGTCTGCTATGAGACTTTTTTCCTGATACATTTCTGTGGGGTGAGATAAAGGAAGTCCTATACATGATACCTGTAATATACCCCAAAGGGGCCATATTACCCATAATCAAGAATGTGTCAGGAATAAGTCTAGGTGAACATGAGAAACAAAAGAGAGCTAATGCTCCTTTTGATGTCAGGATATGTCAGTTTCTGGCACTGTCCACTTGAAGCTAGTCCTTGAGAGTGTCTTGGGCCATGGCTTACATTTAGATAATGTTTTTCTATTTGGAATTTATTATCATAAAGAATACAAGAAACTAGTCTTAACCTGTTATCTATGAAACTGCTGTCTTTTAGATTCATATGTTCTTTGTAAATCGCTAGTCCTGTTACCTACTAGCTTATATTATAGGTTATTTACCACTCAACTCTGGTGTGCATTTGCATCTATGCCTTTCTTGTCCAATAGATTCCATTAATTGACTTTTCTATTTTTCAATCAAGTAATAGAGCTCGTTTTGTTAACTCTTGCTTTCTACTTCAATTATTATCCTTGATATTTTTGATTTTTTATTCTTATATTTTAGTGTTGATATATTTTTTGTCTAATTCCATGTTATCTCCATGGTAGAGTTATTAGTAAATTGCTAAATATCTAAAATACTTTGAGTTTTTATTGTCTTTTTTATTATATTGGAATAGTCTAAACCAGAAACCCCAAATATCTCTTCATTTTTTTTAAAGTCTAGCTTTATTTCTTAAAAAAAAGACTTTTGAGTTGTGTTTATATAAACGTCCATGTGGTTTTGGTCAGTTACATCCCAGACACCACATTCCCATGCTATTTTAAATAGATGATAATTCTTTTCTCTTTGTCCTGGTTTTTGTTGTAATATATAGATGTGTTAGTGATATGGTTTTTTATATTTTATTTTTTCCCAATTACATATTTAAACAATTTTTAACATTTCTGAAAAAAAAATTTTGAAGTCCAAATTCTATCCCTCTCCCTGTCCCTCCCTCCCTCATCCCTGAGACAGTAAGCAATTGGATATAGTTAATACATATGCAACAATATAAAACACTTCCATATTAGTCATTTTGTATAAGAAGATTTGAATTTTAAAAAAATAGAATGAATGAGAAAATAGTATGCTTCAGTCTGTATTTGGACAATATCCTTTCTTTTCTCTGGAGGCAGATAGTATGCTTCATTTATTAGTCCTTTGAGATTGCCTTAGATGCTTATATTGCTGAGAATAGCTAAGTCATTCCCAGTTCTTCATCACACAATGTGGCTATCACTATGTACCATGTTCTCCTGGTTCTACTCACTTCATTTTGCATCAGTTCATATAAGTCTTTCCAGGTTTTTCTGAAATCATCCTGCTTGTCATTTCTTATTGCACAATAATATTCTATCACAATCATATACCACCACTTCTTTAGCCATTCCTCAATTGACAGGCATATGAAGGGAATTTTTAAAACACGCTTCTTTTAGTAATTGAGTTTTTTTGTTGTTACTGTTTTTGTCATTAAAGGTTCACTGATAAACCTATATGTAATTGACAAACACACCCCTGCCTCTTCTATATCTGTGCTCAAGCCCCCTAATTTCTTTTTAATCAACACAATAGTTAGCATTTCTCACAGTGTGTCAAATAATAATGGGGATGATGAGAAATCAACAAGCACTTCTTAATCACCTGCTATGTGGTATGTTCTATAGAAACAATTAGACTTCAATCAGACTACATTCTATTGGGGAATGTGTGCACACAGAGGAAAGGACAAAGGGATCTGCAGGAAGAACTCCCAGAGGGAGAAGGAAAGCCCTGCCCCCATAGAAGGCAGTGCTTAAGCAGAGCTTTAAAGACCCTTTGAGGTCTTCAGGGGTTGAAGCCAGGAGGAAGGACCCAAGCATGGGTAACCGCCTGAGCAAAGGCATGGAGGCTAGAGAAAGGTAGTTATGGATGAAAAATGGTAGGAAGGCCATTAGTGTTGAAGGAAGAAAGAAAAGAGAGTCATGTCGGATACTCCTGGAAAGGTGAGCTGGAGGCAGAAGGGGAAGGATGGTTCTTCATTCTAGAGATGAGAGATTGAGTAGAGACTTTTGAGCCAGAGGAAGACTTGTTCCAGATTTAGGGATATCAATTTTCCAATTGTGAGGAGGATAGCAAAAGAGGGAGGTAAATGAGGAAGCCATCACAGCAATCCAGGCAGGAGGTGAGGAGGATTTGTACTCGGGGGTGAGATAGACATGGTGAGAGTGCAGAGGAAGGGGGCAGATGTGAGAGAAAATCCACTGGACTTCAGAACTGATTGGACACTTGGGATAGAAGCAATGGAGGAATCCAGGAGGGCTCTGAGGTTTCAGACCCAAGTGATTGAAAAGGTGGTGGCACCTTGGCGGAAATAAATGAGGAGATGTTATTGGGGGAGAGGTGGAGCCAAGATAATGAATTCTACTTTGGGCACATGGATTTGAATGAAACATCCAGGGGAAAATGACCAATGGGAAGTCAACGATGAGGAACCGGAGTGTGGGCAAGACAGTAAGACTGATCATGGAGATCTGCGAATCAGCTATAAAGTGATGGTGATTGAACTCACTGCAACTGCTGAGGTCACCAAGGCACAGAATGGTGAGAGAGACCAACAAAGAGACACTAGAGACACAGAAAAAGAGACACTGAGGTATAGAGAGATAGAAAAAATGAAACAAGAAAAAAGAGAAGGGAGGGAAGGGGACTAAGACACCTCCTAAAGACTCTGGCCTCAAATAGAACATTGCTGCTGATAGCTTGATATCAAGAGAATCATGAACTCTCTTTGACATCTTGTCCTCACCTGGAGTTGTTCCAGGGAACCTGGCACACCCATGATATAGGCCATGTTAAACTTTCCCAATTATGGGTGATAGTTCCCATACCAGCAGGTATAATATGTGTGTCATATATGGGATAGTCTTTATTTATCCAACAGAAACACACAAAGAATAAGGACTCACAGGGGCCCATGAACAGAAGCAAAGCATTCTGGGCAATCCAAGCAAGTCATCAGCTCCACCCCAGAAAGCGAGTGACTGGATGTTGCTATTGGAGATATTCTGATGAAATCTCTTTTTCATAGGGATATGCAAAATTGCTTGAAGACACATAGGGTTTCCTTGGCATTACATTGCAACCAAAAGTTAAACCTGCTTTCAGAGCAGCTGAAAAATCAACCTTTCTTCTATTGAGCCTGTGTTGTCTAAGAGATTCCTATTCTTTGCTCTCCAAGGAGAATGGTCCTTAGGAACCATTCAGACCATTTTCTGATTTCTCCAAAGAGCATGCTGCATCCTGCAGTTTCTTTTTCTTTAGAAAGGACCTTCTCAGGGCACAATAGAGAAAGTCCAGAGATACAAAAAAGGGGAGCCTGGAGAGGAATGAAAACATGGCTGGTTTGAGTATTTTTTTTTCTTAAAATGAAGGTCCTAGGAGAAACCTGACAATCAGAGAAAGGGGCCGAACTTCTAGGGGGAGAAGTCCATGGAGAGAGTGAACAGACAGTTTTCACAGGAAGAAATCCAAATAATTAACAACTATTAAAAAATGCTCCAAATCCCTAAAAATTAGAGAAATTCAAATTAAAGGGATCTTGAGGTCTCACCTCACACCCATCAGATTGGAGAAGATGACAAACTCAGAAAATGGTCAATATTAGAGGGGTTGTGGGAAAACTGAGCACTGTTAATGGAATTGTAAATTATTGGTCCAGCCATTCTGGAAAGCAGCTTGGAACTATGCCCAAAATGCAATTAAACTGTACATACCCTTTGGCTCAGCAATGACACTCACTACTAGGCTGATACCCCAATGAGATTAAAGGAAGAAAAGATCCTCCATGCACACATACACACACACACACACACACACACACACACACACATATATATACACACACACATATAAATATATATACATACACACATACACATAGACACACACACACACACACACACACACACACACACACATATATATATATATATATATATCAGCTCTAATCAAAGCACCCCCCACATTGGAAACTAAGGAGAAGTTCACCTGCTGGGGAACTGGCTGAACAAAAAATAGTATGCAAATGTACTGGGCTAATATAGTGCCTTAAGAAAAGATGAAAGAGACAACTTCAGAGGAAATTGGGAAGGTGTGTATGAACTTGCACAGGGCAAAGTACACAAAAATGAGGGCAGCTTTCTAAATGACAGCAATGTTATAAAGAGAAGCCACGAGTAAAGACTTTAGAACTCTGACCAATACAGTTATAAACCTTGAGTCCAGAGGCCTAAGAAGCAACATGGTACCCATCTCCTGCCAGAGGTGATGGATTGAAAATGGAGAGACAGCCAGACGTGGTTGGCATGGCTAATAGGTGAATTTGTTTGGCTGGATTATGCACATTTAATTTTATTTTCACAACCAGACCCGGGTTGAAGAGATTATAAAAATAAAGTTGAAAATATTTATAAAGCAAAATTAGAAAGTCTTTACAAAGATAAAATAAAGAGAACATTAGAAGAAAAGGTATAAACATGGGGAAAATAGAAAAAAGTTGCATTTAACACATGAAAAAACTCTGCCATCCAGAATCGATAGGAGTTTAACTGAAATTTGTAAGATCAAAGGTTATTCCCTAACATATGAGCAACTAAAGGGGATGAACAAATTGTTTACAAAAGAGTAAATGCTGCTATCAACCACCATCTGAAAATGTTCAAGATCGGTAATAATGACTCCCAGCCAAGGCCCTCTGAATTACTTCTAGCTCTCCTCACCAACTGCCTTCCCCCCTTGGAGGAACCTCTTCCCAGGGGCTCCACTCTCCTGACTCAGTCTCTTACTGATTCAGCACAGAGACCTTCCATACTCCCTTTATTCCCAGCTTTGCTCCCTCTTGTGACTTCATCCACAACTCCTCGCTGTCCCCACTCTCTTCCAGGTCCTTTCCCTTTTCAGCTCCCCTTTCTGTTATTTTCTCTCATGAGAATAAACCAATTTACTATTCCTAGAAAAGACACTCCACCCTGAGCATTTTCCCTGACTGTCCCTCACGTCTGCAACACCCTCCTTCCTCATCTCTGTCTCCTGGCTTCCTTCAAGTCCAGGCTCATATCCCACCTTCTGAAAGAAACTTTTCCCAGTCCCCCTTAATGCAAGGCTCTTCCTTCTGTTGATTATCTCTGACTTATCCTGCCCCTAGCTCCTTTGTACGGTCTTTTACATGTGGTCTCAGCCCATTAGACTGTGGATTCTTTGAAAGCAGGGACTGTCTTTTTATCATAGTGCCTAGCATACAGTAGATGCTTAATAAATATTCAGTGTCTGATTGGACAGTGTTAGAGTGTGTAAGGTCCTTGAGAATAGTTTGTATTTGTACCTTCAGCACTTAGCATGGTGCCTGACCAATAGTAAATGCTCAAGATACATCATCTATCTGTCTGTCTGTCTGTCTGTCTGTCTGTCTGTCTGTCTGCCTGTCTCTCTCTCTCTCTCTCTCTCTCTCTCTCTCTCTCTCTCTCCCTCTCCCTACCTACTGTCTATTTACCTATCAATCAATTCTGTCTTCTTGTTTAGTTGTTTCAGTCTGGTCTGACTCTTCATGACCCCATTTCGGGTTTTCTTGGCAGAGATACTGGAGAGGTTTGCCATTTCCTTCTCCAGCTCATTCTACAGATGGGGAAACTGAGGAAAACATGGTTAAGTGACTTCTCCAAGGTCACACAGCTAGTAAGGGTGTGAGGCTGGATGTAAACTCAGGAAGATGAGTCTTCCTGACTCCCTGCCCAGCATTCCACTGTACTACCTAGCTGCCCATCTATCTGTCTCACAAATCTATTTATTGCTCTATCTACCTAATATCTACAGAAATATAGATTAAAATAAATCCAAAAAATTTCTGCACATGCATCAAATGAACACAAAAGGGTAAGAGATGGGGAAATTCAACATTGCTGGGTTTGGAAAACCACATGTGAGACCCTGGGAAAGTGTCTTAATCTCTGTCTACCTTGGTTTCCTCATCTATAGTATGGAGATCAAACAGCACCTGCTTTCCAGGGCTGCTGTGACAATCAAAGGAGATGGTAATTGTGAAGTGTTTAGAGTGGGGCTCAGCACAAAGCAAGAGCTATATAAACGTTAGCTATTTATAATTATTATTTACCAGCACTGCTGCTATTTGGTCCAAGCATTCTGGAAAACACTTTGCAATTGTGCAAGAAAAGTCATTAAATTGTTAATGCCCTTTGACCTAGGGAAGCCCCTCTCAGAACTCCCGGAGGTTAGTGTCAGCAAGCAAAGATGCCAGTGGACACCAGTCCTCCACAGCAACATTGCAAGTGCTAACTTGTGGACCCAAGGAATGGCTGATGGCTGAAGAAACGGCAGTGTACAAAAACGATGTGACATGAACACTGACATCCAAGAAACATGGAAGGAGCTTGAGGCATGATCATAGGGTAGGAAAGCAGCAGCCAAAGAACAAGGGACACAGGGACTCAACACTAAATGAGGTCAGCCCTGAAGGGGAACAGAGCCTAGGTCAACTGGGAGAGAAGTTGGTTCTATCCTGGGAACCCATAGCTCACTCCCGTCCTTGCCGTGACTGGCATGTGGAACACAGCCTGTCACCAGTTGGAGACTAAGGAGTGTAGTGAGCAAGTGCAATCTTGCTCTTCAGTATGGCTGCTTAACATGGGAAGGACCATACAAAATATTATCGTTTTACTTCAAAATAAACATCTTCCCAGCTAGGTGACCCAATGGATAGAGTTCTGGACCTGGAGTCAGAAGGTCTGAGTTCATATTTCACCTCAGATGCTTACTAGCGTGACCCTGGGCAAGTCACTTCATCCCGTTGGCCTCTATTTCCTCATCTATAAAATGAGCTGGAGAAAAAAAATGGCAAACCACTCTATTATCTTTGCCAAGAAAACCCCAAGTGGTATCATTAAGAGTTGGACATAACTGAAACAATCCGATGATAATCTCTATTTTCTTTGCATTATTAGTTGATACATTTTGGTCCTTCAAGATATTCCTAAATCTTTCCAGTTGCTGGGCTTTTTTTGGGGGGGGGTATGCTTTTTGTGGGAGGGATAACTAGGTTTTTGTCAGGAAATACGTTTTGCTAGAACCAAAGGGATTAATAATTTAAAATAAACACAAATCTGCCAGTCTTTATGAGTGTATAAGGGAGTTTTCATGACTGTTATTATCAAACTATTAAAAATAATCATGAAGATGAGGATGGCATGATGATGGCAGAGGAAGAAGAGGGTTAGAGAAGCAGGAAGAAGGGACAGAGGAAGGAGAAGAGCAGGGATCGAAGGAGCGAATGGAGCCCCGCCGTATGCTGCTCAGAAAGATCAATTGGACTGCTGCTTCTTCCCAGAGGGGCTCAGCCAAGGACAGCCGCCATGTTTTTACAAGGACTCTGCAGGGAGGGTTACACTGTCCAGAAGCGATGGGTAGGGTTTCAGTCACTTCTGGTTCTCTCCGCCATGTCTTCCTGTCCTTGTCCTCCAGTTGGGTTCTGAATCGCGTTTCCTTTGGCAGGACTCAGGAGCCCTCAGCCTGGATTAGCAGTACACTGCCCAGGGCTCTCAGCCTGCTTCAGAGGAACTTGGACGTCAAAATGAAAAATGATAACGCGTAAATTAAATGGCAACCATATGTTTTCTGTAACATGTCTTTGTGTGTGTGTGAGAGAGAGAGAGAGAGAGCCTCCATCCCCTGCCCGCCCCCTTTGGAAACAGGTAACAAACAACCCCAGGATCGCTAATAAAATCTCAAGTTCACTCCTGGGGCTTCATTTAAGGATCCCAAATGAAACGACCTATAGTTGAAAAAGTTTGGCTGAAGGAGCGCTTTTGCAAGCCAACTGGTTACCTTGGAAGGAAAATACCCAGCAACTTGGGAGGTGGGAGTGGGGCAGGCTGGGATGGTAGAAGATCCCAGAACCAGTGTCTAGTCCTGGATCAGCATTAGTTTTCTGGGAGACATTGGACCAGGCTCTTAACCTCAGTTTCTTCATCTGTCCAATGGGAGTAATAGCATGTGTCCTACCTGCCCGTTGAGGTACTGCCCTTCCTGGGCCCAGCTCTGATACCACTCCCCTGCTTCCTCCAAATATTCTCAGCACATTTTTCTCACATACTTATGGTCAGGAAGCATGGGAAGACAAAGAGGACACTGGACTTGGAGCATCTGACACCTACTGGGCTATGTGGCCCCGGGCCCCACTTAGCTGATCAGCGCAGAATTAACAGTCACTTAAAATAGATCATGTGTCTTTTTTTAAGCCTCAGTTTCCTCATCTGGGAAATGGGCATAATGTGACTATATAACCTCTCCATCATGAAGCTCAAATGAACCAAGTCATCAAAATTGCTTTAATGCTTAAGTCACTGCAAAGATGTCATTTGTCATCCCTTGTAACCCTCCAGATGAGCTGCTGATACATGGACCCAGAAAGCACTGGGTCCAGGTCAGAAAGACCTAGGTTTGAATCTCACCTCAAACACTATTTGTGTGACCCTGGCCTAGTCATTTCACTGTTGCCTGACTCGGCTTTTTCATCTGTAAAATGGGGATGATAATGATATCTACCTCCCAGAGTGGTGAGGATTTAACAAGATATTTATAACGCACTTTGAATTTCTTGAGGGATTACATAAGTGTTTTCTAACCCTAGTCCTCTATTTTCTACTAGATTATTTTGTGGGGGAGGGCCATCCTATCTGGGTGTAAGAGGAATGACTGGGGATATAGAATCCAAGCCCTCGGTACGAACGACCAAACGCTCTCCTGATAGGCTCATGCGTGGCCTTCTTCCAGAGATGCTGCTGAGCATCTGCCCCTCCCGAGGTCACCAGTTGGCTTTCGAAGGCGCTGCTTTGGCTGAGCTTTTTCACCCGTAGGCTGTTTCATTTGGGATCTTTGACTGTGATCCTTCCCAATGTCCAGTCACGGATGAGATGGACAGGCTGAGTACCGAGCTTTGTTGTTGTTTAGTCATCTCCGTCATGTCCGACTCTTTGTGACCCCATTTTGAGAGTTTCTTGGCAGAAATACTGGAGAGGTTTGCCATTTCCTTCTCTGGCTCATTTTACAGATGAGGAAACTGAGGCAAACTGGATTAGGTGACTTTCCCAGGGTCACACAGCTAGTGGGAGCCATCTCTGGTCACCCTGATCTGTTTCTTGCCACTGGATGGAGATGGCTTGGGAGGTGAGAGTGAGGCTGGTGACCTTGTCAGAGCCCTGCCTCACTTAAATCTGATTCACTTGAATTGGACGGCATTATCTTGCTGATATCCTGGTCCTCTTTAAGAACAAAAGACACACAAGGACAACACAGCTAAGTGAGTGTCTGAGTCTGCATTTGAATTCAGGTCCTCCTGACTCCAGGCCCAGCACCCCTAGCTGCCCCCAAATATTGAACTGATGACCATCAAAAAAATCCAAGTTCTACAGGAAAGTAGGCCTGGAACTCAGAGGGCAAGTCATCTAAGTAGGATTTGTGGAGGGGGTGGAAAGGCATCATACAGTGTCCTGCTATCTGCACTAGTGGAGAGAATGCCACATTGATAGACAACCTAGGTTGGAATACTCGATCTGCTGATTCCTTTCTGTTTGTCTTTGGGCAAATCTCTTAACCTCTCTGGGACTCTATTTCTACCTCTGTAGAAAGAGGACTGGACAGTCTCTCAGACCCCTTCTGGTTTTAGATTTTTGAACATGTGATCTCAAGGCTCCTACCCAAATCAGCAGCTTCTTGAGAGGCTTCTTGAGAGGCTCCTCCCAAGGCTTCCTAGAACCGTGAACAGGTGAGTTCCACCAACTTTTAACTCACCTCTGGCACAGGGAGACGTGGGACAGGGACACCCACCATGACATGGCCTCATTTTCATGCTCAGGCTTTGAGCGCAAATGTTCTTTTTTCTTTCAAAATACAGAATTTCGGTAGTCCAGGGAGCATCTAATTAGATAAATCTCATCCCGAAGTCCAAGCTGTCATGATCGCTATGGGGTGCTTGCTGTCCTTGCCTTGGAATGTGAAAGACCCGAGGCCTTGGTACCCTTTAGTCACTGGCAGAGGCTTCAGAGGATGTCCTTGAGTCTGGTAGGTGGCTTCATCACTGACCTCATGGGTCCACAAGCCAATGCAAGGACAAAAGTATGCGGCAGAAGGAGGCACCATGGACCATTAAGGTGAGATTTCAGGGGTCTGGGAACTTGGATGGTCATGCCTTCATAATCCCCAAGCTCTAATGGAAACTTAGCAGTTCTTTCAATATTAAAAATGTGATTCTGAGAATGTGTCTGTCCAGCAGACTGGCTGCCAAAGGGAAGGGATCTCTGCCCAAAATGGGGTAAGGCATGGTTCTCTTGGAACAGTACGAGGCAGAGCTCAGAGGGATGATGGGACACAGCATGGGAACAACAGACAAGGGGAGGCCTAGAAATCACCTGGTCTACACGCCACATCTCGCAGAGGAGGGAAAAGGCTCCAAGAGCCAGGGCTTTGAGCAAAGGTACCTCCTGGCTCTGGCTTCCTCCCCTCCTGCCCAGCCAGCCTTGCACTACCCCTCTGCCCCGCTCATCCAAAGGACCCCTCTGCCTCCACCTGCTTGGAGAATGAGCCCTGGTGGGTCAATCCCTTTACATACAAGTAACTCCATGTTAACTTTCTGATGGATCAGGACCCTTTGCAGAAGAAGGACATTTGCCATTAACTCCTTTGACTCTGAGCCATGTTTTCTCCAAAGGAAACTGCCACAGGGAGAATGTTTCCACCCTTCACTTGGGTGAGTTTTCCTTTGTGTCTCATATCTGCCCTGGTCCAGCCCCCTCCCAATGTCCCCCTGCCACACACACACATACTGCACACTGGTCATCTCTGCCTGGTCCAGCTCTCTCACTGTCTTTCCCTCTCTGGTCATCTCTGTTCTGGTTCAGCCTCCCTGCCCAGTGTCTCCCCTACACACACATACACACACACACACACACACACACACACACACACACACTTTGGTCATCTATGCTCTGGCCCAGCCTGCCACTCCATCCTCGGAGCATCCAGGACCCAGTAAGTAGTCAGCTGTATACACAGGCTGGTGAATAAGCCCACTGATATGGGCTGGAGCCGAGGCCCCCATCCTGACAGCAGTTGCGAACCCCCAGGCTAATTGGTTGGAAAGTTTTTGGCTTGAAGGGAAAGAGGATACCATGACAAAAAGCAGACTTTGTGTCTAATGTCAGCAGGCTGGGGCTTGCAAAAGGCCCAACCTAATTTATTCCTGCTCTTTTGTATAAAACAAAGAGCATCCCTCCTTACGTCTGCTTCCTACCATTCATGGCAGCCCCAACGCTGAATCAATCACTTGGTTTCTGGAATGGCCACTTTAAAAACGGCGCCCTCTATCCCTGCTGCTCTGAGTGCGGGGGCCCATGAGCTCCATGTTGGGGAGTTGTAACCTCCTTTTCAGCTAGTCAATGAGCATTTATTACTACGTGGTTTAGATGGTGCAGTAGATGCAGCGACAGGCCTGGAGTCCCAGCAATCTGGACTCTGAGCCCACCACTCCCTCCACAAATCACTCTCCAACTGATGGCCAAGTCTGGTGGGGTGTCTGTGGCTACTCTACCCATGGCCCACAGAGCATAGTACAGGACAAACCGAAATTAGAACTTGAATCTTGAATCGGGTTCGAGGAGGGATAATCTGTAGTTTGTCCTACAGGAAGCAGGAGGAGGAATCCAAGGCAAATTCCAAAACCAAACTCGTGCTCCTGCTGCTGTAGCTTCTAAAGGGTTACAAGATGCTTGTGGATGTTATGGCAGTGGAACTTCACAAGTCCAGGGAGGGAGGAGGCGGAGAGCAAGCAACCCTCATCTTTAGAACCCTGAGGCTTACCCAGGGTCACACAAAGCAGTTGTAATTTTTATATTAGACATGGTCAAATAACTTATTTGTTATAATAATCTGTCATAATTACCTAGAATAAGGATAAAACATTTATTATAACAATTAATCGTGATTATGTATAAATTAAAATAAACTATTTAATATATATTAGGATGCTGAATTATTATTTATTATAACAAATGGAATTATACCCATGATGGTATTATGTAATAATACATAATAATTATTTCTATATTAGCCTTTATATAGCACCTTGAGACTGGCAAAGCACTTTACATAGGTTAATTCACTTGATTGTCATTACAACTCCTCGAGAGAGGTCCTGCTATTTTCTCTATTTTATAGAGGGGGAAGCCAAGTCAGAGAGGTTAAATGAATCGCCCAAGGTCACACAGCCAGTAAGTGTCTGAGGCGGCACTCATATCCAATTCACTCTGACTGATAAGGTACAGCCCTTTATGCAGGAGGCCTCACTGGGTGTGTAAGTCTGAGTATCCAGCCCCATCTCATGGATCAAGCCACTGAGGCAAGGAGAGGTCATGTGAGGCCTGTGGTGACCAAGTGCCAGAGTCAGGGTTAGAATCCACATTACTTCTGACTCCAAGGCCAGGACTCTTTCGGGGAAGCTGCACCACCTCTCAGTGATTTTTATTTCTTATACTGTGTGATAAAGGTTGTTTTTGATGAACGGCTGAGTGGCAGAATGGAAGGAGCGCTGGGTTTGGAGTCCAAAGATGTGGGTTCAGATCCTGCCTCCATGACTTATAGCCACATGACCTTAGGTAAGTATCTTCACCCCTGGAGGCCTCAGTCACCTCCCCTATAAAATGAGGTGACTGGACTCAGTGGTATTCGAGAAGCTTTCCAGGTTTAAGGGATGATCCCATGCTCTGGACTCTGATGCTTCCCATCTGTCAGCCCAATCCCCTCTCTGGACCTCTGTTAAATAAGGGAGTTGTCTATAGGAGGAGGTCGCCTCTGTGGACCCACCTGGACCTTTGAGCCTGGGTCTGGAGGCTCTGGACCAGCCCCAGGCCCCAGATCGACTCCATTTCCCCTTCCCCCTGCTGAATCAGAGACTCAGAGAAGAGCAGAACTTTGGAGATTGGCTGATGAGCCCCTTGAGTTTCCAGAGGAGTGAAGGGTGGGGCCTGGAGGGCCCAAGGGCCACAGAGAAGTGGTCGGTGGCTGAGTCAGGTCTAGAATCCATATCTTCTGACTCTTTCCACTATCCTCCATGGCTCCTTATGAAGAACTTTGACTCAGGCTTTCAGAGCCCTCCGACTATGCCCAGGCAGAAGACTTGGATGGCTTCCCATTTCCTGTAAGCCCTTCTCTGTTTATTTGTCTGAGCCATGATTCAAGGTTTCATCCCAAGTGTCAGAGGGCCTGGATGTCTGATGGCTGAGCTGAGGACCACCAGGATGTGCTGCACCCACTCAGGCTCCCTGCCTTTGACTGGATCGTAAAACCTAAGTGGGGCCAAGGTTTCAAGAGGGCAGTCTGCTTAGAAAGTCTCTTAACAGGCTTTCAGGCTTAAGTGGGCATTGCTCTAAGTACCTGTTAATGGGTTTGCTGTGATGGTGCACACCTGCCTGATGTCAGGCTGCCCAGGAGCCAGAGGAGGGAGCTGGGCCCAGCCCAGCTTCACTGCATCAGCGAAGCCTGGCTGGGTCAAGTGGGGCTGTTATTACTCCTCACTCTGAATGAAAGCCCTGGAATGACCTTTGGCCTTGTCCCAAACCACCTGATGGGCGCTGGTCTCCAGCCCAGCTCCTTAACCTATATTGAAGCAGAGTGTGGGTGGGAGAACAAAAAATGAGAACCTGGGACTACTCCAGAAGGCCCTCTCTCCCCTACATTTCTAATTATTTAATGTTATCATTGAATGAGATAATATTTGTAAAGTACTTAGTAAAGTGTCTGGCACACAGTAGGTACTTAAAAATGCTTGTTCTCTTACCTCTTTAATGTCAAAAATGTCTCTTCCCCAGATACACGACATAGAAGTTGTCCTTCCAACAGGAGGGTTTCAGAAAAACCTGGGAAGACTTAGATGAACTGATGCAAATTGAAGTTAGCAGAGCCAGGAGAACATTGTACACGGTAACAGCAACATTGTAACATGGTCGGTGTTGAAACACTTGGCTACTCTGATCAAGACAATGTTCCAAGACAATTCCAAATGACCTGTGATGAAAAATGCTCTCCACCTCCAGAGAGAGAACAGATGAACTCTGAGTGCAGATTAAAGCAGACTTTTTATACTTTTATTGCTTTTTGCATGTGATTTAAACAATATGGAAATATGTTTTGCATGACTTCACACATGTATGACTTCATATTGCTTGCCTTTTCAATGAGTGGGGGAAGGCCTGGAGGGAGGGAGATAATTTGGGACTCAATTTTTGAGAATGAATGTATATATATGTATATGAATGGGTAATAGTTGTCCTGTCTGTTGGATGAAAACATAAGTGCATACTGAGAAAACAATCTTAGGGCTAAGAAACACTTTTAAATGAGTATTTTATCCATCACAAAGGCATTTCCTTACACTTACAAATATAGGTGTGCTCTCACACTCACATAGGTGTGAGTATTGTAAGTATTTGGAGGTATGTCATGTGGACACACAGGCTTATTCTTATAGACATTATTTTTGGCCCCAGGAGCAACAGGTGTATGATATAAAGATGCATACTTAGATCTGTCAGGTGGTGCTTCCAGTTGCTAACTCAATCAAATTCACCAAAAGCACCAGGCCATGGTGGGTCCCAAGCTCACTTGGGACATTGCATCCAATTCCAGAGAAGACTCTGGGCAAATTCCAGGCTTTCTGTAGTTTTCAGAGGGTGGGCAACTTTCTGTCCCTCAATTCCATCTCTTTCCCTGGCTCCTCATCAATCTAAGTTGGGGGGGAGGGGTTCGGTGTGAATTTTCCCATCAGAATCTCTGAGCCCCCATTTCACCAGAAAGCACAGAAGCCATTCTTGGATCTGCTATGTCTCAATGTTATTGTTCAGTTGTCTCTGACTCTCCGTGACCCCATTGGGGTTTTCTTGGCAGAGATACTGGAATAGTTTGCCATTTCCTCCTCCAGCTCACTTTACAGATGAGGAAACTTGAAGCAAACAAGGTTAAATGAATTGCTCAGGGTCACACGGCTAGTAAATGTCTGAGGCTGGATTTGAACTCAACTCTTCCTAACTCCATCCTGGCTCTATTGACTGAGTCACCCAGCTGCCCACTGTGCCCATTATAAAGAATCTTAATTACCTGAATATAATAAAATGACATCTAAACATATGACCTACCAGACAAGAATGGACATTCCACACCTAGGAGGAACAGAAAGGAATAAAACTCAGGCTAGCTAATTGATTTTAGATATTTACATTAGATACATAGATATTATAGCCCTAGATAATAGATATTCTCTATTAGATAGATATTTATATTTAAGGATTAGGCAGATTATACCTGTGGTTTTTTTTGAGGGAGGTGATCTTTCTGGAGCCTATAGACACGGGCAACCTACAGACACGGCCCAGTTCCATGAGTTGTAGGACAGAGTTGGAGATGCCCACACTCAGCCTTGGCTACTCCCATATCACCTGAATTATTTCCGGTGTGGTGTCAGTAACACTGCCCAGTGCAGGACTCTGAGGTCCTTTAGGAGACATCAGTTTGAAATCAGAGAAGGACTACTTGCCGATTTTTCAAGATGATTCCTTGGAGGAAATAAGTGGCCCCTTGACCGTAGCTACAAGTCCTGCTTATCTCCCCAAGTTCTATGGCCCCAGGATGGGAACCACTGGACTGAGAAATCATGAAGGTCTCTGACAGCTCTTTGAGTAGAGGCACCCTATATCTTCCTGCCCCACCTCAAGTATTGTTGCGAGGAATATTTTATAAACCTTAACACCCTAGGGTAACGAGAACAGTGTCCGTACCAAAGATGGGGGACATGGATGTCCTAGTCACAGTCGTCATACAGAGACTCTGGGTCCTTCTCCCATTGGCCAGTTTCTGCTGGAGTTGTCATTTTGGGGAAGTGTCCAGGTCAGCCATCTTTTACCCTTCTCCTGTCTCTCAGTCTTTGTTCTCCAGACTTGGCCACCATAACAAGTGCGTACTTCTCCCCCACTTTGCCAGTTTGTCAGCTGCCTTCTATGTATTGTCTTCTGCCATTAAGGTATAAGCTCCTTGAGGGCAGGACTGTCTTTTTTTGCCTGTATTTGTTTTCCCAGCAATTATCACAGTACCTGACACATAGTAGGTTCTTAAATACTTGTTGACTTGAATTGGGTGATTTTAGATCTGACTCTACAACTGTTAGCTTTGTGCATTATCCCATCATTCATCAGATGGGAAGCTCCTTGAGGGTGGTTCTGTCTTTTGCCTCTTTTTGTGTCCTCAGTGCTTAGTGCAGTCCCTGGCACCTAGTAGGTACTTAATCTTGATTGACCAATTGATTAAAAGATGCTTTCTATGGTAAGACTGATTCCAGTATTCCTATTCTGAAGAAAAGGAAACTGGGGCCCATAGGAGGGAAAGGACTTGTCCAAAGTCACACAGTCAGTGAAGAACCAAGAAGGAGGTGGGGCAGAGCCAAAATGGAGGCTGGAAAGCAGGGACTACCGTGAGCTCTCCACCAAGTCCCTCCACAAACCTATAAAAAATGGCTCTGAACCAATTCTAGAACTGCAGAACCCACAAAGTGGCAGAGGGAAGCAGGGCTCCAGCCCAGGACAGCCTGGATGGTCTCTGGGTAAGGTCTATCTTGCACAGAGCTGGGAGCTGAGGGGAGCGGATCTGAGTGGAGCAGAGCCCAGCGTGTGCGGTGCAGACCGACCAGACCGGGAGCCGGGTGGAGCGTGCACTAGCACCCTGAATCAGTGAGCTGTGGCATTTACCAGACCTCTCAACCCACAAACAGCAAAGACAACAGAGAAGGTTAGTGGGAAAAGCTGCGGGGACAGGGAGTTTGCAGTTCGGCTACCGTCCCTGGGGCAGCGGAGGTGGGGCAGCTACAGAACTACAGCTGCAGTTGCTTCTGG
>CM053625.1:325618431-325688268 GCA_028646595.1 Phalanger gymnotis | reverse complement strand
TTTTTTTCATGCAACTAGAAAATAAGATACACAGGCAATGGGGTGTAGAAATTTATCTTGCCCTACAAGAAAGGAAGGGAAAAGGGGATGGGAGGGGAGTGGGGTGACAGAAGGGAGGGCTGACTGGGGAACAGGGCAACCAGAATATACGCCATGTTGGAGTGGGGAGGGGGTAGAAATGGGGAGAAAATTTGTAATTTAAACTCCTGTGAAAAGCAATATATTAAATAAAAATTAAAAAAAAAGAACCAAGCAGGAATTGGGTCCCCCAGTGTCTGTCTCTGCTGTCTGCCCCACAGGGCTCTGCTGCTCAAAGACTTTGAGGATCTGATATCCAGGGCCCCTTTCTGGGTCTCACCACTTCCAATCCCTATCCATGAGGTATATCCGTGAGCTAACCCAGGAAAGCAATGACCTTGGATCCATTTGGCAACAGGGAGCTAGGGAAGATTTTTGAGTCTAGGAGGAGAAATGATCAGGCTGAGAGGTTTGATTTTTAGTTAAGAACGTAGCAAGAAATGCCCATGATAGTTAGTACCTATATAATGCTTTACAAATATTATCTCATCTAATCCTTACAACAACCATAAGAGGCAGGTACTATCATTATCTCTATTTTGCATATGGGGAAACTGAGGAAGAGAGTGGCTAAAGGAGGCAATCTCAAACAAATGCTATATATTTGAGACCGGATTTGAATTCAGGTCTCAATGGCTTCAAGGCCAGATCTTTATGCACTATGCCATCTAGCTGCCAGTAATTCATGCATTAATCTCTAAGGTCATTGACTCAGAAGTGGAGGAGACCTTAGACACCTCCAAGCCCAGCCCCCATGTTTCCCAGATGAGGATACTGAGGGACCATTTAGGAATGGTCTGAATCTCCATATCCCTGATTATGAGGCCCCTCTCTAGCTGCGGCTTCTGACTGCTTCTCAAATCAAGGATTCAGTTCAGGCAGAGTCTTTGAATGGCATGTGACAATACGGAGACACGCTGGTGGGGGCTTGTAGAGGAGACTAAAGAGAAAGAAATTTAGGCTTCCAGGAGATTCTATTCATGGTAGAGATTTGACAGATACATGAATAATTAGCAAAGACAAACGTGTTTACTTGTTTTGAACCACAGCTTCTTGTGATTCCATTGTCATATCAAACTCCCAGCCAGGAAACTCCCCTTATTATTGGAGTGGGAAGGGATGAAAGGCAGATATTCCACAGCTTAGTCTTAGAGAGCTGTCCAGGGCCCCATAGAGGCTGAATGACTTGCCCAGGGTCACACAGACAATGAGGCAGAAGTGGGACTGCAACCTGGGTCTTCTTGGTTCCAAGGCCAAGTCTCTGCACATGATAGGAATATTTCCTTTACACACAAAGTCATACAAAGGAGGGACACAGTGGTTTGGGTGTGGAGCTCAGGACACCCAGGAACTGGAAGATCAAGGAAAGCCTAATGACTTTGAGAAGGTAATGTTCCCACTGGTGTCCTCAGTTTTTGATTTTTTTGTCTGCTTATTTTTAACCACATTGGAACAGAAATCTAAAATCTTGTTTTGTTTTTTTTAATCAATGTACTTCCATCTTTTTTTTAATCTCATTACATTTTGGGAAACTGAGGCCTGCCTTGTTAATGACTCTTATGTACAATTTCCCCCCATGTGTTTGCTAACCTATCACAATAATAATATCAGCTCCTGTATCTATAGTGCCTTAAGGTTTCCAAAGCCATATTACTAGGATAATTAGATCCATTTTACAGAAGAGAAAGTGGAGGTCCAGGGAAGTTCAGAATCATACAACTAGTAAGTCATATGTATATTTGTGTGTGTGTGTGTGTGTGCTCATACATGTCTACGTGTATGTGTGTGTGTTCTCACATATGCATAAAGGGTCAAGTGGGAATCTCTTCTCAATGTCACAGCCCATGGGGTCAGGGCTAGGAGGGATGGACACAGCAGAGCCCTTGGCCCTCTATCTTTAGCAAAGCCACAATAATGAGCTCCAACCCAGCTACAGTGACCCTGGAATGCTTTCAAAAACATTTCCCCCACAAGACAAATGGGCTTAGCCAAGCAATAAAACGTAACCTTAGGCATCACTGATGGCTGCCATTCTCGTTGCCCCAGGTCAGATCGAAGGTGACCTTCTGAGCAATCCCCTGACACCGAGGTCCCAGCGCCTTCTGGTCTCAGCTTTCCAGACCAGCCTCTAGAAACTGATTGATGGTTATTCATGCTAGGGACCACCCCATCCATGATGCCCGTCTAGCTCATAACTGGTGCTGGAGGCCTCTGGGAAATCAGCTGGCGCCCACCAATGACACCTGGGTACTCTGTGGATGGACTTTTGAATATGGGCGGACATTTGGGGCCTGACATCTGTCCTGGAAGCTGTTCTCCATCTCCCAGAGAATGTGCTCATCTGTGCTAGAGATGAGAGCAGATCACTGTGTCAACAAGTATTTATTTAAGTACCTACTATGTGTCAGGCACTCTGCACTAGAGATACACAGAAAGCAAAAAGAAAAACAAAAATGAGTCCCTGTCCAAAAGGAACTCAGTCTAATTGGGGTGACAACATGCAGAAAACTTTATACAGAATTAATTGTGGATATCTTAGAGGGAAAGAATTAGCATGAAGGGTGATAGGGAAAGTCTTACTGTAGAAGGTGGGTTTTAATCTGGGAGCAGAACGAAGCCAGAAAACCCAGAGGGAGAGTTTTTATGGGGTGGGAGGCAGCCAGTGAAAATGCGGATTTGGGAAACAAGCATGTCCTGTACCTCAGGAGGCTGGGGTCCAAGAGTTGGTGGAGGGGAAGCAGGTATAAGAGGCCTAGAAAGGGAGGAGGGGACCAGGTTGAGAAGGAAGGGTTTTAAATGCCAAACTGAGCAGGTCACATTTGATTCTGAGGGTGATAGGGAGTTTACTGAGTAGGGGGTGACATGATCAGCCCTGGGCTTAAGTGGCTGAGTGGAGGATGGGCTGGAGAGGGAGGATTGCCATAGTCCAGGTGTGAGGTGATGAGAGTCTGCACCAGAGTTGGGGCAGGGTCAGAGGAGAGAAGGAGGTGTGTTGAGGAGATGTTACAGAGGTCAAATTGACCAGAGATGGTGGCGAAGTGACAGGCCTTGGCGCCATATTGGACATGGGGATGAGAAATGGTGAGGAGTCAGGGCCAAGTCCCAGGTTGTGAGCCTGGGGCACTAGGGGAAGGGGGTGCCCTCTACAGTCATTGAGATGGGCACAAAGGAAAAGGTTTGATACTAAATCTTAAGTCTGGAATAGCCATTCAAGAGAGCTGGGTGGAAAGGGTAAGCAAATCTGGCTTGGAAGAGCTCATCTCCTATTTCACTGACAAAATGGTGGCCATTCAGTAAGCCAGCTCCCCCCACTCTGCCTTCCTGTTTTCACCTTACCAAGTCAACCCCAGCTCTGTGCACCCCCGATCCCATCCACTCTTCGCAACAAGCTGATGTATCTGCACTGTCTTGCTCCTCCTCTTCTCTGTCCCATGGCTGGCTCTCCTGCCACCTCTCCACCCTGTCCTTCTCTGGCTCCTTTGCTGAATCTTTGTCCAGATCATACCTGCTAATGCTCCTTCTGGGGCGCTTTTCTTTTCTTCCTCTGTGCTATCTTCCTTGGTGATCCCATCAGCTCCCATGGGTGCCAAAATCATTTCTGTGATCTGAGAGGTATGAGAAAAAGAGTCTATAAATCCCACCTCCCAATTTTAGGCTGACTGATCCTATTAGGGATATTTTAGGGAGACTCTTTTCTATGAGGCATATATGATAACTTCATTGGCTTACCTGTCTTTCAAGGACCATCCCAGATTCCCCCTCTGCCCTAATGCAATATTATAGAGTTTAAAGCCCCATCACATTCCTAACCTTCTCGCTCATTTCCAGTCTCTTCTCCATGCGAATCGATCCTTCTCTCAGATGCCTGTTTCTTTTTTGTAAATCGTTGGTTTGACCTTGACGCCTCCATGATCAGCTCCCTATTGCCTCCAGTACCAAACATAAGGTTTGACGTTTGACTCTTTGACACTGAGATCTTTTCACAGCGTGGCCCCTCCCTACCTTTCCTGTCTTCTGATACTTCTCTACATACTCTGTGATGCAGTGACATTAGCCTCCTGGCTGTTCCACAAGCAAGACTCTCCATTTCCTGCCTCTAGGTATTTACTCTGGCTGTGCCCCGTGCCTGGAATGTTCTCCCTCCTTATCTCCACCTCCTGCCTTCTCTGTTTCTTTCAAGTCTCAGCTAAAATCTCACCTTCTCCAGGAAACTTTCCTAACCCCCCTTAATGCTAATGCTTTTCTTCTCTTCATAATTTCCAATTTATCTTGTCTATGTCTTGTCTGTATATAGTTGTGTGCATATTGTCTCTCCAGTTACACTGGGAGCTCCTTGAGGGAAGGACCTGTTTTTGGCTTTCTTTTCATTCCCAATGCTTAGCACAATGTTTGGAATGCAGTAGGTGCTTAATAAATGCTTCCTAATTAGAAGGAGGCTCACTTTAAAAACTGAGGCCCAGAGAACTAAAGTGACCAGTATGAGGGTTACTTGGCTGGTCATTGAGATAGGCAGGATTCAAACTCATGGCCTTAGGCATCAAATGCTGGGCTCTTTCAGTAGCTGTCAGATACTAGGCAAGGGGCTTAGCTTTCATGGGCCTCAATTTACTCATATGCAAATAAAAAAGCTGGACTAGATGGGTTTAGAAGTCCTGCCATCTCTCTGGCTTGTAATCAGCTAGGATTTCCTCCATGGCTTCAGAGCCTGTCTTTCTCCCCTCACCCCTCTTGCAGGACTCCAGGATGAGCCGTCCATTTCCCAAACTTTCTGTTTCATTGGAACCTTTGAATGGGGGCTGGAGTGGGTGGAGGGCACCCAAGGCCACACTGTTGTCCATCCACTTCCCAGTCATTAGGTCCAGGGATTCCTGGCCCCAGGGACGGCCAGGATCTAGCCCCAGGCAGGGCTAAAACTTTCTTCCCAGCCCAGGGACTTCATTTTCTCCTTTTTTACACCTGGGGGATCCTTGTGGGGGCAAGATGATCCAATGGGAGGAGAGCGGAGAGAGGGGTAACCTGGGGATTTTCTGAGCTCTCCCCTCCGGATCAAACTGGGTTTTCAAAGACAGGATAGGCTGAGCTCCCTGTGGTTTCTAGGAGTGGGGGCTCTCCTCTCTCTGGCCCCATTTCAGTTACCCTTGCCTAGGTAAGGGCTGGGGTCCCATTTAATTGATCTGATTTCCACTTTACATTGCTGGCTTTCTCTCTCACTGATGAATGCCTCCTCTGACTTCCAGGAAGGGGGGTCCACAGCCTTTCCTCCCTGGCCCATGACCCGAGTCATTGGTTTTAACTCTGAAAGGGTCCCAGGACATCATCTGCCCCCATCCCATCCCCTATATATGTGAAGAATCTTAATCCAGAGGGAGAAAGGTCACAGATCACTGTAGCATGGACTTAGAGAAGGCAGGGAGCTGAGAGGCCACTCCTCTCCAGATGAAGAAACTGAGGCACTGGAGGGGAATGGACTTGTCCAAGGTCATCCAGTAAGGAGTGGCCTTTTCTGCCATGCTCTGGGGCATGTGCTTTCTGGATGTGGGCCAGCTCAAGCTCTTTCCTATTGGCCCTCTGCCCCCAACAGCCTCAGAGTCACAGAATAGAGAGTCTGAAGGGGCCTCAGTGGGCATCTACCATAACCAAAATGAAGGGTGAGCCCAAGGTCTTTGCTAAGTGTAGAGGGCTGTGTCCTGAGGTAGTGAGCTCCCCTTCACAGGAGGCCTTCAAACCAAATGGAGTGACCACTTTGTCAGCAAGGGAGATTCCTGCTCTAGAAGGGGCTGGACCGGATGCCCCCTGAGGTTTCTTCCTTCTCTGCCATTCCATGATTTTTGCATTGTGTGATTTTAGCCAGGCTATTGGTACAAATCTGTGGCTTCAGCCTAGAGCCAGCCGGCAAAGAATATTTCCACGGATCTAGTGACCTAGGATTGCTCTACTGACCTATGAAACAGGGCCGAGTTAACTGGGAACAACACGTAAGCTAATGATTACTTTGTCCTTACCCATTCATGGCATTCAGTCTCCTACCTCCATACCTTTTCATTGGCTAGCCTCAGTGCTTCAGACTCCCCACCCCTTCACTGTGGCCCCTTAGAATCCCATAGCTTCATTTGAGTCCCATCTCTTAGAAAAGGCCTTTCCCGATCCCCTGCACACCTCCCACCTTGCCAAGACCAAGCCCACTCACTCTCAAGAAATTGCTGCTAATTCATTTGGTATCAATGCTATGTGAGCATTCTTGCATAAATGCCATGACCTCCATTCCCATGCTGCCCAGGTTAATGTAAGCTCCTGGAGGGTGGGGACTGCTTCCCTTTTATCTTTGTACCCCCAGCACAGAGCACAGTGCCTAGCAGTAGGCGCATTAGACACACTTATAGACTGATTGACTGAATTGT
This sequence comes from Phalanger gymnotis, assembly GCA_028646595.1. NCBI lineage: Eukaryota > Metazoa > Chordata > Mammalia > Diprotodontia > Phalangeridae > Phalanger > Phalanger gymnotis. Next base: position 325,681,792 of record CM053625.1, on the reverse strand, counting down.
ATGTTAGCAAAGAAGAACCCTCAAATTCACAGCCTCCACCTGGGAAATCAGGTGGACTGAGAAAATTGTAAAGTAAGTAGAGATTCTCCAAGTCAGTAAACATTTATCAAGCACCTACTATGTACTAGATGCAATGTTAAGTCCTGGCCCAAAGCACGCTAAGCTAACCACAGTTGTGCTGATGGCTGCACTCTCATGTGACAAAGGACCCCTTAACCCTGATCATATTTCCCTAGATCAGGTACCATCCCTGAAAGGGGCCATCTCAATCAAGACCAGTATTTGTTAAACACCTCCTTTATGCAACATCCTGGGCTGGGCTTAAGGATACTGAAACAGAGCCCAAACAGTTCCAGCCTTCAAGAAACTGCCATCTTAATGGAGGATAAACATGGAAGCAGGTTATTTGGTGGGGTGAGTGAGAACTGTAGCATAAGAGGGTATCCTGAAAGGCTTCCTGGAAGAGATGGTGCCTGGGCTGATCCTGAAAGGACCTGGAGGACTTTACAAAGCTAGAGTGGGAAGAAGGACATGCCAAGGGAGGTGGGAGGGTGGAACATAGCGATGCAAAGGACAGACATGGGAAAACAACCAGGACATACTACTACAGTTTTTGTCAGAAGAGGGAGGGAAATCCTGTGAAATTTGGATGAGGTCAACTCCGTGGTGTGACAGGTTAAAGCACTGGACTTGGAGTCAGATATTTCATATAAATGCCCTTCTCAAGGGTAAGATTCATAAGACTGGTAATCAATGACAGGTCCAAGAAAGAAGCTTTGGGTTTTGTTGTTTCATTTTGTTTTTTATTTATAAAATATTTAATATTTTACTTTTTCAACTCATGATAGAAAATGCTATCCATATCCAGAGAAAGAACTATGGAGTCTGAATGCAGATCGAAGCAGACTATTTTCACTTTTCTTTTGTTTTTCTTTTATTTTTCATGGTTTTCCCTTTTGTTCTGATTCTTCTTTCACAACATGACTAATGTAGAAATATATTTAATATGATTGTACATGTATAGCCTATGTTAGATTGCTTGTTGTCTTGGGGAGGGAGGAGTGAAAGAAGGGGGCAACTTTAGAACTCAAAATCTTGTAAAAGTGAATGTTGAAAACTAAGATAAATAAATAAATAAGTTTTCTCATATAAGATCATTAAAAACATACTTTTTCCCAGTTATATGTAAAAATAAGTTTTAACATTCAAGACAGGAGTTTGAAGGTTACAAAGTATTGAACAAATATCTCTTTTATTGTCACAATAGCCTTGTGAGATAGATGCAATTATTATCCCTAATTTACATAAGAGGAAACTAAGGCAGGCAGCAGTAAAGTGCCTTACCCAGGGTCACGGAGCTAGTAAATGTCTGAGGTTAAATTTGAACTTAGCTTTTCCTGACTCACCAGAGAGCAGGGAGATTCTCAGAATGGCCCATTCAGACATTTCTTGGTAGGAGCCTTGGGCATGTGGATGGGGGGCAAAGGAGAAACACATGGCGTAGGAGAAACCTCTCTTTCATTGCTCTCTGGGTCATGCAGCCAGGCTAGGGATGTGAGTGAGGAAAAGTGTGAATAAGGAAGAGTGTGAACAGAGAAGAGCGTGAGCGGGAAGGAGCATGAGTGGGGAGAGTTTGAGAGGGGGGGAGCATGAGCGGGAAGGAGTGTGAGCAGGGAGGAGTGCATAATAAATCTAGACCGGTAAGTAAGGGACATATCACCAAGGTCTTTAAACATAAATAGAAGTAAGTTATTCCTCTCCATAGAATGTAATCTCCTTGAGGATAGGCATGTTTTCAGGTTTGTCTTTGAATTGCCAATGCAGGCCCCAAAGTAGGTGCTTAATGCTTTTGTTGATTTATTCACTGATTGCATTCAGTAGATGAAACCACCTGATACACAAATCAGTGGAATTTTTCAAAGAGAAAGCATCAAAAGCAGCATAGCTGTATGCCAGGCACTGTATATGGTGGCAAAGCCTGGCAAATCAGCGGTGAAGCCAGGAGGAGAGTGAAAGACATCTGTCTGGCTTTTTCACATCCCCCAAACTGCCATTCTAGAGGCAATTCCCCAATGGGAAGAGGAGCCTGGAGGCCAAGGGATTGTCTAGGGTGAGAAGGCAGCTGGTGCCCCATGGCAAGGCCTGGACAGTCAAGAGCAGAGCAGGAGAGCCAAGGAAAAAGAGGAGGGCCCAGGACAAGGCCTTGAGGAAGCCCCATAATTAGCATGAAGGAAATGGAAGCTCCTCTTTCAGTGACGGTGGAGAAGAAGCAGTGAGGTAAGAAAACAAGGAGAAAGTCTGACTGGGAAACCGAGGGAGGAAAGAGACAATGACTTGAAGTAGGAGATTTCAACAGCTACAAAAAATGTCACAAAGGATCATTTAGCATGGCAGAGGTCAGTCAGTGAGCATTTATTTATTAAGCACCTACTATGTGCCAAGGACCGGGGATTCAAAGAAAGGTAAAAGAAAACCAAATCAGACCCCAGCCTCAAGGAGCTCCCAGTCTTATGGGGACATGATGTGGGAACAGCTCTATAATGTGCAGCAGGAAGCTTCTAAGGCTGAGGCAGATCCAGGAAAGCCTTTGTGCAGAAGATGAGCCATTAGCTGAGGCCGTTCTAAGCCAGGGAAGCCGGGAGGCACAGATCAGGGGAGGCAGACAGTCAAAAGACAGAAGGTCTTGTGGACCAGCCAGGAGGCTGGGGTCACTGGATTAAAGAAGACATGGTGGGAGGAAGGCGACAAAAGACTGGAAAAGTGAGAAGGGGCAGGTTATGAAGGGCTTTGGATGGATGTCAGACAGCATTCTGTTTGACCTGAGGAGTAATAGAGGTTAATGCTTCATTTGGAAATAGCTAAAGCAGGTGAGGGCTGGAGTAGGAAGCCCAACAGCCAGGGTTGAGGAGGCAATGAGGATGAGGAAGGGGAGGCTGTGAGTGCAGAAGACCCTTCTTTGGAGTCTGGCTGTGAAAAAGAAACAAAGCCAGATGGCCTGTGTGGTCCCATAATAGCCATCCCTGCTAAGTGGATGGAGGCAAAGACTCGGACCAGAAACAGAATCAGTTGGTCAAACGTTGGGAGTTGGAACCTTCCTTCTAGGGACGGAGGGACGGAGGGAGGGAGGAAGGGAGGGAGGGAAGGAAGGCAAGGGAGCAGCCTTTGAGTTGTCAGAGGCCAAAAGCATCATGTGGTGAGCCAGAGATTCCAAACGGAATCTTAGCCTCTCAGATGAGTCTCTCAGACCAGAGGACAAAGATGGGAAGTAGAGAGAAACAGGCTGGGCATCAGGCTCAAAGATAAAGTCTGAGAAGAAAGTGCAGAGATTCGCTCCAGCATTCAATCACAAGGTAAACAAACAGGTAGAATATGGGCCGTTTTTATAATAATAGCCAGCATTTACATAAGAATTTAACGTTTGCGAATAACCTTACATGTGTTTTCTCATTTGATCCTTAAAATTACCCTGTTGGAGAGTCAGTCAGACAATAAACATTAGACATGTGCTATGTGCCAGACTCTGTGCTGAGTGCTGGGGATAAAAATAGGAGAGAGGAGAGGAGATGGGAGGAGAGGGGAGGGGAGGAAAGCGGAGGGGAGGGGAGGAGAGGGGAGGGGGGAGGAGAGTGAGATGAAGAGGGAGGCTGGGAGAGGGGGAGAAGGAGAGAGAGACAGTCCCTGACCTCAAGGAGTTTACAATCTAACTGAGGAACTCAAGACACAAAAGGAATCTGAAAAGGGGTGGGGGTGGGGAAGCTACCCAGAGTGGCAGCATGATGGAGAAGTCCAAAAGCTAAGTAGCTGGTGGGAAATGGGGAAAAGATTCTGCTGAATCTTTTTCTTAAATAGAGGAGGAGTATACTATAATCTCGATTTTACATGTGAGGAAGCTGGGGCAGACAGAGACATGTGACTTACTCAGGGTCACCCACCTAGTAAGCATTTGAGGCTACATTTCAATTCATCTTCCTGACTCCCAAATTCCCCACTTTAGCCTCTGGCCCACCTAGCGGCCTCTCATTATTACTCATGATTATGGATATCATCTTCCTTATTATTACTATTACCACTACGGGAAAAGCACTATGCTGAGTCGGGAGCTCTGGGTTCTAATGTTGCCTCTCTATGTGACCTTCTCCCACTGTTCTCACTTTCCTCCAGCTTTGTCTCAATGCCCTCCAAGGCCTCTCCCGGCTCTGACACTCTGCTGGTCCAAGGCCTGGAGCCTGTTTACTTTTGGCCTGAGCGAGGCTTCCTGCGTCTTCAGAAAAGGCTTCTCATCTGGTTTGCCGGGACTCCTCCGGCATCAAACAGCTCTTACAAAACACCACGCTGACGAGTTTAATGGAAACGATTCAGAAACATCCAGATTAAATTTCCCCTGAAATACACAGGGGCTTAAAAATTAAGGCAAAAGTGCTTGGCAGAGGCCAGGCTGGATTCTGATGAACCCAGAATGTTTGAAAAATAGTTCAAGATGTTTTGACAGAGTGAGGATGGACGCCTCTGGGCTCCCCCTCCCTTCCTCTCTGACCTCTCCCTCCTCCCTCCCTGGCCTCCCCCTCCTCCCTCCCTGGTTTTCCCCTCCCTCCCTCTCTGGGCTCCCCCTCCTCTCTCCCTGGCCTCAGCCTCTCTGGGCTCTCCCTCCCTCTTGACTCCTCCAGCCGGGGGCCAAGGCGGCTCAGGGGGCGTTGCCTCCCCCCAAGTGGGATCATTCATCCTTCTTCTTGAAGGGAGGCCTGCCTCTCATTTCAACTTTGCTTCTTTTAAAAGGTTGGCGCATCCAGGAACTTGACCTCCAGAGACCCAAATAAAGTTGAGTGTTTGCAAAAGGCACGAATGGATGGCCTTGACAATGGGGTCATCTTTTTCAAACCTCCCCTATGTATAGCTAAAGAAATAAATGAATCTTGCGCAGATGCCCTTCCCGGATCCCTTTCCTGACCTTGGGGGGAGCCTGGGCTCTCGAAGGCTCAGCCTAAGCATCACAAGCAGGGGCAGTTTCTGTCCCAGGAAAATCCAGAGAGGGATGGGTTCTGTTCCCAAGGCTGGACCCTGAGCCTGCCCTCCTGGGCAGCTCAAGGATCTAAGTGTCACCTCCCCCAGACCTTTCACTGAGGCCCAGAAGGGATGTTGGAGTGACAAGAAGTCCAAGGGATGAGATCATGACCACGCACTGAGGTATGAATCTAGGGATCCCTTGGGAGCACCTGAGGCCATCGATGTGAGCCCATACTTAGGGTGGGACCACTTCTTGGAGATCTCAGAGGTCCTCTTGGAATCCTCAGTTCCCTTCAAAGCCCAGTTCCAGCCCCACCTTCTACATGAAAGCCTTTCTGACTCCCTTAACTGACAGTTCCCCCCAAGACCTTTTAATAAATTAAAATCAAATAAAAGCTCCCAGAGGGCAAGCCCTGTTCTGGTTTTGTCTTTGTATCCTAAAGCACTTAGAGCAGTATCTAGGCAGCAAGGGCTCAATAAATGCTTATTCCCTCCCCCACTTTCTTTTTTAAGACCTGTGACTTCATTAGCATGTAGGAATCCCAGTGAGGGTGGCTCCCTCTAAAGGTCAAGGTTTAGAGTCCAGGAGGGTTCCCAGGGATATTGGGAGGTCAAACAGCCACCATTGGCCAGGGAGAACTGGAACGCAGGTCTCCCTCTATCTGAGGTGATCTCTCTGTCCACCATGTAAGACTGCCTCTGGCCTTGTGCATACAGCAGCAGGCATTCAGCAAAGGTTCATTCACTGAATTTAGTTGGGTTGTTGCATCATGGCTTCCTCGTTAAAAATGAGGAGAAAATGAGGACAGGGCAATAGACTGGAAAATCACTGTGGGACTCTGGACAGAGCCTTGGGCACTCAGGAGACCTCTGGTCAAGTCTCTAGAATTTCATTTCTATGGAGAGTGAACTTGGGTCACTCATGTCTCAGGCCTCAGTTTCCCTCTTTGTTCAAAAAGGAAGTTGAGTGATGTCTATACAGCCCCTCCCTCTCTGGTATTTGGTTTTCTGTGTTCCCTGCTGGTCCTCAGTTTCCCCATCTGTAAGATAAGGGGATAATAGGAAGGCTGAGAAAAATAAGCAGACCCAGAACAAGTCCCAGCATGACAACACGAACATCTTTAAAAGCCTTGAGAACCATGGTCGACACAATGACCAACCTCAGTTCCGGAGGAGCCATGAGCTGGGCTCCCCAACTTCCGACCCCCTGACTGAGAGGTGATAAACTCGGGTGCTGAAGGAGACATGCCTAATGTAGGGATTTGCGGGCTGACTATATTTGTTACAAGGGTTTTCCTTTTCTTTACTCCCCTGCCTCCCCAAAAAGGAAGGGGGGAAGGGAGATAGGAGGGAAAGAATATATTTATATATATAGATGTATTTACTAATTGAAAAAAAAAGAAAGAAATCAAGGGAATTGAGAGTCCATGAACTCCAGGAGCTTCACCATTCTCAGTCTATGGTACAGAACCTTCAAGCCTGTCTTCAGTGGCCCTTATTAATCAGGTAACTGAAGCCCGATTCTCTTCTTGGGGCCCCCAACCCCAAACTGCAGCCTTTGGAGCTCCTCAGTTCATTCCCCTGCTGGCTCCTGCCTGAAGTGGGGTGGGGCCATCCTTTGTAGGGTCGGCCCCCAGGTCTGGAGGTTCCTTTGTCTACATCCATGAAACCACTTAGGATCCTTAGACATTTGGATAATGGAGTGAGACCAGTGGGATGCAACAGTTCTCTGGCAACCCAGACAAACAACAGCAGAAGAAAACTTTCCGCTGTCCCTTACCAATTCCCTGACCACCTTGCTTCCCAGGCAGGGCTGGCTCAGGGCAGTCAGAGTGGATTTGGGGAGCTGGAAGCCAAGTTCTGAGGAGAGAACCAAGGCCCCCACCCCCTCCTCCTCCTGACCTAAGCAAACACTTGCAGCAACTGTGAAAGGAGGAAGCCACAGATGCCCAGATGGGAAGGAAGATTCTTGACCCCAGGTTGGTGTTTTCTGGCCAAATGACCATAGACGTTGGGAAACCCTGGATGGAGGCTTCATCTTGTGACTCTGACAAATGAGGCCCAAACTCCAGCTATCTTAGGGAGAGAGCCAGTATGGAAAGGCACGCAGAACTCTACCAAGCCACAGCCTTGGAGGCTGGACCAGAGATGTGAAGCTGGGAGGGGCCTTATACCAGCTACTCTAATGTAAAGTGTGGGCTACATCTGGGACAGGGGCAGAGCTGGAACTCAGGACTTCTGACTCCAAAGCCAGGACTCTCCCTGTTGTGCCGAGATCACAGGAATGGGATCTGGCAGTGTAGGCTTGCTATTCGAAGAAGGAAACTGAGCCCCAGAGCCTGAATTACATAGTTGGCAACAGTAGAAGGATTCAAACTCAGGTCCTCTTCCTGCTGGTCTAGGGCTCTCTTCCGGAAGCCACCGGGGTTTTGTGGGCCAGGGATATTCTCTAGGAGGACTGGGCTGGCTCTGGACCCCAATGAGCTGCCTAGAAGCAGGGTAGGGCTTCACCTGTGCCTCCCATTCCTGGAGCACCATGGCCCACTCTTCAGTCTCTCTTGGCTATCCTGGACACTCTGCTGGGACTGAACACAGCCCCATAGGAAGAGAGGAAGACACAGCCAGGACCCTGCAAGGCTCAGATGCATAGGCTACAGTGAGACTAGGCTGTCCAAGCCTCACAAAAGGACCACGGCCAAGAAAAATAATCTGGGCTTGATGACACTGGTTAATAATTATATGGGATTTTTTATTTTTTTGTCCATACCTTCAATGTCATCACTAGGTATGGAAACTCTCTTCTCTGATATAGGCAGCAACTCTTCTGAAACTTATAGTCCCAGAGCCCTAAGGAGTTAAGACTTTTCCAAGGTCACTCTTCAGGGTGGGTTGGAGCAGGCCCTGAACCTGGGCCTCCCTATGTCCAAGTCCAATTTTTGTACCACTACTTAGCCCTTCCTGGTAGAATCCTAAAATCCTCGACTTTTTTGAGTCCATCTAGTCTGGTCTACAGCTAAGCCAGATTCTCCAGTACTTTATGCTTGACACCTGTGGTCCAGTCTCTGTTTGAAGGCCTCTAGGCCTCCTGAGGCAGCCCTGAGCCAGTTGGGTTCAGCTCTTCTTGGCTGGAAACTCTTCCCAAACTCAAGTTTAAATCTGCCTCTTGCTGGTTAGTTCTGCCTTCTGGGACCAAGCAGAACAAAGCTAGCCCATCCGTCTCATGACTGAAGACAGCTCTCATTTTCCTCCCAATATCGCCAGCTTCTTCCCCTCTCTGAGCTTAGCATCCCTGGCTTCTTCTATTGACCTTGATGGAAACAAATGAGATCATGTGTGTGGGTGCGTGTGAGGGCTAGAGATGATCCACACTCACTCGTGATGTGAGGGAAGGAGCCTTTCACCCTCCCATGTGAATGCAGAAAAAAGCCACCACTGTTGCTGACTCAGTTTACTTTAAAGACACTTTTGATTATTGGGCCAGTGAAAAGGTTACTCTCACATGCAGTAGGTCTAGTCTTCCAGCATCTTCTCCATAGGTGAGGCAAATTTAGGTAGGCTAGGCATGCACCAAATCCCCATTACATATGATTGATGTATATGTAGTGAAAATTATATTAAAATATCATCATATTCTGTTCTTAATACATAATTAATAGTTCTTTAGTTGGTTGAGGTCTTTATGTGTCAATAACTGAAGATCTTGTGTATAACTATTTTCTTTGAGATTCAAAGATTTTATAAGAGGTATTAAGAACAACGTACAAATATTTTTTAATAAAATTTTAATTTACTTGTTTTTAATTTACAACATTCAGTTCCACATGCTTCCCCCCCCCACAAGATGGCATGCAATCCAATACAGGCTCTACATATACCTTCACATTAAGCATATTTTCACATTAATCATGTGGTAAAGAAGAATTATAAGCAATGGAATGAACCATGAGAAAGAAGAAACAAAACAAAAGAGAGAGAGAGCAGCTAGTTTGCTTCAATCTGCATTCAGACTCTGTAATTCTTTCTATGAATGCAGATAGCTTTTTCCAACATGAGTTGTCTTAGAACCTTGCATTGACGAGAGAAGCCAAGTCTATCAAAGCTAGTCATCACAGATACCATGTGTCTGTAACTGTGTACAATGTTCTCCTGGTTCTGCTCCCCTCACCCAGCATCAGTTCATACAAGTCTTTCCAGGTTATTCTGAAGTCCATCTGCTCATCACTTCTTGTAGCACAGTAGTATTCTATTACATTCATATACCATAATTTGTTCAACCATTCCCCAATTGATGGGCATCCCCTTGATTTCCAGTTCTTCGGCATCACAAAAAGAGCTGCTATAAATAATAGTTATATTTTTTAAAAAGATAAAAAGAGTAACATAGGATCCAGGCTTTTCTTGACTGCTGGATGTGTGTGTGTGTGTGTGTGTGTGTGGAAGAGAGAGAAGAGAGGACAGACAGAGATTTGGGGGAGGGGTACAGGGAATAAGATACCTTCACTTAGGATACCAATGATGACCCTTTGGAGAAGGCCAAAAAGGAAGGGTTAGGCAGTAGGAGCAGAACCAGGAAACCACAGTGTCATCCAAGCCAAAAAGGAATCCAAGGAGAGGGTGGTCAATAGTGTTAAGGGACTCAGGGGCCAAAAGGAATGAGTGGAAGGAAGGAAAGACCACTGGAGTTGGCAGCTTATGGCTCTTAGATGACGTTGGCTGAAGCAGATCCCAGTGAGTGGGGGCAAGGCAGAGGGATGAAGAAGTGAGTAGGAGATGAGGAAGCAGAGACACGAAGGTAGATGGCAGAAATGAAAGCACTACAAGGCTCACAAATCTCTCTGGCCTCTTTCTCCCTGTCACTGATTTCTCGCCAACTCTACCCAGCATGGTCTCAGCAACTTCAAAGGGCATCTTATCTCCTTTGGCATGTTGGATCCTGGCACACGCTGAGCATGTTTCTGTCCAGCCATTGCCAACAGTGCAATTTGGGGGGAAAATATGGACCTACAGAGAGCCACATCCCTTCCTTTCTATTGATAACTGGACATAATTTATGCCTCAACTTGGCCAAACACAAAAAAATGTGCATTTAGGCTGACATTGGAATTTTGGTCATGACTGTCTGGAAGATGGACTCTCCTCTCTGTTCTTCAGCTCTGAGGGTGTGCCCCTTGGATTTGAGATTCTGAAGCAACAAAACAAAGCCAGAACAGCTGAGGTGAAGTTTGAGGGTAGCCGAATCTTGGCAGACCCCCAAAAGCACATGCTTGGAGTTTGTGACCATTCACTTGTCTACACAATGGGGAGTGCATTCCTAGGTGTGGCTTGATTGCTTACTAAAACAATAGGATGGAAATATTGAGGAATCCCTTTGGCCTGATGTTCTAACTCATCTCAGGAATCTTTTTTTTTTTTTAATTTAGCTCATCTGCACATGGCAGTGCACTTATCCCCAGATGTCTAAATCAAAGAAGAGACAGCATCCCAAAGTACACCTACAGTGTTGTAACTTGGTGATGCTTCTTTGTTCTCACCTGCTAAGCCTCTGCTCTCTCCAATGCAAACCAGGAGCCCCCACTGGTGGCTGCTCCCTGTGGGCTGGGGTCCTGCTGCGGAAGTGCCTTCTCCCACACCTCTTAATTCCAGTGCCTTCCCTCTGTTGATTATACGTGCTGTATATAGCTTGATTTGTATATATTTGTTTGCTTGTTATCTTCCTCATTAGATTGTAAGAGTATTGAGGACAGGGACTGACTTTTGCTTCTTTTTGTATCTCTAGAGCTTAGCACGAAGTCTGGAACATAACAGGCCCTTAAAAATGTTCATGGATCAATCGATTGATTGGTGGTAGTCCCACAGCAACAAGGGCTTCGTGGTGGAAGCAGGAGAACCAAGACTCCTGGGAGTCAGAGGCACAGGAACGTGTGTCCAATGCCATAATGGAAGCTAAAGAAAATAGGTCTGGATGAAGAGAAATAGGTTTTTGCAGTCACCTTGGCTTTAACATGTCTATATGACACTATGTGACATGCCTGGTTCTCTGCCCTTTAACCAAATGGGACTCTACCAATTGCCATCTGTAATTGTGCCATCCAGTCCAATTACAGCCCATCAACATAGTGTCCCTAAGGCATGGTTAAGATAATAGGATAATGGCTTTTAGAGCTGGAAGGGCCCTTAAAGGCCTGTGCTCACAGGTAGGGTAAACTGGGTTAGAGAAGAAAGAGAAGACAAGCCATCCTAGTCAGCAACATAAGAAGTTCCCAGGAGAAAAGAGAGCCATGTGACTGAGGCCTAGAGCCCAGATCTCCTGACTCTTTATCTAGACCTCTTTTTCCCCATCACGGTATTCTCAATGAAAGATTAAATTAGTTGGATCTTTATTATGGCACTTTGGAGTGACTAGAGTGACCATTTCAGAGTCAGAAAGACCTGTTTTAAGCCCAGCTACACATAGTAGCTGTGTGAGCACAGGCAAGTCACCTAAGCTTTCAGTGCCCCAGGTAACTTTTTAAGAGCGAAGGAGACAGAGAAGTTCTTGACCTACTTTAGTAGAGAGCATTCCACTCTGATGATTAGCAAGAAGGATGAAATCAAGGCCCCAGATATGCTACCCACCCAAAAAATAAGATAGGAAACATTTATTGTCTCCTTTGTTCCATGCCCTATGCTGAGCTCTCTGGATTAAAAAAAAAAAGAGGCAAAAGATAGCCCTTGCTTACAATCCAGACAACAGGCAAATGTGTATAAAGCAAGCTTAGGGCAAATAGGAAATAATTAAGACATGGAAGGCACTGGGATTAAAAGGGTTAGGAAAGGCTTTTTCGTGGAAGATAAAGTTTTAGTTAAATAGGAAAATATCTTTTTAGATAAATAGCATTTTTGTTCAGTTCAGATTTATGATTTCCTTGATGTAGGGGACTTCCAGAAAAGGAAACTCCTCTTCCAATATTAATAACCACCTTTTCTGCAACTTTAGTCTTCAAAGTTTTCTAGACTGACTTAAGCTTAAGAGACTGACCCAGGGTCATGAAGCCAGTGTATGTCAGAATCAAGACTTGACTTAGTCAGGTCTTCCAAAGACTGTCTCTCTATTTATTATGCCACATTCCTTCTCCAATATATGCACATATGTGTCCTTGGATACATCTCCAATCAATCACCCACTTAGCAACCAAAGTGATTTCCTCCAGTGTTGATCAATTCCAATGGCTATGGCCTCTAGGATCCAATATAAGTTATCTCCTCCACACTCTACCTCCACCTTCTCTTTCCAGGCTGATTCTCCACGGCTCCCCTTTACGCATTCTATGATCCACCCACATGTGCTCTTTCACACACGTGGCATTCGATCTCCCATGTCCGTATCTTCATGACAGTCCTGGCGATGGATGCCTCCTTTCCAGCTTGCCTCCATCTCTCGTAATCCCTGGTTACTTTTAAGGCTAAATTCACTTGCCACTTCCTATCCTAGTTCTTTCTTGATCCCTTATGCTAATGCACCTGTTACTGTGTATTAATTAATTTTAAAATATTTAATTAATAATAAGCATATTTTTCTCTATGACCTCCACCCTTAAAAAAAAGAGAAGAAAATCCTTGTAAGCAAATATGCATAGACAAGCAAACCAATTTTCTATGTTTGCCAGGTGTGAAAACATGTTTCTCATTCTCATTGAGTCCATTGATTCTCTCAGGAGACAGGGGGCAGTTTTCATCATCAGTCCTCTGCAATCATAGCGGCTTATTATGCTAAACATACACTTAGGTTGTGTGTTTCAACTTTATTGCCAAGTTGTATATTTTTCAAAGTTGTATATTTTTACAATGTTATTGTATAAATTGTTCTTCTGGTTCTGCTCATTTCATTCTTTATCAGTTCAGATGTCTTCCCAAGATTTTCTTAAACTATCTCCTTTACTATTATAATTACATGCATATAGCATCATTTGTTCTCCCATTCCCTACCTTACGGGCATCCCCTTAGTTTGTAGTTCTTTGTCATATTTAGAGAATTGCTTTAAATACTTTTGTACTTATGGGACTTTTCCCTCTTTCTTTGGTCTTTATGGGGTATAATCCTAATGGTAATATCATTGGGTCAAAGAATAATTAATGATTTTGGGGATATAGTTCCAACTTGCTTTCTGGAATGACTGGATCAACTCACAGCTCCACCAACAATGCATTCATGTGCCTGTTTTACTGTAGCCCCTTCAACAATTGTCATTTTCCATTTTTATCAACTTTGCTAGTCTGATAGCTGGAAGGTGGAAACTCGTAGTTATTTTAATCTGCATTTTTCTAATTATTAGTGGTTTGGAGCATATTTTCATATGGCTGTTGATAGCTTGGATATCTTTCCAACATAAATTCTAGATGGTCACATGACTAAGACGTAAAAGGTCATCATAAATAAATTAGAGAAAGAAGAGATTGCCTTTCAGATCTGTGGATGGAGGAAGACTTCATGACAAACCAAGAGGTAGAAAGAGATGAAACGGAAAATTTTAATGACCACTTTTTCATATCCTTTGACCATTTATTAATTAGGGAATCGTTGTTACTTTTTTTCAATAAATTAGATAACATTGCAAAAAAAGGGACTGACTGTCTTAATTGAGAGAGAAAGTCTGGTTACTAACATGGGAGACGTTCTTGAACAACCACTTTCTCTGCAGTCAGACCATTGACTCTTCAGAACAATAGTTAAAATCTGTACTTAGATAACATATCCATATATATTTATATTGCGACATATATGTGTCATATATAGATTCTTATCTGTCTACATCAAAATATTAGATGTATATGTATATAAAGATGAGCAGAATAATTTCTTAATATTATTTTATTTTGCACTTAAGAAATAAAACAAGCATTACCGTAGCAAAGTGAATTAGAAAAACAGAGGATTTCACCTGAAACTATGGATCCGATTATGTACAACTTACTATCCTTTTCAAATATACAACAAAGTTATCATGTGACTTTTTCCCTCCCTCCCCCCCACCCTAGAGACGGCTACCATTAGGCACACACACACACAACCATACGTGTGTGTAGGATATATATGACATCACAGTTCTGAACAGCAGCAACAACAATAAAAAAATAGTCAACAACCATCTAGCAGTTGTCACAACAAGGAGGAAAAAAGAGTCCAGAAACAACCTTAAGCAGCTAATGCCTGATCTCCCTACCAAGAACAGAGCTTAGTCAGTTAAAAGCAAAATTGATTTAGAGTTTGCTTATAAATAAATTAAAGTTCACTTCTAAAACATTCTGCAGGCAGACAATGGAAGATTCCAAGCTGCATTTCCTCATAGAGCAGTAAAAAGAGAGAGAAGCAAAGACAAGTTAATGTCACAGCATCAGACCTGAGACATCCATCTCCCTCACTAAGGACATTCATAGCCAAAATTGGCCAGAGGACGGTAAACAGAAGAAAAATGGAACAGAAATGTGAGCCTTCCGAGTGATCTGCCCTCATCGGCAGAGAACAGAGAAAGTTCACATGTTGCCTGTATCACCCCAGTCCCTGACCGAAGGAGTCATCAGTGTAATTTAGGCAGACAGAATAAAGAACATGGTTGAGCCAGACCAAGCTCAGTACCAGGAAATCCACATTGGAAGGAACATGAGCTGGGAAACCCTCAAAGATAATTTGATAGATGTATTAAGTTCTGTGTACAGTGCTTTGCAAGCCTTATAGTACCATATGAAGTTAGTTATTAAGATAATAACTGTTATTATTCATTATTATTAAAGTCTTAGTGGTTAGAGAATTAGCCTCAGAGCTAAAACCTTGTTCCAGACCTGTCTCTTTCATGAGCCACATCCTGGTTGAATGACCCTGGGCAAGTCAACCTCCCAGCGGCCCAGGCCACTCTCTGAGATTTTAAGTTCCAGAGAACGTGCCAACTTTCTTTGATAGAGAGAAAAGTCAATCGGGGGTTTCTTAGACAATGCCATCCCAGGGAATAGCCAGCATTCCCACAGCGTTCTAAGTTTGCGAAGCACTTTATGTAGGCCATCTCACTTACCTGGTTTTTTTCTTGCTCTATCTCCTTCTAAGACATTCAATGCCATGTTTGCAGTAGAAAAGGGGCAATTTGGGTAATATAATAATACATAAGATAATAATATAATTGGAGCAATATAACCCAAGAAATTCTGAGACTCTGCTTTGATCTGTGGTTTCAAGGAAGCCTGAAAGGGAGAGTTCCTGGCACCCTCTTCCTCCTCATCTCTGCCTCCATGGCTTCTTCCAGTCCTATCTAAAATCCCACCTTCTAAAGTAAATATTCCCCAGGCCCCCTTAACCCAAGGGACTTCCCTCTGGTGAGTATCTCAGTTTACCCAGTCTGTAGCTTGATTCCTTCTAATGTTTTCAGGTTGTCTCTCCCTGCAGACTGTGGTCCATCATTTGCCTTTCTTTATTTCCCCGGGGCTTAGTACTTAGTCCTTAGTTTGGCACAGAGATGAACCTTAACGCATGTTAACTGACTACTAGAACAATTGGAAGCAGCTATAATTCCCTGAATATCACCACAGAAGATACTGGTGAGGGGCAGACAAGCCATGGCCTGGTGCAGGAACGTAGTTAGAAGATGTGGAGGATGTAGCTGTGGGTCAGCAGCGGTGGAGACCCAGGGAAAGGGCCTAGAACTAGAGATTTCCTGCGATGTCATGAGAATTGAGAGTTGGGAGAAGCCGACTCTTAGAGATCATTTCATCCAATGGGGAAACTGAGGCACAGAGAGAAGCCAGTCTTTCCTCAACATCACACAGGGAGCAAGTGTCTGAGCCAGGATTCTAACTCATATCCCAAGATGCCAACTCCAGGATTCTTCCCACTGTTCCACACTGGGTGCTCTCAAGTGTTAATCCCCCTGGGCAGTGATCCTGCCCTCATCTGACAGGATCATTGGCCCCACCTAAGAACAGACCCAAAGCTGACTGGTCAAGGAGAGCCTGTGGATGATACCATGGGGCTTCCTCTTTAAAACAAACAAACAAAAAAGATGACTCATTGAAATGTGATGACCTCCGGGCTGCAGCTGGAGTGAGGAGTGATTGCCTCCAATGTCCACTGACAGTTGCTCGTGCCAGCCCTGAAAATAGAACCCTGAGAAAAACCAGGATCGTCTCCAGGAACATCAGAAGCTCATGATGATATATTGCGCTGAACGGGATATGGAGTTGCACCCTGGAAACCAAGATTCTTCACAATTTGGCCCCATGTGGAGGCCATGCCAATTAATTGCTTCTTCCCCTTCACCTCCAGTACTGGACCCTCCCTCTGACTCTTGCTAGTTTCTACCCTCGCCTCTCCACCACTGCCTTTGGGAGCCTTCTCTGTGAGGGAGAAGAAGTGAATCTAGATTAGGCATGAGGGGTCTTCTCTGTCCCCTCTCCTGGGGTACATCTCACTGTGGGGAAAAAGACATTTCTCCCACTATCCCTGAAGAGTCACAACTGCAGGAGACTGTGGCATGGGTCCATGGAGCAGATCTGTGTCCTAGGTGTGGCCTTGTTCTCTGGGCCTAATGTACTGGACAAACAGAGACACTAAACTGAAGAGAAATAGCCAAAGGGAGGTTCTTCACAGACTACACCAGCCAGAAGTGCCTTCTTCTCTTATTACAGGATGACAATGCTCTGGAGTTGGGGCAAATATAGGAACTGCATCTCCCTTCAACTTAAAAGGCCAGGGCCCTATCATTATGGCCCATGGCATGGTGGGAGAAGGCCAGACCATGTCCCCAGAGAAGCTGTGTCCATCCCTCACCCTCATCTATTCTGACACTGAGCCCCACTGGAACGAGAGCTTCCCAAAGTGGAGGAGAGGAACGGAGCATCGAGGTTTGCAGTCAGAGAGCTGAGTTCAAATCCCTGCTTGGCCAGTCTCTACCTGAGTGACCAATTCTGACACTATATAGTCTAGGCAGTGTTTTTGACTTGGAATAAGGAGTGACCCAGAGTGGGAATCCCGTCGCTGGTCCTCACCGGCTGTGTGACCAGCGAGGTGTGAACCAGAGTGGGAATCCCATTCCCAGCCCTCACTGGCTGTGTGACCAGCGAGGAGTGACCCAGAGTGGGAATCCTGTCCCCAGCCCTCACCGGCTGTGTGACCAGTGAGGAGTGATGCAGAGTGGGAATCCCATCTCCAGCCCTTACCAGCTGTGTGACTGCAAGGATGGGGTATAACCTCCCTGGCCTCAGGTTCATCACCTGTCAAATTCTAGTTAAAATGTAGTAATCACACTAATAATCTCTAGTATTTAATTTACAAGGTCGTTCAAAGGCTCCAATAGGACAACACAGATAAAGCATTTTGTAACCAATTGGCACCAGAGAAATTATGACCATTGTTGTCATTCCAACCATTAACCTCACGCTCCCGGAGTTCTCCCAACTTGACATGTTGGGAAGTCTGCTCTATGGGGCACAGCAGCATGGGCTGCTTCCCCACCTCACCCCCTCTTTGCATGCTTTCCTCATTTTTCCTGAGCATTCCAAGATGGTGCAGATGAGTGATTTCCATGAGACCCAGAAGCATCAGTGCAAAGAGTGCTGCATCTGGAGTCAGAGGACCTTGGCTCCAGGACTGACTTGTGGTGGGACATCGAGTCAATCACAGAGTCTCTCCAAGCCTCCACTTCCTCATCTGGGAAATGGAAATAATAACTGATGTGCTCTCTGCCTTGCAGGGCTGTTGTGGGGAAAAGGCTTTATGAACTCTCTTTACTTCATGCTGTCCATAGCTTGGTGGTGCACGGTTATTTGTAAATTATTTCTCACCATGGACTGGGAGCTCCCTGAGGGCAAGGCCTGTCTTTTATCTCTTTTTGGATCCCCAGAGTTTGACACAGCACCTGGCATATAGCAGGTGCTTAATAAATGTTTGTTGACTGACTCGCTAAAATTGGAATGATTATTTATGTCATTATTCTATGAGGTCATCAGGACAGAATATAAGGTCTGAATTCTAGTCCCAGCTCTGATACTTTGTGGGATATTAGGCAAGATCCCAGCCCTTCCTAGGCTTCAGTTTCATAGTTTATAAAATTAGGGCGTTGGACAAGATGGTCTCTAAGTCCCCACCAGCTCT
Organism: Phalanger gymnotis; assembly: GCA_028646595.1. NCBI lineage: Eukaryota > Metazoa > Chordata > Mammalia > Diprotodontia > Phalangeridae > Phalanger > Phalanger gymnotis. The sequence goes on along the minus strand of CM053625.1, from coordinate 325,663,677 downwards.
AACATTCCATGTTCTGTGTTCTTTTTTTAATTAGACTTTTTATTTTTAGTTTACAACACTAAGGGCTCCACCAGCTACAGTCAATGACTGTCCTCATATTTTACCAAACAAACATGGGAGCCATTCTCTGTGGGCTCCCTCTTCCTCATCTCCCATCACTCTTGTACCTTCTGGCCCATTCTCCTCCTTTATCCTCTTTCACATGGAGAAGTGGCCTTAGGCCTCACCAAGGCAGGCTGGACACTCTCTAGGTGCTCAGGACACTTTTTCTCCCAGTTCTCCTCTTACCTCTCTGACTGCTCCTTCTCTGTCTCCTTTGCTGGATCCCCTTCTGGGTCATCCTTGCTAACTAACCATGGGTGTCCCCCTCAGGGCTCTATCCTGGGGCCTCTTCTCTTCTTACTCTAGATAATTTCACTCAGTGATCTCATCAACCTTGGATTTGATGACCATCTCTATGCTATGGACTCTCAAATCTTCCAATCCTGGTCCAGTTTCTCTGCTGATTTCCAATCTCTCATCTCCAATTGCCTTTCAGACATCTCAAAAAGGTTGTCCAGTAAACATCTTAAACTCATTATGTCTAAAACAAAACTCGTGATCTTTCCCCCTTCTTCCTACTATCACCGTTATTAGTGATGGCACCCTCATCCTAGGGAGACTAGGTAGAAGTAGATGGAGTTCCAGGCCTGGAGTCAATAAACTCTGAGTTCACATCTGGCCTCAGATACTTACTACCTGTGTGACCCTGAGCAAGTGACTTAACCTTGTTTGCTTCCCTTTCCTCACCTGTAAAATGAGCTGGGGAAGGAAATGGCAAACCACTCCAGTGTCTCTGCCAAGAAAACCCCAAACAAGGTTGTAAGGAGTCAGATATAACTGAAATGTTTAAACAATGACAAAAATCCTCATCCTTCCAGTCCCCCAGGCTTACAGCTGAGGAGTCATCCTGGACTGCTTACTCTTTCATCCCCTCCTGCCCTGCCATTTCCAAGTTGAGCTGTCAGGCTCAACTGTAGCATCTCTTAAATATGCACTCTTCTCTCTTCTGACCCTGCCCCTACCCTGGTGTCACCTCTGGCAGTAGCTGCTGGGTAAGAGGGGTGGGGGTGGGGCTGCCTGCCTCTGATCTCTCCTCTCTACAGTCTGTCCTCCATTCAGCCACCAAAGTGACTTTCCTAAAGCTCAGATCTGACCATGTCACTCCCCCCAACTGAATAAACTCCACCAGCTCCCTATGGCCCCCAGGATCAAATTCAAAATGCTCTATTTCATGTTCAAAGCTTTCATAACCTGTTCCCTTTTCCCTTTCCAGTCTTCTTTTTCCTTACTGTCCAACAATTAGTCCTCAAACCAGTAACCCCTGACCTTCTGGCTGATCCACAAACAAGACCCTCTGTCTTTCAGTCCTGGGCATTCTCTCTAATTGTCTCCCATCCCTGGAATGTTCTCTCTCCTCCACTTGGATTACTGACCTCCCTGGCTTCCTTTAAGTCTTATCTAAAATCCCATATTCTATGCTAACCCTTCCCCAATGCTTCTTAACTTTAGTACTTTTGCTCAGCTAATTATCTCTTATTTTCCCTGCATATAACTTACTTGTGTATATTTGTTTACATGTTGTCTCCCCCATTAGATTATAAGCTCCTTGAGGGGAGGCACCATCTTTTGCCCCTTTTTTTGTCTCCCTAGCACAGGGCCTGAAACATAGTAGGAACTTAATAAATGTTTGCTGTCTGACAAATGCTCCACAGATGCTTTGGTTTGGTTGGTTCATAGGTGAAGAACCTCTGCTCCATGGGCTTGTCTTCTAGGTCATGTACAGATGTAGGTTGAGATGTATCTCTGCTTGCTAAGGAGCTGAGGCGTCTTCCAGCCTTAGAGATGCCTGGCCTCCCTCCAGTCACTCTGACATCATCTATTTTCTAAAACACATTGGTAGTCAGATTCAATGACATTACTTTTGTCCATTTCTCATTTCTCAGAGTCAGCAATAGGTCGGGCTGGAGCTAATGAGATTGTACACAGTATTTTCAAGTTCAATGCATAAAAATAAATTCAGTGAAGGACTCCACCTTCACTTATCATGACACATGGTTACAGGTGGTGCCTCAGGGCCAGATGTCAGTACCCAGGGGATTTGTAGAGCGCATGTTTGTCACAGAGGTGATGTGTTCAAATCCATCCTCAGATACCGATGGACATGTCACTTCATCTCTGCCTCAGTCTCCTCACCTGTAAAATGAAAACACCTGCCTCCCAGGGTTATTGTGAAGATAAAAATGAGATAATTGTAAGGCACTTAGCATAATGCCTGGAATACAGTAAGCATGATATAAATGTCAGCTATTACTGTTACTGATATTATTATTACAATTATTCGAGAGATTACTGTCAAGAGTACCATGCCAATGAATGATGGGGGACAATTGTACTGAGGCAGTCTCTTGTCTGCGGGAAACTCCATTGTCTTTTCTGGGCTTTTCTCATGTCTCTGAACTATTCGAAACCTCAGGCTCCTTCTAAGGTGTAGACTGTTCTGTTTACTCCTGAAAGGACTTCACCTTTCCATGTGAGCATCTCCGTCTTTGTCTGTTACGGTCTTTGATTTTGTTGAGGTCTGGCTTGGGTTCCTGACCCACTGCCAACATCCCTACAGCATCAGAGCACAGGACTGTGTGCCATTTTTCTTGGACTCATGCATGCATTGCCATCATCAAAACCATAACCTCCCAGTGATCAATCTGCCAGTGATGAGCCTCAAGGTTCTGTCTTTAAATGGGGTCATGCTCACACCTTACACCAAAGAGCTCTTCAGATACATCAGGGTGGCATGGAGGTGCTTGTGGAATCTCAAAGTCTATGCCAATGGAACCCACACTTTGGAATGCCAAGTGAGAAAGGCTTTGGATCTGATGCTTACTGTCTTCAGAGTTTGGGGATGTCATTCAAAACTGTTATAATCCCCCAAATGGTCAATGTGCAAAGTGTTCCATGATCAATCATCAAATGCCCAAGGCATATGAGTGGATTTTAAAAAAAAATGTTGGCAGATAAGGTTTAGAATTGATTCCATGAAGATTTTCATAATGTTTGTTCAGCTATAGAATGTAGAGACAGAGAACATTGTGGACAGAGTAACACATTGGGGAGCAGATGGCAAATGACTGGCCATGGGTCACCTTATAAGGATGGATTCACAGAATCCCCTAGCTAGAATGGAGCTCAGAGGCATCTAGCCCACCTGGTACCTAAAGAAGAGCCAGCCCCAGAGCATCCCCAGCAGCTTGCATCTGGAGATCTCTTTAATGGTACTAGGCTGTCTAACAGACATTATCTCATCTAACACTTACAATGTGCCTGTGAGGTGAGCAAGACAGAGACTATGGTTTCCATTTATCACTGTACTGCCCTATGGGGTGGAAGAGCTCCAAGGTCTCAGATCTAAAAGTCTAGAATTTTATGGTTACACCACAAAAGAAGTCTGGGAATTTTCTTTCCTCAAACAGCTCCATGAATGGGACAACCCTGCCCCTGTTCACTGGGATGTTTCAGTGTTTTGGGGTTTTTTCCCCTGGTTTCTTTTCCTAGAGGCTGAGGATGAGAGGGGCTTCAGCTATTCAGGCATCTGGTACAGATTCTCTCTCTCTCTCTCTCTCTCTCTCTCTCTCTCTCTCTCTCTCTCTCTCTCTCTCTCTCCCCCTCCTCTCTCTCTCCCCTCCTCCTCCTCCTCTCTCCTTTCTCTTTCCTCTGTCTCTATTGTCTGTCTGTTTCTGTCTCTAGGTCTCTGTCTCTCTGCCTCTCTGTTTCTCTGTGTGTGTGTGTGTGTCTGTTTCTCTCTGTATGTCTGTCTCTTTTTGTCTCTGTCTCCGTCTCTCTTCTCTCTCTCTGTCTTTGTTATCTGTCTGCTCTTGTCTCAATCTCTCGTCTCTCTCTGTTACTCTGTGTGTATCTCTGTCTCTATGTCTCCGTCTCTCTCTCTTTGTCTCTGTCTATCGCTGTTGTCTGTCTGTTTCTGTCTCTCTCTGCCTGTCTCTGTTGTCTGTCTCTCCTCTGTGTGTCTCTCTGTCTCTGTCTTTCTCTGTCTCTCTGTCTCTCTCTTTGTGTCTGTCTGTCTGTCTCTATCTGTCTCTGTCTTTGTCTCTCTCTTCACCCCCTCCCCCTAGGGCTTCTTGACTCCAGTCTGGGTACTCTATCCACTGTACCGTTCATGCCATCTCTGTGATAACAGAGATAACTTTGTTCTACAAATCCACTTGGTACTGACACCCAGCAAAATGGCACCTGGGGAAATGGCCATGGCCATGGCCATGGGTTACATGCCATGTAAACCGGTCCAAGAAAAACGGGGATGAGAGGAACATCGCTCTAGAACTGGAAGTGGTCACATTGGCCATTGAGTCCAAGCCACTCATTTTATTGATAGGGAAAGTGGGGCATAGGAAGGTTCAGGGCCTTGCCCAAGGTAGTTTAAGTCCTGAGTAGCAGAAGTGAGATTTGAACCAAGCTCTTCAGCTCTTGAGCCTGGGCTCCATCCTTTTGGCCATAGTACAATGCAGTGCCTTGTTGCCTGCATGACCTTTGGCCAGTCATTTGCCATCTCTGAGTCTCCTCTTCCTCTTCTGTAAAAGGAGAGGATCAGACAGTGACACTTGATCTGTGACCCCATGATGCTCTGCTTCCCTGGCGATGGCCTTGGAGGCCCCCTGATGTTTGGATCCTGAGTAAGAGCACCTTCCAGGGTCACCAGCAGGCCATTGTCTGCCTCCTCTCCAGCACAATCATAATGGAAGCACTTTGCCAACCCGAAATCACTGTGGAAATGCACGCTGTTGTCAGGATTCTTATTTTCTGGGGTGGGAGGGGGACGTGTAGAAATATGGGATCCTAGTCTTTGGATTACTCTCGTCCTTCTCAGATGAAGGAGGTTCAGACACCCTCCTGGAGCATCCGAGGCTTGGCTTCCCATTCCAAGCTCCAGCCCAAACCTTGGACCCTGTGCCCATTCACAGATATGCCAAGGCCAGCCTCAAAGAGGAACCCCTTCTGGCTTCAACAAACATTTAAAAGGGATCTGGGAAATGGCTTTGGCCAAGCAATGACCTTCCCCAGGTGTCCTGAGCACCCCCTCCTCTGTGCTGGTTATGGAGAGCAGGTGACCTGAAGTCAAGTGACCCAGAGTGCCCCAAAGGCAGGTGAGCCTGAGTGTCCCAAAGGCAGGCGAGACTGAGCACCTCTTCTCGCACAGATCTTTCAGTCTAAGCAAAGGGATCTAGACCCACTGGAGGATTTACATGGGGAAGAAATGGAGCCGGCAAATCCTTGGCTCTGTCATTTCCTGGCTGTGTGCCAGATCAAACTGTTAAAACACCTGAAGGCAAGATTGTCTGTTTTGTTTTTGCAGGGAGGGGCTTAATTAAACAGGACCTTAAGGGGCTTCCAATCGTGCCTCTTGAACCCTGCTCAGGGCTGATGGCTGATCCCCATGCTCAGGGTGTTCTATGAAGACAGAGCTGGACCTGGAGTCAAGGAGGCTAGAGCAGACGTCCTGCTTCAGACTCTTCTCAAGCTGTGTGAGCACACTGGCTCACTGGTCATGGTAGCATCTCCTTCTCAGCTGTAAGGATCTCATGAAACCATGCAGCCTCAAAGGCACTGTGGAAGAGTGAGGCTCGAGGGGCAAAGACAGGAGAGAAGAGGCTGGATACTTCCTAGACCCCCCCCCCAAGTTGGCTCTACTGTGGCAGCAGGGCTTCCTGCTCAGGTGTGAGCCCCAGGCCCCTGGGGCCCAAGAGCGAATGAGAGAAACGCGGAGTGGGTGAAAGACAAACAGACCCAGTCCCCAGGGTGGGGGTGGGGGCAGTCTGATCTCTGACTCACAGCAGCTGGGGGACCTCCCTCACAGACTCCATTTACCTCTGTGTAATGGCACCTGCACAGCCCTTCCATGAGATGCACTCAAGCTGCGACAGCCTGAGGGGGTCCAAGCAGAAGCCACATTTGGAAGGGAGGGGAGGGGGATGATGCTGTTTCCCAGCCCAGCCCAGTTTGTGATGTCAAAGCTGTTTGATCAACACGGAGGGAGTAACACAAGTGGGGGGACCACTAAGTGTTTGCTGGTCACAGATGCCCTCCCTCCATGAGAAACTCACTCTTGTGGTTTCCTGCCTTGTTGTGATTCTAATGTGAGCCAGCAACACAGAATCCAGCAGATGGGCCTGAAATGGAGGCAATTTAAACCTCTGTGGAACCAGGGCAGGCAGAGAATGGAGTAGGGAAACCCAGCGGGCTTTTGGGGAGCTGTGGGAGGCTCTGGAGAAGGGTTCTCAGAACCCCACGGACTATTGATAAAGGAAGACCCACACACAAAACTCACAGATGGAAGCTGAGGCAGCTATTGCCATCAATTGCAGCCAAACATAAGGAAAAAATCCCTACTGGTGGAGGTATTCCAAAGTGGAATTGGCTGCCACTAGAGGTACTGAGTTCTTCATCCTGGTAGGTATTCATGCAGAGGCTAAAGGGGAGACTAGATACCCTTTGACCTACTTCACTCCAATATTCTATAAAACAAACCTACTTCTGCCTCAACTATCCAAGTTAGACCTTAGAGATCCTGTAAGTAAAGACCTTTCTGTTACAGCTGAGAAGGCTAAGGCTAAGCATGAATCATCATGTATGATGGGCATCTGAGGGAAACTGAGGCCAGGAGAGTCAAAGGACTGATGAGGGTCAGTGGGGTGAGGGCTTAGACCCGGGGTCCTCCTGCCCAGGCAGCAGTGCTCTCCATGAGTACCCGATGTGTTGACTCCGGAGTCAAGGCATCTACATTCAAATCCTGTCCTGGAGACTGGGTGACTGAGTGATCCTGGGCACCCTTCTTCCCTTCCCTGGGCACCCCTCTCCCCTTCCTTGAGCCTCAGCTTTTGTACCTGTCAACTGAAGGGGTTGGAGCAGGAGTCTAGAATTTAGACCTGGGGGGGCCTCTGAGACTGTGGACGCTAATGTGCTCATTTTGCGGGACAGGAAGTCGAGGCACGGAGCGTAGCCGACTCACAAATTCAGCGCCCTGCCGCGCCTCGCCTCAGAGACCTTGGCCAGCTCAGGGTCGCGTGCTCCGTGGACACCGAGCCTTCCAGATCTCCTTCCTCACTGGTCACGGGCAGAGGCGGACTCCCATTGATCTTGGTAAAGAGTAAACAAATGGCCCAGCAGCTAAGCCCATGGATTCCTGCCCAGTCTCGTGGTAGCTGCTGGGCAGCAGCTTCTCGCCCAAGGGCACAGCCACATGAATCATGGGATGTTAGCGGGAGGCAAGGAGTCTTTGCCTAATCTTCTCCTGCTGCGGGCAGAGGTCCGTGCCAGGGCCCCCATAGCTCAGCAGCCTCAGCCACCGAGATGCCACGCTCATATGAGCCCCAGCTCCTGGCATACCCGATGAAGGGCAATCTTGTATCCCACCCCACACCGCATGGCGTGCAAGGAAGAGGCAGCCACGGGGGCTCGTTCTGCCACGTCTGAGGCTCACGTGGGTCTCGTAAGATCCCCATTTTACAGATGGGCAAACTGAGGCCAGTTTAAGCCCCTTGCCTAAGAACACACAGCTAATACATGTCAGAGGGAGGATTTGAACCTAAGTCTTCCTGCCTGCGGTGATGTCACTCTGTCCACTCTACCACCTACCTCTCAGATGTGGTAAAAGGATTTCAACTGGTCTCCCCCTTACACACAAGTTTATGCAACCCCATGCCCTGCAACAAGTCTGCATAGAGGAAATTGGAAAGTGGATGGTCGAGGAGTAAAGAGTTCCCGGCTCTGGAGTCCATTGTCTCAAGTTGGTCCAGGCTCTGCCCTGGGAGCCTCCATTTCCTTATCTGTAAAATGGGCCCGTACCCCACTTCTCTCATGGAGTTCTTGGGAGAGAAGCCCTTTTGTAACTGAACCAGAACCTGGCAGTATGATCATCAGCGAGGCTGACCTGAGTTTGAATCTTTGCTCTGTCACTGACTGTGCAGTCAGGGACAAATCCCTTCCTGTTTTGGCCTCAGTCTTCTCTGAGAGCTGGGAGGATTGTACTCGATGACCCGTAGTGACCTCCCAAATCTCTCATTTCTTAAGAAGCTTTGCTCTGGTGCTTTTACCTAAAGGTACGTGTGCCTGGCTGTTAGGGCGGGTGCTGAGCTGAGAACGGCCAAGTCCAGAGCCAGGAAGAATCTGGATGTCTCTGGGCTAAGGACCGAGAGGAATCACGGCCTCATCATCATCAGAGCCAGTCAAGCCTCTGACAGATACTGACTGATCGGGTGACTGTGGACAGGTCATTTAACCTCCAAGTGCCCTGTGAACTCGTGTATCCACCCACAGACATTCTTGATGGGCTACACGCCACACCTGAGATAAATGAAGGCCTTGACCCCTGCTCTTGAGACCTCACCTTCCAGCAGGCTATCCCTTTCGGAGAAGGGATATCTGAATTGGACGAGGGACTTTACTCACTGGGAGTTCCTCTTCCTAATGGAATCTCAGGCCCAGGCCCTCTTCCTGTCTCTAAAGACTGGTATAACAAGAGTGTCCAGGAAGGATCTGCTATTTACGGGACCACTCCATGGAGGAATATCAGCCCATTTCCTTCTTTCCCAAGTTATGATGACCTGTATCCCCTGGGAGGCTCAAATAATGAGCCTGGAGGCTCATTTTTAATCCTGTCCTTCTGATGGTAAGCTTCTTAGCCAGGTCAGCCCCATCAGGGCCAGGGGGAGACTGCACACTACCTCTCCAAAAGGAGCTGGGAGTATCTGAAGGTACCGATGGCCACGTTGCCCAAACCCCTGTGGCCAGCTCTCCAGTGGCCAGCCAGAGGATGTGAGCTGTCAGACTCCATTGCCTGAAATGAAGAGTGCTCATCTCTCCGCTCCATCTGGCTGTCTGCATATGGAACCCTTTAAGGGTCCTTAAGAGACCCATTGGAGCTCCTAATTATTGGAAAACATCGCCTGGAATCTGGAGCAGCTCTTGGCACGGTGACTTTCTCCATTCCCAGTGTGTGCTGGGAAAATAATGAGATGATGAGATGGAGAAAGAAGCCCCTAACTCGGGATCTTTTCTCCAAGTTCTGGGCATGTTTTGGGGTCCAGAAGATTGGCTGGGAGATGCAGAGCCATGAAAGGAGAGCCCTGGGGCTGTTCCCTCTGAAGCCAAGGCCCAGGAGGCCAGCGGGCTCCTTCCCTGCTGATCCAGCCTTGCTTCCTGCGGTTACAAGGGGGGAAGGGCAGATTTTTTCCATTTTTTGAACATTAAACAATCCTGTTGAAAATTGGAGTGGGCCTTGTTGTTTTAAACTTCTGTTCGAACTTGGGCCTCGGTGGTGCCCGGGGCCCCTCCCAGCTCCTCGGAGGAGACTGGCAGCTAAAGGCACTCTCTTTGATCAAGCTTTGAGATTCTCCCCTGCTGTCAGGACCCCAAATCCCACGTCTGGAAAATAGAGAGGACCCCCCTCCCCTCCCCATCACCAACCAGCCTGTAACCAATTACATGCCCTCCCTCGGGCCCATGACATATTTGTTCAATCAAAACAAACAAACATCATTAGAGTTTGAAAATCCGTGGTCGAGGAAAGATGGACATTTCAGATGACAGCTGGGGAGGAGGATACAGCTCTGATAAGGGTAAATGGCATGAAATTGGGAAGGTGACTCAACAAATTACTGAACAGTCCATCAAACACCCTGGGCCTCCTTCTCCTGGGCTAATACCACATGTGCCTAGGCAACTGCAGGCTTCCTCCACATTTCTTTTTTTAGGGTGAGGAGGAGGTGGTCATAGCAGGTTGTCTGAAAAAAGATCTGGGGGTTTTAGTGGACCGCAAGCTTCCAGCTGAGTCAGCAGTGGGATAGGAAGGCCTCTAGGTGGCGCCATAGTGCACAGAGCTGGAGGCCTGGACTCAGGATGACATCTTCCTGAGTTCAAATCTAGCCTTAGACACTTGTAAGTTGTGTGACCCTGGGCAAGTCACTTAACCCAGGTGGCCTCAGTTTCCTCATCTGTAAAATGAGCCAGAGAAGGAAATGACAAATCACTTCAGTATCTCTGCCAAGAAAACCCCAAATGGGGCCATGAAGAGTCGGACACAACCAAACGACAACCACAAAGCCTCCAACGGACTCAGCAGCGGGATGGGAGAGTCAAGAAAGCTCGTCTTAGGCTGCAATCCAGAGTTTTGGGGCCTAGGATTAGGAAGAGCCTGCCGTCCATCTAGAGGACCGTGATCAGGTCTAGACAGATGGTCCAATTTGAGAAGGGCCGTGAAGGCTGGGAGCACCCCCGGGGAGCGTGGTCAGGACACGTTTCATAGAAGGATGAAGTGAAGGGGCCGGGCCTCCTCGGTCAGATAAGAGTTGGGGACAGAACTGTCTGCACGGCAAAACAGAAATCATAATAACAATGCATTTCTATAACACCTTAGAGTTTTCCAAGTGCTTTACCAAGACCATCTTCTTTGATCCTCCCACTAGTCCTGGGAGGGAGGTGGCATGATTATCCCCCTTTGACAGAGGGGGAAATTGAGGCAGAGATTAAGTGACTTGGCCAGGGTCTTACAGCTAGGAAGTGTCTGAGGAAAGACTTGAACCCAGATCATCCTGACTTCGCGTCTGGTGTTCTAGATGCCTGAGAGTGTTGGAGTGGAAATAGACTCAGGAGGCCTTGAACCTCTGTCTATCACGTACCCATCTGTGCCTATCCATGACATCTCTGGGGTAAGAGTGTGCAGGGGGCACGAGCACCTTTGGGGTGAGGGCTGCTCAGCCACCTTTGGGAGGCCTGGGGATATTTGGGGAAGACCAACATTCTGCTGGGAGGGCTGCTCGTCCACTTTTGGCACCCACCTGTCACTCCGCTCTCACCCGTGGCTCCAAGAAGCTGTAATATGAGCAGGTGGGCTGAACCAGGCTGAGGGTAACCAACAGATCTCACACCCCAAGCATGCGAGGACTTCTTCAGTAGAATGGGTGGGCGAGAAGAGCAGCCACGAAGGTGGCTGACACAGGCGCTCATGGAGGCCTCGGTGCTTGGTCAAACGTGGAAGACGCCAAGGTCGTCCAGTGGATCTGGAGCCATCGCTGTCATCCTGACGTTTGTCACTGGATGTTGATGACACTGGAGGAGAGAGTGAAGCTGATGACTCTGTCCAGCTTTGCCTTACTTAAATCCAGTTCATGCACCAGTCAAGATATCATTGGTCGTCTTTGAAAATGAAGGATGAACAACCATGGCATCTGTGCATTCAAGTATCCAAAGAGATGTCCGTGGAAGAGAGATTGACCTTGTTCTTATTGACTCCAAAAATCAGGTCAAAGAACAATCAGAAAAGTTGTGGCCAGAGAGATTTGGGGTCAGCCCACGGGGAGAACAACAGCAAAGCCTTCCCGATGGTCAGAGCCATTCCAAAGCAGCATGATGTGCCCGGCAGAATAGGGAGTTCTTCATTCTTATCTCCAAGGCAAGGCTGGATGACCACTTGGAAAGTGTGGGAGAGAAGAGGCATTAGACTGATTACCAAATTGAAGGTCTATAGAGCTGTAGTGCTGACCTCTTTGTTGTATGTGAAACTTGGACAGTCTGCCAGCGCCATGCCAGGAAACTGAATGGCTTCCATTGGAATTGTCTTAGGAAGATTCTGAAGATCACCTGGCAGGAGAAGGTACCGGACACTGAGGTCCTTTCCTAAGCCGAACTGCCAAGCATTCAGACTCTGCTTCAGAGAGCACAACTCCGATGGGCTGGCTATGTTGTTTGAATGCAAAACACTTGCTTGCCAAAAAGACTGTTTTATGGAGAACTCACACAGGGCAAGCATTCACGTGGTGGTCAGAAGTGATACAAAGACACTCTCAAGGTCTCTCTCAAGAACTTTGGCATTGATGGTGTGACATGGGAGACATTCGCATAGGACCACTCAACATAGCATTCCCACATCAGAGAAGGTGCTGTACTCTATGAGCAAAGCAGAATTGAAACAGCTCAAAGGAAATGCAGGATGCTCAAGTTTGGAGTATCCACCTCAAATGTTCACACAGACAACCTGTGGTAGAGCATTCCAAGCTCATGTTGTCCCGAACAGCCACAGTTGGCCACGTTGAACCTTGATTCAAGCATAGTGAGGTCATTTTGGTCCTCTTCAAGAACGAAGGACAACAACCAACCAACCAGGTCTCTTCTAGAGAAGGGTCTGATCCAAGTATGGGATGGTGTCAGTGCCCCTGGACATCCTCAGTGGCCCTGAGACCTCCTGGTCCCCTTAATAGTGGGGTTCTCCTTACATCACCTGAAGAGAAGAGTCATAATATTGATCTCATTTTAGAATGGAGTAAGCATTTTTAAGTGGCTACCCTGGGCCAGATACTGCTAAATGATTTAAAAATACCATTGATCAAAACATCTCTCTTCCTTACTTCTGATTCTGTATCAGGGTTCTCTCTCCATTTCAGATGGCAATCCCTTAGAATATCAGCTCCCTAAGGGCAGGAACTCTGTTCCTTGTGGTCTTTCTAGCCCCCGGCTTCTTCTATTTCCTTCTGTGCTGGGTTTACAAAGCTGGTAGATTAGAGGAAAGCTACAAATGGTTGACATAGATTCAAACAAAGTATTTGGTAAAGGAATTCATTATTCTTGTAGAAAATGTAGAGATGTACATGAGACAGTCTTGTGATTATAACAATTCAAGTTTGAAAGAATGGCCCAACTAGAAGAGTCAATGAGGAGCTGACAGGAAGTTTCTAGTGGAGTGGCCAAAGGATCCATGCTAAGCCCTGTGCATGCTTACCCATGGTTTGGACAGAGGCTTATCTAATTAGCTGATGATACAAAACTGCCCGGCCTGGTTTTGTGCTTGATGACAGGGCCAGGATCCAAAAAAAGGTCTTGATGGGCTAGGACATGGAGCTGAATCAAAAAAGATTAGTTGTAAAAGGAGTAAACCTAGAACCTTACATTTTGGTTCAGAAAATAAGCTTTGCTGCTGGGAGTTTCAAGCTGGGTAAGGTAAGTTCAGATAATGTGTGTTTTTAAAGATATCTGGGAATTTAGTGGACTGCAAATTTATTTTGTCAGTGATGTGATGCAGTAGCCACTCTTCACCTTGCTGGGAAAAAAAATCCTCTTGACCACATGGACTGCATTAAGAGAGGCATCTCTTCCAGCAGTCAGGAAGTTCGAGTTCCACTGAGGTCCAGATGGACTCTACCTGGAGGTGGGCTCAGTTCTGCTACCAGAGCTAGTGAAGGAGGTTATAAAACTGTGGAACATCAAAAGATGTGCAACCAAGATGGAGAAAGGCCTTGAGCTGGTGGTTGATGCAATGCAACTAAAGAGAATGAGAAAACCCCAGTAGGAAAGCCTAGCTTCCTCTGGGGCTATCATGTGGAAAAGGAAATAGACTCGGTCTATTTGGCCCCAGGGAGACCAAGAGCAATGGGGGAAAAGGAGTTGTAAGGAGGCCAACTTGGGCTTGGGAGAACGAGGGGACGGAGGAGAGCCAAAACAAAACTTCCTAAGGATTCCAGGTGTGCGAACATTGAGAAGGCTGCCTTTGGACAGACTGAGCCAGCCCTCACTCACTGGATATCTTGAAGCAAAGGGTGGGTGACCACTTTTCTGGTATGTTATTGAGGGGCTCTTTCTTTAAATCTGGGTTGAACTCTAAATAGACACTACAGGTCTCTCCCTCTGCAAATCTTTGATTCTATGGTTCCTCTCCAAAGAGAGGTAGAGGTCTATAAAGGAAGAGTGTTGAATATACTGTCAGATGTGATCACAATACAATTCATTTTTTCTTTCTTTAACTCATTTTCTTTTTTATAAGGATGGCTTCCATGTTGAAATCAAGGAGAGGGATATTATGTATCTGGAAAAAGCTGTGACATTAAAATAAAAGGCATCATTGAACATTTTTTATTGTAATTTTCCTTTAGGTGTAGAAGGCTTCCTGAAGATAAGGTAAATTGTATATCCCAGTAGTACCCAATGGTCTCCATAGAGAACTGCTGATTCCTGGTGCTGGGAAATCAAATTTATCTGGAAGATATTTTCAGGGAGCAGGCTTTATGGATTCTACTTTTATGGTGAAAAACTCTAAAATTCCTTTATTGGCCCATATCTTAGCCTTCCACTTGTCACAGGAGCACAGCCTTCTAAAGACATTCCTGGTCCTCTTCAGTCCCTCTATAGTTTGGGGCTCTCCAGACTTCTCTGGGTACATGGCCCTCCTCCTTCCAAGTCTTAAACATCAAATTAACTAGTTCAACTGCACATTCTCCTCCATTCTAGAATATGCCCTGGCATGACTCCATTGTTCTATCGCCACTAATGCTGGGCCAAACCCCAAACCTTGATTACTCCTGTCATCTTTCTTCTCTCCTCCCACCAAAGCTAAAGGAGGCCACACAGCCAAGTTGGTGAAGTTGACTAGAAATTTGTTAGGTCATCTTTATTGAGCCCTTGCCATTGCAAGACATTCTTCTCATGACTGTTCCAAACCTTCTCTTCACTCTTCAAATCTAATACCTTCTACTCTTTCTCTCTAAGCAGACTTCACCTCACATTTTACTAAGCAAATGAGGACATTTGACAAGACCTACAAGTCAAAATCCATTGATAGTATTCCATACTCTCTCACCCTTTGCCCCAATCTCTGATGAAGTGGCTCCTCTCACCAAAGGTAACTCTTCTATTTGGATTCATGGTTCCATCCTTTCCTATCTCTTCCAGCAGATTCACCCGTAAGTATCATCACCATTCTCTCTCTCTCTCTCTCTCTCTCTCTCTCTCTCTCCCCACCCTCTCTCTCTTTCTTTCCCCCCCCAAGGAGTTTGAAGAGAACCTACTCAGGTGGTTAAATAAAAAAAGGATGACTGACTGAACAACTTGACCCAAAGAGCTGGAAGGAAGGAAGAGAAGGAGGGAGACAAGGAGAGAGGAAGAAAGTGAGAAAGGGAGAGAGGAAGGGATGAGGATGGAAAGAAGGAAGGAAAGAAGGAAGGAAGGAAGGAAGGAAGGAAGGAAGGAAGGAAGGAAGAAAGGAAGAAAGGAAGGAAGAAAGGAAGGAGAGAGGGGGAGGGAGGAAGGAAGGAAAGGGAGGGAGGAAGAGGATCTTTATCTCAAATCCACATGTAGCATGTAGGGGGTCTCATGCCCCAGTGGAAACATGACTGAATTGGAAGTTGAAGAGCTAGGGCTTGCACCCCAGTCTTGCCACTCTCTCTGTGGTCAGAAGGATGCTAGCTAAGTTCCTTAACCTCTGGGGGCACAGTGTCCCCATCTGTAAAGGGAGGAGGTTGCACTCAGAGGACTCTGAGGTCCTTTCACTTCCACACCCATCACCCCCTCCCTTGTACCTGCTCTTCTCCCTCGGTCTCTGAATACCAAAGGGACAGCTCAACCCGGCTGCCAGCTTGTAAACATATTCCCCCTCCATGAGTGAATGCCCATGGACATGGAGCCCACCCATTGGTGCCCACAGATCAATCCTGCTCAGCCTATTCTCCAAACAAGCCCTTCCCTGGAGTCTCCTGGAGTCTCCAACAAACAACAGAACTGTGGGCTGGCAGCTGTTTCCTTTAAGACAGTCAGAAATATCACCATCAGTAAAAAGTGAGAGGATTCTGAGACCTCTGTGACCATCTCTTGGATGTTTAAAAGCAACAGTTTCTTCAATTAAGAAGAAAGGTTTAGAAACAGATGCTGTTTGCTAGAGTAGCCTAGCAACAGGTAGCTGTGGTCCCTCCCGGAATGAGGAGGCCCCGATTGGCCAGATGGGGCTGCATTCAGTGCTATCTCTGTGCGAGCAGATGGAATGAATCGAAAAGGGCTCTGGACACATGATACTGCATTACATCATGATGTGAAAGCCTAACTATATTTTCAGCAACAATCGGGGGTGGGTTGTTGGGGCAGAGGAAGGATGGGGCCATCAGAGATGAAGAGGGAAACGGATCTAAGACATCTCCAGGCAGATCCTGGCTGCTCTGAATGAGCCGGAGGCCACATTTCAGAATGCCCTGAGGACCAAGGCTCAAATGACCTTGACACTGATGTCCTGGCCTGATCATAGAATCCTAGAATTTCAGACTTAGAGTGGACATTGGTGGCCCCCAACACAACCAAATAATACCTGATAAACCACTAAATATCCAAATAATTATCTAATCTCTGCTAAAAGACCTCCAGAGAGGAGAGATCATTGAGCCTAGGGATTCCCAACCTCAAGTACATGAACTTACTTTTAAAAATATTTTTATAATTTTATTTAGCAATGGCTTCTTTTTTAATCCTACATTTTACTTTATACACTTAAAAACATGTTTCTCAGAAGGGGTCCATTGGTTTCAGCAGACTAACTGCCAAATGGGCCCATGGCACACACACAAAGGTTAAGACCCCCTCATCTAGCTCTTCCTTCTTCCCTACCTTTTTTTCCTTCCTTCCTTCCTTTTTTCCTTCCCTTTTTTTTCTTTCTTTCCTTTCTTCTTTTGCTTCCCTCCTTCTCTCCCTTTTTCTTTCTCTTCCGTCCTCCCTCCTTCTCTTCCTTCTTCCCTCTCTTTTTCCCTTCCTTTTTCCCTTCCTTCTTTTTTTCTTTCCTTCCTCCTTTCTTGCTTTCTTTCCTTCCTCTCTTTTCCCCTTTTTTCTTCCTTCTCCTTTTTTCTTTCCTTCCTCACTTCCTTCTCCTCCTTACTTCCCTCCCTCCCTTCTTTCTTGCTTTCTTTCCTTCTTTCCTTCCTTCCTGCTTTTCTTTCTCCCTCCCTCACTTCCTTGCTTCCTTTCCCCTTTCCTTTCATCCATACCCCTCCATTTTTAAAATATGTTTTAAAGTTTTATTGATGTGCTTTGTTTTTACTTTACAAGCATTTCATGATGGGGCTGTCATAGCAGAATAAAACAGTAACTAGCCCTCGGGATACATTGACCTCATCTGAAAGGGCATGGAGTGTTGCCCATCTATAGCAGTCCCTCATCCCCATATCCCTATTTTTAAAATGAACAGAAATTTATGTTTTTCTCCATCCTACCTGCATCCCATTGAAAAAAGGAAAATAGAAACAAATTCTTATAACAAATATGCAGAATGTGAACAACAGATTCCCTCAATAGCTGTTTATAAAAAAATCCATCTCATTCTGTCCCCTGAATCTGTCACCTCTCTGGCATGGGGAGCACGTTTCATCTCTGGTCCCTGGAGTCACAAATAGTCACTGGATTCCTCAGAGTTCCTATATATCTTTTATCTAACCAACTTGAACCACTGCAAGGGTCCCCTAGCTCCCCATTTTCCCCAGTTGCTACAGAGGGAAGTGACTTGGCCCAAGTAAGGGGTAGAGGCAGGCAGTGAGCCCTGGGCTCATCTGAGAGCACCAGGGCTCTCAGGTCTATTTAAGATCAAACCAGAGTCTTTTGCTAGGGGTACGTCCCCTCCCCATTATGGTGCCAGTAAGGCATTAGGTCAGGTCAATTTCAATAACCAGGGATGACAATTTGTGGACAGATGGAGGAGGGACACTATCCCTGAAAGTGTTGGTGTGTCCTGGAAGCCAGTGCTTACCTGACGAAACATTACCCACGAATTTGGAGGGCAGAGAGGAAGTGAGCTGTGTTTGGGTCAAGTAATAGGAACCATTCTAGGCAGATTAGAATAGAAGCTGGTGGGGGCCAGCAGGAGCTTAATAAAGCCCAAGAAAAGAAAACAGCTAGAGCCTTGCCCATTATCTAGACAAAGGGTCACATTGGGAGGAATCCTGTTGTGTAAACACAGGGAAATTCCCAACTGATATAAATTCAAGGACATCATTAACCTAGGACTGGATCTAGTGCAAACTAGACCCAACAAAAGCTTTACTGAATCAACAAAGTTAAAAGGAACATCATTGATTAAGCATCGGCTGGGGCAGTGGTGAAGGGCCCCGTATGTCAATGTAAGGGGGATGAACATGAGAAATTCGAGCCTTCAGCATCATGGAGGGATGAAGTCTGAGCCATAAGAACAACCATAATGGACAGAGGCAAAGGTCTCCAGGGAAATTCAGTAGGGAAGACACCACTGCCAAAGAACAATCAGCTAGGATGCATTTCCTGCCCTTTTCCTTCTCTCTCTTTGCTAGGCACAGACACAAAAAAAGACCAAAAAAAAAAAAATACATCTGTCCCTGCTTTCAAAGAGCAAATGTTCTCCTGAGGGCACACAGAGAAGTGAGCACAAATCTAGACTTTCAATTAATAAAAAATTATTTTAGATGTAGTACTAACAACTGGGAGGAGTGTTGGAGATTTCCTAGTCCAGACTCCTTGTGATACAAATAAGGACCTCTCTCAGGTCCAGAGAGAGTAAGGCATTCACCCAAGGTCATACAGCCAGCCAGCGGAACGTTGACAAAAGAAGAGCTCGAGTCTCTGTCCATCTTTCCTCCTGGAGATTCATGAGTTTCCCTGGGGGCAGCAGATTTCCTCCAAATCTCCATCTCCCATCCCAGCTTCCAGTCAAGCATCACTAAGCACCTCCTCCAAGGAGGCGGGTGCCCAGGGGTGGGACAGGACATCTCAGACACAATGTGACTCAACAGAAGCTAGACTTTGTCTTGCCTCCTAACTTCACTCTTTCTGTCAGGAGATTTGGAACCTCTCTAATTGTTTCCCTCTTCCACATTCACTTTATCCAATCCCTCACAAGTCCTGCCGATTCCATAACACAATAACAAAGAAGATTAGCCAGCACTTAAAAAGGGCTTTAAGATTTGGAAAGTACTTTACAAATACGGTCTCATTTGTCTTGGAGGTAGGTGCCATTTACAGATAAGTGCCTGAGGTTAGACTTGAACTCGGGACTTGCCGATTCCAAGTCTGTCTCTACCCCCTGCACCATCTTGCTGCTTCATCTCTGCCCCCTCTTACTCACATGACCACCACCTTCCATTCCTCTCACTGGCCTTTAGAACAATAGACTCCTAAAGGGCCAGCTTGCCTCCGCTGCTTCTTCCCTCCAATTCACCCTCTGCACAACTGCCTGATTTATAATTCTAAAGGCAGCCTGACTATGCTGTGACCTTGCGCAAATAAATCTCCAGTGACTCCCAAATGCCTCAGGGGTAATCACTAATGACTCATCAGCCAGGCTTGTGGTAAGGCAGAAAACTCAGCTCCCTTCTGAATGGAGCCCAAGCTCTTAGGGGGGTAACCTAAGGCTGGAGGCCCGTTTGGGGTCCTAGAATGAGGAAAGGGAACAGCGGAACATCAGGATATGAACATTGCCTTTCTGCTGCACGATATTGTTTGGTTCAGTCATTTCAGCCATGCCCGATTCTTCGCAATCCCATTAGGGGTTTTCTTGGCAGAGATACTAGAGTGGTTTGCCATTGCCTTCTGCAGCTCATTTTAGAGATGAGGAAACTGAGGTACACAGGATTAAGGGACTTGCCCGGGATCACACAGCTAGTAAGCGTCTAAGGCTGGATTTGAACTCAGGTCTTCCTGACTCCAAGCCTGGCGCTCTCTCTGTAGAGTTATGTAAAAACTGCCTTGTCTCTAATATGTTCTGTTGTCTTGGATATTTGTTCTTGGACTTGGGGACCCTTTTTCTCCCATGTGAGCTATATTTTGAGCTTTCCAGAGCCAGGTGGTGAGATATCATTTGAGAGGAGCAGAGGGAGGGTGCACCCCAAAAATAGATCCCAGGCTGTGTGTGCCCGGAGCCTTCAGAGAATGGGTGCCATTTACAGGCACAAGGCACCCAGCTAGGCCTGTGGGACCAATGAAGAGGGCAAAGTCCAGGCCCTGGCCTAGGGTTATCACCTGGAAGACTCTGTCTGCCTCTCACAGGGAGATAGCTTGTGGCCAGGAGGTCTCCTCGAGGAGCCTATGTTCGGTGACTGTTTTGGCCATGCTGTGACATCTCAGCCCTGCACACATGGTGACTGTCAGGCTACAGATTTCTGGAGGTGACGAAAGCCCTGAACCTCCCAAGCTTGCACAGCTTGATAACATTATCACAAGTGAGAGAGGCCAGGATGAGACCGAGCTTGCTGGGGTTTGGGCAGAGACTCTGTATGCTTAGGGCAACAGGATACGCACCAGAGACCTGGGATCCAATCCTACCTGGGCCAGGAACGAGCTACGTGGTCTTGGCCAAGTCATTTCTGGAGTCAGAGGACCTGGGTTTGAAATCCACCTTTGTGGATACTTAGTCATTATTAGAGGTTACTTGGCTACCCTGGATCTAAATGAGGAGACTGGACCAGAGGGCACTTTCCAGATCTATGATCTCAGGGCTCTCTGTCCCTCAGTGTAAGGATCAATTTGGTGCTCTCGAAAGTCCCTTCAATCACCTGTGATGCTCTTGATGACTTCCTAGCAGGACAGGACCCGGTGGGAGAAGCAGACAGAAGCCTCTTCATGATTAATAGGAATAAAGACTAGCAGGGGGTAGCTAGGTGGCGCCACAGTGCAGAGAGCACCGAGCTGGGAATCAGGAATCTTCTCCAATTCAAGTCTGACCTGAAACACTCCCCAGCTGTGTGACCTGGGGCAAGTCACTGCACCCTGTTTGCCTCAGTTTCTTCATCTGTAAATGATCTGGGGAAGGAAATGGTAAACCCCTCCAGTGTTCTTGCCAAGAAAACCTCAAGTGGGGGAACGAAGGGTTGGACACCTGAAACAACATAGAATAGTGGAAATTTCCTTAATCATAAGGAAGGAGCTAGAAAGTCCTTCCTTGGCTGCTGAGCACCTGACCCCCACCTCCACCCCCGGGGCCCTGGACAAGTCCCTTTCCATCTGTCTGAACATCAGTTTCCTCCTTGCTGTGTATTATATAAATTATATAATGTGCATTATGTAATGTGTGTGATTATATAAATATGTATAATAAAATTGTTAATTAATTTGTTATTGTAAGTTAATTTGTTGACAGTGTTTAGGAAACACTGGCAACTTTCTTTAGACTTCAAATGGCTATTGACAAGACCCTCTTGGTTTCAACATAGGATAAAACCAAACTCTTGGGGAACGTACACACATTCGTGCACATATGCACACATACACACATGCACACAAGCAAAACACACACATGCACAAACACACCTGCATACAGGCACACACACACACACACACACAAACTGAATGACAGGATTAGGATTCAAAGAGATATTGATGAGCTAAAATATAATAGGCTAAAATGAAGCCAGTGGAATTGAACAAGGTCAAAGGTAAAGTCTTTCACTTGGGTTCAAAAAATTCCACACGATAGAAACTGTGGCTGGGCAACAATCCACATGAAAAATGATCTGAGAGGCTCAATGGGCTGAAAGGTCAGTGTGAGTTGACAGAATGATGTGGAAGTAAAAGAAAAATGAATTCAATATTGGGCTCCGTAAGGAGAGACAGTGCCTGGGACCAAGGAGCTGAGAGCAAAGCACTTGAGACCCCAGTTCAGAAGCATCTGCTCCAGGAAGCCTTCACCCCAATGCTTTTTTTGTTGTTCAGGTGTTTTTCAGTCAGGTCTGACTCTTCATGACTCCATTTGGGGTTTTCTTGGCAGATACTACAGTGGTTTGCCATTTCCTTCTCCAGCTCATTTTACAGATGAGAAAACTGAGGCAAACAGGGTGCAGCGACTTGCTCAGGGTCATACAGCTAATAAGTGTCTGAGGCTGGATTTGAACTCAGGAAGATGAGCCCTCCTGACTGAGCCCAGCACTCTGTGTACTATGGCGCCCTCTAGCTGTCCTTCACCCCAACGCTTCCATTCTCACCAAACCTCCCAGAGAACTTGACAGAGCTGGGGTGAGCTGCTGATGCATGTTTAACAACCAGCCTTCTGAAAATGTCTGGCATTCTTAGAGATTTCATCTGCATTACTGGTGTACTCTCCATCACTGTCTCAAATCTAGACAATCCGCAAAGCCGGGAATTCAGCCCTGAGTGGGAGCATGTGGTGATTTCGGAGGCACAAGGAGCTTGTCCTAGAGATGCTTCAGATGGTGATGATGCTGTCTGCCTTACAGCATATCTTGTGCTAGACCAGCAGAAAGGGAGCTCTCTGAGGGCAGGGCCTCCTTTTGCCTTTCTGTTCATGCCCAGGGCTCAGCCCAAGGCCTGGTGTGTGGTAAACAATTAGGAAGTGCTCCTTGATGTGACTCTTAGCTTTAGGAGGTGCAAGGTGCATTCTTACCCAAATTCTGTGTTTTGCCCATTGCTTAGACTTGGAGTGGGGGAACTTGACCTACCTCAGACACTTTCTAACTGTGTGACCTTGGACAAATCATTCTCCCTCTGCCTGCCTTGGTCTCCTCAGCTGTAGAATGGGGATAACAATAGCATCTCCTTCCTAGGGTGGCTGCAAAGATGAAAGGAGATAATTGTAAAGCACATGGCACAGTGCATGGCATATAGTAGGTGCTTCATATATGCTTGTTCCTTTCTACCACCACCCCAGAGAGTGGGATGGACTTTTTGTGGTGATGACTGCAAGGTCTAAAAGAGCTGCTGACCCCCCCCCATTAGAGGCAGGACCCCCAACAATAGGGCTTGGAACCATTAAACATTAAAATGTGGCCTGATGTTGCCCACTTGGGCTCCTTATTAAGAAGACAGAAGGCATAGCCTGACACGGAGTTGGGGGGTGATGGCAGGTGACCCTTCACCCAAAGGGAGTAACAATCCTTGCCATGGTAGGAGGGCACTGACTCTCTCACCTGGTACAAGGCAGTTAGGGGGGCCAGGCTCTAGGGCCAGCCTCACTGTCAATGGGAGACACGCTCTCCTTCTTTCCTCTAATGCCTCAAATCTCCAGCTCCATTCTAGGCTTGTCCTAGGGCCACTTTGACAAGAGCTCTGCAGGGATTGGTCTGTTCCCATGTCTTCCCTCTGAAGTTATTTTCATTTACCTTGCATAAATTCTTGAAGCTGCCCTGTTTGTGTGTCTCTCCTTTCCCTCCTGGAGAACAGAAGCTTCTTAAGGGCAGGCACAATTCAGCTTTGGTCTTTGATCTCCAGTACCGAGCACAGGATCCATCATATGCTGGTGTTTGATAAATGTTTCTGGGAGCACTGAGAGAAACCAAGTAACCAGACTGCCTTTGGGGTCTCTCTGGCCTCATTGTCCCAGCTTTAAAACTGGGATGTAGACTAGATGACATCTAAGGTCCTTGACAGATCTGATGGTCTCTGGTCCATGTTAGAAGGTAAGCTCCCAAGGGAAGCTTTCTCTATTCTGTGTTTTAAGGGTTCTCCAATTCTGACATTCTAAGTTTCTTACCAGGTCTGACATTCCCTGTTTTAAGCTCCTTCCCAGGTCTGACATTCCATGATTTCAGGCCCTCTCCCAGCTCTGATGCTCTCTCTGATTTCAGGTGATTGAAGAGCCAGGTGACAGAGGGCTCGGCCCAACAAGAGCTGCTTCCCTTGGGTAGGCTGATGGCCTCCAGGCCAGAGAATCACCCGAAGAAGGCCCCTGGAGGCCCCTATCTGGGCGGGGCCAGCAAGCTCTGAAGTACCCATCTGTCATTCTGGCCTACTTTGTTCTTCTCACTTAGGACCTCCCAGGCTGATAGAAAAGGAAAAGCCTTGGAATCCAGAAGTCAAAGTGTCCCCCGATTATAACCCTGACAACGTCCCTCTAATGAGCTTCCCCACAGATAGGGAGCCCGGCTCTGACTTTGATCTCCTGGGCAGGGGGGCCTCTGAAAAGACCACTGTTTGGAGAAGAGGAATCTGATTAGGACCCGGCAATTGGCAATCAAAGTAGCCAGCTTCCCTGCCTACCATTTGTGAAATCCAGATAAGCTTGGGGCCCACTTTGATAGGCCAACCAGCCTAATCAATGAGCACTCATTGTGTTTGGAGTAGGACCAGAGGAAGTGGCAAGCCCAGGAGGGGGGCCAGAGAGTGGGATCTTCTTTGTTCTAGGGGGAAATGCAGACAATGGCTGTGTTTGAGAGGAAATAGAGACCAGTCTTCTCTTCTCTGTGCCCCTCCTGGCCCCTGGACACCCAGAGCAAGCCCTCTGGGTGCTGGACTGGGGATGATCAGAAGGCAGAAAGGTGAGATTCTCTAAATTAGCTCCACGCAGAAGCAGACAAGCTCTGCCAGGTGACAGCAACTAGAAAATGATCTCTGAACTGGCTGGGAAATGTAGCCCACACCTTCTCTCTGATTCCAAGACCTGCTTGGCAGCCTGTTGGTGGGAGGAGGCTGTCCCTTGAAATTAAAGAATGTTGGGGACCACAGGAGAAGGGGGGCTGTCAGGGGGGATGATTGACTCTTTGTTAATTGAAGGCCCAATGGTGAGACCTGAGCCCTGTCTGAGTCAGAAGCTGGCATCACTGATGGCTCAACTTTCTTAAAATACGTTCTCACTGTCAACAGGATTGGGCCCCAGGTGATGTATCCAGGCATGGGAGACCGGCAGTCTCTGGCGTCTGGCAAAGGGAGACTAATTACTCAGAGGAGCTGGAAGGGTCGGGATAAACCACCGTGTGAAGCTTCTTACTTTACCCACAAGGAAACTGTCTTGGTCCTGTTCACCAATCACTTGGATGACACAAAGGTGGGAGAGATATCTAACCTGATGGAGAAGTGTCTGATTTTAAAAATGTGGCAAAGAGGAAAGCACCCTGGATTTAGGGTCAGATCACTGAATCTAGGCATGCAGCAAACAGTCTGGGTGACCCTGCCTGAGTCATTCAGCCTCTGGAGGCGGCCGTAGAATGTGGCCTTCCCTGACCTCTAAGGTCCTACCCAGTTCTAAATCTCTGTTCTTATGATCTTATCACCTACCTGTCATAAATCTGTCAAAGTATCTGCCCAGTGCACTGAACCCCTCCCTCTAGGTCGTATCACATTCTCTGAATACCAGCCCAGCACTCAAGCTGCCCATCTATGAGTCTTTGCGACATACAAAGTCAAAAGAAAACAAGGAGTGACTGTTGACCCCATAGCTAGAGAGCTGCACTTACAGTCAGGAAGATACATTCTAATCCTGCCTCAGATACTTAGGAGCTATATGACCATGGGCAAATCACCAAGCCTCAGTTTCCTCACTTGCAAAATGGAGAAAATTCTAGCTGTCCTTCTTATTGCAGCCCCTTTCGACTTCTGCAGGGACCCTTGTGTGGCAGAAGAGACGCGGGCCAAGACAGCTAAGAATTTGCCAGTTTTTAGATGATCCCTAAACACTGACCACTGTCAGAGGTGTGTTGGTGTGTCAGAGATATTATCCAATGGCCAATGAGCTGTTCTGCTCCTGCAGAAGGCCAGTGTGGACTTCATTGTCTATGGAATTGGAAGGCATGGAGACCTCATGGCTGAAAAGCAGCATGCCTCCTAGGATCTGCTTAGAGATGAAAACACACTAACCACGGACAGCTGGTTTTAGGCTATGTCCAAAGGCGACAAGAAAGAACATTTTATGGCCCACTTAGTCATCGATCTGGGAGTGCTCATGATAGGTAGAAGTGATAGGAATGCCATTACAATTGACATAGAAGATGAAGATGAAGCATGGTGGGGACAAATATAAACTCATGCTTGAGTTTAAGAAAAAAAAAGTGTGAGATGAGAGAACCATTCATCTGAAAAGGAGCAGGGGATATTAGGGGGCTACAGGCTCAGTGTGAGGCAGCATGGTAATATGGAAACTAAGAAAGGGAATGAGTGAAAAAATCATTTACAAGAGACTGGCCACATGCCAGGCACTGTGCTAAATAGTGAGGTTACAGCCACAACAAGCAAGCCAGGCCTAGCCCTCATGGAGCTTACTATCCAGTAGGAATGAGAGCCCGTGGAAGGCGCAGCTGGTCAGAGAGGACTATGGGACTGGCAGTCTCAGGGATGGGAAGCAGTCAGGGGAATGGGACTGTCAAATCTTCCCATAACATGAAGCTGTTGATATGATCACTGTTACTCGAGCAGGAGCTGGAAAGCAGGGGTGTATGGCAAAGAGACAGTTGTTTTGCAATGTGGCAGGTCAGGGGCCAGCCAGTCAGGAGTACAGAGCCTCATGGGGAGGGGCTGGAGGACCTGACCTGAGGCAGAGCACAGCTGCCAGACCGTGGAAGGAAGGTGGCTGGAGCGTCAATTCAGACCTTAGTCTGCCTGAGGAAGGCAAGAGTCCTGGCGCCCTCGACCCTGATTAGAATGGAATACCATGTTCACGCGTTGGCATCACATTGCTAGAAATTAATCAGTGTGCGTGAACTCTGTGCCCGGCATTGTGCTAGCACTTGGGGTATGGAGAAATGAAGAATAAAACAGAGCTCACATTCTAGAGTGAGAGGGAACATGAAAATAATTAGGTGGCAGTGAGGTGCAAAGTGCATGCACTTCTGGGCCAGGAGTCTGGAAGACCTGAATTCAAATCTGACCTCAGACACTCGCTAGCTGTTGTGACCCTGAGAAAGTCACTTAACCCTGTTTGCCTCAGTTTCTTCAACTGTAAAATGAGAATAATTATAGCACCTGCCTCCCAGGGTTGTGGTGAGGCAAAAAGGAAGGAATATTTGTACAGTGCCGAGCCAAGAGTAGGCGTTAGACAAATAGTAGCAGCAGTGGTAGTGGTTATTAGTAATAGTAATTCTGTTTGGTTGTAATTATAATTATATTAGTAATTATGTCAACATAATTATATAGCAGTATAATTATCATAATTAATTCTAATTAATAATGATAGTAAGCAGTAGTAGTAGATGCAAGATGCACACAGGTGGATTGCAGGACTCTTGGAAGGGAAGGCCCCACTGGCAGAGGGATCGGGAAAGGTTTCCACCAGGGATGCCGGCAAACAGGCAGAAGAAAGGCAAGCATCCAAGGCATGGGCCACAGCCAGTAGAAAGTGCAAAGCCTAGGGCTGGAGTGCCGTCCCGTGTAAGACCGTGACCTCCAGCTGAAGGTCCCTCTATCTCTCTCTCTCTCTGGCTGCACCCACGTCGGCTGTGGCCGAATTCCATTCTCAGCCTATTGCGCTTCCTCAGTCAAGTCTCACTTCTCTGGTCTCTAATATCGAGATCTGTATAAGGCAGCTCTTTGACTAGAATCAGGGGTGGGGAACCTGGCCACATGTGGCCTTCTAGGTCACAAGTTTTACAGAAGTCCAAGTCCAAGTCCAAGTCCAAGGTCCAAGTTTTACAGAAGAAATTTTTTTATGAAGGGGGTTTGTGCTGTGAAGTTTTCATTTCTCAAAGGGCCATGCTTGAGGACCTAGAGTGCTACATGTGGCCTTGAGGCCGCAAATTCCCCACCCCTGGACAGGAAGGGCCCCCAGAGGCCTCTGGGGCACCTCCAGCTTACTCTCCACCTCTGATCCTCTGATGTCTTTCCTAAGCTCACACTCACTGGGACCAGTATTTGTGATGTCTCAATCATAACCCAAGCATGCCTCAGCCCCTGTTCAGAACCCCTGGGGAACACCAGAATCTGGGGTTCTGTCTCACTGGGGCCTCTGCTCTCTGGGATGGGGGTTTGGTCATGCGTGACCACTGTGACCTTGCTAGCATGTCACCTTCCTCCAAGTAGAGATTTGGAATCATCATTGTTTCATTCTTTATTAGTTGTATCACCTATAAACACAGGATTTGGCACACAGTAGGTATTTAATGCTAGGTGGGGCAACGGATAGTGCCCAGCCTGGAGTCAGGAGGACCTGAGTCCAAATGCAGTCTCAGACACATCCTAGCTATATGACCCTGGGCAAGTCACTTAACCTTTCTTGTCTCAGTTTCCCCTATGTGTAAAATGAGCTGGATAAGGAGATGGCAAATCACTACAATATTTTTGTCAAAATGGGATCACAGAGAGTTGGACACAACTAAATGGCTAAAGAACAGCAAAGGTGCCTAACGCATTCTTGTCAAAGACTTTTGTACCTCAAGGCAAAGGGGTGCCAGAGCAGAGAGGCCAGAGGGCCAGTGGTGGATTCAGAAGATCTGGCTTCAAGTTTTGCCCCTGATACACAGATGAGATACTTAATATCTTGGCATCTCAGGAGACTGTTAACGGAATATGTAACAATCTGCATCAGTGAAGGAGTTGACTCCCAAGAAGCTCCTTTCACTTATGAAATCTCAGGTCTGGACAAAAAAGCAGTCTAAACCTCTTCCTCACGTCTATCAGCTCTGGTCCTCACAACCACTGCATAAGTAGAAATACACACATGAACATTCCCATTTTCAAGATGAGTAATCTGACTCCCCAAGATACTCCTGGGTCCAATTCTTGGAGTAGATGTGCCCAGCTTCCCACTAAGGGTCTAAGGATGTGGCTGGGGCTCCAGACTCTTGTCATCTAAGCGCAAGCATACACACGCACACATGCCCCTGCAGGACACACATGTCTACACTGTCTGTCAGGGGGAGAAGCCGCTACCGGGCACTGGGGGGGTATTTGTTTCACGGTGTGACGGAAGAAGGAATCATCAGTAAAAATATGCTGCTCATCTTTCAGGAAAGGGAAAGCTGAGCCCCAGGGGAAAGGAGCTGGCCCCATTTGCCCAGGGAAGGTGTCATGCAGCATGACTCAGGAGGCCTCTCCAAACACAGGGCTGCCAATCCTACTCAGCCTTTGTGGACACACGGCTCTGGTTTCCTCTATGACTTCCCCGTATTTCTAGAACCTGGAGTCAGGATCGCTGGCTCCAGTAACTCATCCTCCCCACCCTGCATTCTTTGTACCCGTGGGCAAATACTCTGGGCCAGACTGATGAAGACAATCCTGGTGTCTCCCTGCGGGAGGAGATTCAGAGATCAGTCCTCCAGCTCAGCCTCCTTATTTTACTGAGGCCTGGGGAAAGGAAGGGGTAAGACAGAGGCAGAGCGAATCACAGTGCTGCTAAGAACCAGAGTGTGACTGTGATTTCGAAAATGAGTGGTTTGAACGAATTCATCTCGACATTCCTTTCCCCTCCAGAGCTACGACCATGATTATCCACAGCTCTCAGCCAGGATTTGAAATCAGGCCTCCTTGAAGTAGTTAGGGGCTTTGGGCCTGGATTCAGGAAGATGAGTTCAAATCCAGCTTCAGACACTTAATAGCTGTGTGACTCTGGGTAAGTCATGTAAACTGCCTCAGTTTCCTCATCTGCAAAATGAAGCCAACACCTCCTGGGGTTGTTGTGAGGAGCAAATGAATAATATGTGTAATGTGTTCTGCAAACCTTTCTATTGCATGATTATTCTTCTCCTAAGTCTTTTGACCAGAAGCCTTGGGGGCTTTTCCCTCCCTTCCTTCCCCTCCCCTCCCCTCCCTCCTCCTAGAATAACATCCCCATTTTCTTCAAGCTAGGGAAGCCAAATCCAGGGGGTTGGTTGGGGGACCAGCGGCAGAGTTTCAAATGGGAAGATCGGAAAAGATAACCTCCAATACTGTCTCTGTTTAACTTGTTACAATCTGAGTAAAGTGCTGTAAAGTTGATACTGGAAAGCCAGTCAGCCCAGCTGCCCTAACTTGTAGAGCTAAGTTTGCTGTCTCGAGGTGATGCTGTTCTTGGGAGTTATAGCACATGATATCACCTGCCTGTCACTCAGAATCTCTGGGATGCACTTTGTACTAATTAGCACCCTCTTTCTGCCATCCTCCCCCCCATCCCGCCACCACCATCCCTCCCCCTAGACTAGGACACTTGAAGGAGAAAGCTAGCTGGCACAGTGAGAGACTCATCTTTCTGAGATCAAATCTGGCCTCAGACACTTGCCAGCCATGTAACCTTGGGCAAGTCACTTAACTCCCAGCCTCAGTTCCTTCATCAGTACAATGAGCCGGAGGAGGAAATGACAAACCACTGCAGTATCTGCCAAGAAAACCCCAAATGGGGTCATGGAGAGTTGGACATGACTGGAAAATGGTGGATCAGCAACCACATTGATACCAGGTGGGGGGTGGTCAAGCAAGGATATAGGACCAAGAGGGTGATATCCCCAAATACCCCGGATTGGGTCACATTTACTCAGATTTCCCTGGTGCCTGTAAGAAGACTTTCCCAAACTCTCTTAATTCTAGTGCTTTCCATCTGTCGATTATCTCCAAATAAATAAAGGTGTCTGTAATTTGTTTGTACAGAGTTCTTTGAATGTCATCTGCCCTATTAGACTGTGACCTCCTGGAGGCAAGGACTGGATTTTTGCCCTCCTTTGTAGGCCCAGTGCTTGCCTCAGGTCCTGGCATATAAAAAATGCTTAATAAATGCTTGTTGGCCTGACTGGATTTTAAAAGAGCATAGCTGGAAGGCTCCTGAGAACCTGAGGAAGCCCAGACTCAGATCGGGAAAGGGAGAGCCAAGGTAACACGGCTGGCAAAGTGGAGAATCAGGTGTTAAACTCACATCCTCTTCATCCAGGGGCCCACAGAATGTGGTAAATACTTAATGTTCGTATGTAAGTAAAAAAAAAAGTAAGTGCAGATAATAAGTAGTCTAGGGAGTGACTGCAGGATTCTCTCTGGAGTGGTTTGGCAGTAGCTTCCATTTCTTAACAAATCATAGAACACACTGCAGAGAGAATCTGTACCTATGAGGTCACACACAGGGTTCAGTTTCCCCTCCAGTACTTAGCTACTCATTTTCATAATCCTCTGGATCTGGGGTTTCTTTGGTTTGGGAACTCCCTCTAAAGGTGCAGACCATGGCCTATCCCAAGCCATATCCTCCTAAGTCTCATGGGAACACTTAAATAACATGTCACCTGAATTTCATTAAATAAATATTAAGATGTTCCATCTCCTTCCTCCATGCCTTTGCCTTGGCTGTTCCTCATGCTTGGAATGCCCTCCCTCCTCAGCCCTCTCTACCCCCATTGAATTCCTCTCTTCCTTTGAGATGTAGCTCAACCATCCCCTTCTTCAGGAAGCCTTTCTTGATGCCCCTCCCTTTCTTGATGGATCCATCCCCACCAGGCATTTATTTGCTTGGATTCCCCTTATAATGATTCAGGAAGTGCTTTTACATGTGCTTATTGTCACACCTATTGGAATGGTGACTCCTTAGAAGGGGAGATTGTCTCATTCTCAGCATCGCATCCCCACACCTCTGTATAGAAGCTAGCATTCAGCAGGCACTTAATAGTTGCCTCCTGATTGATGGAACACTGGTATTCCATGGTGGAGAGAGCTGGCCTCGGAACAAGGGAGACCTGGGATTTGCGCAGGCTTCTGAGAGTGTGAGTAAGTCTTTAACTTCTCAGAGCCCTAGGTAGGGACTGTGTGTTTTTGGAAGGCGGGGACACCCCCTCTCCAAGGAAATCACTGGTCCAGTCCCTCCTCCTTCCTTCTCTCCTTTCCTCTCTCCATCTCTGTCTGTTTGTCTCTCTGTCTCCATTTCTCTGTCTCTATCTCTGTCTATCTGTCTCTGTCTCCCTCTCTACTCCCCGCCCCCAACTCTCCTCCACACTCTCTCTCAATAATTGAACCAGCCACCATCTCCAAATCCCTTTTCCTTTCAAAGCACCAAGCCTGGTTAGCTCAAGCCAGTGGTCTCTGATCTCAGACCTGTGGCCTACATGTGTGGATTTTCCTTGATGCCCAGCAGCAGGACTAACAGAGAAAACCTGAGCCAGCTTGCCCAGCAGCTGTCTGATCTCTGCCTCAAGCTCCCAGGTCATGTATGAGGCCCGACTAGCTGAGCAGAGTTACCCCAGTGTGGCCTTTAATGTAGTCAAAACAAGAGGTTCTCAGAGCAGCAAGATTGGGATTGTGTTGAGGGGGCCTAGGAGAACCGCCGTGGGTTCAGAGCCAAGAGGAATGCCCATTGTGCAGGGAGGAAAGGGAAGCAAGGAAAGGGGGAGGAAGGTGGGCACATAAGGAGAGGCCAGAGCTGACATTTATGCCCAGGTGCTCAGATTCCAGCCCCAGCCTTCTTTCCACAGCTTCTCCCAAGGGAGCGGAGTCTCAGGTGATCTGACCCAAAGAGAAACATTTTCTGGAGTTAAAACTTCTGAGATTCCAAAGGATTCCAGGAAGGAGTTGAGGTGGGAGGTGAGAAGGGGGTGGGGTGTGGAACTAAAGTGGATAAAAATAAGCGATTAGTGTAATCTGCACACTTGTAGCCATGGCGTGAACTTCAGAGGGAGGATGGACGAGCCCTATCAGGCTGAAAATATTTGCTTGGCTGCCTCTGGGCCCACATGTTTGATGCTGAGAAGCTTATCAGGAGATAAGCGGTGGGACTGCTACCATCCCACATTCCAGAGGCTACCTCCAGGTGGGGGAAAGCAAAAGCTGAGAAAATCTCGAGGTCTTCCATCAGCCTGAGCAGTGCATACCTTTATTGGGCCATTTGTCTGTGCCTCTGTCAGGGGCCTTCTCAGGACCAGCAGCAGCAGTGGGAATAGTTGCCTAATTATCGTCTTGAGGCTGCCCTGGTGGTGGCTGGGGCCCAGCCCAAGCCTTTTTTATTTCCCTTTTTAGTGGGTGCTGTTATCACGCCTCTGAATCTGCACAAATAATGGTGACAGCTTTAAGAAGGAGCCCCTGGGACTCGGATTTCACTTACTTTTCTTGAATTAGTGTGAATAAAAAGGGGGAGGAAGGGATGCTTTGGTTAGTTGATGGTAAGTATTTTATAGGACTGAGAAATAAGCAGATAGTTTTCTGTAGTGTCCGTGTGTGTGTATGTGTATGCATGTCTGCGTGTGTGTGTGTACCTGTGTGTAGGTCTAGGTCCTTAGAATTGTATCATGCTATGGCCGGACCATCCCTATACTGAAAGGCCTGGGTTCTAGGCCCCACCTTAGTCACTAACTCATGATATGATCCTAGACAAGTGCCTCTCAATGGCTTCAGTTTCCTCTTCTGGAAAATAAGGGTCTAAAGCCCCTTTTAACTTAAATAGCCAATAACTCAATTTTCAGGCTCCCCTTAGAAACACCTGCCGAGGTCACTCCTTATCATTAATGACCTTCAGACAAAATTAGGAGGCTCGTTCCTCACATGCAAGGAGAAGTAGAAATGTTGGGCACCTCCCAGCTGTATCAATGTTTGGAGATGGGAGAATGGCAGCTTTGATGTGTTGGAGACCAGCCTCCTCCAGGAGTTTGGAGAGAAATACAGACCTTTCCTCTCCTGCGGGACAAGGAGACCTGGAAGGAAGCAGGGATGCATAGCCTCGAGAAACAAAGATGAAATTAGGGTATAGCAGCCAGCCTCTGGCATCTGAAGGACTGTTGAAATCACAACTCCTCTTTGTCCAGTGTGGTGAGCTTAACAAATGCTTCCCCCACAGAAGTCTGGAGTGGTAGGGAGAGGAAGACTGTGATACCCATTTTGAGAAGTGGGATGTATGGCTTAGAGATCATAGGCCACCAAGAAGGTCATCTTGTTCCTATGTGGGTCCCCAGACCAATGGCCACTGAAGTCCCTCCCAGCTCTGAGCTCCAGGCCTTCAGTGTTTTCCTGCTGCTTTAAGGATAAAGTCCCAACTGCCTTCCCTGCCCAAGTCTCCCATAACTTCCACTCTCTCCCATCCTTCTCACTTTACTGAGATAAATGATGCCCATTGCCATAAGCTCCCTGTCCCTTCCCATCTCTTCAAAGCCCCTTGTGGCTTCCCATCTTCTCCAGGGAGTTTCCCCTGAAGTTTTCCTTCCCCTTCTAGTTTTTGATTTCTCCTCCTTCCCTGTTCCTACAATCTTGATCAACGAGCCTCTGCTATGGGCCAAGGACAGTGCTAAGCCCCAGTGATACACAATAATGGAACAGCTTCTGCTCTAAAAAAAAAATGACATTCTTTCCGGAGATACAACAACATGCACAAAGATAAGTAAATACGAAACATTCAAATAATTTCAATGGGTTGAGTCAGGGAGACACCAGAAGCTGTTGGAGCCAGTAAATGCCCCATGTAGGACACATGGACCAACACCCAAGTCTCCTCCAGCCAAAATTAGTGACAAACACCTGCATATGATGCTCCCATCCCCTAGCCATTGTTCCTGGTCTGGGGCCTATGAACTTTTTTTGTTCTTTTTTGTTTTTGTTTTTAAACATTTTGATAAGTACATTTAGGTTGCATTGGTTTTCCTGGCATTCTTTCATTTTATTTTATCCTGTGCAGTTTACAGACTCTTCTGAGAAGGCTCCACAGGCTTCATCAGATTGGCCACCAAAGGGTTTCAAGATCCCTTCCCCCAAAGTTTAAAACCTTTGACAACTATTGTCCTCATGTATATTTCCTCCCTTTCCAAGTCAAATTCCTAGAGAAAATTGTCAGGTACTTGGCTTCCATTTGCACATCATCTCTTCACCCTCTTTTTTTAAACACTTAGAATCAATGTCATCTCTCATCTCCATGCTTTTGAACTTGCTGTTGCCTTGCATGGGATGCCCTCTTTCACCTCTGGCTCTTGGACTCTGTGGTTCCCTTCATGACTCAGTTCAGGGACCACCTTCCTTGGCACAGGAAGCATTTCCTGATTTTCAATACTTAGTGTTCACTTTTCTTCAAAGACTCACATCTCTACCCTCCCTTTTGTGGCACAACTCCTTGAGATGGCCATTTCTAATGGAGGTCTCCATTGACTTCCCTCTCCCTCTCTCCTTAACTCTGTAGTCTGGCCAGAGGCAAAAGACTGTCCCTGCCCTCAAAGACATTACAATCTAATAGGGGAGACAATATACAAACACACACACATATAATATAAATATGCACATATATACATATATGATATTCATATTTTGTATAATATATATATCAAGATATATACAGGATAAATAAGAAATATTTAACAGAGAGAAGGCACTGGAATTAAGAAGGGTTGGGGCAGGTTTCAAGTAAAAGATGGGATTGGGGGGCAGCTAGGTGGTGTAGTGAGTAGAGCACTGGCCCTAGAGTCAGGAGGATCTGAGTTCAAATCCAGCTTCATACACTTGACATGCTTATTAGCTGTGTGACCTTGGGCAAGTCACTTAACCCCAATTGCTCTGCCTTCCCCCTGCAAAAAAAGAAAAAAAAAATATGAGACTGGAATTGAAATTTAAAAGAAGCCAGGAAGTCTAGGGAGAGATGAGGAAGGAAAGTATTTCAGGCATAAGGACAGCCAGAAAGAATGCCTGGAAATGAAAGATGGAGAGTCTTGTTACTGGGACAGCTGGAGGCCAATGTGATTAAATGAAAGAGTGCTTGCTGGGGAATAAGGTGTGAGAAGACCAGAAAGGGAGGAGAAGGCAGGTTATGAAGGGCTTTGAATGTCAAACAGAGCATTTTGTATTTGATCCTGGAAGCAATAGGTAGCCCCTAGAGTTTATTGAGTAGGGGAGTAACATGGTTAGATTTGGGCTTTAGGAAAATCACTTTGGTGGTGA
The DNA here is from genome assembly GCA_028646595.1 of Phalanger gymnotis. NCBI lineage: Eukaryota > Metazoa > Chordata > Mammalia > Diprotodontia > Phalangeridae > Phalanger > Phalanger gymnotis. Next base: position 325,628,361 of record CM053625.1, on the reverse strand, counting down.
GTGGAGGATGGACTGAAGAGAGGAGAGCCTTGAGGCAGACAGGCAGACCAACCTGCAGTTCATGTCTGCTAATTGCAAGTGTCCCAGAGGCCATGTCCTCCACCTTTTTCTATTCTTCTTTTACACTCTTTCACTTGATGGTCTCATCAGCTCCAAATTACTGTTTCTTTGATCCTCAAATCTACTTTTCAAAGCACAACCTCTCTTCTGACCTGTCTCGTCTCATGTCTCCAGTTGCCTTTTGGACATCTCAAACTGGTTGTCTCTCAAACGTCTTAAACTCAACATATTCAAAACTAAGCTCGTTATCGTCGCCCCCCCTCACCACCCCTGAAATGTCCTCTTTCACTAACTTCTCTATTACTATCAAGGGCACGCCCATGCTCCCAATCACCCAGGTTTACAACCTTGGAGTCATTCTGGGCTCCTCACTCTCACTCCCCATATCCAATATGGTGCCAAGGCCTGTGGATTTCACCTCTGCAGCATCTCTGGTCAATGTCACTTCTCAGCCATCTCTCCAATGTGCTACCTTCTCTCCTTTGACACTGCCCCCACCCTAGTGCAAATCCTCATGCTTGGACTATTATAGTAGCTGCTGGGGAGTCTACCTGCTTCAAGCCTCTCCTCACTCCAGTCCCTCCTCTGTGCAGTCACTAAACTGATTTTCCAAAAGGTCAGCCCATGTCAAAGGGCTTTTAAAGCCCTTTCTAATTTGGTCCTTTCCTATTTTCCAGTCTTCTTATACCTTATGCCCCACCCCACTCTGCCATGTATTCTGCAATGCAGAAATGGTAGCCTTCTCCTAGTTTCTCACCGAAGACATCCTCTGGGCATTCTCTCTGGCTCTCTCCCCTGCCTAGAAGGCTCTTCCTGCTTCTCTCTGCCTCTAAGCTTCCCTGGCTTCCTTCAAGTTCTGGCTGAAACCTGCAAGGAGCTTTTACTTAATGTTAGTGCCTCCCCCCTGGGATTACCTCCAATCCATCTTGTCTATATGTTATTTGTATATGGGTGTAGCATATACCTGACACATAGTAGGCACTTAATAAATGTTTGTTCACGAAACCTGTTTATCTGTTGCATCCCTTGACTGTCCAGAGCAGAATGTAAACTCTCTGAGGGCAGGGGCCCTCTCATTTCTCTCTCTATATCCAGTGCCTAGCTCAGGACCCGGTACTTGCAGCTACTTAATAAATGCTTGAGGGAATGGATTGTTAGTTTCTTTGGCTTTTCTCAACTTAATGAATGGAAAGCATCCCAGTAACTCCACCTGCTGTTGGAGAAGGAGCTATGGGGATGTTACCTTGCTGAACCACATTCATCTGTGAAAATGTGAGAGAACAACAGGAGAGGCCAGCTGGGCTCTTTCACTTGAATAAGGCAAGGCCACAGTGAGGGAAAGGCCAATAACTGACCTTTCTCCACCAGGTATAAATGTCCCTGGGACCCTTACAATGACAATCTAAATAAAATGGATTAATAGTTACAAAAATATAAATTGCCCAGATAAACAGGCTCTCCCAACACAAGTTTCTGCAGAAGAGGTCTTATGGAATACTAGTCCCCCACCACGTGTGTGTGTGTGTGTGTGTGTGTGTGTGTGTGTGTGTGTGTGTGTACCCATGTGTACGTACACACAGGCCTTTCAGAGGCAGGTAAGCTTGCTTAATCAAATTTAATCAGCTCACTTTACCCACTGGCTGATGTTTCCTCATCCAAAAGCCCCACACCCCCACCCCGCCACCCTCCTCAAGGGAGTCCTAAATTCCAGGAACTCTGGGCAGAGAAGGCATTTGACTTCATAGTTTAGGGTGAAACCAGATTAAGGCTAGGGCTCCAGAACCATGGGTTCTAATCTCTACTCTGTCCTAAACTCCTTGTGTGACCCAAGACAAACTGCTTCCCCAATCTGGGATTGAGCTTCATTTTTCGTTAAAGGAAGGGGTAAGACTAGCCAAATGCCAAACTGGCACCTGATCCAAGTCTGCAGGGAGGTAAGGATCTGGAGGTGTTGGGATGCTATGGATCAGACCCATGGAAGTTTGCACTAATTTTGTTCCCAAGTGGATTGACCTGAATCCAACCATGGGTGAGCCCTTTGTCTAAGGCTCAGCCAAGCACTACATTTCACAGCAAATGTTTAGGCATCTCTGTCTTCTGTTTTTGGTACTCTTTTCATCCCTTCCCTTTAACTATATTGTACTTATTTGTATTGACTTAGATGATCATGTCTCTAGAACTGCAATGGACCTCAGAAGCCTAGTTTACCGGCCTTGTATTTTTTCAAACTTAAGAAACTGAATCCCAGAGAGGTGACTTTTCCAAGGTCACATAGATACTGAATCATTGGTGGAAATTCAGTCTCATTTCTCTGACTCTAGAGCTGGGGATCGTTCCACTGCCTATGCCCCCCAACCCCAACCCCACCCCATTGGAATATAAGCTTCCTTGAGAGCAGGAATTGATTGTTTCACGTCTTTGTATTCCCAGAGCCAAGGAACATAACAGGCATGTAATAAATCTTCATTGAATTGATCATAGTTTTAGAACTTGAAGGGGTCTGTAAGGCCTTCACAATCCTCATGGGCTCCTTCTCTGAGGCCACTCACACATACCTACATCTTATGCAGCCCCGCCAAGAATGGAGCATGACTCTCACAGGAGTTTCTAAAAAAAATAGAACTGAAGACCAGCAAAGATGGTGGAGTATGAGGAAGCAGCACAGCCCAACTCCCCTCACAACTGCTCCAGCAAATATCTGGGAAGGGTGCCAGACCAAGCAGTGATTGAGAAATAAAAGGAGAAACCACATTGAGTCATTTTTCCAGTCCATGATCACAAATTTGGCCCACAAGTAAGTGTCCAAGTATAGAATGGGGTGGGCCAGGATCACAGACTCAGCCCCAAGGTTTAGTACAGGAACCCAGAGAGAGATTACAGCCTCAGAACAGGGGCAGGCTTACAACTTCCCCTGACCAGAATGGAATGGAAGGCAGGCTCAGTCTTTGGGCTCATAACAGAGATAAGAAGGAAAGGCTCATATTCTGACACTGTAGAGGCTTTCAGCTAGCTTACAGGAGCCATGGTCAGCAGTTGTCTACTGGACCTCCACTCAGATAAAAGTCTGAAGACATGGTGCTTAGTCCCAAAATGAAGTCTGGAGACTTCAAAATCCAGTGTAATGGCAATTACACCACAAAGAGACTAATAGAAGTTTGTGAATCCTTGACCAGAGTGACCCCTGTAACCCTTGAGGAACAAAATGCTCAATATCCAGAGAATGTGACAGAACCCCAGAGAAGACAATTCTCAACCATGCAAGGCCAGGACATTTCCTCCAGTCTGTACCTAACACAAAATCCCAATTCAGGAAATAAGACTGGAGAATGAGTGACCAAAAAGATTCCTAAAATAGTTATTATAGTGTCCAGGATGTCTAAACCCAGAAGAGGAGAATAACTCCAAAACACCTGCAAGGACAGCCTCAAAGGAAAACATAGCTTGATTATAAAGGCAATTAGGATTTCTAGAAATGAAGGAAACTTTATTTTTAATTATTTGAAAAAAGAGGTAAAATGATGTTATAAATAAAATGAAAGAATTAGATGAAAGAAATGGAAAAGACAGAGGAAACTTTGAAGAAAAATCTTGGAAAGAAAACTAACTGACTAACATAAGAGTTATAAAATCTTACCCTAGTAGCAGACTGCTTGAAAGTTAAGGGATTCCACGAGAGAATAAGAAATATTAAAATAAAGTCAAAGATTGGGGGTGGGGGGTGTAACAACAATGCTACTTGCAGATACTGTGGAGTTGTAGTCAATAACACCAGCACACAGGAGGGCTGGTAGCATAGGTTCTTTGATCTGCTCTTCTAAGGAAAGCAACTTTAAGGGGTTAACAATCTCACTTTAATTAAACATACATATATCATACAAATCACAGTGCAGGGGAAAAAGTCAGCACCCTGAACTTCAGAGCAAATACAAACAGAAATTATATGAACAGAGCTAATAACACAAATCAACAGACAGGCTTCTATCTGACCATAGCAATACATACAGAGTTACCAGAGAGAGACTCACCAATATCTGCATTTTCAAAGTGAGGGGTTCCTTAATGGCTACCCAAAGTCTAGTCTGGCCAAATCACAGTAACAGTCTTCCAATGAGTGAGCCCCCAAAGCAAAGTGCTAGCCTCAGAGTATATATACACTTCTTCAGGGTCATCCCACAGAGGGTGTCACAACCATGTGACTCAAACTCATGCGACTTAGGCTTTCTTGCGACTTAAACAGGTCATTCAAGACACTTGCTTCAATTATAGACTCTTGATTCAAACAAAGGCAAGGCTCAAACAAAGGCACTTGATTTCCTTAGTGCTGAGAAGCACTCCAAAAGAAAAAAAAGACAGTGAAAAGTCCCACTTTCCCTGCCATTACAGAGTGGGGGGAGAGTTTAAGGTACCTCTTATTTAAAAAGACTGACTTAGAAAACAGATAATTTAAGAATCATTGTATTACTTGAAAGTCATGACCTAAAGAAGAGTCTGGATATCATATTTTTGAAAAAAAATAGAGAAAATTGTCAAGCTTTCTTAAAACAAGAGGACTGATCCCAAACCTAAAAGAAGACCTCAAATAAAATCTTCCAGCAACATCATAGCCAAAATCTAGAGCTTCTAGGCCAAAGAAAAAAATAGTGTAAGCAACCAGAAGGAAAGAATTTCAGCACCAAAGAACTACACTCAGGATTACACCAGATGTTACAGCTCCCAGTCTAAAGTAGCCAAGAGCATGGAATACAATGCTCCAAAAGGTAAAGACAAAGGCTTACAACCAAGAATAATTTACCCAGCAAAACCGAATATAATCTTATGGGAGATGGGGAGAATAGAACATTAATGAAACAAAAGACTTTTGAGCATTCAAGATAAAAAGACCAAAACTGAACAGAAACTTTTCAAATACACAGGAATTAAGAGAAGCAGAACAGTGTTAAATACAAGTAAATGGGAAATTGGAAGAGAACATATGAAGATGACATGTTTACATTCTCGTAAGAAATGGAGATGAGTCAAAGTGTCCCCTCAGAACCCTACTGTTGTCATGGGTCACAGAAAGGCTTGGATTTGTTATGTTTTAATTATCTTAAAAGAAGAAAGAAAAGAGAGGAGAAATGGGATACATAAGGGAAGATAAGAGGAAAGGGGTACTTTTCAACTCATATAATTGGAAGGATGTAACCACAGGTCTATACAAAGAAGGGCTGGGGGAAGTGGCCATCACTTGAACCTCACACTCATCTCAACTGGTCAGAAGAGGGCAAAACACACAGATAGTTTTGGTATGGAAATGCATTTCACTAAACAGGGAAATAGAAGGAAATGGGAAGAGGGGAAAATAAGAGACTTAGGGTAGATTCCAGTGGGATTAGTCATAAGAAAAACTATTCACTCAGAGGGGGGATTTTGAAAAGTGGCTTAAAAGGAAAGAAAGGTAAGGAGCTGTAATTAGGGTCTGATTGAAGGAAAGAATGGAAGGGCAGGAGAGCAGAAGCATAGACTACTGGTGCTGAGAAAACTCTCTTCCAACATGCTCTTCTTTGTAAAGATGACACAAGGATCAAAGAGAGGAAAAAAGTAGAATAGGATGGAGGAAAATATACAATTTACTATCCTAACTATGAATGTGAATGTGATGAATTAACCTATAAAAAGAAAGAGGAAAGCAGAAAAGATTAGAAAGCAAAATTTAAATACTTAATGGAAAATTCCATGCATAATAATGGAGAATCCAATTAAAAAGTCCTTGCATCACCACATCTGAGCTTCTCAAAGCTTTCTGGGTTCCTATCAGTGGTTTGCCTGCCCACATTATCAAAACCATTAGACTGATCTGGCCAGGGAGCATCTTGACTGAAGGTACTGGTTGCCTAGCTGCCTTAAATATATGTGCTAGATATATTCCCAGTAGTTCATTCTTGATACTCATTCTCTGCTCAGCTCTTCCTTCTGCTTCTGCTTCACACTTATTTTGTCCTGGAAAGCTCTCCCACTGAAGAGCTTTCGCTTCTTTCAAAGCCCAAGCCTACAGAAAGTCTTTCTTGATTCCTACAGCTTCAAGCACCTCTCCCCCAAGCTACCTTGCATGTATTTTGTGTATATACTGCATTTACTTATGTATCTCTGTTACCTCATCTGGAATGTAGCAGAGGCTTAAAAACTACTTATTAGACTAAAAATTGCATGTATTAAAGGGCCATGGAAAGACGGACTAAAAATTAACTGGAAACTAAATAATCTAATCCTAAAGAACCAGTGGGCCAAATAACAAATCATAGAACCAATCAATAGTTTCATCAAAGAGAATAACAGTAGTGAGACAATGTACCAAAATTGATGGGATTCAGCCAAAGAAGTTCTTAGCGGAAATCTTGTATCTCTGAATGTTTATATGAATAAAATAGAGAAAGACGAGATCAGTGACTTGAGCATTAGACTTAAAAAGCTGGAAGAAGAACAAATTAAACATCCTCAATTAAATGCCAGTTTAGAAATTCTGAAAATCAAAGAAAAGATTAATAATTTTGAAAATAAGAAAACCATTGAACTAATAAATAAAAGTAGAAGTTGGTTTTACGGGGGAAAAAACAAAATAGATAAACCTTTGGTTAATTGGATTTAAAAAAAAGAAAGGAGAAACCTATATTACCAGTATCAAAAATGAAAAGGGCAAATTCACTGCCAATGAAGAGGAAATTAAAGCAATAATTAAGATCTGTAGGCCAACAAATCTGACAATCTAAATAAAATGGATTAATATTTACAAAAATAAAAATTGCCTAGATAAACAGAAGAGAAAATAAAATACTTCACTTTAGAAAAAGAAATTGAACAAGCCATCAATGAACTCCTTAAGAAAAAAAAACTTGAGGGCCTGATGGACTTACAAGTAAATTCTACCAGACATTTAAAGGACAGTTAATTCAAATACTATATAAATTATTTGGGAAAATAGATGAAAAAGGAGTCCTACTAAATTCCTTTTATGATACAAATATAGTGCTGATACCTAAACCAGGCAGAATCAAAACAGAGAAAGAAAATTGCAGACCAATGACTAATGAATATTGATGCAAAAAGTTTAAATAAAATATTAGCAAAGAGATTACAGTGATTTATCATGAGGATAATACACTATGACCATGTGGGATTTATGCCAGGAAAGCAGGTCTGGTTCAATATTAGGAAAACTACCAGCGTAATTCACCATATCAGTACAAAACTAACAGAAATTACATAATTATCTCAATAGATTCAGAAAAAAAAACTTTTGACAAAAGACAGCACCCAATCCTATTCAAAAAACACTAGAAAACATAGGAACAAATGGAATTTTCCTTAAAATGATAAGCAGTATCTATCTAAAACCATCGGTAAGCATTATATTTAATGTGGATAATCTAAAAGCCTTCCCAATAAAATCAAGGATGAAACAAGGACGCCCATTATCACCACTATTATTCAATGTTGTACTAGAAACGCTAGCATTAGCGATAAGAGGAGAAAAAGAAATCAAAGGAATTAGAATAAGCAACAAGGAAACAAAGCTGTCACTCTTTGCAGAATCCTAGAGAATCAACTGAAAAAACTACTTGAAACAATTAGCAACTTCAACAAAGTTGCAGGACATAAGATAAACCCAGATAAATCATCAGCATTTCATTTATGACCGACAAAGCCCAGTAGCAAGCAAAAGGAATTCTGTTTAAAATAACTATAGACAAATACAAAATATTTGGGTGTCTACCTGCCAAGACAAACCTAGGAACTCTATGAACACAACTACAAAGCACTTTTCATACAAATAAAGTCAGATCTAAACAACTGGAAAAATATCGGTTGCTCATGGGTAGGCTAAGCTAAAAAATTAAAAAATGATATTTCTACCTAAATTAATTTATTTATTCAGTGTTATACCAATCAAACTACCAAAAATTATTTTATAGAGACAGAAAAAAATAATAGCAAAATTCAAATGGCAGAGCAAAAGGTCAAGAATTACAAGGGGATTAATGGAAAAAATGCAAAGCAAAGTGGCCCAGCCATATAAGATCTAAAACTATATTATAAAGCACCAGTCATCAAAACTATTTATTACTGGCTAAGAAATAGAGTGGTGGATCAGTGGAATAGGTTAGGTACACAAGACAAGGTAGTCAATGACTATAGTAATCTACTGTTTGATAAACTCAAAGACTCTAGATTCTGGGATAAGAACTTACTATTTGACAAAAATTGCTTGGAAAACTGGAAAATAGTATGGTAGAAACTAGGTATAAATCAACATTTCAAACCCCATGCCAAGGTAAGGTCAAAACAGGTACATGATTTTGACATAAAGGTGATACCATAAGCACATTAGGTGAACAACAAATAGTTTACCTGTCAGATATATGGAGAAAGGAAGAATTTATGACCAAATAGGAGACAGAGAACATTAAAAAATGCAAAACAGAAAATTTTGATTACATTAAATTAAAAAGTTTTTGCACAAACCAATCCAATGCAACCAAGATCAGAATGGAAGCAGAAAGCTGGGAAACAATTTTATAGCCAGAGTCTCTGATAAAGGCCTCATTTCTAAAATATATAGAGAACTGAGTCAAATCTATAAGAATACAAGTCATTTTCTAATTGATAAGTGGTCAAAGGATATGAGTTTTCAGATGAAGAAATTAAAGCTATCTATAGGCATATGAAAAAATGTTCTAAATCACTAGTGATTAGAGAACTGTAAATTAGAACAACTCTGAGGTACCACACCTATCAGATTAGCTAACATGACAAAATGGGAAAATTATAAATGTTGGAGATATGGGAAAATTGGAACACTATATCATTATTGGTAGAGTTGTGAACTGATCCAACCACTCTGGAGAGCAACTTGGAATTATGTCCAAAGAGCTATAAACATGTGAATACTGTTTGATCCAGTAATGCTATTACTAGTTTTGTATCTAAAGAGGTAATAAAAATGGGAAAAGGACCCACATGTACAAAAATATTTGTAGCAGCTCTTTTTGTGGTAGCCAAGAATTGGAAATTGAGAGGATGTCCATCAATTGGGGAATGACTGAACAAGTTGTGGTATGTGAACATAATGGAATACTTTGTGTTTTAAGAAGCAAGGAGCAGGGGGACTTCAGAAAAACCTGGAAAGACTGACATGAACTGATGCTGAGTGAAATGAGCAGAACCAGAAGAATATGGTACACAGTAACAGCAACATTGTGTGATGATCAACTTTGATAGACTTAGCTCTTCTCAGCAATGCAAGGATCCAAAATATTCATGATAGGAAATGCCATCAACATTCAGAGAGAGAACCATGGAGTCTGAATGCAGGTCAGAGCAGACCAGTTTCACTTTTTGCCTTTCTCCTGTTTTTCCCTTTTTGTTCTAATTCTTCTTTCACAACACGACTAATGTGGAAATACGTTTAGCATGATTGTACATGTATAACCTAAAAGAAACCAACAAGTTGCTGATAAATTAAATCTTTTTACTCTGAATGTATGCCAGTGCAGTGCTATGGGCAGGCAGCTTTTCTCCTTCTGCTCAAAACCTGACCAGTCTACCTTTTTTTCTGGCCATAGTCATGCCTGGTCAGGTTGGGTTGACCGGGGTCTAGACTTGGATCAATGCTGCAGGCTCAGCTGCTATCCAGGTATTTCTGTGGTCTTCCCTCCCCTCCCCTCCCCTCCTCTCCCCTCCCTTCCCCTTCTCTCCCCTCCCCTCCCCTCCTCTCCCCTCCCTTCCCCTTCTCTCCCCTCCCTTCCCCTTCTCTCCCCTCCCTTCCCCTTCCCTTCCCTCCCCTTCCCTTCCCTCCCCTCCCCTCCCCTCCCCTCCCCTTCCCTTCCCTTCCCT
>CM053625.1:325579972-325617931 GCA_028646595.1 Phalanger gymnotis | reverse complement strand
TCTCTCTCTCTCTCTCTCTCCCTCCCTCCCTCCCTCCCTCCTTCCCTCCCTCTCTCGCTGTCTCTTTCTGTCTGTATGTCTCTCTGTCTCTGTCTCTCTATAACACACACACACACACACACACACACACACAGGCAGGACTTCCACGCATGTGGGTTTTCATTAGTATAGCAGGAGGAGGACCCACACACTCCAGTGAAAGCACAAATCCATTGATGGACTCTAACCATGAGGCAAAACTATATCTCATTGAAACAGGCTGAAAGCTGCTTCCGAGGCATTGCTCAAGGGCTACCTCCTACAGAGGCCAGTCCTGCCCCCCAACCAGGGTGTGAAGGAGCCAGCTTTAACCTTGCTTGGGAGGGCACAATTGTCTCATTTGATCCTCACATCCACCCTGGGAGGTAAGTACTATTAATATTCTCATTTACAGTTGAGCAAACTGAGGCAATTTGAGGTTAATGACTTGCTCAGAGTCACCCAGCTAATAAGGGTGTAATAAGGGTCTTAGGCTAGATTTGAACTCAGGTCTTGCTGCCTCCAGGCCCAGCAACCTTTCCATGACACTGGCAGCTGCCAGAGCTCATAGAGGGTGTTTCCTTCCCTGGGACTTCCCTATGCCAGTGACATCAGAGGTTCTGTTCCTGTTCCTATTCTATATCAAGATTTTCTTGGCATGTGGTGTGGCATGAGCATCTAAACCTAATTTCTTCCAGATTGCTGTCCACTTTTCCCAGCAACTCATATATACTACTCCCTTATGTATACTTCTCCTCCTGCAAGAATCACAGCCTCACAGATTTAGAGCTGGAAGAGATGTTCCAAGTTATTTCATCAACCCTTTCATCTTCCAGATGAGCATGGGAACTCAGAGGCATCAAGTGACCTGCCCAGGAGCAGAGAATGAAACCTTCATGAGGGCAGGAATTATTTTATTTTTCCATCCTGAATCCCGAGCACAGTGCTTGGGACATTAAAGGTACTTAATACATTCCTGCTGAATGAAGGAATGAGATCAGGGATTGGTCTGGACACCTGATGGTATATTTTCTCCTGAATCTATCCCAAGTAAGGTCTTTGGGTTCATGTGAGACACATGGATGAGACACAAGGATTCTCTGGGGGGGAGGGAGGGAGAGAGAGAGAGAGAGAGAGAGAGAGAGAGAGAGAGAGAGAGAGAGAGAGATCCATTTTGTTTTGGCAAGAAGGTTTTTCCTTTAAACTATCTTTTTTTCTCCATTCATAAGCATTTATTTCTCCCTCACCCACACCTTCCTCTATTGAAAATGGGGCAGGGGAGAGAAAACCTGGCAACAAATATGCATAATTAATCTTAAAAAAATTTCAAACTTGCTTATTTTTGTATTGCTCTTAAAAATGACTGTTCACCTGGTTCTTCTCACTTCCCTCTGCATCAGTTCATATCAGTCTTCCAGGCGTCTCTGAAACCATCCCTTTCCTCATTTTTGATTGTACAACAGTATCCCATTGTATCTGTACACTATGATTTGTTTAGTCTTTCCCCAGTTAATGGGACTAGAAACCTTGTTTGTAGCTCTTTGCCAACATACAGAGATCAACGATAATATTTTTTTAACATACAAGTCCTTCTCTCTCTTCAGTCTCTTTGGGGTATAGGTCTAGTAGTGGTATTGCTAGACTAAAGGGCAAGTGCAGTTTAGCCACTTTGGGGACATAATTTCAAATTATGGAAATCCAGAATGATTATTTCTCAACTCCATTAACAATGCATTAATTTGTCTGTTTTCCCACAGCCCCTCCACCATTTGTTATTTTCTTTTTGTCAGCTTCATCAATTTCATGGGCGTGAGGTGGAATCTCAGAATTGCTTTAATTTTCATTTCTTTCATTCTGAGTAATTGGAGGCATTTTCTCATGTAATATGATATAATAGCTTGGATTTCTTCCCTTGAAAACTGTCTGTTCATATCCTTTGTTATCCTTACCAACTGGGGAAATGCTCTTATTCTCAGAAATTTTAATCACTTCCTTACATATTATGGAAATGAAACCCTTTTTTTCAGAGAAATTTGCTACCTAATTTTTCCAAGTCAACTATTTCCTTTCTAATCTTAATTACATTGATTTTGTTTGTGCAACACCTTTTAAAAATTTTGTAACCATAATTATCCTTGTTGTCTTCTCTCATCCTCTTTTTTTTTTATTGGTCATGAAATCTTCCAGTACAGATCCAAAAGATAATTTATTCTTTGCTTTTCTAATTCTTACGTGATGTGACCTTGTGTATCTAAGAGTCATGTATCCACTTGGAGCTTTTCTTGGCGTATGGTGTGACATGTATGTCTAAACCTAATTTCTGCCTGATTGCTGTCCAATTTTCCCAGCAGTTTTTGCAAGTTAGTGAATAATATCCTAGTAGCAAGGGCCTTTAGGTTAATTGGAGACAAGTGACTGCATGTTCTGTACCTAATCTGTTCTACTGATCAGCTTCCCTCTTTTTTTAACTGGTATCAAATTGTTTTGATGATTATTACTTTGTACTGTCTTGTATTTTCAACAGCTTAAAACTGCACTAAGACAGTCTGAGATCTAATACTGTTAGGCCCCCTCCCTTTCCACTTTCCTCGTATTATCTCCCTTGAGATTCTTGACTTTTTGTTCCTCCAGATGAATTTCATTTCCTCTCTCTGTTGCACCATAAAGTAATTCTTTAGTAGTTTAATTGACATGACATTGGATATGTAAATTAATTCAGCTCGTATTGTTGTTTTTGTTATATTGGCTCAACCTACTTATGAGCAATTCATTTTTCTCTGTTTAAGTCTGTCTTTATTTGTATGAAGTGTGTTTAATAATTATGTTCATATAGTTTCTATGTGTACCTTGGTAGGTAGGTTCTCAAATATTTTCTACATTCTGAGGTTATTTTTAATGGAACATTTCTTTCTCTTTCTTCCTGCTTTATGTTGTTAATATACAAAAATGCTGATGGTTTATGTAAATTTATCTTATGTGCTGCAACTTTGCTGAAATTGTTTCAAAACTAATTTTAGGCTATGCTCTAGTGTTCTCTAAGTAAAGTATCCTGTCATCTACAAAATAAAACCCAACAATTTTGTCTCCTCTTTGCCTATGATTATTCCCTCAATTGCCTTTTCTTATCCCCATGCTAGAGCTAGCATTCCTAACATTCTAAGGGATCACCTGGTGGCAATGGGTGTTGTTCCTTTAACCCAATCTTATTAGAAAGGCCTCTGGGTTATTCCCATTTTGGTAAAACACGGTCTTTGGCTTGAGAAAGATAATGCTTATTGTATTAAGGAAATAATCATTGATTCCTTTCTTTCTTAGTGTTGTGATTGGTTTCTAACAAATGGATGTTGTAATTTGTCCAAAGCTTTTTCTGCGTTTTTTGGTATGTTAGTATTATTTTTGTTTCTCTTGTTATGATTATAGTCAATTATGCTTGTAGTTTTCCTAATATTGTTTCAATACTGCATTCCTGTTGTGAACGCCAACTTAGTTTCTAATCTTTTTTACATATTACTGTAATCTCTAATATTTTATTTTAAATGTTTCTATTAATATTCATTACAGAAACTCTCCTATAGTTTTCTTTCTTGGTTTGGACAATCCCTGGTTTGGATATCAAGACCATACAGGAGGAATTTAGTAGGAGCTCTTCTTTTTCTATTTTTTGAAACAGTTTGTGTAATATTGGAATTAATTATTCTCTGACTGTTTGATAGAATCTGATTATAAATACGATGGTTTGGGTATTTTTTTTCTGAGAATTCATTTGTGACTTGGCCAATTTTATTTTTCTTTCTGAGTCTGGGCAATTTAAGCCCTGTATTTCTTGTTTTGTTAATCTGAACATTTTTATATTTTTGTAAATAATCATTTCCTTTAGGTTGTCATTTTATTGGCATATTATAGATTTAGATGGGCAAAATAGTCTCAAAAATTTCTTTAATTTCTTCTTCATTTCTTGCAAATTCTTCTTCATTTTTGATACCTGTCATTTGATTTTCTCCTTTATTTAAAAAATCAAATTATCTAATGGTTTGTGTATTTTACTCTTTTATTTGCCCTTAAAATATCTCCAGTTTTATTAATTTCATTTTAAGCTTTCGAGCTCATTAATTTATTCTTTTTATTTTCAGTATTTCTAATTTGACATTTAATTAAAAAAGTATTTTGTCTATCTTTTTGTATTTGCATACATAATTTATTGATCTAATCTTTCTTTTGATTATCTAAGGGGTTAGAGATCTAAATTTTCCAGTGACTTGCTTTAGTAGAATGACAAAAATTTTGGTATGGATTTTGTTGTCATTATCTTCAAAGAAATTATCTATTGTTTCTATGACTTTCTCTTTGACCCACGGATTCTTTAGGTTTAAGCTATTTAATCTCTAGTAATTAATCTTTTCTGTAATGGACCTTAGCTAAATATAATTTTATTGCATCGTGGTCAATAAAGGGTGTATTTGGTATTTCTGCTTTTCTGCATTTGGCTGTGAGACTTTTAATCACCTAATACGTGGCTGATTTTTGTAAAGGTTTCATGCCCAGCTGAGAAATACATACAAACATATACATACATATACATATTTGTATATATGTATTTTGTGCATATATGCTCCTTTCTGTTCCCATCCAATAATAGTCAAAGATCTATCATATCTGACTTTCCTAAAATTCAATTCACACCCTTAATTTCTTTCTTTCTTATTCTGCATTAGATTTGTCTAGTTTTGAGAGAAGTACATTGAGATCGCTCACCATTTGACTCTACTGTCTATACCTGTAACTTGGTCAGCTTTTCCTCTAAGCCTTGTTAGTGAAGACTTTGCTGATGTCTGTGTCTGCCAGGGTCCTTGCCCAGGTTCCAAGGCCAGTTCCTTAATACCTCAGTGCCTCAGGCACTGAGGGTATAAGTTGGATATGCTTGGTGGAGGAACTTTTCTTCTCTAAAGTTCTCTAAACTAATGACATCACAGGTCCAGAGTGGGGGAGGTGGTGGTGGGGTGAAGCATATCCTGCTCCTTCCTCCACCCCATTTTTCAGTCCTACAGCCATGATCAAATAAATCCTGCTGTTGCTCCCAGAAAAGCCACAGTA
Organism: Phalanger gymnotis; assembly: GCA_028646595.1. NCBI lineage: Eukaryota > Metazoa > Chordata > Mammalia > Diprotodontia > Phalangeridae > Phalanger > Phalanger gymnotis. The sequence continues at coordinate 325,612,822 of CM053625.1, read as the reverse complement.
ATGTACTCCCCTGTGGCTCCATCCATCTTAACTTTCCAACCAAAGCCCCTTCCATGGCTGCCATTTTCCTATGTGTATTTCTTCCCTTATAATATAAGCTCCTTAAAGACAGAGACTGCTTTCATTCTGTATTTGTATCAGTAGCACTTGTTACACAGTAGGCGTTTAATAAATTCTGTGCCCATTCATAATCCATTCAGAAGTCATCTTATTTTATAGGTGGGCAAACTGAGGGCTAAGTGGCTAAAGCAGAATACATTATGGGACAGGTGGAGCATAAATCTGTTGTATGAAGACCAGCCTTGCACAGCTTAGGGAAGCTTATCACCAGGTTGGCCACAACATGATGAACTTGTGGCTCATAGTAGCTGTTTAATGTCAGCTACTAGTTTGAGGATATGTTGGGATCCATGTTACAGGAAGGACCACGCTCTCCCACCCCCTGCAACACACATACAAAACACCTCAGTGGATGACATTGTGGCACCTGAAATCATGTTAGCACAGAATTTCTGGGGGAGAGGCCCAGAGTTCATGCAGAGTGGGGAGGGGAAAGAAGCCTCCTCTCGAAAGACAAAACCTTCACATCCCAGTGAGGACAGGTACCCCTGCCCCCCCACCCGCACCCAACAAAAGCAAGGGTGGCTCTCTCACTGAGAGAGAGTGAGAGAGAGAGAGAGAGAGAGAGAGAGAGAGAGAGCGAGAGCACAGAGAACAGGGATTGGAGGACATTGGGGTTTGGGAGGGAAGAGGAGATAAGGGTGAGGAGGCTGGGAGGCCCAAGCTCATGGGCCCTGCAGCTTTGAAGAGGATAGATCTGCCACTCTCCCTCCCTGATGCCGGGAAGGCTTGGGCTACTGCCCCCTTCCCTATTCAAACAAGTAGAAGGTTAGAAAGTGTCAGGCTTGGACAGCTCCAAACCATGCCATGAACCCTTCTGGCACTCCTCTGCCTCTCACAGGAAGCAAGGCTCCCCTTACTAGGACCCAGGACTCTAAAAGATGATCCATCACCTTATCTTACTCAGAATAAAGTATCCTGCCTCTACATCCTCCCATGCTACAGACACTTTCGTCCTCCACCTTCTTCTGTACCTTGTTCTCACCTCCTTATCCCCAGGCCTAGATCCTGGTCCGTGTTGGGTGGGCTTTCCTCTTCCTTTGTCCCAGCAGCTCCAAACACTATTTCTCCTTTATTCATTGATACCCCTCCACATTGGAATGTAAGGTCTGGGAAAGCTTGCCCATCTTTCCATCTCCAGTGCCCAGAAAAGGCTAGTAAATGCTGAATATATTGTTTTTCATTCACTCATTAAAGGACAGGTGAATTTGCCAAAGGCTTGTAAGACTTTCAAAGTCAGGGTATTTCCTGAACTCTAACCCTGCTTGGTCACCAATTCCATCAAGACAAGTTTCTTCTAGGTCATTTCTTTCATTGGCAGGGCCACGATAGGGATCCATCAGAGTGGGGGCTAGAGATAAATGTACAGTTATAATCTGAAGACTTTCTAGACAATGAGGAAGGCCTTGAATCCATGTCTTAGAAGGATTGTTCAAAGTAAAAAGAGATGACTATCCTGGAGACAGGAAGCAGCAGAACATGAGAGCTGTGTTCAGGTATCTGAGGGGGTTTTATATGGAAGAGGGATCACCTTGTTCTTTTTTGGCTGCAGAGGCCAAAAACAGAGGAATGAGGTGGGGGAAGTTCTGAAGAGGCAGAATGGGATTTTCTTAAGACTCCAAGTGGAAAGGGTGACCCAGAGCATCATTGAGCCCCCGTCTTTGAAGGTCTTTGGTCAGAAGCTGGATGGTCACTTGTTGGAGCTGTTAGAGTGAGGATTTGTTCCATGTATTGTCTAGATGAAGTGGTCACTGAGGCCCCTTCCAACCCTCCCATTCTGTAATGCTGGGGTCCTGTGAAGCCAGGACTCTCTACTTCCATGGAATCATATAAAGTTGGAGGATCAGATAAACTTGCTCCCAGCTTTGACAACCTTGGAATGTTCGGCATGCCAAGAGGCCTTTCAAGTGTAACATTCACTGCTCCAAAGCTCCTTCGGCTCTAAATTTTCCACCCATCATTGGAGGGGGCTGCCCCATTAATGCAGAAGACAACCCCTTCTTGTCTTCCCTTCCTGTGCAGTTCTTGTCTGGGGTTTCCCATAAACCCTCCAGAAAGAATCCACCCAGGGCCATCAAAGTCTTCCCTTTGTTTTGTGTGTTCTAGAACCCCATTGGAATGATAATGGAACTCCCCAGGGCTTGAATGCATTAAAGCTACATTGTGGAAAATGGCCCAGGAAAAGCTGGTCACATATTTGTGATAGTGCCTAGTTTATAAAGGGAGGAATGGAGGGATTCCCACACAAATGATGGATTCCCAAGCCAGCTTTGGAACCCAAATTTCCTGGTCCCAACCTAGCACTCCTTTCAGACCACAGCACACCCCCCTATCCCCCCCACCCCGCCATTCAACCTAAGGCCTTCTTTTCAGCCATTCATTCAAGTGAGCGAAATGCAGCCAACAGTCATGGATGCTTCAAATGGCCAGTACTTGGATCACAACAGCCGACCCTGCTCTGGAGGAAGAAAAGAATTTCCCACTCTTCCCTTGAATGAAAACCCTCCCTGGAAAGCTGCAGGGCCACTCACACCCTCTGGGGCTTTTTGGAGGAACTTCTGTGTCTTTCTTCTCTTTTATGGAGCACAGTGGCAGAAGGGAGAGCTTGGGGGGCCAGTCGAAACCCGATCTGAGGCACTGTGTGACTCCAGACAAGGGACCCTGTGGAAAAACTGCTGGACCTGAGATCGTATCCTGACCTAGCTGTGTGACCCTGAACAAGTCACTTCACCCGTCTGCCTCAGTTTCCTTATCTGTAAAATCAGGATGATCCTAGCACACAGATTTGTTGTGATATCTGTGCTTGGCAAACTCTAAAGTGCTAAGCAAATGCTGCCTGTTGCTGTTTTTCCATCTCTGATCTGCTGCTCCCTTGGGCTACTTTGGGTCAAGGCCCAGAGAAAACAAAGGCAAGCAGAGGGCCCTCCCTCTTTCCAGAGCCAGGGCCCATTGATGGAGCTGCTTTGGCCAGTGGGCCAGGGACGGAGCTCAGATTTCACCAAGTTCCAATTTCTCTGAACTCATTCGCCAAATAAAAGCAGGAGCGTTTCTGCGGCTGATTAAGCTCTGTGAGATGCCAGCTTGTACCATTTCCACTCCTAATAATTTGAAGAAAATACTGGCTTCAGAAAACAAGGTGCATGGCTGGTGCCTACCTCTCTCCTCAGTCTCCTTTTCACATAATGAAGTGGGAAGGAGTGACCCGGGCACAGTTATCAAGGCAGGGCAATTAGGGGGACACAGCCCAGATCATGCCAATTAGGTGACTGCTCAGAGCCCTCTGACTGTGACTCGGGTGGTGGAGAAAGTACTCCTGTGCAGCTTGCTGTTCCCGCTGCCGTTAAGTTGATAAATGGTCCTTGGGCTTCTCCCAGAGCCCAGGTCTGTTCTGGACAAGGGCCAGGCCAAACATGAACAAGATTTATATGAGCCAACAGCAGGGCAAAGACAAGCCGGAGGGCACGGCCCAGGCTCGGTATGAGGGAAAAGAGCTCATGAGAAAAGCCCAAAGTGACCTTTGAGGAAATGTTGGGGGAGGCAGCCAATCAATCAATCATTCAACAGGCATTTGGGAAACATTGGCTGTGTGCCAGGAGCTGACGGTGGAGAGGCCAGGTCACAAGTCCTTGCCCTCAGCGACTTTGCTTTCTGGGGGAGGGAGATGATAGGTATATAAATTGGTCCCTGGAAGACACTCTCAGAGGAACATAGAGGTAACTTTATCAAGGGAGCCTCCAGTATCTGGGGTGGAGAGAAGATGTTGCAGGAGCCAAGGAAGCTAAGGGGTAGAGGGGTGAGGGGGTGGCACTCCAGGCACAAGGGACAGACCAGTACGAAAGCCTGGAGGTGGGTGCGAGGAGCATCAGTGAGGCCTCTCTCACCCAAGACCTTAGAATGCTAAAGCCCAGAAGGATGTAGAAACAGACTGTGGACTCAGAGATAGCAGGGACCGGACGGCCAGGACGCAGAAGTTCTGGGCTCCCAGAACTTGAGGTAACCCGAAGAGCCTTCTCACTTTACAGACAAGGGAAGCATCATACAGAAGATGTACAGTAACCCCTCATCCCCACACTGAGATCCCTCACACCTTGGAAGGCTGCTCTAATTTACAAAACTCTAGTCTGGCTCCTACTTTGGTTGTAGGAAATGGATCAGAGAATTGGCTTATGGGATCTCAGAAGACCCTTAGAATGTAAACACGGATTACCATCTCTCGAAAGGACTTGATCACTTAGAATGAAGGGTGTTAGAAATGGGAGAGAACCCAGTGTCAGAGCCAGAGAGAACTGGCGATGCAAACATGTTTCCAAGGGTGTCCGAACTAGGAGGCCATGAGAACAGAGAATGTCAAAGCTGGAAGGGACCCAGGAGATCCTTTCATCTAACCCCCTTCATCTGAGAGGAGAACAGGCTAAGGTATAAAAAACTTCCCCCCAGTAAGTCAGAGGTCCACTTTGGACCCAGGTTTCCTGACCGCCCATGTCCAAGGTTAGCCCCTGACTTACTTAACAGTGCCTGGACCATTCCACCCTGCTTGGAGGGTCTCACTGTAAAGAAGCAGAAGGTCCTTCACCTGGAGCAATAAGACTTTTTTGGAAAAGGTGTGGCCCAGACCTGGGGTCCTTCTGGATGCTGCCTCACCCTCGTCCCAGTGATGTTGATTCCAGAGGGAATCTGATCCTAAAAGGAATCGAAGAAATAAAAAGGAGAAGATGTCACGTGTGGCCTCAACGAGGAGGCATGCTCTTACAATTAGAAATCTGGCCCTGAGAAATGTGAGCCCTGTCACGCCCTGGCCCGCAGTGTGCGAGGAAGAGCTGGTTTCTATCATCAGAGACAAAAGCCAGGTCTATAGGTAAGCTCTAAGAAAAATAAACATCCTGGCCTCCAGAATCAGCCTGTCAGATGCAGGGATATTGATCTTGGATGGAGAAATACCATGTCAAACAACATTAGGTTAATTGATCTGAATTCCGTTTAAGCACTAACAGTGCGTATATACACGAAGCAAAGGAAATGAGTCTCAGCTGACGCCCGACTGCTCTCCCAGGCAGGGTCCGAGGTGGCCCAGGGCCCGGCCCAGCCTGAGGAGGCTGAGCAGGGAGCAGTCTGGGGCTGCTTCCCAGAGAATGTTCCACAAGGAAGCAGGCAATATGCTTTCTCTCAGAGGAGGGGAACATATAAAACCAGCCTCTGACTTCTCAAAATACACAAAACTGTTTCTTTTTTTTTCTCTTTTGCTCTGAAGGAATTCATAATAGACCAGCATGGGGTGGGGTTAGTCTCCCAGAGACAAGATCCGTGTGAGAATGGGGAGCTGGCTGGAGTGATGGAAACGGGGGGGGGTGCAGCCAGCTACGGGTGATAAGGACAAACTTAAAGCAGGCCTGCTTTTATTGGGGCTCCATTGCCCCTGGCAGCTCCCAGAGAACCCCAGGCCCTAAACCTCTAGGGCTCGAAATCAAGGAAGTTAGCTCAGGGGTCTTCAAAAAGCCTCTCCTTTTCTACTCCTCCCCAAAAAATCCAACCCACTTTCTTCTTCTCTCCTACTCCTTGAAAACAAGTAAGAAATAGAAAACTTGAAATGGGATCAAAATGATTCTTTCCTGTTGGTTTTGTGTTCCATGAATCTCACAGAGGAAGCTGAGGTCAGCTACAGACCCTCTCTGTTGCATCAGCCAGATTCAGGGCCTCTGACTTAGAAGTGGGGTCCATCCCATAACCAAGGAAGGGTACCATCTATAAGTTCCATCCTCCAGCCTTGGACCGATAAGACAGATGGATGAGATGAGCTTGAAGTTCTCTCCTTGCCGGATGTTTCAGGCTCTCTGTTCCCAGGATCTTCCCAGTTCTGACCTTCAGTGTTCCACATCCTAAGGTGGCTCCCAGTTCCACCATTCTCTATCCCAAGGTCCTCCCCATCTCTTCTATTCTCTGTTCCATGGTTTCATTTTCTCCTAGCTTTGATATTCTCTGAGTTCTAAAGATATCCCAGCTCTGATGCTCCATGCTCCTTGTTCTAAGGTACAGACCTAGCTTTACATTCTATGTTCTATGTTCTAAGCACTTTTCTGCAACTATGACTTTCTATATTCGAGTACTAAGGTACCGGATCTCCCATATTCTGCATTCCAAGACCCTTTCCAAGTCTAGTTCTCTGTCCTAGGTTCCCTTCCGGCTCTGACATTCTTTGTTCTCTGTTCTAGAAGTTTTCTCCACACTCAGATTCTCTCCATCTATTGGGCAGTCCCTCCCTGCTCTAGAGCGGGGCCCATGTTCTAATGTCCCTTTCCCATTTCTGGCAATCACGGCCCCATAGTCGAAGGTCCTTCCAAGGTCTGGCATTCTGTTGCAGCTCTGACATTCTCTGTTCTGTGCCCAAAGGTTGTGCCAGATGCCCACATTCGATGACTTTGTGATTCTGACTACTCCTCCTCTCCTGTCCCCACCAATTTAAAACCTCATTCATGTGGTGGCCTCCAAGTCTCTCCCATCACAGAGTTGGGAATGAAGCCCTCCCCACCGCCCTTGTTCATGCTGTGTATGGGCACTGTATCTGTCACTCTTCCTCATGTTGGGCATGTGCCCACATCAGGCAGATTTCTCCATGTCTGCTCTATTCAGGAGCCAACCCTGACGGACCTTAGATTTTTGAAAACCATATAGCTGTTGGAATGGAACTGGCTTGTCTTTCCACCTATATGTTCTACTCCTCTGGAAACAGAGTGGGTGTCTCCTGTAAAAGTAGGGGTCTGGGCAATGAGGGCTGAAGGCATCCTTCTCGTTGGGTTTCTGCCATCTCTAAGAGCCGCTTAGGTCATACTGCTTAAAGACCCTGAAGAACACTTTGATGCAGGAGAAGAGGGGCCAGAGGTCAGAGCTTCTTGACCAGGAAGGGAAGGGATTTGGAGAGCTGTGTGCTAACAGAGACAATCACCACTTTGCACTTGAAACTACCCAAACATTTCAGAGTAATTTCAACAAAGGTTTATGAGGTGAATCTCTTTTACAAGCAAAGAAAGTGTGACTCCACAAGGTCAAACTCCCCTGACTCCAGCCTCCTGCCTCTCAGGACAAAAGAAAGAATGGCTTTTGGTAATGAGGAGTGCCCATGTGCTTTGGGATCATTGCCATGCTTTAGCCCCAGAACTGCAGGTTTGGTCCTCAACTTACCAAAGTGGGGGGAAGTGGAGGAGCTTGCCAGAGTATTCACTTCTTGTTGCCTCATTGGCCATCCCCCTCAAGATGGTGCAGGCTTTCTATGTAGGGTCTGCCCAGGGAAGAGCAGAGGTGGCCCTAAGCAGAGTCTGATGACCTGACAGGCTCACTGGGCATGTTCTGGGACCTCCATTTACAGACAGACCAGGGTTAGAGGAGACAAAGGAGTTGGCTGCTATCTCTTTCCTCTCTGGTCCTCGTGTCCCTGGTAGTAGCTACGGAGCCTCAATAGATTAGGTAACCAGGACAGTCCTTCCCTCCTCAACCCTCTGCCCTTCCCCCTCGTAGTGGTTCAGAGGGCACCCTCTATCACCAGGACCACAGAGGCAGCCATGGCTGGCTGGTGGGGCCTATGCCAAACAACAGCTCCAGCTCCCTGGCTTCCTACCAGGTGCTATGTCAAAGGGACAAATTGTGACGCCATGGAGTAAGCCCTGGGCCTGGAGTCAGAAATCCCTGAGTTCAAATCTGGCCTCAGACACTAGCTCTGTGACCCTGGGCAAGTCACTTCACCCTGTCTGCCTCAGTTTCCTCATCTGTAAAATGAGCTAGAGAAGGAAGCAGCAAACCGCTCTAGTATATTTGCCAAGAAAACCCCAAATGGAGTCACTAAGAGTTGGATACAACTGAAAAAAAACTGAACAACAACAAACAACTTGATAGTTGAGTGACTGCCTGACAAATGACGGTGAACAAGGAAAGGTCAAGAAGCTAGGCAGAAAAGGGAAGAGACAAGAACTGAGCTCTTCTCCTTCTCCAGAGCTAGACTACAATCTGCAAAGCACTTTTCCTGCAGCAAGCCCAGGACGTAGGGAGGGCATGAGTGAGCATGCTCATTTTTCAGATGAGAAAACTGCAGCTCAGGGTCAGTCCCTTGCTTTACGTCCCACAATGAGTCAAAACAGGAGTCAGGATGCAAGCCTAGGGCCCTTTGCTTCAAGCTGCACCCTGTTTCTGCTCCTCCATGATGCTGGCGAAATTGAATAGTCTCTGCCTGTAATGAGCCTACGTCCTCCTGAGAGGCTGGTGGGGTATCCACATACACAAATAAACACAGACCAGGTTGTTCAAAGATGAAGAAGAGAGTATCAGTAAGTCAGGGGTTTAAGGAGGGGCTCACGTATGAGGAGGCACCTGCAAAGATCCTTCCAGGAAAAGACAAGTTCTTTGGGGTAGAGATGAGAAGGGCACCTTCACGCTTGGACAAAGCAAGGGAGGTGGGAGATAGGCTATCTCGTGTAGGAAGGCTGAAAAGTGGCATTTGTGAAAGGGAACAGGTTTGGTAGGACCCAAATTGGGAAGGACTTTAAATACCATGTTTAACAGTTAGGCACCAACATCTTTGGAAAGTATGAATGAATGAATGAAAAAATATGAGTTATACCTCACTTATGCTAAGCACAGGCGATACAAACCCAAAAGCAAAAACAGTCCCTGAAGCTTAATGTGGAAGACAATACACAAAGGGGAGTGGGAGTCAGGGAGGGGCACTTTAGGGTAGAAAGTTAAAGGGGAAATCCAGAACAGTAGATTGACACACCCCATCCAGGAACAATGACAAGGTTGATTGGATCTTGGTTCATAAGTTCATAGGTTCGTAACTTGTAGGGAGGAAAGGAGAATGGGTACATTCTAACATGGAGCCAGGCAGTTGGTAAGAAGGGGAGCAGAGAGTATCTAAACATGGCTGGAGCCTCCCTGAAATGGTGAACTCGGGAAAGGTAGTCATCTATTAGTGACCAGTTAGGCATCCCAGGGCACAAGTTATTCTGGTGCCTAGGTGTGGATTGTGACAAGCTGTGAGGCTGTGGAGATGGCTGGAGAGTCAAGTGTCAAGAGGGATGTAGCCTGGCCTGTAGTTTATGAAGATTATTTTGGTGGCTGTGTAGAAGAAAACTAGGAGACAAGAGTGACCCAAATTGGGGAAACCAAGAAAGAGACTCACAACACTACAGGTGAGTAATGATGAGGATCTGCCCTCGGGTGCTGTCTATGTGAGTGGAGACAAGGGGAATGATGTGATGCGACACATGTCATGGAGCATCTGAGAGAGAGAGAAGGAGAGGGAGAGGGAAAGAGAAAGGGAGAGGGAGAGGGGGAAGGAGGGAAGGAGGGAGGGAGAGAGAGACAGAGACACATATACACACACACATACACACACACATACAGAGAGGGAGAGAGAGAGAAACAGAGACAGAGACAGAGACAGAAAGACACACAAAGGAGAGAGAGAGAGAGAGAATCACAGAGAGAGAGGAGACACACACAGAGACAGAGAGAAGAGACGGGGAAAGAGAGAGAGACAGAAATAGACAAAGACAAAGACAGAGAAAGAAGAAAATGGTTTTGAAGCCATAAGTCTATGAGACTAGAAGGAAAGAGGTACCTTCAACAGAGAAAAAAAAAGTAGAGGAGGGGTAGGTGGGTGATGGGCAAGGCAGGGAAGATGAATTCCATTTTCTTCCAGTGGAGTTTAGCAGGAAGCTCAAGAGAGATTAAGGCTGAGCGTGTTGATTTAGGCATCATTTGCATAGAGATGATAATTTGGTTCCAGGGACCTGATGAGGTCATTAGCCAAAATTGTAGACAGAAGAGCCTCCCAGAGTAGAGCCACGGCAGGGACACCCAAGCAAAGAGGCAGGACATAAATGATGATTCATCAAAGGAGCCAAGGAACCATGCCACTGCCTCAGTTACAAGGAGAACCCAGCAAGCAGGGTCCCAGAAGCTAAGGACTTAGGACCCTAAACTGCAGAGGGGTCAAGGGGAACTCATTCCAAGAAAAAGGACTTTGCGGTTAGCAGGGAAGAGGTTGTTGGTGACCTTGGGGAGCAGGTTCAGTTGAGTGATTGTGTTGGGGGCAAGACTTTGAGGGGCTGAGAAAGGAGTGGAACGGGAGGACGTGGAGACCGCCCTTGGGTGCCTTTGAAACCAGAGGCTTTATTGGAGTCAAATCCTCCGCTTTCCAAAGACCACCTTCAATGTCATTTGCTAAGTATGACTGCTGTTCATCTTCCTTTAAAAATCCCATAATATATCTGTACATATCCATAAACACGTGTGAGTGTATATACACAGATGCATAGGCATGCCTATTTATAGATATACAAACATGTGGGTATACATGTAACCAGAGTGTGCCAACAGGGAATACTGACCTCAAGCCTGGAGTTTCTCTTTTTCCCTTCAGAATCTATCCATGCTTGGCTCTAGGCCAACATAGACCAGGGTTTCTGAATCTCATTTCCAGGAATATCCATCTTGTCTCTGGCTAAAGGCAAGGCAGAACCACAGAATCCTAGAATCTCTAAGCCACGAGGCCATATCTACCCTGGGCCCTGCCTGAGCCAGGATCCCCTTGACTCCATAGCTAACAAGTGGTAGCCCAGTTGCTTACTGAAGATCCGCAGTTGGCTCCCAAGGCCAAGCAGCTCACTTCTCTCTAGTTGCCATCATTAGGAGGTGCTTCCTGACTCCCAGCCTAAATCAGCATCTGCGCAACTTTCTACCCGATGCTCTGCCCGCTAGGGCCAAGCAGAGCCAGGGGAGTCCCTTTACCACGTACACACATATATAGCATACAGACATACATACATGCATATGCATATATTCTGCATACATCAGATGATTTTTTTTCCCCACACAAACCATGGTTTAGCCCTGTCTCCCTCATCTCTGAATACATGATTCTGTTTTGGAGACAGTTCTATGATCTTGAAAATTCTTATAGAGAGAAAAGAGACATATTGAGCAGGGGCAGACCCTTCTTCCTTTCCCCAGGCTCCTCTTCTAGAGGACCTGCATTCTTAAAAAGCAAGGTCCCAATATTGTGGGTGAGAAAGACAACTCTTTTTTCTTAGCAGATTTGCTCCAACAGCCTCCATGCTATGGGGGCATGGCCAGGGTCTTTCATTCCCTCCAACTCAATCTCAAATTGGAGCTAAAACAAGGACCCTGGTGGGCTTCTGAGGACCTGGGGTGGTGGCGAAGGTGGGATGGTAACTGGGGCTTCCATGTCACTGCCTCAGTTACTAAATCTCGAGGAACTATAAAGGGAGGGGGAGTTGGAGAGTCTGTTCCAGTCTAAATACAACAGTTTCCTGATTGCATGTCCTGCCAATAAAACTATTCACAGAAACACGGCTGTCGCTGGTGTATTCATATACATTTCCACCAATATTCAAAACTTCCTTCATGGTCCTTCACAAACTAGCCTATGAGGTCCTCAGCGTGATAGGCATTACAAACATAAAGACATCTGAAAAGAGAGTATAAAGCGTCCAGGGAGGGAGGGCTCTCTCAGAAGCCAAGCCTCTCTGCAGCCTAGAGTGAGAAAGGCCCCTGGAAGGGTTATCTAGTCCAACCCAACTTGCACAGCCTCCTCTCTACACCACGCTGACCAGTGGCCTCTATCTGAGGCCCTCCAGTAGAGGGTTGGGGGTCAGCATACTCCTGGCCAAGGCAGCCTCCTCTCCTGTTGGAGTACAGCCCAGCTCTCCCTCCTCACCCCTCTTCTTCATTCCACACCTCTTATCTCTCACTTTGTTATCACATACTGTTGGCTGCCTCCTGGCTTGGGATTAGGTGCTGTAGAAATGAGGGGATTTCTCTAGGTCACAAGCCAGAAGTGAGAGAATGAGCCAGACCAAATCTCTGGGGGGCATCTTGGTACAACAGACAAATTATACCAGTAGGTAATCAGCATTCAGGGATCCAGCAGGGATAAAGTAGAAAGACTCCAAGACAGAGCAGCGAGCCAGGTGGGATGGACTGCCTTCAAACCCTGGCTCAGCCGACCCAGCAGAGCAGGATTCTCCCTTCCTGGAGATCCTTAAGCATCATCTGGAAGACGAGTGGCCTCGTCCATGTCTGGCCACTTACTAACTCACTGGGTGGCCTTGGGCATAACAAGAAAACTGTTGATTTCATACACACACACACACACACACACACACACACACCACCACTACCACCACCACCACCACCACCACCACTACCAGCAAACTGTTCTATTTGTCTTTGAGGTCATTAATGAGTAGGGAGAGAGATAAACATGCCACTCATTTTGGTCCTAAACCCAGAGCGTGTGTTATATTGTAGGGTTGTCCAAAGCCTGAGAGATTTCTTGCTGAGTATTTTTGAGTGTAAAAGGCAGAGATTTAGGACAAAGGATTGGGGTGGGGAGAGATAGCTTTGTTCTGGCCTTCCTGCTAAGCATGGGAAGTCATAGAAGATTGGGAGAGCAAAGCATATGCTGTAACCCAGCTTCCACACAGCTCCCCTGGATTGTCTTTTGCAAAAGCCCCTGAAACTGATGATGGAAGGCACAAAGTTCCCCCGAGGAGTTAAGCATGTAGTACTAGAAATTTCTAACTCTAATTCAGAGAGTTGTCTGGGCCAAAGGCCTAGGTCTCAGGCTCATACAGACATGCGCCAAAAGAAGACGATATTAATCTCTGGGAACCCTCTTCACTTTTGCTTAGCTTCTGACTGGCTGAGTGCAGTGCCTTGGTTGCCACCCTGCCACGATCAGAGAACAGCTTTCTGGGCTTGTTAGGAGGTGACACCCAGAATATCAACAGAGAGAGAAGCTCAGCAGAGGGACCCAGCAGCAGCCAGGAGCGAGGATAAGCCCCACAGACAGGCTGCACGCTGAAGGAAGCAGGGACGGCCTTGGAGGGTGCCACGGGCGTGGCTGGGCATCAGCAGCACCGGATGGATGGGCCGCTCCAGCCACACCTTCCCCTGTGTCTGCCTCTTCACACGCGCCCCCACTGCTGGGCCATGTGCTCTTTACGGTAAGGCCTCCATGGGCATATTCTGCCTCTGTACCCTTCCCACTAGAAAAATGGGAGACTGTAGTGGGCGTCCTCATGTGCACATGACAGGTAGGAATCTGTTTTTGTCATTTTATCTGCTTTATGTTTGATCCAACCAGCATTCGAGCAATTAAAGTTGTAGCTGGGTGGCTCTACATCGCACAGATCACTGGGCCTGGAGGCAGGAAGACCCGAGTTCAAATCCAGCTTCAGTCAATTACTAGCTGTGTGCCCCTGAGGAGTCATTTCACCCTCTTTGCCCCAGTTTCCTCAACTGCAAAAAGGCTAATAATACCTGCCTCCCAAGAATATGGTGAGGGTCAAATAAGATATTTGTAAAGCGCTTTGCAATCTTAGAGCACAATATAAATGAGGGCTCTTACTAAGGTGTTCTCTGGAGGGCTGGGACCCCTGAGCTGGGCTTTAAGTGGGTGCCGAGCCACAGATTGCCTTAAACCTGGGGTAGCTTTTTCTATGGGATATATAAGTGATGTGGGTGGGGGGGGCGCTGCTGGATTTGGTAATGGTCTGCATTATTTCTTACACCGAGCTTTTACAGAGATCGGTGTTATCTAAGCCTTTCACACACACACACACACACACACACACACACATATATGCACGCATGCACGCACATACACACACAAGCATGTATACACACACATTCACACATACACATATGCACAAGCACACATTGCACGAAACAATTGAGTCGTTCTGGGCATCTCTGGGAGCCTCCTCCCAGGGGAGGTCTAGATCTATGAATGCAGGTGGCGTGTAGGTGAGCAAGCCTGGCAAGGTCTGGAAATCATCTCGAAGGCCTGAGAGGGCCTGGCTGAGGGCCGGGAAAGCCTTGTTTTACATCCCAGCTCTGCTTAGTGCGAGCTGCATGAACACGGCGATTGAATTCCCCAATCTTGTCCCTTAGTTTTCTCTTCTGTGAAATGGAGCCATAAGCCTGCTAGCTCCCTGCCAAGGCTGCTGCAAGGTGTGGTCATGGGAAGCTACAGAAATCCCAGGTCTCACTAGTACCTGCCTACGACCTGGACCTTGTGGTACTAGAAGAGGGACTGTGAGATGCAGATAAAGGGAAGTACCCTGTGGAGTAACATAATGCATCTGGGCCTCAGAGACACCATGACACCAGCAGCTGCTTGAGCTTTCTCTCCGCTTCCCAAAGGCCCGATGTATCCCAGGCCTCTGCTCTGGGGCTCAATACCATCTACCAGGAGCTTCAATAATCTAACAAGTAGCCCCTGGGGCTCCAGTAGGGCCCTGGGGATGCTTAGCCTTGAGAAGACTCAAGGTGAGCCACAGACATAATCTAGACACATTTGAAGATGAAAAGAGGGAAGATTTGCTCTTCTTGGCCCCAGAAGACTGGCCCAGAAACAATCAAGAAAGCACACATTTATTAAATACCTATTAAGTGCTGGGTTGCAATGGGTAGGAGCTGCTGAGGCAGATTTTGGTTAAGCAGAGCTCCCACTGAGAGAGAACTTTAAGGTTCACCAAGAATTTGAGATGAGTAAACAAAAAATGGAGAGAGAATGGCTGTCTCAGGGGGTAGTGAGTTGTCCTTCCCTGGAGGTGTGGAAGCACAGACGGATGACCCCATGTCAGGGTTATTGCAGACAGGATTCCTTGCTTAGTCACCTTGGGCAAGCTTGTTCCCTCTGCCGGGACTGAGAATCCTGCCAGGTAAAAAGAGAATGTAGAACCAAGAAATAATCGTAACTGACCTTTATATGCCACCTGAAAGTTTGCAAAGTGATTTCCAGTCGTTATTTCCCAGGATCTTCAGACCAATCCTGAGAGTCAGACACTTTGAGTATTGTTACCCCCGTAATACAGATAAAGAAACTGAGGATCAGAGGGTGAAGTGACCTGTCCAGGGTCCCACAGCTGGTAAGTGTCAGAGACAGTCACAGAACCTCAGTTCAACGCCCAACACACAATGGCCCTCAACCTATAACTAGATCATCAGATCTCTTCCCATTAGAAGGGATTTCTCAGCCAAGGCAGCCAGATTTCCTTCCTGGGCCTTTGGAGGGGGTCAGCCCATGTTCCTTTCCTATATATATGTTTATATATATATAAACATATGTGTATATGTTTATAAAGTGAGTATCATGGTCCAGAGACCACAAGGCCGGAGAATAGCCCAGCTAAGATTCAAACCTGGCTCATCTGACTTGAAATCCAGCACCTTTCTATTAAACTATGTGTCACAAATGGGTCCTGTTCTCTATTTATTGACTATCTCCCCAAACAGATGGAATCTAGTTGAAGGCAGGGGATGTTTTTTATCTTATTTTGGTGTCTGCCATGCCTGGGATATTGTATGGCTTTTCCTGGGTGATTAATTAATGCTTATTGAATTGAAGCAAGGAAGAATGCTCTCACCCCATTTGTTGACCCAGTTTCAACCTCAATCCACATAGGCAAAAGCCTACTGTTACAGCCGCAAACCCTCAGAATCCCCAGAGTCAGTCTTTGGTCAGTTCAGTGGGACAAGCCACCATCTTGTATGTCAAATAAGATGTCAACATTTTCGCTCAACTGACTCTCTGTGTTCACTGTTGTCAGAAAGGATTTGTAACTCTGGCCAACTCAAGAGACAAATGCAACATGAAGTACACCATTTCGATCTGGGCTGGGGTGTTTTCATGGAAGAACGAGGTTCTCTGAGGTCAAACCCAACACTTTCTGGAGAAGACAAAACAGTTTGGAATAATGAGCCACTTGTGAAACTTAAGATGCCTTCCTTTGGCTTACTAAGTCTTCCCCTGACTTGGCAACAGATTCCTAACCTTCAGCTCATTCTCCACCCCTCAGACCAGCTGTTTCACATTGGCACAGGATGTGATGCCAGATGATAGCAGAGAAATCCACAAAATGGCGTGGAAGCAGATCCATTTTCATTTTTCTATCATCTGTCCTGTAGCTGTCAGAATCACTGGGTCTCGAAGGACAGGGATCAGTACAAGCCAGGTTCTGAGTCCTGGCTACTAGGTCAGAGGGTTTGTGACCAGAAAGCCAATCTGCTCTACATTCCTATATCAGCCCACCTCCTGTATGGGTGTCCCTAAAGGGAATTCCCTTCCTTTCCATTCCACCAATCCATGTTACCTGTCCTTCAGGCATTGCTCCAATGCTGCCCCTTCCAGGAACACCCCCCCCCATAAGCATCCATGATTCTGTCCTCGAGGCTCCTCATTCCAAGGTGTGGCTGGTCACAACCCTGCTCTTCCTTGGTGCTCAGACATTGTGTGGCCACTCCTTCAGCCCTCCTTCAGCCCTCCTTCCACTGAGGAGCCTTTGCAATGAGCTCTGCTACTCTTGCAATCGAAGACTATTTAAACAAATGATTCTAAATCACTGGATATAGAAGGAAAGGCCCTTAGAGGTCAACAAGTGTTTATTAAGATCTGACCAGAGCAGCATCAAGCCCAGCCCACTCATTCTACAGACAAGGAAACTGAGATCTGAAAAGGTAAAGTGTCTTACCTGGCCCTCAGCTTTTTGTGTTTTGTCTTCTTGCATTAGATTATAAGCTCCCTGAGGACAGGGACTGTCTCTTTTTTAAAATATTTGTATCTCCAGCATTTCTGACTCCAAACTCCAAAGGCCTTTGTTGTTTTGAATCATTTCAGTCGTGTCTGACACTCCATGACCCCATCTAGGGTTTTCTTGGCAGAGACACTGGGGTCATTTGCCATTTCCTTCTCCAGCTCATTTTACAGATGAGGAAACTGAAGCAAACAGGGTGAAATGACTTGCCCAGGGTCACACAGCTGGTGAATATCTGAGGCCTGATTTATAAATGCTTAATAAATGCTTCTTGCCTTCTTCTCTCCCATGTGAGTACAGGCCTGGCCCAGCCCACTCCAACTGCATGGTACTAAAAGGGCATCCCATAGTACTTCACAGCACCTCCTCCAGAGGCTATGTGCCTCAGGTCCAAGGCCTTTCCTGGTATCTGCCCAGCTACTACAACCTGATAGAAGGTATTTGAGTTTACCTTTTACACATCTTGCCTCACACACATTTGGTAACCAAAGTTCCTGGTTATTAGTCCTCACAGTCTGAAGTCCCCGCATTCTGGGTCCAGTCTACCTCTCCAGATGTGACCGTCAGGGATGGTGGAAGTCCCAGGCCACATTTCAAGGGCTGCAGGAGCCATAGCAGCCCACACCTGACTCTTCATGCTCCCTGGAAGCCTGTAGAAGAACGTGGTCATCAATAAACCCACAAGTCATCAGACAAGTTGGCACCTCACAAAATTCATCACCAAGTGGTTTCATCAGAGGTCAATCAGCCATCCCAGGTGGGCTTCCCCAAAGGCTGCAGTGTGCCCACTGCCCACCAGAGGGCACTCGGCCTACTTGTACTATCCCTGGCCTCAAGATGGCCTGTGGGCTTGGTGGCCCTGATTCAATACTGATCTAGAGGTATGAAAAGAAGATGCAATTTCCTTCTGAAATAAGACAAATTTATAAATATCTTGATATGACTATGACACACTCCACCCCACCCCCAACTCTCCTCATTCATATGACTCAATTCCTTTTCAATGGACACATGCTTAATTCAAAGATAGACCCAGTTAAGTTCTAAAGGAATTGATCATGTCCTCCCCCTTCAAAAAACTTTAGTCCTCAAGAGAGTAGACCACAGGAAAGAATAAGGGAAAGGCCTTGTCTTTGGCACCCACAGGGGTTAGCTCTGCAAATACTTAGTGAATCTGCTGGAGAAGCATGAGGGAGTTGGGGTTAGGTCTCCTTGGTCAGACCAAACCATTGGCTGAGGTTCCAGGGCACTATCGGCCAGCCCGGCATGGCTCTGCTGCCGCTGGTACCCAACCTCTGTGCCCAGCCCAGCCCCTGCAGCTCTGCCTTTGGGGGCAGTGATGGAGCCAGCAGTGAGCAGCTAGGAGAAGCCTCCTCCAGCCCCCTCCCCCAGCTACCCTCATTTGTTCCTCCCAGCCACGTGGAAAGGGTCAGCTGCGAACTCCAGCCATCAGTCTTTGTCCAAAGTACAGCCCGAAAAAACAAGAGAGAAAGAGCCCGGGGAGACAGAAAGAACACTTTTGTCCTGTCTCCCCACCTTCTCTTTCCCATGCCTTCATCTGTGTAAAGACCCTGCTTTGGCTGAGGCCGCCTTCAAGGTCCTCCTGACAATGGAATGGGGAAAAGGGGAGGAGAGGGGGATAGAAGAGAGGGGACAATTAAGGTCTTCCCATAAATGTACCCATTTCTAATGCCAGGAAGTCCCCTGATCAATGCCTTTTTGAGCCTGAATGGTTTACAATGGAGGCTTAGAAGGCCCCAGTGGTGAGGACAACAGGGGGCTACCATGCAAGCCTTCTTTGGGGTACAGATATGTTTTTATTTCCTATTTGCCCCCAACAGTTGTTGTGAATACCACAGGAGACAGACCTGGCTGTGCTCAGAGTTCTGGCCTGGGCTCTGGGGAGGCTCTAGGGAGATGCAAATGAGAGATCTCTACCCTGAGACACACTGTTCTACGATGATCTCCTCAGAAAGGAATAAGCAAAGTGCTTCCTGAAGTCTGAGGGCCTGGCAGAGAAGTCTAGTACTGCCTGGGGGCTAGCAGGAATGATCCTGGGTCTGGAGCCCTGGAAGGTGACTTGGGCAGTGAGACTCCAAAGTGAAAGGCCAGCCACCATTCAGAGCTCCATAAGAGAGACAGCCTGGAGATGCTTCCTCCCTTTATAGCCTCCAGTGGAGGCTGGAAGATTCCAAGCAGCCCCATGAAAATGCCTGGACCATGGAGAAAATGAGCCTGCTCTCATGTCCTCACTGTACCCCCATGCCGCCGCCGCCCACTGTCAGCCAGGAAGAGGATCCCCTTGTTCTACTGCGTGAAAGGCCCATGAATCCTGCCTAGGAAGTGCTGTGACATCTCTTCAGTCCCATCTTTCCTGACTCCTTTCCTTCCTGTCTGTGGCCCTGGACCAACATCAGACACAGGCCTCAGGGCAGGAGCCCCAAGATGGGACAACAATGAGCAGCCAGGTGAGTGAGACTTCCTGGGGCTGAAAATAGAACTGAGCACACCCAGGGGCAAGTCAGCACACAGATGCTGCCCACAAGCTAACCCAACAGACCCACCCCTGCCATCTGTCCCCATGGGGATGCAAGGGCTTCCTGAAGATAGATGATGAGGGTCTAGAAGACATTCTGTGAGATGGAGAAGCTAAGGCTGAGGTCTGTCCCCGTCTTACCCAAGCTCATTCCCTACCCCCCACCAGGGACTTTTGGTGGGCATGCCCTTGATGGAAGCTGGGGAGGAACTTTAGAGGAAGCTGGGGCGGCTTTGATGCAGGCAGGAAACCTGCAGGGAAGGAGGGTCAGCATGGGTGCTTGCTCCCCATCTTGGTCTGGGGGCCTCTGTAGCTGAAGCCAGGCCGGGGGCCTGCCCAAATCATCGTTGTGTCTGGGTAGGCCAAGGGAGGAAGAAAGGGCAGGATGCTCAAACAAGCAGGGAGGCAGCTTCCTTCTGTGCGGGCTGGGCACCGGCTTGGGAAAGGTCAGTGGGAGCAGCCCGAAGGGGATGCCGGGAACTGCAGGGCTGCTTTATCTCCCCCTGCTCCCTCTCTGCCTCCAGAACCTTTGCTTCACCCCGACTCTGTTTGTTTCTTTCTCTCAAGGATGGACAGGAGGATAATAAAAGTGTCTGCCATGAATGCATTTAGAGGGGGATCTCAAAGAGCTTGGGGCCCTGGCCCGGCACTGCACTGGATAAACATACACACAGATGCACCGTGAAAGGGCCCCGGGGCTGGCCCCACAGGGAAGCCCAGCTGCACCCGAGTTTAGCAAGAACAGGGTCAAAGAAGGAGCGGGCAGAGCCTCCGCCCATGTGGGAGGCCATGGCGCGTAATGGATTGGGTGACAGACCAGGGCCCTTTGATTCCTCTGACACACTGAGATCGGGACCCTGGGCAAAGTCGGCGAGCCCTCAAAGCCTCAGCTTCCTCATCTGTGTAAGGGGGATGTCTGCCTTTCAGATTTGGTGCAAAGGCTGCGATCGCTCAAAGAAAGCACTTTGCAAACTCTGTAAATGCTGTCTGTAATTATCATCTCTGGCTAGCCCAATGTCCTCTTTGTACAGATGTAGAAATTTGGAGAAGGGGACAGACTTGCCCAAGTTTGCTTAGCAAGAAAATACCACCACCTCTAGGAAGCCTGTCAAGATCCCTGGAGATATCAGTGAACTCCTTCCACAAAGCACTTTGCATTTACTCTGTATGTAATTTACATTGAATTGCCTGGGTCCCAGCAATTTTGTCCCAGCGAATATAAGCTCCCTGAAGGCAGGCAGGCCCAGTTCCACGTTTTACTCTATATCCCTAATGCAGAGGCCAGTGCACTTAGCAGGGGCTGCATTACGTGCCTAACACATAGTGGGGGGTTTAATTAATATTTATTGAATGAATCAATGGTTGTTTGGACTAGAAGCAGTCCGGGATCCTTCTGATTCCAGATTCAGAGGGCTCTCCTCCAGCCAGGGGTGAGGTTTCACTTTCTAGTCACCAATCACTTTGAGAACTTTTCCGAGTTCAACACTAAGAGTAGTCTTGGAGGGAAGGAGCAAAGGGTCCCATTTCAAAGCATTTTCCTCATCGAATCCTTGGAGGGTGGTTAGGATGGATGCTGTGCCTGAAAGCCAGAGAGAAAAGGAACTTCCCACAGGATGCTGGAGCAGGGAGGGACTGAGAGGTTCTCTCTTAGATGGACCTGCCCGAGGTGGGGGAAAAGGGGGAGAGGGAGGGTGAAGAAGAGGAGGAAGAAGGGAGGCTCCCGCTGCTGCTGGCTGGTTAGGCCTTCATCGGATCACAGCCTTATGGCTGGAAGGAGCTCAAGACAACACCCCCATTTCGCAGATGAAGAAACTGAGGCCCAAAGAAACAGATTCCTTTCCCCAAGGCTCCATGTGGGTAGGAATTGGCAGAGCCGGGAGTCCCATCTGGGCTTCAGGCTCCCAGTCGAGTGTCAAGGAAAGAGAGCTGGGTTTGGAGTCTGAATTCCCTGATGGGGAGGTGTATCTGTTGAGTTTGTTTTCCATATGTCCTCTTCCTTCCTTTTCCTTCTCTCCCTCCTTAGTGCTCACCTGAAACAAGGTGTGAACAAGCATGCCTGACATGCTTGGTCTGGCTTCCTTGGAATCACCTGGGTTGAGGTACAGGGGCCCCAGCCCTCAGTTTGGTGGCTCTTGCAGCGAACACACTCTTTGATTAGGATACAGTGAAAGATTTGTTCACACGCGTAGCCCTCCAAATCACACAGCTGCCAGCCCCTCTCCTCCACCTCCCCAACAGGCTGCTTTCTGTGATGGGCTGGGGAGCTCGTAGGTGGGGTTTGTGGGCTAAGCTTGGGAAGGAGAATGGAAGAGTGTTTGGTCTACTGGCTGTGGTCATTTTGAGGCCATGGCTTTGGGCCTCCCGGAGAAAAGTATAAGTTTCTCTAAGATTCTGTGGGTGTCCAGTATCTTTGTGACCTCATAAGAAGACAAAAATGGACAGCTGAGGGAGGAAAGAGAATTCAGTGGAATCCAGCATAAATCAAGAATTATAAATGAATGAATGAATGAACAAAAATCCAGTGGAATGAAGGACAAATACAACCTAACTCTAGTCACAATCAATCAAGCTAGAATAAAAAGAGCACCTGTGGAAGGGGAAAATCTTTGCACAGAATATCCCTGATAAAAATCTTTGGGGAAATGATACCTAGTGATAAGACTCAGGGCTGCTGTCAGTAGATAAACAGTCAAAGGGTATTTCAATCCTATTTTCCAAAAGAAAGAATGCAATTTTTTTCAATTGTTTTTTAGTCCTGTCCGACTCTTCATGACCCCATCTGAAGTTTTCTTGGCAAAGACACTGAAGTGGTTTGCCATTTCCTTCTCCAGCTCATTTTACAGATGAGGAAACTGAGGCCAGCAAGGGTAAATGACCCGTCCAGGGCCACACAGCTGCTAAGCGGCTGGGACCAAATTTGAACTCCGGTCTTCCTGACTCCAGGCCCAGCCCTCTATGCACTGAGCCACATAGTTGCCCAAGAATGCAACTGCCAACAATCATGAAGGAGGGAGATTGATTTAAAATCAGATAAATGAAAATCTGTTGCATAAGTCATTTCAGAAGAGGAAATTCACACTGATTTCACAGCAGGACCTCTGGGGAAGAGGCCTTCAGCCCATTCCCTTCTATTTACTGGCAAAGGCACCTCCCTGCCTTCTTGTTTCCTGGGAGGAAATCTTTAGAGGTGGAAGCTCTGTTGTTGGGGCAGGCCTTCCCCCACAAATGTGGCCTTACTTGTCCTCTCTCCTTTGGCACCCATGTCCAGTGATGAATTCAAAACCTCCAGGTCCTTCTGCTCCAGAATTCATTCAGCCCCTCCTAGTACGTTGTAGGGAAGCTAGGTGGTGCCATAGGACACTGGGTCTGGAGTCAGGAAGACTCATCTTTGTGAGTTCAAGTGCAGCTTCAGACACTTCCTAGCTGTGTGACCCTAGGCAAGTCACTTACCCTTGTTTGCCTCAGTTTCCTCATCTGTAAAATGAACGGGAGAAGGACATGGTAAACTATTCCAGTCTCTTTGCTAAGAAAACCCCAAGTGGGGTCATAGAGAGTTGGACATGACTGAAATGACTGGACAAGTATTTCGTACCTGGAGAGAAACTGGTCTGGGGGATATCATTGGCATGGAGCACTCCCACATGAGGAAGCTCCCTCTCTCATGGCAGGTCTGCAGCTTATCTATTTTTAGAAAGCTAGTATGCCTGGGGAAAGGAAAGGTTCTGTGCCTTGTCTGGTTCACGCAGCTCCCCAGGCCTTCCTGGATCTAGGGTTGGCTCTTTGGTCATGACATGACACTAGTCCCTCTCCTGATATCCAGACTAACATAATGAAGGCTCCTGAGAGTCAGGGGACAGGTCGGGGCAGGGGGTGCAAGCTACCTGCAGGCCCACATAACAAGAGGGGCAGCCCAGGCGCATGTCCCTGGGACAATCCACTCAGCTCTGCCTGGCCCCTACTGGTCCAGCTTGGGGAGTTTGCCACTGGGAAGCTTGCCTGCAGCTTTCTCGTCCCTCCAGTCAGGGGGGTGCTGGGCATGGGCCAGGTTGGCACCGCCTGCCAGGGCTGCCGAGTCCTCTTTCCTTTTCGGCCCTCACCCCCTCATTCTGACCTTACAGAGAAGCGGCTAAGCCATTTATGATCATTTCTCTTGACTTCACACTCAGCATCACCAGTGCCTTCTGACTTAATAGCATTTTGGAAATTTAAAAATAACGTCTTTCAAAAATACCCTGGGAGGAACCTGTCTTTCCAATTGAATGTCTGGTCGAGGAATGAGTTCCCCATCACTGGATGGCTTCAAGTGAAGCCATGAACATCCTGAAGGATGTTACAGGGTTGACTCCTGATGAACTACTGGTCTCTTCTAGTTCTGGGAGGTGGTCTGGTGAGTAGAGAGTCAGGAAGATGTGAGTTCAAATCCTGCTGTGCCCACTTCCTATTCTCTTCTGTTTCCTCACCTGTTAAGTGGGGATAATAACAGCCTCTCCCTCCGTGAGTTATTGTGAGATTATGTTTGTAAAGCACTTTGCTAGAAATGGTCTTATGATTACCGAGATTTGACTCCCTCCTTGACCGCTTACTATCCCTACCACCCTTGGGAAATCTCAGCTTCATCTCTTTAGGTCTTGGTTTCCTCCTTTGTAACTGAAAAGGGTTGGACTTGATGGCATAAGGTCCCTTCCAGCTCAGATCTATCCCCCTGCCCTATAGCCTCCGAGGTTATTAAGTGATCAGCCAGCATTGATCAACCACCATAAGTAGCAAGGCTCGAGCCCCCATCATTCTCTCCAGGCTGCCATGGTGCTGCATGTGCTGTCCCTACCTCACAAGCCCCTCTGGGGACTCCTAAGCATTGAACAGAAACAGGTACATGACACGAAGCTTGCTACCTTCCTGCTTGGCCTCTGCCAGCCCCTCTTAGTCACAGGACCTAACTCCTCTGGCCCCAGTGGCCACTACAGTCCAGGGGAGCTTTGTGCCTGCTGGGAGGGCAAGGGGCCCTTTTGTTGCTGAAAGCTAGAGGCTTGGGTCAATTTGTCACAATTTTATCTACACAAGCCCTATTAGGCTGGCTGTGATTTCAAGGGGTGGAAGCTGTGAACTCTCAGGTCACTTGTAAACTGATCCCTCTCCCCTTTCTCCCTCCCCCTCCCCCTTTTCTCCTCCTTCTCCTCTTCCCATCCTCCTCCTCCTCCTCTGGCTTTTAAGTACTTTGACTTGGTAAATTGAAACCTGAAGAAACCCAGAGCCCTGATCCTGGGGCCCTCCAGAGCAAACCTGGCCTTCAGTGGATTTGCTCTAGGAAGTAACTGCTTACATACCGTATAATTAACACCACAAGCTGATGGAGGGGAGATAAAACCTAGGGGGTCAGGCAGCAGGTCAGCCTGAGGGGGCTTTCACTCATGGGCTCCTCCTACCCACTTCTCTACCCAAATAATTGGGGGCCAACAGGGGAAACCTCCCACAGACCCTAAGCTTGGAGCGGAGGCTGAACCTGTGGGATCAGGATTGTAGACTGAGGCCTGGGAGCTCGGGGGAGGGAGTCTTGTCCTCATTTTACAGAGGACTGGGAAAACTGATTCCAGAGGAGGCAGAGAAGGATGGTGGTGAATGGGTAGGTGGGCCTCATTCAATAGCAACCAGATAGGTAATAAAAGGTGCTGGGGGTGGGTGCATGGAAAACTGAGAAAGTACGCTCACCCACTGAGTAAACTGAGGGTCTTTTCCTCTATTTGTTGTCTTCCCCAAACTAAAGTATGAATTCTTGGAGCACCAGACAGGACAGGTTGGTTATTTCTCTTTGTATTCTGGGAGTAGCTGACACATAGAAGGCACTTAAAAAAGGCTTCATTAATTCATTTACTCAGGCACTCACTCACCTGGGCAGAAAGAGGAAACAGACAAAAGCCTGAGAAGGGGGGGTCCCACCCTGCCCTGAAATGCAATGCCATGATGGGGGTGGTAGGGTTTGTTGCTCTCTCTGCCAAGAACAAAGCAGTTCCTAGCTTCTCTACCAGCTTCAGAGATAATTCCATCCTTCAAAAGTCACTGGAACCATCAGGGAGGGATTCTAAAAGTGAAGACTTGATCTCTGGGTGTGGAAATGATGGGAGCCCCTGGGCAAGTGCCCCTGCATCTGAGAGTTTGGGACAGAGGAGAGGAAGCCTGGGTCCAGTCTGATACCTGCCCTAGATCTGGTGAAAGTAGATTTCAGAGAGTTCAGAGGAAAGAGAGGTGGGATCCCTTGGAGGGACATGCTTCCGGAGACTGGGGAGTGTTCAAGAATAAAATTCTTAAGACACAAAGGGGAATGATTCCAAGTGGAGGAAAAAATTAGGTTTGTCTGAAGAAATCCACGTGGATGCATAAAGAACTCACCAACCAATACAAACTTTAGAAATAAATGTACCAAGTGTGTCCAGAAGGTACCATGCTGTCCAATTGACCTTGATTCCTAGGAAGATTTGAGATCTTTCCATTAAACAGAAGCTCTTTCAAATATCTAGAAAGTGAGGTGATGACCACAAAGAGCCCACCCAGCTGCACCCACTGCGAGTAAGCCCACAGACCAACTTCACTCCCTTTCCTGAAGGGCTTAGCACACAGTAGGTGATATGGGCACAGTTGGCCTAGGTACCATTGGAAAAGCTTTTGGAAAAGTTGTTTACACTCTTCTAATAGAGAAGGTGGATTGATATGGACGAGCCATAATACATAATACACCGGGGTGGATTCAGAGCTATTTCGGTGGACAGCTAGACTCAGAGATCAGTTGTCAGTCCCTGGACTTGAGTTGCTAGGCTGTTCTTCTCTCCCTTCCCACATGCCCCTTTTTTAATTTGGAAAATTGGGACCACATTTGACTTTCTCTAGTCTTGTGGCCCCTCTCTATGAGGGTCAATGGTGACATGTCAGGAGGTCTCCAGGGGAGTGCTCCAGGAATCTCTGCTTGGCCTAATGCCATTTAATATTTGTATTGATTCGGATCAAGGCATAAATGGAGTGTGCATCCTATGTGCAGATGACACCAAGCTGCGATGGGCAGTAAATACAGAGAATCCCAGAGTCAGGATCCAACAGGGGAGAACACTGGGCTGGGTCTGAGAAGATGAAATTTCCTAGGTAGAAGTGTAAAGTCTTACACTCGGAATTTAAAAATCGAGCCACACCAGTAGAAGATGGGAGAGACGTGGACAGACAGCAGTTATTCTGAAAAAGATCTCAATCAACCAATCAATGAGGTCCAAGCGTGATGTTGCAGCCAAGCGCACCCATGTGACCTTGGGCTTGAAGTGGGAAGTGGCCATTCTGCTCATCAGATTGTAAGTGGAGGCCTGGCTTCAGGTTGAGGAAGCTGACCAGGTACCCGTTGGGTGTGGTATGTGAGGGATGCCTCTGGTCTATGGGCTGGACTGGCTGGATCCTTTTCAACTCAGTGATTTTATGATTCTGGCAAGCCCCAGAGCCCAAGTCATGAGCACAAGGTGAAGGATATCAACTCTGGGGAAGGGAGGAGTCCCTGGAGGGAGTCTAGGTTCTAAGAGCCTCAGGTGGCCCAAGCCCCGAGGTGAGGGAGCTTCAGAGGAAGAAACCCTCACAATCAGAGCTGGAATTTGGTGCCTTGAGAAGTGGTGGGCTCTTCCTCCTTAGGGAGGGGGGTGGTCCAAGCAGAAGCTGGACTAACAAGACAAGTCAACAAGCATTTGTTGAGTACCTACTAAGTTGAGTACTGTGCTAAGCCCTGAGCATGGAGGCTTCAGGGGGATTCTTTTAGGGTAGCAGTTAGACCATCTGGCCTTTGGCTATCCAGCTCAGAGACTTTCTGACTCTGTTTCTCTCCAATGGCCAGAGGAAGTGGGTATGAATGGGCAAGGGGGTGGGTGTGAAGGTAGGAGATAATGGGTCCAGACCTAGCTTTTACAAATCTTTTTTCTCTCTCTCTCCAGCTTCAGTCCCAGATAACGGAAGACTGAAGATTATCCAATGGCCTATATTAAAGGCTTGGAGTTCCTGGAAGGGCAGGGAGGCCATGGCCCAGCCCCCAAAGACCCTGGTTTCTTGGCAGTTACAATATAAATGAATGGAAGGTGCTCAAGAAAAAGCTGGACCTGGGCCCCTGGCCTAGTGAGTGAGACAATGAGAGAAATCTCTCATTCTCTAACCTCAGTAACTCAGATGCCAAAACAAGGAGTGTTTTTATCCTGCTTTGCTCCTGGGAGGTGGTGAGGGGCTGCCCTTGTTAAAAATCTCACCACTGTTTCTCCCAATTGTCAGAAGTATGAAGCTGCTGACTGATACGGCCAAGGCAGTCCAGGCTCCAGACTCCTCCCAGGCTGGCAAGAGATAGCCCTTTGAAGGCTACCCCATCCCCACTGGGTTCCAGAAAACTCCTCAGACAAGATTCCAACTTGGAAGAACCCTTGCTGAAAATGAAGGGACAGCCCTTAATGGAAGGGTGGGGTGGCTGATGGATAGAAGGGAAGCGTGCCACAATCTTAGCCACAGGCAACATGGAGACCTCAGAACAGGATGGGAAGACAATGAGGCAGTGCTCATGGCTTACTCCCACGTTCCCATCACCTGCCCCTTCTCTTCCCCCTCCTGGTCAGTTTGGATCAGCTCGTCACAAATGGCAATGATGAAAAGTGACTGTGTCTGTGTATGTGTCTGGTCACCCCCATGGCAACAGCTTGGGGTTTGGGGTTTCCTTCTTAAAATCTGCCAAGTTTGGTTGTGAATTTTTAAATAATGAAATCTTGTTAGGTCTAAGTTTCTTTGGTTTGCTTGAGAGATAAAATAATTGCCCCATAGGACTGGGTAGTGAAGAAATGTTCTCCTTTAAACAAAATAATTCTAACAATCACTGGTATGTATGTAGCACATTAAAGTTACCAAATTTTTTACAAATGTTATCTTGCAACAGTCCTGAGGGATCAGTCAATCGTCTATAATTGAGGAAACTGAGGCCAAAAGGATAAGTGACTGGCCCAGGGTGGTATGAGTAGAAAACATCTAAGGTAGGATTTGAATTCAGGTCTTCCTCTCTCAAGGATGCCAACCTACCTGCCTACTAAGCACAGTCCTCTGTAAGGAAGGGCACTGTGCCCACTGTGATTTTGTGTCTTAGCCCTGTCCTCCTCACCCTCCCCCCAAACTAGGAGCTTCTAGACAGTGGAAAACCTGCTTTAGCAACACCGTGTGCTGCCCTTCTCCCCCAGCACAGGGTAGTGATACAGAAGGTGCTTAATAAAGATTGAGTGACTAAAGAAATCAGTGGTTAGATGTGTCCATTTGCTCCAAGGTCCTAGGATGGCATATGTCTGGGTATTCTTTCTATGACTGAAATTGTGACCCCTCCACCTTCCTCCCTTCACCTTCCATATATGCACACACTGACTTCTGACAGCTCAGTCTTTGAGAATTCTCTGGTCAAGGAGTTCATTAGCTCCCAGACACCCTGGCGACAAGACACCGAACTGCAGTGAGGCTGGTCTTCCAAAGACAGACAGACACAGATGGAAGGACAGAGACAGACACATGGACAGACACACAGAGAGACAGATTCACGGAAGGGCAGATACAGCCACATGGATGGAAAGTCATAGACAGATAGATAGATGAACGTAGACACCCACAGACACACAGGACAGACAGACATATGGATATACACACACAGAGACAGATACACAGACATACAGAAGAACAGACAGAAACAAGTCAGATGGATGCAGACAGACACAGACACACCCGCACAGACAGTATGAGGTCCATCAATGGGTTGGCGGTGCTTGAATCCCTGCTGGCTTGGCCACACCTGACAGAGCCTGAGCTCCAGCTGAACAGCCTTTGAGAGCCAAGGGCATGCCCACAGCCCAGGAGGCACCAGCAGAGGGTGTCACCAGATGCTATATCCATGGAGTGCAATAACTCTATCTCCATATTGCTGCCTGGATCGAGATGTGTACTGTGATGGAGGGTTGAGAGGTTGCATGGCTCTTCTGAACAGCAGTACAGGTCTCTGAGTCTGGAAGACCTGGATTTGACTCTCACTTCAGAACAGCTGTGTGACTCTGGACAAGTCACCCCTCTGAGCCAGTCTGCCCTTCTGAGAAATTGGCATGACAGTAGGACCCATCTCCCAGGGTTGTTGTGAGGCTGAAATGAGGTGAGGTATGTCCCAGATTCTGCAGACTTTAAGAAGCCCTGGAAATGGCCGTCGGGCTTATTCATCACCATAGGTGTGCCATCCCTCCCCTGCCTAGGTTCAGTCTGGACCCTGCCCTCAGGGGTGGGGGCCTCTGGTGCTTTCTGCCCAGTCATCATGTCCTCAGCACCGAGGGGCT
This sequence comes from Phalanger gymnotis, assembly GCA_028646595.1. Lineage (NCBI taxonomy): Eukaryota > Metazoa > Chordata > Mammalia > Diprotodontia > Phalangeridae > Phalanger > Phalanger gymnotis. The sequence continues at coordinate 325,583,207 of CM053625.1, read as the reverse complement.
GCCTGTTCTGACCTCTGTCCCCGGGGCTTGTACCGACACCCCACAGTCGGGACACACAAGCCTGACTGGCTCCCAGCAGAGGCCCCAAGCTGCCCGTGGGGGGGCTGGAGCGTGAGGCTAAACACCCCGTTTGTTTGTCTTTCTCTGAAGTGCGGGCCAGCACCCTCCCTTCCCTGACTGCTGGGAGCACACAGAACGGCGGGGGGCTCTCAGCCGCAGCTTACCTCGCTCTATTGTGTAAAACATGGGGAGCCGCATCCCGTGGGGAGGTGTGGTCTGGGGACCAGCAGCGTGGCCCCAGCAGCTTCCAGAGGGATCGGGGCACTGGTTTTACGGGCTGAGGCATCCCGACCATACCGCAGCAGCAGGGGGGCCAGGGTAAGCACGACTTTGTTTTCTTGGTCAGAAAGTGTAGCTTTGATCACAGAGCATGACTCTGAAACCAGGGCGAGAGGGAGAGAAAGAAGGAGAAAGGGAGAGAGGAAGAGAGGGAGGAGAGAGAGAGGGAGAGAGAGAGAGAGGGAGAGAGAGAGAGAGAGAGAGAGAGAGAGAGACGGAGAGACAGAGAGACGGAGAGACAGACAGAGACAGACAGAGACAGAGACAGAGAGAAAGAGAGAGGGACAGAGAGAGAATAATAAAGAGAAAAAGAAGCTAGGAGAGGAAAAATAAATGGGGAAGGAGGTAAGCAGCACATTAGTAAAAATCATGAAGATTTCTACAGCCTTGGAAAGTCCACAAAGCATTGTGAACTCACTGCAATTACTGGGCCCATTTTATAGATGAAGAGACTGAGGGTCACACAGTCCATAGGTATCTGAAGTGGGATTCAAATCCAGAGCTTCCATCATTCAGTGTCTTTACTCCAGGGAGAGGAAACGATGAACAAACAGGCTTTCTTCAACACCTTAAGGAGATGAAAATGAATTTAGAATAAGAGTGAGGTATGGTGGAAAAAGACCTGGATTTGGAGTTTGAAGAGTGAATCCTGGCTGACATTCCCCAGCTGTGTGACCTTGAGTGAGTCCCTCCCCCTCTCTGTGCCTCAGTTTCCTTCTCTATTAAAATGGAGAGAATACCGGCACGTGCCCCAGGCGCCTGCTGTGAGGACCACCTGAGGTAGAGTTTGTCAAGTGCTTCCCAAATGGGAGCCCGAGTTAGGACAAAGCCTGACCCTCTTGTCTGTTCAGACTTATGCCTCAGGGGGCTCAGGCACTCTGTGAGACCTAGCAGAAAGCCAGCGAGCAAAGTCTGCCCATGGACTTCTGGGCCATTAGTGAGCAGTCACTCCAGCTCTGCGCTTGCACCATGCTGGTAGGGTGCTCACCTGGTAACTGCCTGAGGGGAACCTGTCCCATCCTCCTTTCGAGCGCTCCCCTGAGGTTCCAGTCAGAAGGAGGAGGAGTGTTATTGGAGAACTGTCATTGGAATGCAACGGCACAGTCAGAATGAAAGATGCCCTGATTTGTGGATAAAGAAACTGAGGTCCAGAGAGATTAAAGGTCTGGTCTGAATCACGCAGGCTCTTCTAGCTGGCAGAAACAGTTTTCTAACATAGCCTCTGATTTCTTTCTGGCTTCCAGGTGAACAAAGTCACTTTTCTCCCAACAACCCTCCAAAGGAAGTAGCACCAGGATCTTCATCCCCATTTTTACAGTCAAAGAAACTGAGTCTGCAGGAGGCAGAGTTATTTGTCCAGCATTGAGGAATGCAGGTTGGGACTCAAACCCAGGCCTTATAGTAACAACCCCTTGTCCTGGTTTCTGTCTCCAGCAAAGATGGGGATGGACAGGGGAGACATGGTGCTGGTGCTGATGCTTTCTGTTGTCCACCGGCTGGTAAATGGCTCCCCCTACCTGTCAGCAAAGGGAGCCTGCAGGACATGAGGACCACACCAAAGGCCCTAGAAAGAAGAGCTTTGGTTTCAGAATGGGGAGAGACCTTTGCAGAGGATGTTGGAGCTGGGCAGAACACAGAACCTGGGATGCTAGAGCACAGAACAGAGGATGTTGGAGCTGGGCAGAACACAGAACCTGGGATGCTAGAGCACAGAACAGAGGATGTTGGAACTGGGCAGATCCTTAGAACACAAAACCTGGGTTGCTAGAGCATAGACCAGAGGAGGCTGGAGCTGGGCAGATCCTTAGAACACAGAACCTGGGATGCTAGAGCATAGAACAGAGGATGTTGGAGCTGGGCAGATCCTTAGAACACAGAACCTGAGTTGCTAGAGCATAGAACAGAGGATATTGGAGCTGAGCAAGGCCGTAGAAGCTACAACAAAGAAGGCCAGAGGTGAAAGAAAGTGTTTAACAACTCTGTGCAGACAAAATAGAAGAGATTGTGTGCAGGGAGGGCCTCTGGAAGAAGGGAGTTTCCGTGGTAGTGGCCCAGCCTGGAATTGGCCTCAGGCTCCTCTTTGCTGACCACTCACTTATCACAGAGTGAAGTGTCAGAAGTTACAAATGAAAACCAAACAGGAGTCTGCCACCTGACTTCATGGGCATTTATGTGCTGAGCTACTTAGGGTTCGTGCCCATCTTCCTTCAAGGCTTTCAGCGGTGTTGCAAGGTCAGCAGAGCACCATAGACCTGGGAGGGAGAAAGCTGCACAGGGGCCTTTGGAAGGGAGCAGAGGCAGCAGATGTCGCCGGGCATCCCAGAGGAGCAAATTAGCCTTCTTGGGCTGAGTCCTCTGGCAGTGAGAACCTCGAGGGAAATACTCTGTTTGCTTGTCCAGAAGCTTCACCTGTAGTGGGGAAAGTGCTACACTCAGGAACACCTGAATGTGAATCAGATCTTAGGTGTTTCCTACCTGGGTAGTCACTTCACCGCCTTATCTTCCTCTTCTTCGAATTCATAAGAACACCCCTCCCACTCTCCGAGGGCTGTTGTGAGATCAGGGGTGTAAAGTGCTTTGTGAGCCTTGAGGTGACAGAAAAGCACATCTACCACTACTACTGCTACTGCTACAATTCCTGCTGCTGGTACTCCAGGAGAGCTTCATGGTAATGAGCCACAGACCAGAAATGTTGTCGATGCTCCGAAAGGGGCAAAAAGAGAACGAGGCAAAAGAGCGCCCAAAGTGTCCAGTTTACAGATCACACTGGGTGCTCTCAAACACTGAATGACAATGAGGACCCAGGAATACCCAAGGTGGGGATGAAGGAAGAGTGGAGAAACGCCAACAAAAGCTGCAATTCCTTTTGGCCTCAACGTGGGAACAGACATTATCT
>CM053625.1:325539972-325574972 GCA_028646595.1 Phalanger gymnotis | reverse complement strand
CTTCCTCTTCTTCTTCTCCTTCTCCTTCTCCTCCTCCTCCTCCTTCTCCTCCTCCTTCTCCTCCTCCCTCTTCTTCTCTTCCTCCTTCTCCTCTCCCTCCTCCTCCTCCTTACTATTATTGTTATCAACAACAGGTAAAAGAGCCTTTGTGCCCAGCCTGGCAGCCTCAGCCTTCCTTTTTAAACACTGGAAACCTTTTGTACTGCAGGTGGAGCAGGCCTCTGGATGCAACTCAGCTGATTCCAATTTGGTGGGCCACATCTGAAGCCTGCTAGTCCGGGCAGGACAGACAGAGGCCGCCTTCTCTCTGTCAGGCCACAGCAGTGCCAGCCTGGGCCCCATCCACGTCACGTAGCTTCTTTACCACCTGCTCGATCTGATGGCCCCGACATCCACCATGAAGAAGAAGGTGTCGTCATCCCCGGTATTCTTCATAGGCGACTCAGCAGTCAGGCGAAGCTCAATATCGTCAGAGTGGCGCTTTTCCCAGAGTATCGAGCTGCCTTCCAAGTCTTGGTGTTTGGGGTCCCTGGAAGATGGGGGATGTCTGGATCTTCTTTTTGTGGCTACAGACACCCTTCAACACTGCCTTCTTGGCCTTCAAAGCCTTGGACTTGGCTTCTGTCTTAGGGGCGGACAACCTCTCCCTTCTTAGCCTAAGGCTCTTCATCTAGCTGTGTCTCAGTTTCCCTATCTGTCAAATGGGAGCCAATGCCCTCTATTCTGTTCCCAAGAAAGGATATTTATGAAGCTGGGAAGCTCCAAACCCTCATAAAGAAATGCCTTGTTCTTTCCTCAGGCAGCTCCACCCCTCACCTGACAAAGGTAAACTTCAGACCTGCCATACTATGTAGGTTCCCCACTGGGTACTGAGGAGGCAGAAGCAGGACTGAAGCCGTCCCTGTCCTCGGGGAGCTCACACTTCATGGGAGGAATCTGCTATAGCCCAGAGAAGTACCTGATGATCCCAGGAGGGCAGATATGCTCAGAGCTGCGGGAGTCAAGGTGAGATGCTGAAGTGTATAGTGGAGACCTTGGCTTCTATTTACAGGACAGGTTGTAGCAGATTCTGAAGCCCACCACTGAAGGCTGAGCCCCTGTGATTTTTCTTTGGATGGCCTTGGGATTACCTCGGTATAGGGGGCTCTCTATCCACGGGACAGCCTATCTGCAGTGTCCACCCTGGGTGAACTGCCTGGGGATACTTAGGAAGCTTATCCAGGGACATTCAGCTGGGATGCTCGGACCCTGGGCTTTCTTAATCCAAGGTCTGCTCTCTATCCACTAGGTTGCAGTTATCTAATTAATTATTGAAGGCAAATTGAAACAGGAAAAAAATACTTTGTTTTCACTTATGGCCTTGAAGAAGTCACCAGACCCAGGAGGTCAGTCTCGAGAACTCCTTACCCAGAGAGGAGCAAGGTCAACGTTGCACCTGGCCCTGGGCCCCCAGCAGAAGGACCCCATCCCACCATAGGACTGTCAGCCACCTTTGGGTCTGAGAAGAAGGATACCTTTGGGTGGGGCTGGCGTCGTGCTATGCTGGCCAAAAGAGAAATGAATAATGACTTTGCTCCCAGACCGGCAGCCTCAGCCCAAGTGCCCCTGAGGTCAGGCCAGGAAGGAGGATTATTCACTGAGAGTCACCTGCAGGCCAGAAGGGCCTCGATAGCCCCGCTGCTGCCTTTTCTCATTCAGAGCCTCCCCTCCGTTGTTCAGGGGCACCCCCTCTCCAGCCCCAACCCAGGCTGATTAGCCGGATGCCGTCTGTCCAGACCAATCACGAGTGCCCCCCATCCAGTAAGCTCAAGCCTACCTGGCCCATTCCCCTGAAAACCTGGGACCAAAGTGAACAGTGACGTTTCCCTTTCCTGGCTGCAGGCTCTCCGATGTTCCCACACCCCAAACATGCTCGCCTTTCTTGGCGCTCGGCCCTTCTTTCCGGTGCTTAGGTTCAAAACCGCTGCTGAGCTCGCAGGTGGCTTGTGTCGGCCCACAGCTCATATACCTGACAGATTCTGTGTCTGCCCATTAATATTCCCTGATGCGTCCGCCTAAAGCTTTCCCAGACACCCTTATGGCTGAAGAAGCCCAGAACCAGTGGAGAATGGTAACTAACCCACCCTGGAATGACTCATTGAGCAGGAGAACACAGCACCCAGAATTTCACTGGGCTTCTGGGCTTGAGGAGCTGCATGAACTGGTCGGTTGCGAGATCCTGTGGCACACAGGGCAAAACTGTGTTTGGCCGCCTCTGCCACAATCAGTATTGACAAAGTATCCAAAGACTCTAGGACCCAGAACCAGGCAGCAATCTCTGACCCTGACCTGTCCAAACCACTGTCCCCCTCCTTATTCTCTTCCCATCCCCCTCCCAGAGGCTATTGTGGCCCAGCGCTTCTGAGAAAGGGTGGAGTCCATCGTTCCCTCAAGTCCTACCATACAGCAGAGAATTATTGGAGTAGAGTAAATGAAGAGTAAGAGAAGTCAGCCATTTTCCTGGGAAGATCAGGGGAGACAGACAACAGATTTGTCCTCAAGGGGACTAGTAGTTAGTATGGTGCTGGGCATATTAGAAGAGCTTAATAAATGCTCACTGACTGATTGACCAGATAGGTACGTAAAAAATTCACAATCCTTACACTGTCACCCCTGAACTGGCAACTCTCTTCCCTCCCTTTCCTGACCCCTTGGTAAACTCTTACATTCTCATCTTCCCTCAAATCCTGTGACCCCCAAGATCCCTTGGCAACCATACCTTTTCAAACATCAACATCTTGGCTCCTGTTTGCCTGTCACTAAACAGAGTTAGAGGAAAATCACAAAACCAACTTATTGAATCGATTATGAGGCTTTTTTTAATCTAATCTCAAGAGGGCCCTCACTGCAGCAAGCATTTCTATTGATTCATTAGCCCATGATCCACAGTGTTTCTCCTCAAACCTTTGCTTTCTCTAAACTCTCATGTCCTTATAACTTCACTAAAAAAGTCAAGACCATTCAGAGAAAGATAGAAAGAGGGACAGAGACAGAGAGACAGGGCAGAGAAAGAAAGCTCTCTCTTTTTTCTCCCCATCCTTACCTTCAGCCTCTCCTCACTCCAGCCTCCATCCAAAGCTACCAAAATAATCCACCTACTGCACAGTTTGGCCATGTGAGTCCACGCTCACAATGTCCATAATATTCCAAGCTCATACCTGCATTCAGGGGCTCCCCAGACTGCTTCCCATCTACCTTTCTGTTTCTCATAACTCTGTTGGGCCATTGAGTCATAAATTATACTATCAATCAAGCAGGTACAGGTATAATCAAAGCTGTCTGGTGATAGATAGAAATGTTTTTAAAAACTGATTAGGTGAGCAAGGCCCAGAATCAAATTTATTTTATTATGATCCCAGGATCACAGAACACTGGAAAAAGAATTCATAATTCAAGAGAAAGTTTTGGGAAAGTTGGATAGAAGTTTGGTTAAAAAAAATGGGAGCAGATCCAACTCTCACACTGCTCATAATAATAAATTCCAAGTGGAACAGTGGTCTACGTATATTTAGAAGAAGAAGAAAAAAAGCTCCTTGTTAAGGGGGAAAAAAAAGAAATCATGACATTCTATCTTTTGCAGCTGTGGAGAAATGAGGTCTTAACAATCCAGATTTAAAAGAAGTATCAATGCCCAAGTAAGGTGATTCCATTATACTCAAGGATCCAAATGGCATTGTGGTCTGCTGAACTTCAATGTTCACTCTTACGAGGCAGATCACAGCCTCCTATGCTTCCTTGTCTGTGGTCCCTCTCTATTCACCAGAATGGACCTGGGATGCACATGACAGGGTCCATTGGGGCAGCTCAGTTCTCTTACCCTATGGCCAGCTCTTTGTCTCCACCACCCCTCCAGCACATACAATGTCTTTTAAACTGGTTTTTATGGTTACTTACCTGCCTCCATCACATGTCTTCCTCACCTCAAAAGGTCCAACCTCTCTATGTTGAGGAGTCTTCTGGCTTCAGAGCCAGGACTCTCACTGGGTAAGCTGGGTTCCCTCAGTTAGTTAAGTTAACCACAAGTTCCATGCCCCAGGTGCCTGCTGGGAGCTAATGAAATTGATTGGCTGGGAAAAAAGGCCTGGACAGAGTCTCTGTTGTGGGAAAAGTTGATTGTCTACTGACTTTTTCATATGCAATTGGCCTACTCAAAGCTTCTGGCCCCTTCCAAGGGATGGAATGCTTCATTTACCATGGAAAGAACTTCACCTTTAATTTAATTGTCTGTCTCTGTGTCTGTCTCTCTCTTTAGAATAATTTCTGTATGAGGGGATTGACTAAAGGAATAGCTTCATTAAAAGGGCAAACATTCTTCCTTCCCTTTACAATGTGGAAGTGCCTGCCCAGGCCCATCTTAGAGTACAAAGATGGAGCCTGATTGGCCTCCAGTGACTGGGGTTGTGTCTAAGATCACTGGTTGTCTGGGTCATAGGATGACAGAGTCTGGTCTAAGGAACCACCCTTCTGTGCTAGACACTGATAGAAAGCTGGCAGACACCCCAGTTTTTCAATCATTCCCCTCCTTTTGTCTGTCTTTTGGAGAAAGGACAGAAGAGGATGAAATGTCTCACTTCTCTACCATCTTCCCCTCCCCAACTCACTCCCACCTACCTCTCACTTCCAAGTAGTTAATGGTAAATTAGAAGAAAAACACACACGGTGAAAATTGTATGTCCTTTTGAGATGGCCAAGGAAGATTGTTCTTGGACAAAACGTTCCTGGACACCTTTTGCCATATGCTTTTTTCCCTTTCTTAGTGTAGATTGCAGACTGAAAACCTGTTAGTCACCATTCCCAGAGCAAGAGATGATAGCAAATGGGACAGTAATTGAGTTCCTGCAGAAATTTATGGCAAAGTAGACATGTGTGCCCACTGTGCCCCAGAGGGACATTAATGGACAAATTTCCTGATCCCCGACTTACTGTAGGAAAAGGGGTGAGTGATGTTCTAGGTAGTGTGATGCCAGCACCTAGCCTTCAAGATAAGGAAGTGAGATCTCTTGGGTAACACCAGTCTTGGGGGTTGCCTCAAGAATAATCCCAAATTCAAGACTTTGAATCTCTGACCTTTTAGAGAGAAGGAAAGTTAAGAGCATCACCACTCTTGGAGAAAGAGTGTTGATGTGGCCCTTGTAGCTGGAGCTACAATAGTGAGAAACTCAAGGTCACGACATGGTGAGGAAAGAGATCAAGATGTTGTGACCAACTCCTCCACTATTACAGTGAATTGTTCAGACAGCATGTATTCAATGAGAAGGGATAGCCCATGCCATAACTCCAAAGTGTATTTGCCTTCTAGAGAGAATCCAAACCACAGGGGAATACCACAATTGTATGAGGGACTGTGTATGATGCTGTAGAGGAGCTAGGCATACATGGAAACATTGATGTGCTTTCTAGCCTTCTGGCCTGGTGCCAATCACAAAGTCACATCTCTTCCAAGGGAAGCATAAAGGCTTCTTGCATTGTCTATACTTGCTTATGGTCTTCTTCGAGTGCTTTGTATCCGTATTTTTTTATGGAGCTAAAAAGGCCGTCCTATACCAAATATGTATATGTTACATTTAGTGCTTATATGGCAACTGTATGCCTGTATTTGTGGAAACATAGATACAAATTTTATTTGGAAATTCTCCAGAGTAAACTATGCTAAAAAGAGATCATGACCTTCAGAAGTCACTCCCTAAAATTATATCCAGTTAGTCTTTCAACATTCAATAAGCATTTATAGGCACTAATTATTTTGTATGCGCTATACTAGGTACTGTAACAATGCCTGTCCTCAACAAGTTTTCATTCCACTATAGGTAGACAAAGTCCTTACAAAATAAAGGCACAGGAATGTCTGAAAGGAGCATATTAGTAAGCTAGGGTGGGGGTGAGGCATGGAGAGGTAGCATTTGAGTTCAGTGGAAGATTCTATGAGCCTCAGGAGAGGAAGGAGTATGAGCACAGAGCTCAGGGGCCCCAGGACAACAGGACTACCTGTCTTAAGGCACCTATCAATGCCTGCTCTTGTAATAAACATTAATGAAAAGAAATATAGTAAAATGAACAAACAAATGAGAACTGCTTCATCTAATACCACATATCAGTCACATTTGCCTAGTGGTTAAAAACAAAAAAAAAAACAGGTTAAAAACTCCATACCTTCCTTTCTTTAGAATCTCAACTTTTCACGCTTGGGACCCATTCAGAGTGGTGTTGAGAAGAGAATTGTCCAAACAGGGCAGGAAGGAGGGCAGATGTGGCCAGAGGACCCTAGGATTGGCATGTCTGTTATGTGTGGGTGTGCTGCTAGAAATGAGTCTGTGTGAGGTGGACAAACTCCACCGACACCCTGGAGTAAAGTGATGGAGATGGACCCTTAGGAATTAGGGAAGGTCCTGGAAGGAGAGGCTGGAGGACATCCATGGAGGCTACATCATGTCTTCACCCTGATCTCTAGCCAGGAATGAATTAGCCAGAGGAAAGGACCAAGGTTCCTACAGAATTTGGAGTTGGGACTACTGAGGGATGACTTTACTCTGAGATAAGATTGGGACCTGAATGCTTTCAGGGCTGGTCTTCTCCAAAAGGGCTAGAAATTAACACACACCTTAGATCTTAGCCAAAAGACCATTTGTCTTGGATTCCACCCACCCCATGGCACAAATGTTGTAGAACAGGAAAGTCTAGAGGGGCCAGAAGGTACTTAGCATCAGGGAAGGTCATTGACCATTGCTTCTGCCCCCAAACCTTTCCTCAGTGTTCACAACCTAGGCAAGTGGACCCAAGGCTGTTTAGTGTTTTAAATTTCTACCACAAAATAATAGTAATAACTCTCATTACTAGAATGCTTTGAAGTTTGATGAAAAGAGCTAGGCATTTATAGAGAACCTTGAGATTCACAAAGTGCTTTAAACATTTTGTCTCATTTGACCCTACTGTGTGCCTAAATGCTTTATACTTTCTCATTTGTCAATCTCACTGCCTGGTAGACCAGTCCAGATATTGCCATCCACTGGGACAATCTTAGAACCAGCCCCTGAGGCTGCCCTCGGTCAGGGAAGAGCCATTGCCTGAGGCTGCTGGGGGGGTCAGAATTTAGCCTGCTTGCATATAATGTTACAGGGCACACCTGACCTCTCTCTCAGATTCATTTCTTTGTCTGTGACCCAAGCTCCCAGCTTCCTAAACTGAGGAAATGCTCGCTAGGAGCCAAGGCTGACCCCGTAGCCATGGTGTCTTTCCCAAACTCTGATGTTGATTTAATGTGTCATTTTCATTAAGTCACTTAACCTCGTAGACTCAAGTTCCATCGCTGCAAAATGCCAATAATTCCCTTTCCATTTTTATCAAGCACATGAGCTGTCCAGATGAATTACATTCCAGCCATTGGATTTTCCGTGTTCATCGTAAGAGCATCTCCAAAATGGCTGCTTTCTTCCCCGCCTTGTCCTCCTTTTAAAATGGTGAAGTAGAAAGATAGACCTGAGTTAGGGCAGCCCCATCCTAGCTATGTGACCTTAGAGAGATCTCTCCAATTCTCTCTCTATAAAACAAGGGGGTCAGACTACGTCCTCTGACATTGCTTTTAGCTCTAAATCTATGGCACTCCCTCAGACTTAGTTTTCTCACCTGAAAAGTCAGGATGATAATATCTGCATCCCTTCACCCTCCTCCAGCCCCTAAGGAGTAATTATGAGGAAAGCACTTTGTGAACCTCAAGTATCATTACTTTAACTTGAGAAATACCCCTGGCTGTGCCTTCTGCCACCTCCAAAAACACCCCCACCAAAAAAATCTGAACTCTTTCTCACTGACTCCATAGGTCCATGATTCTCAAATGACTATGCCTTCAGTTTTTGAAGGCAAAGATTCACCTTCCTTGCACCACCACCCCACAAAGACACATCAGAGACAATCTTTGATGAGTCTCATTAGGAGAGCCTCTGGTGCTCAGATGCCACGAGCTGGCTCAGGCCAAGGAGCTCAGCCACAGAGACTGGATGGGATGGCTCCTGGAGAACTGCTGGACCTTTATACCCTCCCTGCAGCCCCTTCTCCACCAGCTGGTTCTGTTTCCTTCTAATTTGTTCAGGATTTAAGTCAGGATCTCAGAATTCACCTTCTGCAAAATACTTTTTTTAGCCTAGAAAATGCCTTCTCTTTCCCCTCTTAGCACAAGAACAATTTGCTCTGGGATCGAAGATGGATTTGTACCCTGGTCACAGTGGAACCCTACACAATCACCTCTTAGCCTCATGCCCCATACCCTCTAATGCCTTTTAACAAGAAAATGGCAAAGAGGTGGACCTGAAATCACTGAGAAACAGTCTTCTCCAAGATCCTCAACTTAGATGTGGCTGAAAGGAATTTCATTGAACTGGCAACTCTCTCTCTCTCTTCTCTTTCTCCTTCCCTCTGTCTTTCTCTTCTCTCCCTCTCTTTCTCCCTCTTCTCTCTCTTTCTCATTCATTTCCCTATCTCTCTCTCTCTATCACTCTCCTTCCCTCTCCTCTCCACCTCCATCTTTCTCTCTCTTCTCTTTTTGCCTTTCTCTCCCCCTCTGTCCCTCCTTCCCTCTCCTCTTTCCTCTCTCTCTAGCCAGCACTTTGCTGGTGCTCAAAAAAAGAAGTGAAACCCTTCATCTAGGGTGCCTGACACACAGTAGGCACTTCATAAATGTTTTTCACCTGACTGCTATGACAACTCAGCTCATTGCCCTCATATGACAACAAGCTCTTGCCCTCATCTGAAAGAAGGTGGTGAATTGTCAGATGGTTCAGAGGTTTTGAGCACAGTACAGATGCCAGACTTTCTGTCATAGGATTCAGAGCAGCAGACCTTCACTGTTGCCTGATTGAAGAGCCCCACCCTTTTCAGATAAGGACTCATTCAAGGTCTTGCAGCAGATGGTCACTGAACCCTGGCATTCCAAGCCCAAATGCAGACTTACGGGTCCTTAGAACATAGACTCTAGAACTGCAAAGCCGGAAGTGACCATATAACATAAAACGTGAGATGTTAAATATTAAGAGCTCTTAGAACCCAGAATGTCCTAGCTGGAAGGGACCCTCCTCGTGTTCTAGGTCATCTCTGAGACTGAGGTCCAGAGAAGGTCACAAAGGATGTGAGGACAGAGCTTGGTCAGTCCTCACTGGTCCCCAGTTTTCCCTTTGGCCCCTTGATGTTCTGGTGCACAGTTCACAAAAGGCCCCCTTTTCTTACGCAGACTCACTATTTAGGCCATTGGAGTTGGCATTCCCACAGATATGGCATTATCTCCATTCACCTGGAAAAGCAGGAAATCTCAGTGGAAGGCCCGCCTCCCTCCCAGGAAGCTGAGCCAATGTGTCATCACATCCCAGCTGCTCTTTACCCCTTTTCTCATGGATGGGAAGCTGGTCCCATGGGTGACTCCCTTCGTTTCATGCCTGGGACAGCTTGCAAAGTTTTTCAGTTACAAAGCAAATGCTGATCTGCATTGGTAGAGGGAGTCTCCACCTGGGAGCTCCCTGCACCAATGTCAGGAACAAAAATAAGATTCCTTGCTATCATTCCTCTGCACAGAATAAATGTGATGGAGGGAAAGATGATGAGCAGCATGAAGGGTCTTGGGAAAGTGGGAGGCCTGGGAGCTCTCCCTTTCCCAGGGCCCCAGGCAGAGACCCAGAGGAAGTGGTCCTGAAGCTATGAAGCCCTGAAAGAAGACGAAGATTCAAAAGGATGGGGAGGAGGATGGAGGGCGTGCTAGGCATTGGGAGCAGCTGATGCACATGTATGGAGTCTGGAGAGGAGACGCTGAGCTTGGAGAACAGTTGGCAGGAAAGTCCATTTAGATGGCATGCATAGAGGGTACATGATTTGAAATAAGGTTGGTGCCAGTTGGCAGGGAGCCAGAATGCAGAGCCACTGCATTGCCAATGTGTCCATAGGTCATCAGGTAGGCGACAGGCATCCATTGAAGGTGTTTGAGGAAGAGAGTGACCTACTTTTTTATCTACCCTGGAGGTTAAGCTCTGAGGATAGAAGTGCGACCATTAGTCAGAGGGTCAGAAAGAATTCAGGGCAGGACTGGTCAGTACCATGTCCACTAAAATCGCCCCACAGGGGCAAAGGTACACTTGGCCTATCTGCATCTCCTCTGAGGTATATTTGGTTTTCATCCATTCTCTCCCAACCCAAAGAGACAGGAGCTCATGGGGTATTTCTGGTTCTAGGAACACTGAGTCTGACATTTAAATTATTCATCTAGCATGCATGTTCTGGGACTCAGTGAGAAGTGTGGAGGGACTCTCCCTTTGTCCATGCTGGAAATGAGATTAGTGGATTTGATTGATTGAGGAAACCACACTTTAGAGCAAGAACTGCAGACCATGGCCCCAGCCCCAACAGCCCTCTGGCCACAAAGGATGGAGGGGAGTTCGGAGAAGAGAAGCACGAATGTTTTTCTAGGCAGCCTGGCCTCCAGACACTCCTCTGGGCAAGCAGGAGTAGGAATCAGACGCTCGGCACCCGCCCCCAGACCTGGCTCCAGCTGCACGGATGGACACCCCAAAGGGAGGCTCATCAGATGTCTCCTCCTGAGCCAAGCTGCACGGCAGTGCAGCCCCTAGCACCCAACACGGCCCCTCCTCTCCAGGAAGCCAAGGAGCTGGGAGCTGACAGTGGCCCACACGTGGGAACTATTCCATCCAGAAAGACTGTGTGTCCATCACAGGAACTGAGACTACCCATCTGGAGGGTCTCTCTCATGCTGACCACCCATAGCACAGGAATGTGGCATGGTGAGGAACAGACCCACATATCTGCCATTTCACAAGGCTGTCCCCAAGCAGCCCCCACCTGCATTTCCAGGGCCCCTCAGGGAGGTTACAAAGAGGCAGCAGTTGCCTCAGAGACCTCCAAGCAAGAGACTGGACACACACTGGTCAGCCAAATGGCAGAGGTCATTCTAGTCCAGGTTCAGGCTGGCCTCCATGTCTCTGGGGTCCCTTGTAGCCATGACATTCTCTGCCTATGATTCACTTGTATTGCAGGGTGTGAAGAACTGAGACTCTTCCTGCCACAAACCCAGAGCTGTGGCGATGAAGCCAGAGGAAAGAAGGGCCTGGCTTCAGCCTGTGCTCTCCTTGTGTCTGGTAATCTCCCTCTTGAAAATGAGGGCTATGGTAGGTGACCTCTGAGGATCCTTCCTGCCCCACTCTGTGATCCCTCTGTGACTTTTGTGGAGACGTGAGCCTATCTGGGCCTCAGTCTTCTTACCCAACATCACAGAGATGGAGTTGAAAAGGACCTCAGAGGGCATCAGGCCCAAACCTCTCATTTTACAGATTAGAAGCCTATGGACAAGAAAGGTTAAGTGATTTCTATGATGTCACACAGGCAGCTGGAATTTGAACCCAGACCCTCTAGTTTGAGACTCAGACCTTGAGAACTCACATTTCCCCAGTCCTTGGAAGTTCATAAAGCTAAGTGAACAGAATGTTGTACACAGGAGAATGCTGTGCACAGTAACAGCAATATTGTTTGATGAAAACCTGTGAATGACTTAGCTCTTCTCAGCAGTACAATGATCCAAGACAATCCCAAAGGACTCATGATGAAACATACTATCCACCTCCACAGAAAGCACTGATAAGTGAACACAGACTGAAGCAGGATATTTTTCACTTTCTTTCATTTTTTCTTTTATTCAAGTCTTCTTGTACAAAATGACTAACATGGAAATGTTTTACATAATTGCACATGTATAACCTATATCTGATTGCTTACTGTCCCGGGAGGTGAGAGGCGAGGGAGAAATAGAATTTGGAACTCAAAACTTTAAATAAAAATGTTAAAAAGAAAAAAAAAGAAAGTTCACAAAGTGCTTTTTTTACAACACTGCTAGGAGTTGGGTCTTTTGAGGATTATCAGCCCATTTTATAGATGAGGAAAAGGAGATTCAGAGTGGAGAAGGAACTCCTGTCTTCAGACTCCAAGGCCCACTGTCCATGTAGTTGGATTGCTTTGGCTCCACACTGACCTTAGAAAATGGCAGCCCTCAGCCAGGGGTCCTTGAGGCCTGGCAGAGTGTGGAAGCAAGATGATACCTGAGGAGATGCCCATGGTAGAGGTCCCAGGAAAAGCACACTTGCCTGGCAGTTGTTGGGAAGGAGGTGAGGATGAAGCTGGTTTCCACTGACCCCTTCCATCTCTGCTCTCTGCCAAGCAAAGGGCCAGGGCTTCCTCCCTCCCTCTGAATGCCTGGCCTAGAGCCCAGACAGCCTCATGTCAAGGCCCAACAGCCCCCAAGAGAGTTTATCCAATTTCATCTTTTTAGAGAAGTGTGTGTGTGTGTGTGTGTGTGTGTGTGTGTATGTGTGTGCGCGTGCCTTCAGGGTTACTGATAAGAATCATGAGATTGGGAGACAGCAGACTGGGGTTTCCATCCCAGCTTGATCACTGATCATCTGCATGACCTGAGTAGGTCTATTCTCTTTTCCAGGCCCCAATTTCCTTGTCTGTAACATGAGGACAATGGTGGGTGGCAGCCATGGCACAGGGGGGTTGTGGGGACCCACAGAACAAGAGCTGCTGTCAGTCTTGTGGCCCATCAGCCTCTAGCTTTAAAAGCCCAGAGAGTCTTTGGATGGGAAAAGGGAGTCAGGGCTGCCTCCAAGGCCTTTTCAGAACAGGGCTGCTAACTGGACTAATGCACATGGTGCACATACACTCCTTGCTGGCCCATCCATTCAGCACAGGTTTCCTATTTCTCTTCTCTAGGGTCTTATTTCCCCAGGTGGGCAGACTTTGGCCTGGGAGGACAGGGGCCTCACCACTTTAACTCTCCCTAGGACCCAGACCAGGTGCCCAGGTCAGATCCGCGCAGGGCTTGTAAGAGGGCTTTGTAGACGTGAAGCTTTCTCTCCGTGTCAGCTCTGAGGATCTTAATTGCCATGGTTCTCATTGCATCGAACCCCTGAGAGCTCAGGATGAACGAGCCCGTGGCTGGCTGCCTTTCTTCTACCCTCCTCCTTGCCTATGACCAATCCCCCTTCCGCACCCTAAAATGACTGTATTTCCTTAGTCCATGTTTTGTGTCTCTTGATTTGTGTGCCTCTGGTCTTACCCCTCCATTAGAATGCAAGCTCTTTAAAGGAAGGGATATTTTGATTTTGGCCTACCGTGGTGCTGGGCACAAAGCAAATACTTAGTAGACTGCTCTTGAATTGAACTGAATTGGCACAAGTTGCAAATCCCTTCCTGAACTGATGGGTTCATTGAAGATGACATTCAGTGCCTTGGTGCCCAGGCGAGTGATGGCAGCATGATTTTAAACTCCCTGAGCCATCACTGTCCCATGAGACGCCATGTCAGCACAGCCCTCTTGACGGCCTTGCCTCTGTTTATGGGACCATTACAATTTATGATGCAGGGAAAGCTTCCCTCAAGCTTTTCCCACATAGAGTAGTTGTGTTTGCAGGACCCAGTCTATAAAAATGAGGTGAGCCCCATATACAACGTTTCTGCCTTGTCATTCAAACCCATCTAAGGCTCCCAGCTACATCCCCGTGGTTTGTTGAAAGAGGGTCTTCAGGGATGGCTGCCTGGATTCCTCTGACCCCTGGCTCTCTTGAGTTACAGTTAGAAGCAACTTTGACCTTTGAGGAATCCCGGGGTAAAGCTGAATCTCAATAGGGCTTTGCCCTTGGAACCAACCAGGACAATAAGGGGCCTGGCAGAAGCAGGCTGCCATGTGCTTCTTTACCATAAATCCATCCCAGGCCTGAACTGAAACTGGGAAGGTGGAGCCACTTGGAGCCATTGGTTAAGAGCAGAAAACAGGCTCTCAGAACAGATCTGCGCCCTCCCATGCACATCAGAGACAGTCAGCAATGGCTGAGGGAGTGTGGGAAGACCTGAGGCCCTGGAGGCCACTGTCCTGTGGTCATTCTTCCCAGGTCTTCCCCATATTCAGGTATTTCCTGGTCCTTAGTTCTTTAACATCCTTTGAGAGCCCTGGGAGGGGGGCCATAGAGCAAGAAGATATCTGAGCACAGTGGGAAAGTTTCCTGCAGCTGACTCAGTGGTCCTCCATTGTGCCAGAGATGAGGAGTGAGCAGCTTAAGGAGCACCTCAGGCCTCTGTGCTCCTCCTCATGTTAGAGAGGAGAGCCTTCTCATGCCCCAAGCACCATACGCTCCAATGACCAGCCCATATCTATGAAATACCATACCTGTCCCAGTCAAGAGCTTCCAAATATCATTTCATTGATCCTTGACTCAGCTTCCAACTGATGACTGGAAGCCTTAGTCCCAGTCACTCCAGAAACTGCCTATGAGATAAAGCACGAACTCTTCTGGTTGGCATTCAAAACCCTTTGCAGTCTACGCAGACAGACTGGTCACCCGATTCCATGGAGTCCAGGCCAGATGCTTCATCTTACCAAGCACCGATGCCCCAAGGAGCAGGAGTGACCTTCTAGACCCAGGTCAGCTATAGCTTCAGGAGAGATTATCCAACATTCTGGCTGTCTCTGGCCACGAGTGTGGTTAAACCTGAAAAGCCGTAGGAGCGAGCTCAGTTCTGAGCCTCGTCCATCTGAGATAAAGGTAGTATGAGGGAGAGCATGCCCTGGTGTAGTGGTGGAAGTGCTTGTATGTTTGCATTTATTATATCTTTGAAGTAAATGTCCTTTTGCAAAAGGTGATTGATGTTAAGTGGTTAAGTGGAGCTGGAGGGCTATTGAGTCTAATGTTGGAAGGAACCCATCAGTTGGGGACTCAGTGGATACCAGCAAATAATAGAGAACTCTCAGACCCTTCAGGGCATCCTAAGACTCTGAAAGGCCAAGATGGCCTTCCTTCTTCTGGGAGAGTGAGTCAGTGTACCTGCTGTTTATACTGGGTATTGCCCAATAGGCTGTAAGGTTGTTGAGGCCAGGGACTGTTGGCTTTGCTGAGGACAAACTCCTCTGCACTTAAAACCACTCCTGACACATGATAGGTGTTTATGAATGAACAAACTTGAAATTCAAGTTTCCCAGGCCAATCATGACCAACAAACATTAAAAATTCCTAAGGAAACAGATTCAAGTGTGAACTCCAGTCCAGCTGTTGCTTTTGAGCCTCAGTCTTATCTCTTCTTTGGGTAAAAGTCCACATGGCTAAGCCCCTCAGCTGCATCCTAACAAATATCCCAGAGGAGGAGACCAAGGAGTCAGTGTTTCCTAAACAGGGGATAAATAATCAGGAAGGAAAAAAATAGCTGGTGTAAAGCAGGACAGACCCTTCAGGGATAAAGATCAAGTTTCCTCTTGTGGGGTCCTTGGAATATTTCAGTTGCTCCTGGGATATTCCTCTTGGAAGATTTTCTTGGAAAACAGTTATCCTGACCCTTGGTGGACCTTACTACTTCTTCATGAAGCCAGAGTGAAATACTGACCTTGTCCCCTTTGACTCATGTAATTCCTAATGTGTCTCAGATGGAAGAAGAGAAATAAGGCCCTGCCCTCCATGGAGAGAAATTCAGAACTCTCACTAGAACCCTGGAGATCCATGGCATCAGATCAGCTCATCCCACCCTCTTCATATCTCACACAGAACAGGTCATAAGTGAGCATCCTTTGATCTCTGCACCTTCCTCCACCTCCCCCCACCCCGCCCCAGAGTTCTGGACTTTATCTACCAAGTGGCTCCTTTACTGAACTGCTTTGGGAAAGGCTTCCCAGGTCTGGGATTTATTATCTCAGCTTTCCAGGGGAACACAGAACTCATAGCTTTACACCCCAGGATATCAAGGAGGGGGTGAGAGGGTTGTTTCTTAATGAGGCAGTGACAAGGATCCACATGAAGATAAATAAGGGGTGGGCTTCCTCCTCCTTGATGCCAAGTATCACACAAATGGCAGATGCCTTGGGAAAGGCTCCTCCATTTTAGACCATCTGTGATCCCAGTGAATGCCAGATGAATCTTAGAAGCTCATTGGAAGCTGGAAGGGATAGCAGTTTGCCTTGTTTTGTCTCCACTTGTTTCACAGAATCATAGATTGTTAGAGCTGGAAGAGACTTCCTCAGTTATTCAGTCCAACCCTAAAGACATTACCCCCATTCCAACATACCAGACAAGTAGTCCTCCAGCCTTTGTTCGTTGGAAAGTTCTTGTGGTTTAGAGACTAAAGCTGACTCTTCCCAATACTCCCCCATTCTTCTGGTTCTGCCCTCTGAGGCCTAGCAGGAAAGGACTAATAATCCCTCTTCCATCAGTCAGCCCCTCAGACAGATGAGACCAGCTTCCCTCAAAGCATGGCAATTAGCAATATCTGCTCTTTTCCCAGAACTCTGACCTAGTCACTGTAAAAGTAGGTGGCCCCACAGAGCTGGTGGCCCTTGGTCAGAGGCCTCATCACCAATGACCAGCCTCTCAGGAAGGAGTCTCTACATCTTTAGGGAAGCATTCTTCAGAAAGCAGGCTCAGCACATTCTCCTAAGGGCACTCCAAACCTGCACTGGCCAATAGGGTCCATCTAGCTTATGTCCCACTGTCATAACCAGAGATCAGAAGGGACAGCAATATCCCTTAGCACTGACTCAGACTGTGGACGTCTCAAAGATCCATCAGTATAGGCCACATCAGTCCTTATCGCTAGCATGTCAGTCACCAGGCCAGGAAGTGTTTTAGCCCTAAGTGAAGGCAACCAACAAAGCATCTACAGAAATAGGAGGTTTTACATCATGAAATCCCCAGACCCTTGGAATGTTGATGCAGACACCTTGGCAGCTCTCCCTGATGGGCACTGACTTTCCCTGAAGAGCCAGCGTATGCTATGCACATGGCCTTTATGGCTCTTATGGCCCTTACCTGGTCCTCTCCATTGGCCCCATTGCATTTCACTTTGTACCCTATTTGTATGTTTGTGTATTCATGCCACCCCTTCCCCAAATCCCTTCTTTAGGATTCCAGCTTCATCCTAGCTGTTCCAGATCTCAAACAGTATTACTGAGTAGTAATTATCAAAACAATCCGGTATTGACTAAGAAATAGAATGGTAGATCAGTGGGATAGATTAGGTACACAACATAGTATAGGTACATAGTAGTAAATGACCATAGCAATGTAGTATTTGATAAACCCAAAGACCCTAGCTTTGGGGAAAAAACACACTATTTGACAAAAATTACTGTGAAAACTGGAAAACAGTGTGGCAGAAACTAGTTAAAGTCCAACATCTCACAGCAAATACCAAGATGAGCTCAAAATGGGTGCATGACTTAGACACAAAGAATGATAACATAAGCAGATTAGGGGACCATGGAAAATTTTACCTATCAGATTTATGGATAAGGGAAGAGTTTATGATAAAACAAGAACTAGAGATTTTGCACAAACAAAACTAAAATAGCCAAAATTGGAAGGAAAGTGGAAACTGGATTGGGGGAGGAATTATATCAAGTTTCTCTGATAAAGGCCTCATTTCTCAAGTATATGGGGAACTGAATAAAATTTATGAAAATAAGACTCATTCTCAATTGGCAAATGGTCAAGGGATATGAACAGGCAATTTTCAAAAGAAGATAGCAGGACTATCAACAGTCACATGGAAAAATGGTCTAAGTCACTATTGATTAGAAAAATGAAACTCAAAATAACTCTAAGGTACCACCTCATACATATCAGATTGGCTAACTTGAAAGAAAAGGAAGATGGCAATGGTGGACAACTAACTGTTGGTGGAGTTGTGAACTGGTCCAACCATTCTGGAGAACAACCTGGAATTGTGCCCAAAGGGTTACCAAACTGTACATATCCTTTGGTCTAGTGATACAATACTGCAATTAAGTCTGTATCCCAAAGAAATCAAAGAAAAGGGAAAAGGACTTATATGTACAAAAATATTTATAATAGTTCTTTTTGTGGTGGCAAAAATTGGAAACTGAGGGGATGCCCATCGGTTGAGGAATGACAGAACAGGTGGTGGTATATGAAAGTAATGGATTACTATTGTGCTAAAACAGGATGGTTTCAGGAATTGATGCAAAGTAAAGAAAGAACAAGCAGGAGAATATTAAATGTAGTAATAGCAATATTATGACAATGATCAAATGGGAAAGATTTAGCTCCTCTGAACAAGACAATAATCTAAGACTTCCAAAGGACCCGTGATGAAAAATGCTACCCACTCTTAGAGAAAGAACTGATGAACTCTGAGTATAAATTGAAGGATATTTTTTTCACTTTATTTTTCTTGTTTTTTTTTTACAATATGGCTAATATGGAAATATATTTTATATGATTTCATAAGTATAATTGGTATTGTATTTCTTGCCTTCACAATGGGTGAGAGAGGGGCTGCAGGTAGGAAAAAAAATTTGAAATTCAAAGTTAAAAAAAATAAACAACATACATTTAAAATAATTAATATAAGCCTCATGAGGCAGGGACTGATTTTCATCTTCACATTCCCATTTCTAAGTACGGGCTTGGTCTATAGGAAGTTGTTAAAAGATGTAGGTTGAAAGGAATTGACCCTCCTTGTTTCGTTACCACCAGCTCTCCAAAAGTGGAGCTAGGGTAAGGCACCTTGGACCCAGAAAGATATTTTCAGTCAAAGGGCCAAATCAAAAAGAGGAATCTCTGTGGAAGTTAGAAATTCAGCATCCAAAAATCAAAATCAAACATGGAAATGATGAATTCAACTTAGCGAAAGTATCAGCCCTGTCCCAAAGATTGCCACATAAAGACTCCCAAAGACTCAGAACCTTGGGACTTCAATCTTTGCAGTAACAAAGGAAGAATTAGGGGTCCCCCGGGTAGAGGAGGTCAGGGACCACAGCCTCCTGGCTGTGACTCTGGCCTCCCATTCCTGGTTGTTGGACTCAGGGTGAGAAGCGAAGGAGGTAGCCAACAGCAGAGCACAGCCTAACCTTCCCATGGCAGTGGCTCCAGATTCCCTCCTCCCAACCTTCACACCAGTGGCATCCAAGAACAACACACATCCCCAACTCCCAAGCAAGCCGGAGCCAGGCCAGCATCTTGGACCTGTGGGGCTGCTTCTCTCCCTGGCTCAGCATTTCTCACCCAGTCCAGCCTCCCCACTTAGAGGAGAAGCTGAGCTGGAAAGTAGCTGCTGGCCTTCCCTCCCCATCAAACATCCAAGTAGAAAACTTGATTAAAGATAAAGTATCTCACACAAAGAGGTCAGAGAGCCCTGGACCTTGGGGATATTCTTAGCCTCTTGGAGTTACTTCTGGCCAGGTAGTTCTGGGTCAGGTGGTATAGCTGTTTAGAACCTGGTCTTCATGAGGCTAAGGTCATAGATCAAGAACCCAAAAGGCCAGTTTGACTTGCATGGAGAAAACCGTCCTGCTCTAAGACAATAGTCCCATCCCTTTTTATGTGGCAATGAGTAGGGAGCTAGTGAGAGAGAGAGAGAGAGAGAGAGAGAGAGAGAGAGAGAGAGAGAGAGAGCATGAGGTATAAGGGGCAGGAAAAGGGAGAGACAGAGAGAGAGACAGACAGAGACCTCCCTCCTCCCTGGAGCTTCCCTCTAGGTTCATGTCCATTGCCTCCTTTGACAGATCTCTTTTCTCTGCTAAACAACCCCATCTCCCTCCTCCCCATATCTTCTAGTGACTTATGTGTCTACAACATGCCTTCCTCTTTCCTCCACTTCAGGAGAAAGTGAGCACAGGGCAGGAATGGATGCTTGGCTTTGTATATACTATGCTTAGCACAGTGCCTTGGTGGTTAATACATGCTTGCTGGATTATAATATATGGAAAACAGGAAGGGAGGGAAGGCAGGGGGAAGGGAAGGGAGGAGACTTTTCCTGCACCTAAGTTATGCCCTGGGTTGATTGAGCCAATAGCTATCTATGAATCATTCATGACTCTTTTATACTTTTGACTGATCAGTTCTGCTTCTCACCTGATGGAGGGAGAGTACAAGAAACACCTTCTTCGCATCTAGTTGACATGTTGTTTGTTGGTGACAGGGCTCTTCCCCAATGCTATATTTCAATCGATTAACAAGCCATTAGCAAGGCACCTACTATATGCCAGGCTTCATGCCAGCTACCACGAATATGGCTACAAAGAATGCTACGGTCTTTCTCAGGGGGCTCACCTTTTTTTAAAGCTTTCACAAAGAGACATCTACTTCAAAGATATAACCATCATCATCATCACAGTTTGAAGGTTTGCAGAGCACTTTACAAACTTGCCTCATTTTATCCTCATAACAATCCTAGGAGGTAGGTGTTATCGTTATCCGCAATTTATGGATGGAGAAACAGAGGCAAACAGGTCCAGCACTTTAACCAATGGGGCGCCACTTTGCTGCCATTTCCTCTAAGACCAGGAGGGCACAATCTCCCCTCAACCATCTCAGTCTGTGTTTAGGGGTAGAAGAGCTGAGAAGTGAGTAGGGGGAGGATTAGGTTCCTAACTTAGTCCTCAGTTTCTGCATAGCATGGTTCTCACCAAGTTCATGTCCAGATGTGGCTGACTGCGGGTGACTTCTTCGGCTGGCCTGGGGTCCATCCTGAAGGTCAGTCCCAAATATCCTGACTCTCTCCTTGCTCCTCAGAGCACTGGTGCCTTTCTGGCTGCCTGGAATGTCAGGGCTCAGAGGAGACTCGGGGAGGTGCCACTCCCTTCACTGACATGGAAAAGAACAAAAGAAAGGTTGGGGATCATGACCATGTATCTTGGAGGAGACCCTGAGGCTTATCCCTTGCAGCACTGGCTCTAACCAGGTGCCATGAGCTCCTCCAGACCCAAAAGAAGAAATAAATGAGGGATCCCCTCCTGAGGGGGAAGCTGACAAGAACATACAAGAGCACACTCATTGTCCAGTATGGGGGAGTTGAGGCACATGAGGAGACCAGGAGAGGCTCCATGTAGAGGAAGTCCCTGGGCTGTATCCTAAAGGGAGAGGTCCTAGGAGGAATGTGAGGAGGGAGGACACCCAGGAATGAGCATGGAAGCAGGAGACGTGAGAGGAGGCCAGGCATCTGGCAGAGTGCAGGAGGGGGCATCATACAACGAGGCTGAAAGGAAAGGATGCTAATATTAATTAAGGTGGGACCTTTTTACTGTTTTCTATTTTAGCACTTACTTAGTCAAGTGCCCTTGATGAGTCTAGTCTTTGTTTATTTAATTAAATCAGGAGTCTTGGATGACCTCCTTGCCTCAAAGGAAAGCCTAGACCATGTGTATTTAAGAAGCATGTTTGTGATGCTTTTAGGTCAGGTGGGTGAGTTGCATGTGTGACTCACCTTTGACCCTGAACAAGATATATAAAACAAGAGGTTGGCGTTCTCCCTTGGGGGCTCTCATTTATGGAGGAGTGTTGAGGTGGAGATTCTGGGCAAGCTGTTGTTAAGAGCTCCCCAGCCCATGAAACCAGATGTTGATGCTTTCCTGGTAACTATGAATTGTGATTTGGTCTGTTTATATTGTGTATGTTTGTAATTTGTTCGTATTTGCTGAAGTTAAGGTTTCTGGCTTTTCCTCCTGAACTAAGTGAATGATATTTGTATGTTGGATTAAAGTAAGATTAATGTTACTTTCCTTAGTAAAGCAGATCGAAAGAACCTGTGCAGGCAGCATTCTTGTTGCTGGGCCTGTGTTGGTCTTTCACCCCCAGAACAGCTGCCAGCTGAATTGTTGCTGTGGAAGGGAGGAAGAGGAGAACCTAGAACTTCAGGTTAGATTTAGGATTAGGCAACAGGAAGTCAAGTCAAGTGAGCTGGCATTTATTAGGTACCTTCTGTGTGCCAGGCACTGTGTTGTGTGCGAGGGAGACAAAGAAAGGGAGAAAAAAATCCCTGATCTCAGGAAGCTAATGGGGGATGGAGGATAGGACAAGTCACTAGGTTTTATCGGGCAGAGAAATGACATGGTCAGATTGTGGTTAAGGAAAATCACTTCAGATACTACATGCAGGGACTACAGTTGGGGGGCTTCATCCATGAGCCAGATGAGGGGGGATGGGGGCCTGGACTAGGGTGGTCACTATGTGAGGGGAGGGAAGATGTTATTGAGGGAGAAGGAACAAGTCTTAGTACATGAGTAGACCAGTGGGGTGGGGCAGAGGGAGGAGCCTGGGGCAATGCTGAGGTTGGAACCTGGGACACCAGAAGGATGTGATACCTTTCCCAGAAATAGTGAAGTTTGGAAAGGGGCTTATGGGACGGGGAAGCTTATTATCCTACTTTGAGACACGTGGAGTTTGAGACACTCTAGCCATCCAGAAAGCAATTGGTGATGGAGGATTAAATCTTGGGAGAGAGCCGATAATTAAATCCACAGTAATTAATGAGGTTTCCAAGAACGGGTAGCAAGAGGAGAGTAGGGCACCCCCTGGGGGACAACACAGGTAGGGGATATGACTTGGACGAGGAACCAGCAGAGATTGTGAAGGTGCAGATAGGTAAGAAGGAGAATCAGGAAAGGCTGGAGGACTAGAAGAGCATGTTCAGCACCTTCAAATGCAGCAGGTGGGGTGAGGAAGATTAGGACTGAGCAAAGACCATCAGATCCAGCAATGAAAGGACCACTGGTAACCTTGGAGAGGGTTATTTCAGTCAACTGATGAGGCTGGAAGCCACACTCCAAAAGACTGAGGTATGTGTAAGAGGAGAGGCTTTGAACATAGACTGCTTTTCCTAGAAATTTGACTGATAAAGGGAGCAGAGATATAGAATGAGAGCTAGGGGGATTGTAGGGTCTAATGACTTTTTAAATGTTTTATTTTTCTCAATCACATATAAAAACAATTTTAATATTCATTTTCTAAATATTTTTTGAGTTCCAAGTTCCCTCCCTCCCCTCCCCCCTCCTTGAAAAGGCAAGCAATTTGATATAGATTATATATGTGCAGTCATGATAAAACATATTTCCATATCAGTCACATTGCAAAAGAGAATCCAGACCAAAACAAAAAAAGAAAAGGAAAGAAAATGAAAAACAGTGTGCTTCAATTTGCATTCAGACTCTATTAATTCTTTCTCTGGAAGTGCATAGCATTTTTCATCATGAGTCCTTGGGAATTGTCTTGAATCAGTGAATTGCTGAGAACAGCTAAATCATTCACAGTTGATCATTGTATAATATTGCTGTTACTGTATACAGTGTTCTCCTGATTCTGCTCATTTCACTTTGCATCAGTTCATGTAAGTCTTTCCAAACTTTTTCTGAGAGCATCCTGCTTGTCATTTCTTAGAGCACATTAATATTCCATCACAATCACATACCACAGCTTTTTTAGCCATTCCCCAATGATGGGCATCTCCTCAATTTCCAATTCTTTGCCATCACACAAAATAATGACTTTCAAGGAAGGAAGAGACTTCGGGATGTTTGAAGTCAATAGGGAAGGAACTAGTAAGTCGAGAAAGGTTGAAGAGAGGAGGTGTTCCCCATGTCTATGTGCAGTCCACCCATGTCCCCTATACATATGTCCCATCACAGAGGATCGCTGCGCTCATCCAGTCTTCCCACTGGGGATGTGGGTATTTGTGGAAATCAGTACCTCAGGTTTGTGGGGAAAATGCTCTATTATTTTCTTTATATTTTCTTAAATGTCTTTCCTTGGAACACATTTTATCCTCTGGCTAGCTATTAAAAGCAAACACATGAGCCCATAAGCTCTGGGTTTGGGTGCACATAGGCCTACAGAGTACTTTTCTGGGGTCCCAGGAGAAGGCATCCCAGGTATTAAAAATATAATAAAACTGATATTCTCATGTTTCGCTAGTGTCTAAGCAAGTAAAACGTTTTCTCTACAACAATCCTGTCAGTTTTTATGAGGATCTCCATTTTACAGAGAAGGAAACTGAGTCTCAGAGAGGGTAACTTGGCCAGGATCTCACACAGCTGGTCTATGCCAGCACCACAATAGCATGCGGGCTCCCTGACATACTTGTGGAGCCCAGTTATCCCTAGAGGTGGTAGAATGAGGCAGAGGAAACACGTTTCCATCAGACAGAGGGGGCTCATTCTCCACCAGGCTCCAGGGAGGAGGAATTCAGTATCTCCAGGGCACAGAAGCCATGTAGCCCTAAGGAGCAGCTCTACCCCAAAGGCATTGCTTGTGTCCTCCCCTCCACTGGACCCCAGATCCATCGCACACAGCTGCACATGCAACCCCCGGAGCTGGACATGGCACACCTGCTTCAAATAATACATCTCCCCCATACCAGCCCAATTCTCAGGGCCCCTCTTAATGATTTTAAAATGCTGGTATTAACTCGGCCTGTTTGACGGGGTTTTATGGAAGCAGCAAAGTCCATTTGGTCCCTGTTTAATAGAATCTCAATAAAACAGCTGGGAAATAGCAGGCTGGGAAGGGGAAGAGGCATTCAAATCCACCATTTCCCCCTTGCTGTAATAACGAGTGAGCTCGATAATAAGACAGATCAGAATTTTTTTTCAATTATATTATAAAGTTTTCCATTTGAAAACAATTAAGATGTGCTTTCAGCCCAGAATTACCTGACTATCTGCTTTAGATGGGGGCCTGACGTTTTTATTGGTAATCTGAGTTACAACACGTCCATGTCCGTGCCCAGTGATTGGGTCCTGAACTCATTGCCAACTCTTTACGGCTTTATGGGAAAGTACAGTATTTAAACTTCCTTTAAATTCATGAGCTGCCCCTGCTCCTGAAAAAAGGATCTGGGAATGTCTAAACCAAGCAGAGCTGGAGCTGGTGTTTATTTAAAAAATATCTGCTTTGTCCTTTGTGGGATAACATAAAGAAGTCGCCTGACATTTTAAAGAGTTTGTTCTTTACACGTGTGTCAAACACCCAGAGAACCTAACTATTCTGGGGATGAAAAACTGCTTAAGGCCATTAGCAGAGGCCACAGCACAGGGTCCAGGGACTGTCCAAGACAACACCCCACTGAGCCTAAAGCCTGATTCCCAGGGATCACCCGAATCCCTTTGTATTGGAGGCATTAGGTTGGGACACCTAGATTGGGGAAGATGATCAAAGAATCCCATAATATCAAGTCTGGATGATGGACTGGGGGCATCTAATCAAGTGCACCCCCAGGCTATGTTTGAAGCCTGTCCAGAGCAGAATGACCCCAATGCCTTCCGGGCAACTCAGGCCACTTCTGGGGAGGTCTCCTTCACAGTGAGTTTCTCCTAAAATCAAGATGGGATCTATCTCTTTGTAACTTCTGCTCCTTGTTCCTCTTTCCACCTTTTACCTCCAGGTGGAAAAACACCAAACCCTCTTCCATAGGATGGCCCTTCAAATACTTGAAGATAATAGTCCTATCCTTCCCCCATCTCGTGTTCTTCAAGCTAAATATCCCAGATTCTTTCAACCTGTCCATGTTTTAGCATTATCTCAAGGCCTTTTCCATCCAGGACAATTGCTGTTGTCATTCCCTCACTGGTATGTTGTTTTCTTGGTTCTGTCAACTTCACTTAGCATCCATTCATATAAGTCCTCCCATTCTTCTCTATATTACCCTTATTCATTATTTCTTGCAGTGAAGTGATAGTACATTAAATTTATGTAATCCAGTTTTATTGAACTGCTACCTAATTGAGGGGGCATCTACTTTGTTTCCAGTTTTTTGCCAATTAAAAATATTTCTATAATGGCGTACAAGAGATTTTTCTTACCTTTTGTTAGGATTAGGATATTCGGGTCCAAAAGTATCAACATTTTAGCCACTTTCTTCTCATAATTCCAAATTGCTTTCTAAAATTGTTAGGTCCATTAAAAGCTCTACCACCAGTGTGTTAGCATCCCTTTCTTTCCAGGATTCCACCCAACATTGACTATTCCCATTTTTTGTCATCCTTTCCCTAGTTTCTCATCTGAGCTCCAGCCCTGAATCAAGAACTATCTACTGACCATCTTTAACTGGATGTCCCCAAAGCATTTCAAACTCAACACATCCAAAACTGAACTAAATTTTTCTCTCTTCTCCACCCCAACCCCACCCTTCCTCTGACTTTCCCTGTTACCACTAAGGGCAATACTATCCTCTAGTCACTCAGGCTCGCAACCTCAGCATTATCAAACCATGAATCATTTTGCAAGAATTTATTAGGCACTTATCATGTACCAGGTGCTTTGCCATGCTACACGCAGATACAGAGATAAAATCCAAACAATCCCTACCTTCAAGAAGCCTCCGCTCCTATGGGGCTAGTACTAAGCATGTTATCATCTATCTGCCCGATGTCATGGTCCTCTTCGAGAATGAAGGACAAAGCACAACCATGATACCACACAACCACACAACCACACATACACACTCGCACACACACTCACACACACACACACACACACACACACACACACACCAGAAGATCTTAAATGTACCAAATAAGAAATATAAGGTGACCATTAAAATCAATTATTTTGAAATACAATTATCAAAATATCAAAGCAGTAAGTTCACAGACCCCTGCTTTAGGGGAATCTTTTCTCCTACACACCTAACAAATGGTCATGTACTCTCTCCTGTGAAAATTCCTAAGAGCAAGAATCCACAATCTGAGTTCGAATCCAGCCTCCGATACTTACTAGTGATGTGTCCCTTGTCAATTCACTTCACTGCTATTTGCCTTAGTTTCCTCATCTGTAAAACAGGGATAATAATAGCACCTATTCAATAGAGTTGTTATGAGGATCAAATGAGAGGCAATTTGTAAAGTGCAGATCCTAAAGCAGTATGTAAATTCTAGAGTTTATCGTCATCCCCATCATCATTGTTGTGCTGGTGGCTGTTGTTACGGGGGAGGAGGAAAACACTACGTGGATAAACACATATCAGATATGTGTACAAATAAATGTTGGGTCATCTAGGGGATGGGGGTGGGGCTCTCACAACTGGAAGTCTCATGAAAGCTTCCTCGTGAAAAGGGGCCCTCAGTCTGAGCCTTGGAGGGAGCTAGAGATTCCACAAAGCAAAGACAAGGCCTAAAATTCCAGGCCAAAGTGAGACAAGGAATGTGGTGGATGGGGAGCAGCAAGTGGAAGGAAAGGGAAGTCCATCTGGAAAGAAAGAGTGAAGTCTTCTTGTGAAGGGCTTTGCAACCCTATCAGAGGATATGTAGCTTATCCTGAAGGCAGTAAGGAGTTACTGAGGCTTCCAGAGACATGATCATCCCTGAGCTTGAGGAATACTGCTCTGGCAACTGGGTAGAGGTTGGGTCAAGGGCAGCTAACTAGTGCCATAGTGCATAACACACTGGGCTTGGGATCCAGAAGAATCATCATCCTGAGTTCAAATCTGGCCTCAGACACTTACAAGCTGTGTGACCCTGGGTGGGTCACTTTACCCTGTTTATCTCAGTTCTTCTTCTGTAAAATGAGTTGGACAAACCACTCCAGTATCTCTGCTAAAAAAACCTCCAATTGGGGTCATGGAGAGTCAGATACAACTGAAAAATGACTCAGAGGATGGGTTACAGGAGTAAGAAACTGGACTCTAGGAGACAATTCCAAGTGTTAGGGTGGTCTGGCCAGAAGGTGATAAGGCTCTGAACTAGGATGATGGTTGTGAGACTGGAGAACAGGAGACACACGTAAGCAATGCCGTGGAGGTGTAATTGATGAAATTTGGCAAGGGATAGGGAAAAGTGGGGCAAGGGAAGGTGAGGAGCCGAGAATGATGCTGAGGTTGCGAAACTGGATGAGTGGGAAAATAGGGGTGCCCTTAGCAGATCCTGGGAAGTTCAGAAGAGAGGTGGATTTGAGGGGAAGATGATGAGTCCTGTCTGAGCACATTGAGTCTGAGATGCCTGTGGTGATCTCCAGAAGGAAGAACCAGGACTACAGCCCATTAAGAAGGTGAGGAAGAAAGTGATGTCAGTGGAGATAACAGAGTCATCTCCATAGAGATGGATGCTGCAATCATGAGAGCTGATGAAGTCACCAAGAGAAAACACACAGAGAGGAGACAGAAAAGATTCTAGGAAGAGACTTTAGGAAACATCCACATATGGGGCAGTGGTACAAAAATCCAGAAAGAGAGAAGGGGTGAGAGGTCACCATGAATTATTGAGAAATCAGCATTGATTGACTCAGGAAATGGAGTTGGGATGGGAGCTGCCAATGGCTGCCAAGGAATGGTCCTCCAGGACCTGCTTTAATGAATAAGGAAGCTGACTTTGTTTGCAAATAGGGCCTTAAAGATAGCTCACTGTCAATGGGATGTGCATCCCAGGGAAATCTGGCTTCAGTTGAGTTCCCTGACAAGCCCAGATGCTGTCTGCCTGGGCTCCAAGCTTCAGGAAACTCCATCTGCTGGCAGTCCTTGACTAGTCCTTCCAGCAGCTGTTTCTAAAGAACTTCCTATGCTCAGTGCTGGGGATGTCTTTGACCAGCTCAGGCTCCACCTGAGGTCACAGCTGCATCATTGGACCCTTCCAGCAGTCATTGCAGAAGAGCTCTGATTGGCTAAGTGGTTCTGCTGGGGAGATGCTACCAGCAGTGAAGCCGGTCTGCTTGGTCCTCCCAACCCTGTATCCAGAACTTTACCATGGGTTCTTCTATGCCCAGTCCTCTTCCTCTCTCAGCACTTGCTCTGTAGATCAGCACGTGATGTTCCTTGTCCCAATCTTCCTCCACCTAGACTGTGTGACGTTGGGAACTTGACAAGTTCAGAAGATCCCCAGAGGCAAAATATTTCCTACCCTGTAAGACTGGGAGATGGGTCCATCAACCAGACCAGAAAGGAACTGAGCAATCAGTTATTGACGAATGCTGGCAGATGCTGCTTTAGGTCCAAGTCTGCAACACCCCCCACCAAGAGCCAAGGCATGAAGAGGGCAGGGGGAGCCCCTAGTTTGGGGGCCTCTTCTACTTTGGTTCTTTTTTATGGAAAACATTTCCATATTAGTTATTTTGTACGAGAAGACATGAATACAAAGAAAAAAATGAAAGAAAGTAAAAAATGTCATGCTTCAGTCTATTCAATCAATATCAGTTCTTTCTCTGGAGATGGAAACATGCTTCATCATTAGTCCTTTGGGATTGTCTTGGATCATTGTATTACCGAGAATAGCTAATTCATTCCCAGGTCTTCATCAAACAATATTGCTGTTATTGCATACAACATCCTCCTGGTTTTCCTCACCTTACTTTGCAGCATTTCATGAAAGTCCAGGTTTTTTCTGAACTCATCCTGCTTGTCATTTCTCATACAATAATATTTCATTACAGTCATATACCATAGCCTGTTTAGCCATTCCCCAATAGTTGGACATCCCATTGATTTCCAATTCTAAGTTACCACAAAAAGAGCTGCTATAAATATTTTTGTACAAGCGTGTCCTTTTCTACTTTTTTTGGATGTCTTTGGGATATAGACCTTGTATCTACTTTGGTTCTTGCTGTATCTTGTCAGGAGAAATCTCTTTGGAAAAGCATAATGATGTTAATTAATGTTATTAATTCACCAAAGAGAGGATACCAATGGATTGTTATATTGAGGCACCAATCACTAGTGATGATATTTTGGTGGGGCACTATATGACAGCCTCCAGATGATAACATTAGAACCCCATCACTGTCAAAGGCACCCCAAGAAAGGGACATTTGCCCAGCTCTGCTCTGGGGACTTGACCTGCTGATGGGCATATAGGATGGGAGAGGAAGCCCAGAGCCTTGCAATTGATATGAAAAAGATCTGTCAGTCTTAAAAAAAGAAAGCTTGAAATTTTGGGTCATTATAATGAAATGGCATCAAGAAACAGAATTCATTAAAGGAGGATCAGTCCAGTGCTAGTCTTCTGTGCTCTGGTCTTAACACAACTGGGATAATGTGATAAGCTCTGGGAACCACATGTCAGAGAGGAGATGAACAAGATGGCAAACATCGAGAGAAGAATGACCAAAGGGGTGAAGGTCCCTGAGCTCCTTCCAAAGAAGAATTCACTGAAAAAAGTGGACCTAGTTAGTCTAGAAAAGAGAAGACTTCACATGGACTTGAGAATTGTCTTCAAGCTTTCTCAGGCCTGAAAAGAGGAAGGATTAGACTTGTTCTGATTGAACCCAGAGGGAAGAGTCCTGAGCAAGGGAGAGGAACTTTAACAAAGCACTTTTAGGCTTGAGAGCAGGAGGGAGGGAAAGAACAAAGGAAGGAAGGGAAAGGAAAATAAAAGGTAGGGAAAGAGTGATAAAGGCATTTATTAAAAACATAAATATATATACTTATAAGTGTAAGAACAGATAGATAGATAGATAGATAGATAGATAGATAGATAGATAGATAGATAGATGGAAAGATGGATGGTTGGTTGTTTTCTTTCATTCTTGAAGAAGACCAAAATGACATCACTATGTTGAGGTCAAGGTACAACGTGTCCAACTGTGGCTGGTCAGATGAATATGAGCTTGGAAGGCTCTACTGCATGTCGGGCACAAATAGTGCACATGCATTTGGGGTGAAGTTATCTCTAAATTTGCACATCTCACATTTCTTTTGAAGTATTGCAACTCTGCTTTGCTTATAGAGTACAGCTCCTTCTTTGACACTAGCACACCATGCTAGGCAGTCCCATGCCAGCGTCTCCAATATCTCACAATTGATTCCAGAGTTCTTCGGATACACCTTAAGAGTGTCCGTTTTTGCTTCTTCTGACTACTTTTGTGAGCACTTGCCCTGGGTGAGTTCTCCATAAAACAGTCTTGTTGGCAAGTGTACATTTTGCATTCGAACAACATGGCCAGCCCATTGAAGTTACACTCTCTGCAATAGAGTTTGAATGCTTGGCAATTCATCCAGGCAAAGACCTCAGTGACTGATATCTTATTCTTCCAGGTGATCTTTGGGATCTTTCTATGACAATTTAGATGGAAGTGACTCAGTTTCCTGGAATGGCTCTTGCATACTATCCAGGTTTGACAGGCATACAACAATGAGGTCAGCACAAAGGCTCTGTAAACCTTCAGTTTGGTAGTCAGTCTAATGAGTCTTCTCTCCCACATTTTTCTTCAGAGCCTCCCAAACACTGAGCTAGCTCTGGCAATGCATGGATCAACCTCATTATCGATGTATGCATTCCTAGAAAGTACTCTCCAAGGTAAGTGAACTTATCCATAGCATCTGAAACTTCTCCATTTGCTGTAACTGATGGGTCCATGTATGGATAGCTGGCTGACAGAGCACCTGTGCCTTCTTGATGTTGTTCGTCAGGTTAAAATTAGCACAAACAGCAGAGAATCAATCCATGCTTTGTTGCATCTCAGCTTCAGAGGCTGCATTGAGTGTACAATCACTTGTGAACAAAAAGTGATGCATCTTTCTCCGCTTTAGCCGTGGCTCGTAGCCTCTTCGATTTAACTGATTTGCCATCAGTGTGGCAGCTGACCCTGATGACGTTTGCATCCTTGTTGAAGGTGTCTGAAAACATCATTGTAAAAAGTGTGGGAACAAGCACTCAGTCCTGCTTCACTCCATTGACTGGGAAAGCATTGTTTATTATCTAGGACCTGGGCAAGCATGCCATCATGGAACTGATGGACAAGACCGATGAACTTCTCCAGACAACCAAATTTTGCCATGATTTTCCACATGACTGACAGTATCAGAGGCCTTAGTCTGATCGGTTGTCTTTGTTCTGCTCTTGGAAATTCTCCTGGAGTTGCTGGGCAGCAAACACTATATCAATGGTTTCTCAGCTCTTTCTGAAGCCATGCTAATTCTCAGGTAAATGACTATCCTACAGGTAAAAGATTAGCCTATTAAGAAGGACTCTGGCAAGAATCTTGCCAGCAATAACTAAGAACGAGAGAGAGAAAAAGAGAGAGAGAGGGAGAGAGAGGGGGCGGGAGAGAGAGAGAGAGAGAGAGAGAGAGAGAGAGAGAGAGAGAGAGACCATCCCTCTCTGTGATTGTCATAAGACAATCTATTCTCTTATTCTCTTTACCTTTAGAGAGACAATGGAGACATCCTTGAGCTCCTGGGGCTTAACCTCTTCTTGCCACATAACTCAGAAAATTTCAGTCAGCTTCTGTATGAGCAGTCAACCCCCTGCCCTGTAAATCTAAGCTAGAATAGAATAAGCACCAGGCATTTTGCCACGTGAGAGGGACCTAATGGCATTCAAAACCACTTCTTCTGTTGGAAATCTGGCTAAAGAGAGATTGATTTCAATCTGAGCTATATGGTCAGTGGTTTTAGCATTGATGATGGTCTGTTGAGAACAATATGGAAGTGTTCAGCCCATCTCTCTAGGATCATGTTCTTATCACTAATCGTTGTGGCTCCATCACCACTGAGTAGTTCTTTGGCCCATAAATAGCCTTCAGGCCACCATAAAAGCTCTTTGCATTGTTACTATCAGCATAAAACTGGATTTCATCTGCCTTCTTACTGAGCCAAGAATCCTGCATTTCTCTAAGTTTTGTTTGTACTTTACTGTTTTATTTATTTAATTGTACTTTACTTTTGATGGAGTTAAAAGCTGCCTTCTTAGAGAGGATGAACTATCCTGGTAAACCCTGTGGAGTTCTTGTTTTTCATTTTGCAGCTTCTGAATTTCCCCATCATGTTTGTCAAACTAATGTTAATGTTTGGGAGTGTTCTTGCCTAGATGAGTAAATGCAGTGCTGTACACCCCTCCTTTTGTGCTCCACTGTTGCCAATTGTGTGCTGGCTCAGCTTTCCCTCCAAATTAGCAACAAATTGTTCCTGCTTGAAGAAGTCCTCTAATATGTTGACATTGTGGGGTTTTTTAAACTTTTTTTAACTTAATATTTTATTTTTCCCAAATTACATGTAAAAATAATTTTGAACTTTCACTTAAAAATTTGAGTTCCAAATTCTATCTCTCCAAATTCTCTCTCTCTTCCCTCCCTCATTAAAAAGGAAACAATTAAATTTAGGTTAGTCATATTGTGAAAGAAAACACATACACACACAAAATTTAAAAAATAAAGAAAAAATGTTCTTCAATCTGCATTCATATTCTACAAGTTATTTCTATGGGAGATAGTATCTCTCATCATAAATCCTTCAGAACTGTCTTAAACCATTGTATTTCTGAGAATAGTTAAGTCATTCACAGTTGAACATCATGCAATATTGCTGTTGCTATATACAATGTTGTCCTAGTTCCACTCATTTCACTTTGAATCAATTCATGTACATCTTTCCAGGTCTTTCTGAGAGCATCCTGGTCATTATTTCTTAGAGCACAATAATATTCTATTACAATCATATACAACAATTTATTCAGTCACTCTCCAATTGATGGACATCTCCTAAATTTCTAATTCTTTGCCACCAGCAAAATAGCTGCTCTAAATATTTTTGTAGATTTGGGTCCTTTTCCTTTTTGTGTTTTATCTCTTTGAGACATAGGTCTAGTAGTGATATTGCTTGGTCAAAGGGTATGAACAGTTTTATAGCCCTTTGGGCATAGTTGCAAATTGCTCTACTGAATGGTTGACTCAGCATACAACTTCACCAACGGTGCATTAATTTCTCAATTTTCCCACATCCCCTCCAACAATTATCATTTTCCTTTTCTCTCATATCAGCCAATCTTATAGATGTGCTGTGGTACCTCAGAGTTGTTTTAATTTGCATTTCTCTAATCAATAGAGAGTCAGAGCATTCTTTCATATGACTATAGATAGCTTTGATTTCTTTGTCTGAAAACTACCTGTTCATATCCTTTGACCACTCATTAATTGAGGAATGGCTTTAATTTCCATAATTTTTTATTCAATTCTCCATATATTTGAGAAATGAGGTCTTCGTTTCTATTTTTTGAGGGTCATAAATTGACATTTATTATTTAAGTTCAAGAACAGGTTACGGATGGGGTGTGGGGCACATTAGAACATAGTCCAAGGTGGAGCCCTAGGGGAGAGGCAGGAGGAAGGAGACAGGGAGACAAGAGCCTCTTATCTGTGTCTACTCTAGACAGGGTTGATCCTGATTTCTGAACTTTGGTCAAGGGCACACAATGAAGCAATGAATTTCTAGTAGGTTTAGGAAAACATCAAGGGGTGGCCAACGTTACACGTCCAACCCAAGGTGGGGGCTAGGATTCTCCTTGGATCAGCAGCCCCACTTCCCTTTATGGAACTGAAGCATAGAAGTTTGATAATTCCCATCCCACCATTTGGGCTCTTACGAAACATTTTTGTAGTTAAAGTCTTAGTGCTAAAGAATTCTTTCATCGCCTCTCTAAATTCTTGTACTTTGCCTCTAGTTTCTTTGAATATGCATCCAGTTTGTAAGCCGCCTGCTCAAGAGCTGCTACTTGCTCCTCAGTTAAAGTGATCTGATCCAGATAAGGCTGAAGTGCTGCAGATTTCTGATTTAAGTCTTTTAGGTTTCCACTCATGTTTACTGCAATAGCTTTCATTTCTAGATATTTTAAGTTAGTCAGTTTGTTCATATTTTCCAGAAGTTTATATTCTTCACTGGTAGCTGTCAGCTCGCCAGTCAGGTATGTGGACATTTTGGAGAACATGTCCTGGCACAGCCCCATGATGTTTGCCTCTGCTGGCTCCATGGCCTCCTCGGCCATTTCCACCATGCATCATTTAGGCCAGGGAAGGGAGATAGGAGAACGGATAGAGGGAAGGAGAGGGATGGGCAAGGGGGGGAAGAAGCGGAGGGAGAGGGGAAAGGAGGGGAGGGGAGGGGAGAGAAAGGGAAAGGAGAGGGAAGAAAAAGGGAAGGAATGAAATGATGTCTTTATCGGAAAAACTTGCAGTAAAAAATGTTCAGTTATGCTTACTATGTATTTCCCTCCATCTTATTTTGTCCCTGCTGATCTTAATCTAATCTCTCTCTCCTTTTCACTCTATCCATTGTCAAAAGTGTTTTGCTTCTGATTTTTACCTCCCCCAATCCACCTTTCCTTTTACCACTCCCACCCCTACTCTTATCCTTTTCCCCTCCTACTTTCTTGTGTGTTAAGATAGATTTCTGTACCTGAGTGTGTATGCTATTCTCTCTTTCAATCAGTTCTGATGAGTAAGGTTCATGTG
>CM053625.1:325507289-325530278 GCA_028646595.1 Phalanger gymnotis | reverse complement strand
TCTCTCTCTCTCTCTCTCTCTCTCTCTCTCTCTCTCTCTCTCTCTCTCTCTCTCTCTCTCCCTCCCTCCATCTCTCTCTCTGCTCCCCCCTCCCTCCCCTCTTCTTCTCTCTCCTCCCCTGTCCTCTCCTCTCCTCTCTTCTTCCCCCTTCCTCTCCCCTTCCCTCCTCTCCTCTTCTTTTTAGCATACTGTCAGAACATGTGACCTAGGAAACGAGTCCCCTGAAGTCATTTTCCATCTCCAAGAAAAAGTCTGGCCCAAAGCACACTTTGTCCCATGTCGCAGTTGCCCAGACTCACAAACTATAGCATTAAAGCTGGGGTGGTGGTGGTGGTCATACAAGCCTCTCAGGACCCGAATGACCCCAGCTGTTAGATGGAGAGCAGGACTTGTCCGACCCACTCATTTTACATCAGAGGAAACAGAGACTTGTGCGAGACCGCAGTGGAAGCAAGGAGCAGACCCGGTCCTCGGGTTTCAGATCCAGGATACTCCATTGCCCTCATTCCATGGAGAACGACATACGTCGCCACTGTCCAGAACTGGGCATCATGGAGGTGGGAGTGGGTGGGGGAATCCTGCCTCCACTTACTTAATCTTGCTTCATTTTGGGCTGCTGGTGGAACAGTGGATAGAGTGGAATCAAGAAGACTAGAGTTCAAATTCAGCCTCAGACACTTATTGACTATGTGACCCTGGCTAAGTCACTTAGTGTCTGTTTGCCTCAGTTTCCACAACTGTAAAATGGGAATGATAACAGCACCTAGTTTGCAATGCTGTTGTGAGGATCAAATGAGACAATATTTATAAAGTGCTTATCACAGTGTTTGGCACTTTAATTAAATTGACATTTTATTCATTCTTTGACCCACTCATTCTTTAGGATAAGCTTTTAATAAATAAATATAATAATACATTTTATGTTGTATTATATTTACATTATATTATGACACATCATATATCATAACATCATATATTATATAATATACTATAATGTATAATGATATATTACATTCATATATTATATAATTATAATAATTTTAAATTCATTTTTAATCCATGCTTCCAATGCCTTTTATTGAATGTAATTTTTATTGCATCATGGTCTTCAAAGGGTGCATTTACCATTTCTCCTTTTTTTTGCATTTGTTTCCGATGTTTTTATGCCCTGATGCATAGTAAAATTTTGGACCCATGTACAGCTGAGAAAAAGGTTCACTCCTTTCTATTTAGATTTAGTTTTCTCCAGAAGTCTACTATATTTAACGTTTCTAAAATATTATTCATCTCTTTAACTTTTTTTTCTTATTTTAAACTGGTTAGATTCATCTAGTACTGAGAGCAGCAAATTGAGTTCCTCCACTAATACAGTTTTACTGTCTGTTTCCTTCTGTAATTTGTTTAATTTTCAATTATTTTAAGAATTTGAAGTGTTTGGTGCATATATGTTTAATATTAACATTACTTCATTGTCTATTATTGTCGATGTTGTTTAGTCATTTCCATCATGTTCAACTCTTTGGGACCCGACTTGGGATTTTTTGGCAAAGGAACTGAAATGGTTTACCTTTTCCTCTCCAACTCCTCTTACAGATGAAGAAACTGAGGCAAAAAAGGTTAAGTGGCTTCCTCAGGGTCACACAGCTAGTGAGTGTCAGGAACTCAGGAAGATGTCTTCCTGACTTTATGCCTGGTGCTCTGTACACTGCACCACCCAGCTTACCTATTTTCTGATATCTTTTAGCAAAATGTAACTTCTCTGATTACCTCATTAGATATGTTTTCATTTTTGCTTTGTCTGAGATCATAATTAGTTCTCCTGTTTTTTTTTTATGCTTCAGCTGAAGCCTAAAAGATTCTGCTCCAGCTCCTCATCTTAACTATGTGTGTGTGCTTCTGTTTCAAGTGCCCTTCTTATAAATAACAGATTGCTGGATTTGGGTTTCAAGGTCATTCTTCTACTCCTCCATTTTATGGAGGAGTTCATCTCATTCACAGTCACAGTTGTATATTTTCCTCCATTCTATTTTCTTTTTTTTTAACCCTGTTTCTCTTTTAAAATTCTGTTTTGCTTCTGACTATTGCCTCCCTTATTCTCCCCCTACCCTTTCCCTTAGCCCCTTCCCTTCTTACTTCCTGGTTGGGTAAAATTGGTTTCTTTGGCCAGATAAGTGTGTATGTATACATATATATGTATATATGTATATATGTATGTGTATATATCTATATATACACATGTACATACATAGATGTATAAATGCACACATATACTTGTTTATATGTATACATATACACACATATATATAAATGTATACATGTGTCTAAAGGTGTCTGTGTATTCTTCTTTTTTTGAACAAGTTCAGAAGCGTATTGTTCACTTCCCCTCTCCCTCCCACATTGTAAAACTCTTCCTTGTATGCCTCTCCTATGTGAGACAATTATCCACATTCTCCCTCTCCCTTCCACCTTTTCCCAGCACATCCCTCTTTCTCATCCGTCCATTTTTGTTTTAAGATCATCTCAACATAATAGACTCACACTTATATGCTCTAAGTAGATTCCTTCTAACTTCCTTAATGAGGATAAAGTTCTTTGGGGGTTACATATATCATCTTCCCTTTGGGAATGTAAACAGTTTAACCTTAGTAAGATCCTCATGATTTCTCCCTCACGTTTACTGTTTTTATGCCTCTCTCGAGGCTTATTTTGAATTTCAAATTTTCTATTCAACTCTGGTCTTTTCATTATATTCTTGAAAATCCACTCTTTCAATAAATATCCATTTCCCCCCACAGAATTATAAACAGTTTTTCTGGGTACATTATTCTTGGTTGTAATCCTAGCTCCCTTGCCTTCTGGAATATTATATTCTGAGCACTCTGCTCCTTTATAAGGGTAGCTGCTAAATCTTGTATGATACTGACTGTGGCTCCATGATATTTGAGTGGTTTCTTTATGGCTGCTTGAAGTGTTAGCTCCTTGACCCAGGAGCTCTGGAACTTGATTATATTATTAGAAATTTTCATTTTGAGATCTTCAAGATATTGGGGATGTTTTCTTTATACTTTTAAGAAAATATGATGTCTATTCTCTTTTTTTATCATGGCTTTAAGGTAGTCAAACAATTCTTAAATTATTTCTCCTCAATCTATTTTCCAGGTTAGTTGTTTTCTGATGAGATATTTCACATTTTATTTATTTATTTTTCATTCTTTTGACTTTGTTTTATTTTTTCTCGATGTTTAATGGAGTCATTAGCCTCTATTTAACCAATTATAATTTTTAAAGAATTATTTTCTTCATAGAGGTTTTTTTTAGACTCTTTATATTTGGCTAATTCTGCTTTTTTTAGGTGTTATTTTCTTCAGTATTTTTTCTGCCTCTTTCACCAAGCTGTTCATTCTCTTTTCATAATTTTCTTGCATTTCTTTCATTTCTTTTTCTAATTTTTCCTCTACTCCTCTTATTTTATTTTTAAAATCATTTTAAATCTTCTAGAATTCTTTTTGGGTGTATGTGCTGTTTGCATTTTTCTTTGAGGCTTTGTTTATAGTTGTTTTCATGTCATTGTCTTTTTCTAGTTTGTGTGTTGATCTTTGTCCCCAAAGTAACTTTTTTATGGTCAGGTTTTTTTTTATTGCTTGCTCATTTTTCCCACGTACTTCTTGACCTTGAACTCCATGTTAAATAGGCTCTACTCACTGTGGGGAATGGGAGGGGGGTAGGTGAGGACTATCCAAGCTTTTTCACCCTGCTGTTTTCAGAGCTAGTTCTGGGGACCTGTAAGTTCTTGGTGCTTTTAGGGTGGTGTGATCCTAGGAGAGGTGTGGTCACTGCTCTCCAGATCTATGCTCTTGTCTTTATCAAGAAAGAGCCTCTGCTCCCTTGTGACCTTGTGACTGACTGCAAGCACTCCTTTTTGCCCTGGAACTGTGACCTGGAACTAGGCATGGGGAATGGTGATGCCTTAGGGCTCTTGGTTTTCTGTCCAGTGTCCCAAAGAATTCCCTGTCATGTCATTCCAACCAGGTGTCTCATCTCCTTTCTGTCTCTGGGCAGTGAGAACTCCTGATACTGCTGCTGCTATTGCCCCCAATGGGCTGTGCTGGGTTCTCAGCCAGGCTCTATGCCAGCATCACAAACCTCTCTTTCCATCCTTCTCAATGGTCCTGGACTGGTTCGGAGTTCAATTTCACCCATTAGTTTAAAGTTGGTTAGAGGGAATATTGGTAGGTTTTGGCTGGGAAGCTTCCCCTCCTCTATTATATTGGCCCTGCCTCTACAGCTGGAGTTTTTCTAGCCCAGAAGGACTAGCCACAGAGAGCCTTCCACTGGCCTGGCCTTAGAGAGCCCAGAGCCAGCTCCATATGAGGAGGAGGCGCCCAAAATGAACTTCATGAAGGAAAAAGAAAAATCTCATTTTATGAAAATCCTGTGGTTGTGCAAATGTGTACCTTTTATATCCTCAGTGTGTGTGAACCCACTCATATATACAAACACCCATGTGCATACCAACACATGCATGCACATGCAAACGTTCATATACACATTTACATATAGTCACATGCGCATATATATATACATATGCACACATACATACTCACCTAAGCACACACATACTCTCATGCACATAAACATCTACAGAAATACACCTCTACTGACAAACACCTACCCACACAATCCCTGCACACACCTATACACAACTACAAACACTCAAACGCATTCATACATGTGCACATAAACACTTGCACACATATACACACTGCACACACTAATACACAACTACATATGCAAACACTTACACACAGCTGCACACACTCACACAGTCATACAGACGCTCACCTGCACCATGCTGAGGACTCTGTCTAACACACAGGCACTCAGTCATGGCTAGCTGACTGACCTGGGTTTTATCTTGGCTCCTATACATATTTTCTATGTGATCTTCAGCAAGTTTCTTCAAATTTAAAATAGTCATTACACCAACCAGTTGACAAGGTTGTTGAAAGAAGAGTGTTTTGTAAACCCTAAAAAGCTAGAGATATATTTGGCTGATTTCTTCTAAATCAGGGTCCAGAGCACATGGTCCCATGAGCAGAAACATGCCAAGCTCCATCGATATTCAACTGCCTATAGTACAGTATCTACACAGTAAGTAGTGAGTTTCCTGTCACTGGTTATTTGCACCCAAAGTTTGGGCAATGATGTTGTAGAAAATTCTTGTTCGCATGTGAGTTAAACTAGATGCCTCATAGGTCCTTTTCAATTATGTAGGATGAAAAGAATCTTCAGGGTCTTTTAACTTGGAAATCTCCAGATTTGTGGCTCGCGTGTCCCATAAGATAGAGAACCAGACATTCTCTCTGATCACCCAAACTCTTAGACTCTCCAATACAGAAATTATGCACCAAAGATAAAGCAACTTCACCTGTCTCCAAGGTCTGGGATGCCAGGAATCCAACCAAGGTAAAAGCTTAAAAAACTAAGAAAAGAGAAGGATCTCTAAGCCTTACACTGCTCCCTCAGAACTTGTCCTCAACTACCCACCACCATCTGGGTGGCCTGGCAAACCACCAGCATGGGACAAAAATCATCTCTCCTCTACCCTCCATTGACCACCACCTCTGCCCTCAGGAGCACAAAGGTCCCAACAGCAGGAACTTGGTTGGGGCTCAGGGCTAGCAATATACATGACCGGGCTCTGTGCCACAATAAAATTTGGCCAGAAAATGGAGAAACAGAGGAAATAGGGGTAAGATCTTTGTCATGAGAACTCTGTGGCGCTCAAGCCTGAAGGAAAGAGACCAGCATCCCGATGGTGACAATTTTGTCCTTCCCTTTTTCTAGCCGTCACCAGGCTGGTGAACTGGGAATCATCCAAATGTGGAAGCAAACTAAAATACTTGAGATTCAGTCCCCAGGGAAATTGCCATCAAAGGGTAAGGAGTCAGAAAGTGAGCAATAGAAAAAAATAAGGAGAAAAAAATCCCTGAAATTACCAGAGATCACAGGAGGAAGGAATCTCAGCTAAAGACCTTGAGCATAAGCAGATAAGCTGTCAGGGAAGTGTAAAGAGCAGAAGTGAATATGGCTTCAGGGAGTGCAGATAAATACTATAAGGCAAAGGAAAATGACTCAATACCTGATGGAGCAGAGGACCCTGTGGGTTCTTGAAAGAACATGGAACCACAGAACCCAGTCCCTGGATGGTTTAAACAAAAGATAAGAATTGTGAGAGCAGAAATTATTGGCAGAATAGAAACTTGTATTTCACTGTGACTATGTCTCACCAAAGAAATAAAAGAGAAGATGTGTGATTGGGAATGCAAGTACAGAGAAGTGAAGGACAATTTAGAGGAACTGTCAAATATGCCAGCAAGAGACACACCCAAGTGAGGCACAAAACTGATTACAATGCATTTGGGAAATACATAGCAAAATACAAATACAGTAAAACATAGATAATGTTAATATGTGGTTTTCTAAGTATGTGGCAGTCAGGAAGAAATCCTTATGTAGGTTTAGTGCCCCCCCCTTTCATTTGAG
The DNA here is from genome assembly GCA_028646595.1 of Phalanger gymnotis. Taxonomy (NCBI): domain Eukaryota; kingdom Metazoa; phylum Chordata; class Mammalia; order Diprotodontia; family Phalangeridae; genus Phalanger; species Phalanger gymnotis. Next base: position 325,523,732 of record CM053625.1, on the reverse strand, counting down.
AAGCTAGGGGGAGTCCTAGTGCACAGAGTGCCAAGCTTTCAGTCAGGAAAATTCATCTGAGTTCAAATCTGGCCTCAGACACTTACTAGTTGTGTGGCCCTGGGCAAGTCTCTTATCCCGTCTGCCTCAGTTTCCTTGTTTGTAAAATGAACTCAAGAAGGAAATAGCAAACTACTCCATTATCTTTGCCAAGAAAGCCCTACATGGGGTCACAAAGAGTCAGACATGACTCAACAATAAATCATCAACGTAAAAAGGCAGATGTTCAATGATAAAGAGAGAACTCAAATACCTTTAGACAGAAGAGCAGACTTGAAGACACAATTTGCTTCTCAAGCACTCCAGGTGACAGAAATACCAGAAGACTAAACACACACAGCAAACAGGGGTCACAACAAAATAACCACAGAGAAACCATTAAGAGATGTCTTTATAAATGTTCCCCCAGGAGAGTAAAAGGCTAAAAGCAGAAATCAAACAGAAGGGAGAATGAAGAAACCAGCCTGGAGTAAACCTCACAACGCACTCTACAGGAGGTGTATCAGTACTTTTTCAGAGCAACCAAATTACAGAATGGAAGGGAATATAAAAAAGAGAGGGAAGATGATTGAGGGTAAACGTGGTGTAACCTAATTAAGTCAAAGACTAACAATAAAGGGAAAATAACTCCTATAGTTTCAGGAAGAAGAAAGCCAATTGGAGTAGTATAGAACTCTTTAGGAGGAGGAACCCAAAACAGGCACCAGGGAATGCAGAGTCTGAAGAAAGACTAAGTATCTTGCTGGGGGAATTATGAATCAGTACAACCACTGTAGAAATCAATTTGGAATTATTAAATAAAGTGACTAAAATGTCCATACCCTTTGACCCCAAGACTCCATTGCTAGGGTTAGATTTCAAGGCCACTGAAAACAAGAAAGAACCCATATATACCAAAATATTTATAGCAGCACTTTTTGTGTTAGGAAAGAATTGGAAACAAAGTCAATGCCCACTGATTGGGGAATGGCTAAGCAAATTGTGGTCATGAACACAATGGCATATTCCTGTGCTGTAAAAAAAGGATATGTGTGATGAATAGAGGGAAAAGTGGAAAGATCTCCCTGAATGGATGCAGAGTGACATAAGCAGAACCTAGAAGTGAATATAGAGGACTGCAACAATGTAACTGGAAGGAAGTGTGATGCCTACCCATAGAACAGAATGTTACAAATTGACAATGCTCCAGCAGAGATTCAGAGGGAAAGATGAAGACCCTCTACTTGCTCCTTTGCAAAGATGAGAAATCCACAGGGGATGCATGTATTTTCTGACTTTTTAATGTATTGATCAACCGTGCTAATTTTTTACCTCTTTTCTTTTATGTCTTTAAAAATACTGTTTGTTATATCAAATGGCTCTCTTGGAGGGCAAGGAGGAAGAAGAGGGATCACTATAGTGATATAAAAAAAGAATAAAAAAACTTCTCTAAAATGCCTACATATTTGTGACCCCAAACTTCTTGGGACAACTAGAATTTGAGAGTCATAGTGTACTACTGATGTGCCATCTCTGCTTCTTGTTGCCTGCTTGACCATGGACCTCAACCTCTTACCCTCTCTGAGGCTCAGTTTCCCTCACCACAAAATGAGGAGGTAGCATGAGATGACCTCTGGAATCCCTCCAGCTCTGAATCTATGCACTTGTCCATTCTGCTCACTCGACCCTGAGACCAAATGGAGAATGATTTCCAGGTGCCTGGATTCCTGGCAGCAGAAACAACTGCCCTGCCCAACTGGAGAGCCATGTTGCAGGATTGTACTCATGGCCATGAGGGGTCCAGTGAAGTGGGGATCCAGACCAAAGGACGCGCTGATCCAATTTCCTGATGAGGAGCTAGGGCAGTGGGTGTTTTTCAATGTTAAAAAATATCTGTCAGATGATCTGAGGTGACATTTTCCATTTGGGCCAACAACAAACATTTTACAAGTGTGTTGGACAAAAGAGAAAACAAACCAAAGGATAGACTATAGGAGAAGACCATGTTGGCTGGAGGACTTGCTCAAGAGATCCTTAACCCATGGGCTGGGGAGGAGACAAACCTCACAGATTCTTGGGAAAGTTGTTTTTTTTAGCTTGGAACATTTCCTGGACCACCGCTTGTCTTTGGCACCTTCTCGTACATCTTAGGTGATTTGGCAGTGACCTCTGGGGTCAAGGTCAGGAGTAGGGATGGAACAATGTCAGCCTGGCCCTCCATGGAGCAGCCGGGCATGGAGGGGGCTGAAGGGGCCATGCCACAGGCTTACACACTTAGAAGAGTTCAGCAAGACAAATAGAAGTGATGATAGAGGTGTCCCCAGTGGCAGAGGGTGGGCTGCTAAGGGCCCAGGACTGCCTCTGACCCAGGAAGAAGGATGATTTTCAGAGCAACAGGCCTGGCAGGACCTTCTTTCCAAGGACACAGGAGAGGCTACTCAGGGTCAGAGAATAGGGCTAGGAAATTGATTTCTGGTTGAATTCTCTGCCTCATCATGGGCCTCAGCCAAAGTCAGCAGCCACATATCAGCAGCTCTGAAAACTGGGTGGTTTGGGTCTTTTTGATTTGGGATTCTGAATTTTTCTGAAACTCTGCATGGTCGACTTTTCCTGCCCGGCTCTTTCAAATAGCCAAGAAGAGTATGGAACTGAGCCTGGGGTGTCCCTTTCTTCCCTACAGGACTCTGTAAAATGGGAGCTGGTACTCTCTGGGCATTATCGTTTAGTGAGAGAAGTGGAAACGGAGCTGCTGAGCCCGCTCCAGAGCTACTGGGATCCCAGGAATAGTGAGGAAGCAGCCTGGTCTCTGGAACAAAAAGATGTGGCTGGGCACCTGATTTTCTACCTCTATGACTTTGGACAAGCCTTTCCTCAGCCTGAATCTCAGTTTACCAACCTGTAGAATGCAGACAGGTGCTGCCCAGACAAGCTTTCTCATCTCACAGGTGAGCTCAGTAGGAGGCAAAGGAACATGTTAGTGACCCAGAACTGTCAGAGCAGGGATTCGAACCTGGGGGCTCTGGCTCCTTTCACTCTGCCACAGCCCTTTCTTGGAGGATAATATGGGGGGTCGTGGATAGAGTACTGGTCCTAGAGTCAGGAGAGTCCTCAGAGGAAGGCAGCCAGCATCACAGGCTCCACTGCTCCTTCCTGGCTGTGTGACCCTGGCCAAGTCACTAAATCCTTTGAGATTCATCTTTTTCCTCTATGAAAGAAGGGTAACTCTATCTGTAGTAGAACCAACCTCATTGGGTTATCCTGTGGTTCACACGAGGCCATGCAGGTAAAAGGTGTTAGAAACTGTAAAGCCCTACACTGTGCACTGGGCATGGTGCTAGATTAGAAGCAGGAAGACCTGAATTCAAATCCTGCCCCAGGTACTCACTCACTATGTGACTTTACCCTTTCTTTGCTCGGTTTCTTCACCTGTAAAACAAGAGGGACAACACCTACTCCACAGGGTTATCGTGAGACCAAATGAGGCAACATGTGTCAAGTGCTTTACAAACCTTAGAGCGTGACATGGATGTTAGCAATGATGATGATGACTACTGCTACCGCTACTCCTACCACTACCACTACCACTCCCATCACTACTACTACCACCACCACCACCACCACCACTACTACCACTACTACTACTACCAGCTGAGCTAAGTTCCCTTCCATCTCACAGACTCACAGCGGGAAAGTTCCTCAGTGGCCTCCAACCTGTACCTGTCCATAACTCCCATAAGAACATCCCCTAAACACTCGCAGCTTTCAAGTCCAGGGTTCTGGTGGAGGCTCACTGTGGTCTGGGGCAGGAGTAACCCGAGGGCTCAATCTCCTTCCTGACCAAGGGCAGGGAATGACAGACGTGAGTCTGCAGTGATGCCACCCAGGGGCTCCTGGACAGGAGTGGGGCCCGGCCCTGCCCACTAAGGCCTCTTGGTCTGGATGGCTCTGGGCCTGGGCCTGGCAGTGTGAGAGCCCCCCGCCCCACTTCTCACTGAGGAGGATGCTTTCCTTGGCTCCGATGACTCGGAGTGGGGGCAGTGGGGAGAGGAAGGGGTCTGCTCTGTGGCTTGTTCTGTCCAGCTGTATAGAACCTCCCTCCCTTAGGAGACAGAGGGAGGCATAAATATGCTGTTGCTAAGAAAATTATCTCACACGGAATCTGGAGTGCCCCAAACTCCAGAGCCTCTTCCCACCCAGAGTTGGGAAATTTTTCCCCAAGAGCATCTTGGTGCCTGACAGTCTGGGGAGGCAGAGGTCCTGAGCTCCCCCTTTCAGGGCAGAGTGTCTCATGTCCCTCAGTTATGGGGGTAAGGTCCAGGGGTGAGGGAGTGAACCGAACCTCAGTTTGCCTAAACACACTGGCCTGAGAGGAAGAAAGCCAAGCCTCTGACTTTGGGGATGCATGGAAGGGTGTAGCCATTATGATGCTTTTCTGAAGGCTAACAAATGGGGGCAGAAACCTTCCTGGATGTCTTTCCACCCATAAATAATGAAGCGACGCTTTTTTTAACCTCATGGTACTGGTTATCATCGGTCTGAGCAGTGCAGAATTAGCACTAGAGAAGGTCCCATTTGTCCATTTAACAGATTGAGAAACTGAGGCAGGATAGAAGAGGCAAGTTTCTTTGTGCCTCCTGGGTCACCAGGGGCAGAGCTGGGTGGGAGCCCAGGCGCCATTTCCAGCTCTTGGTCTCCTCCTCCTACACCCACAAGTTCCATCCTTTTAACGTCTTTCCACTCAACAGACCACGTACCAGCTTCCTCATCTGTCAAACAGGGATGAGAATGTGTGTCTGTCTGTTTCCCTCTCTTCCAGGGATGAGCACAATAGAATCTCCTAAGAAGATGAGTGGTTCAGCTATGGGATGGATGCCTGGGTAGGCAGTGAGGCCTCTGTCCCTCTGCATGCCTAAGCGGAAGCTGGGGTCTATGACCCAGCTACCTTCCTCCATGATGGTGGTGCAGTCATATTGTTCCACCTACAAGGCTCCCAACTGGAGCAGATCTTCTGGCTGGCTCTCAGCTTCAGGAATTCATCTCTCATTGCATGTCCTGGATCCCTGTGGCATCCTAGAGAACAGATCATTCTCAGACTAGTATGAAATACTTAACATAAAACACAGAGGATCACAATGGAAACCAATTATATTGAAATACAGTTGTCAAAATATATAAAAAAAACAAAAGTTCCTGGTGCCCAGGTGAAGAGTCCCCACACTCCACATGCTGCCATCTCTCCAACATTGTATCATCATCATCACCACCAACAAAGATGAAGGCCAAGGGCAGGAGCAGGGGCAGGGCTGGGAGCTTGGATATTGGAAGTCAGGACTACCTGCATTCAAAGCCATGATCTGCCACTCATTACCTCAATAGGTGGCTCTGGGCATGCCCCTCCCCTTCTCTAGGCCAGGTGTTCTCCACCAATTGGAGGTCTGGATCGTGAGGGCCTCTGAGGCCCTCTCCAGTTCTAAAGGCATATGAGGCTTGACCAAGGCTTTCTTTTGTTGTCTAGTTCCAAGCCACTATTGACATGTGTGGGGCAGCAATGCTGTTATCCGGGTAGGATAATACCATGTTAACACATTCTCCTTCTCATTGATGTGACCTGGGCCAGCCCATTCTTCTCCTTAGGCCTATTTCCTCTGATGTGAAATTGAGGTTGAGGCTGGATATCATCTATGGTCTCCCCCCAGGCCAGCCCTGGCCCCAGCGTGCTAAGTCTGTCCCAAAACTTCACGGAGCTCCAGTATTCTGTCTCTATGCCCCCTCACATGTGACATCCTCCATTCTACATTCCAAGGGCCTTCCCAGCTCTGATATCCGTTGACCACCACATCAGGCTGCCTCTGCCCAGGGGTGTTCTGGTAAATGTTTAATAACTGGCTCTGGGGTGGGGGGTGGGGGTGGGGGGCGGTAACGCACAGAACACTGTTAAGTTTAATCTGCATTATAACATTCTTAAATCTGGACAATCAGCCAAGACTGGAAGCAAGCCATGACTTGCAGTGTGATATAAATACTCACACAGAAAATTTAACGATCAGCTCTCCTGAGGGTGTACAAGCATCTTTGGCACCTCCGTGTGTTTGCCCCTAGCACCATTACTACCACCTCCTCACTAAAACCTTGGACTCACCCCCTGGACTGGCCTGGCTCTGGTGGTGACTGACTTGGTCTCTCTTGGAACCAGGTTTCTCATCCCTCACTTCTTGCCGCCACCTTTTGGGGGGCCTCACACTGCCTTTGAGACCATGTGCTATTTTTAAGCACCTCCCAGTTTTGCCCTCTATGTCCTGTGTTTCCAAGACCTTCCCCATCTCTGCCAGTCTATGATCCCCTATAATGTCTGAGAGTCTTTTAGACAGCTCACTCTCTATGACTATCTGTCCTCTGGGCATGGCTATATGAACAGGAGACTGCAGGAAGCCCAATTTCTAGGAATGAGAACATTCACATTAAGTAACACAAGGCCGGATGCCTGATCTATTTTCCAAAGACTTGGTTTACTTCTCATGCCAGCGACCTTCCATCCCCCATCCCATCTTCTGCCCAGCTCAGGTCCATTCCCAAACACAGCCTCACACAGCGCCCCAGAGTCAATAGGAAAATTATTTTTCTTAAACAAAACTAGTGGAAAAAAAGATAACAAGGAAAAGCCCCTGGCTTCCTTGTTTCTGAGGGATGATTCAGATACCTCTTAATCTAGGAGGGGGCTACCTTAGTTGGCAGAAGCCCAGGTATCTAAGGAATGGCACACTCTCAACCCAAAGGGCTATGCTAGCGCTAAGTTCTAGCTGGGGGCTTAGGGCACAGAAAGCAAGCTAAGAGAACCTCCCTCAGCCAGTAGCAGACTTCAAGCCATACTGTAAACAGAGGGAATGGGGATTTCTTTCCATCTGCTTTGATGTGGTAACCCCAAGAAACTCACTGGGGATTCTGAAGTTTCATTTCTTTGGTTTTATTTCCTATTGGTTATTTGAATGTTCAGAGAGGCCTGGGCCCTGTGTGTAAACCCACCAGGAAGGGGACAACTAGGGTATACAAGTCCCTTTTTGAGGAATGGGGGATGTTTAGATGGGAGAAGAGAAGACCCAAGGAGCCACAACCACATTTTTAAAAGACGGCCCTGGGATGGAGGGATCAGCATTGTTCTGCTCGGTCCAAGAGAGAAGAACCAGGCCCAACGGGCGGAAGCGTCAAAGAGGCAGACTGAGGCTAAACGGACGGAGGAATGTCCCATGGATGAGCACCATGTAGAAGAGACTGCATTGGAAAGAAGCAAGGTTGGCTCCTAGAGGTCTCATTTGGAGACTTCACGCCACCTTGGGGAGTGCTGTCCCAGGGATTCCTGGCTCAGGACGTGCTGAGTGAGAACATCTCTCAGGCTGCTTCCATGCACATATTTGGCCAGTGGAGTCTGGCTCTTTGTCAAGTCACAGAAGCTCCCTGATGGAAACAGCCTTGGAGCCCTGGATCTAGGGTCCCCCAGCCCCAGACACTTACTGGGTGTGTGACTCTGGACAAGTCACTTCACCTCTCTGCCTCAGTTTCTTCTATAAAATGAGGCTAATAAAAGCACCTGCCTTCCTGGGTTATTGTAAGGATTGAGTGAGATGCATTAGGTAAATGGGAGCTACCTTCATCACCATCATTGTCTTATTCAATGGCCACTTGGGCGGGAGAGGCTTCTCTTCGATGGTGGTATCTGAATGGAGCTTGACACAAACATTAATCCATTGAAGAGGGAATGGGGTGGGGGTCCCTGCCTAGGACAGGACAACGGAGGCAGGAAAGCACCAGCATCCATGTCCCCACAGCATGGAGGATGCTCCAGGTGCACCTAATCAGATGGTCTGCCCTCTTCTGTTTCCTGGAAGAAGGGCTGAACTGTGCATTTCCTAGATCTCCAGGTCTACATGGTTTCAGGGCTTGCTAGGACCCTGCATGGTCTGGGAGGCATGCCCCTCCTGGGCAGATGTTTTCTTGAGCATTTCTTTGCCATTGTTTTGTTTGTTATTTATTCCATACCAAGAAAGACACCACTGTGAGTATGAAGCATGTTCAGCCAACGAGGGGATGTGGAGGGTCTGGGGTTGCTCATTGGAGGATCTTGGGAGCCAGCTTCTGGTTGGGTGAATCCACACCAATTCACACTCCATAGAGAGCCACTGTTGCTATGCTACAAGGAGCAGTAGAAATGATGGGGAAAAGGTCATCTCCTCTCGGAGAACCATGAAAGACTTAGCCCAGTGGGGTGAATGTGCCTCACTGGAAGGCCAGCCTTGACACAACCCAACTTCCAAGTCCTCTGACTGCACAGGTGAGGGGCCAGAAGCACCAAAGTCTAGTTAAACCCAAAAGAAAAGGTCACAAATGGCATTGCCCCAAAAAGGGAATTCTCAATCGCTTCTAGGTATCTGACTACTCTTCTGTCTCCTTCATTGTCTCATCCTCCACATCAGGTTTCCCAACTGTGGGTGGTCCTAGGTTCTGTTCTGGTTCTCTTCTCCCTCTACATACATTCTCTCACCAACCTCATAAGCTCCTGTAGGTTTAACTCATCCCTATGCTAATAACTCCCAGATCTATCTGTCCAGCCTCAGTATTTCCCCTGAGATTCAATCACCAGATACCTATTAGACATTCCAAAATGGATGTCTTGGAGACATATCAAACTCAACATGCTTGAGCCACATCTTTCCCTCAAAAATACTGTCCCCCTGTTCCAAATATCCTGGTTTCTGTCAAAAGCAGCACCATCTTTCAAATCTCTTTCATTTGACACCTTACCATCATTTCCCACTCCTAGGTCTCCCTCACCCCATATGGCCAACCCATATTGCCAGTCTTTCTTTTTTTCGATCTCTATCACATGTTTCCCATCCTTGAAGCTGTCACCTGAGTCCAGACCTTCATCACCTCTCCCCTCTACCATGGCCACAGCCCTCCAAGTGGTCTCCTTGCCTCAAGCCTCTCCCTATCTCAGTCCATGGAGAGCCAAGTAGTTAGATACAGATATGCCATTTATTCAAGCACTTACTCTTTACTGGGCACTGTGCTAAACTCTAGGGCTACACAACCAAGAAAACAAGATAGTGTCTACTCTCAAAGAGCTGGCATTCTAGTGGAAGAAGACCGTCCTATACACTGTTTTTGCTTACAAGCAAATCTAACTATAAGAACACCTAATTCAATAAATTCCAGAAGTTTCTTGTTGCCGCTAGCTCCTCTGTTCCTTTTGAGGGGGGAAGGGGATGGTGTGGAGAGGCAATCTGGGTTAAGTGACTTGCTCAGGGTCACACAGCTAGAAAGTATCTGAGGCCAGATTTGAACTAAAATCCTCCTGACTCCAGGTGCTCTATCCACTGTGCTGTCTAACTGCTCATGTTCCTCTTTTAAAACTCAACACAATCTAGCCACAAGCCATCTTTTTGGCCTCCTTAGACAGTCCTTTCTCTCCTATATTCTGTAACACAGCCAAATTGACCTCTCTGTTCTTCACTCACAATATCTCATCTTCTGTCTCCTGGCTAGTCTTCACTCCTAGAAGGTTTCTGATATCTCCCTCACAGAGTGTCCATCTTCCTTTGAGATAAACCCAGGTCCCACCTTCAGCTTGATGTCTTTTCTGACCCTCTCAACTTCTGGTGTGGCTTTCCCTCCTCAGTGACTATGTGTTTTACTACTCTGTGTGTGTGTGTGCGTGTGTGTGTGCATGTGTGTGTGTGTTTGTATGTGTGTGTGTGTTTGTATGTGTGTGTGTGTTTGTGTGTGTGTGTATGTGTGTTTGTATGTGTGTGTGTGTTTGTGTGTGATACACCAAAGATGAACTAGACACACCTGGTAAAGGCAGCTTCAGAACTCCTTAAGAGCACCGATCTCAGAGTTCAGTAAAGAGCTACGCCTACACCCGAGGAGAAATTCATGGACAGCCTGTCTTGGGGAGCTCGGATTCTATGATCTGGCCATGTTTTGGCCCATTCTCCTCCAGGACCACGGGTGTGCAAGGGGCTATTTCCATGCTTTAGGGGACCAAGGTTACTGGAGTAGATGAACTCCCAAGGCTATAGAGAAGTCACTATCAGAAGCATAGAGCAGAATGTGGCTCCCTAATACCTCTGGGATCTGATACAAAGTGCTGTGTTTGACATTTAAAGCCCTGTGCAGTCTGACTCGAGGCAACCTTCTCAGGCTTATTTCCTATTATTCTCTCTCTTACATTTGATGCTACAGTGAAAGCAGTCTGTTTTCCAGTCTCCTTACACTGTATTTCATCTTTACCGCCGTGCCTGCCTTCATATAGTCCTACAATGTTTTCCCTTCCTGCACCAGTGTGACCGGGACATCCTTTTGTTTCAGAAACCCTGGTGCAACCTTCTTGAGTCTAGGATAAAACACAAATGTCTGTAGCCCAACACTTGAAGTTCACACAGCCCAGGGGGAGATTTCAAGGGGTCTTCAAACTTGGAATGGAAAAAAAAAAAAAGAAAACATAGTTACTTCCTTATTTTGACTAAACTTTGGTTTCCTTTGTAATTCAATTTATGTTATGCATTTAAACACATACACCAGAGAAGGAGTCTAAGAAGACACACCAAAGGGATCCATGGGCACATGGAAGGTTAAGAGCACGTTCTGGCTCCAGTCTATGTCTTACTAACCAGATCTCACTCCACTTCACGCCGGCCAGGCTCACACTATCCAGGCTGCCGTATTTGCTGCTCCCATATATGACACTTTCAAACTTTGCCCAGGCTGCTGCTGGTGCCAGAATGCTCTTCCCCATTCACTTCTCTGCCTCATAGAGTTTCCTTCTACCACGCCTGCATGCTGTCTTCTGTGCTCAGCTGTCTTGATCTTCCCAATTGTTAGTACTTCTGCCTTCAAATCACATCATATTGATTCCATAAATATTTCATACACACTCATCGGTGCACACATTATTTTCCTCCAGTCAATGTAATCTCCTCAAAGACAATGACTGTTTCGGTTTTGCCTTTGAATCCCCAGGGATAAACATAGTGCATGGAACACAGTAATTGCTTAATAATTCCTTACTAAATTGGAAGGGCTCATTTAGTTTATGGTCCACCGTGATGATCGTCTGTTTTTCTAATTGCTCATGTATCCAACGTAAGATCTAATCAATTAATCAGCAAACATTTATTAAGCACCTACTATGTGCCCAGCACTGTGCTAAGTACAGGGATACAAAAAAGCAAAAGGCAGTCCCTGCCCATCAGGAAAATGCAGGCTCACAATCTAGTGAAAGAAACCACATTACACAAATATGTATAAACATGCCGCCTATAGAATAACTAGGAAATAATGAACAGGGGAAGGCACTGGAATTGAGGGGCAAGGGAAGGCTTCCTGGAGGTGGGATTCGAGTTGAGACTTGAAGGACCGGGGGAAGTCAGTAGTTGGAGCAGAAGAGAGAGAGAGTTCCAGGCATGGGGGACGGCCAGAGAGAATGCCTGGAGAGCCAAGTCCTGGCTGGTAAGTTAGAGGGTTTTTGTTGCTCCCTGGACTTCCGTGAGACAGGCAGGTGGACGGGCATTTCAAGCTACCAAGGGTGCCTTCCCAATTGGAACACGTTTTTGGTCTTGTAATGTACCAGTTAAAAGCTACTGGGGTATTGGGATCTTCCACGCTGAGAACATTTAACAGGCCAACATTCCTCATATACTGCATTGCCTATGGTCTCTGGCTTCCACCTTTTATCACCAGAAAATAAGAGGCAAGTGTTCATTGGTGCTGAGGGCTTATAGCACTTACTGTACATTCCTGGCATCCCCCTGGAAGGGGGTAGCTTGCATGAAGGAGCTCAGCGGGAGGGGCAGTAAGTTCCCAGCTGTCCACAAATCCATCAACATTCCAAGGCAAAATTTACTGTAAATACCTGGATTTTGTTAAGGGATTCCTAATATAGTTGTTTGATTTAATGAGTATAGAGTAGAGCTTCCTCCACATAGATTTCTAAAACTTAAAATAAACGTAGCATTCCTGCGGGCTATTTGTTTACCAAAACTTTGGACATTTTACCTCTTTGGGAAGATTAAAGACTTACCCTGGGGCTGAGCTTGTATCAGTTATAAGGGAAGAATGATTTAGGTTGCCTGACATACCAAATCATATTGAATAATACCAGATAAAAGCATTTTCAATGTGAGGGCTGAGGGGTGTCCTGGAAAAGAGCTCTGAAGAAGAATTAGAAGTGGGGTGAGACCCTGGCTCTGCCACCAGCCCCTGGCTACACTGTGGCTAAGCCCTTTGACCTTCCCGAGGCTTCAGGGGCTAACCACAAAGAGGAGGAGTTCAGACAGGATGACTTTGGAGTTTGCTTTCAGCACAGCCATACCATGAATCTATAAAAATACACCAGTCTTCAGCCATTTAAACAGTCCATGAAGACAGAAATTAGAAAAAAAAAAAGAATAAAAGACTAGAAAGGACCTTAGAGACATCTGGATAAACTCCCATGTAATAGATGCGGAGCCTGAAGAATGGAGTTGGGGGCTGGATTTATTTCTGGTCACACAGAGTGTTGGTGGACTGAACAAGCCCACTTGGCTTTAACGGGAGAGTGCCTATCGCAGGGCTAGAATGGGCCCCACTCCCTGGAACCTGACAAGCCTCGAAGACAACAGAAAAGAGGGTCCTGTTTGGGGATCTTAGGGAGAAGAGCAGCTGTGGAAGCAAGGCTTCTTCCCTAGCTGGTGCCCACAAAGCAGAAGCTCCCAGAGACAGAGGCTTTGCATATCAGGGGGCTATAACATCTGGCTGGAAACAGAAGCTCTGGGCAGTTGGGGCCATGGGTCTAGGAAGTCCTGAGCTCAAATCAGGCCTCAGACAAGCTGTGTGACTTTGGACAAGCCACTTCACCTCTGTTTGCCTCAGTTTCCTCATCGGTAAAATGGAGCCAGTACTTACATCTCAGGGTTGTGAGCATCAAGTGATATATTTGTAAATCCCTTAGCCCTGTGCCTGGTACCTAGTGGTATGAGTGCTAGCTATTATCCCTTGCTGGGGCCTGGCCCTTAAGATTATTGAGGCTTTGGTCAAGTCACTTCCCTTCAGCCAGCTTCCATCTCTATAAACCAAGTGATTACATCAAGGGTTAACTACAAGATAGAGCACCATTAGGTGAGTAAGATGCAGTGAGTGGACTGAATAATTCAGGGCAGGTTACAGGGGAATGCATCTGGCCTTTGCCCCAGTGACTTCCAGCTTGGAGCTGTGACTAAGTGCCTACTGTGTACCTCACCCTGGGTCCACTGTGGTCTGAATTAATCACAGGGATATCACACATGCAAAATGTATGGATTATGTGTGGATCCCTCCCACAGTCCCAGGCAGCATCTTGAATTCTTGAAAATTAATGGCTCATGAAAGTGGGGCACATTCTCCTCCGCCGTGGCCCATCAAGGCCTAGAAATCAGTTCTGACCTTGATGGTCTGAGATACAGGGACCTCCAAAAAGGCAGGGAACCATAACTCCCACTGGAAAGGCTTTGGGTTTCATCTTTTGCAGTCAGGTCTTCCTTGGATCAGAACCAAAGAAAGAGCTGTTCCAACGGATCCCCTGGGCGGCCTCCCGGTGAATGCCTGCTCCAAGCACTGTCCAGGAAAGTTGATGGGAACATCCCCAAAGTGTAGAGTGCATTGTTAGAAATGAACCGTGAGTCACCATTTGTCCCAGGCTGGTGAGCCAACCTTCTTCAACCCTGAGTCAGGAGTTTGAGTTGCCATCCTATGAAAGGCTCTTTTACATCCCACCTACTCCTCATCACATCAGCTTGTGCCAAGAACCCCACTCTGAGGCCAGCCAGAGATCTGTGCAGGTATTTCTAGGGGCTCCCCTCCAGGGAACACTATCAGGGCCATTATGTCCTAGGATGCCACACAGACTCTGCTGACCCACATCTCTACAGCCCTGATGGGAGAGGAGAGGGCCAGAGAATTTCTCTGAGGTGCCATTTTAGCAAATGGCTCAAGCAATTGGAAGCCGCCCTCTACAAATAGGGGCTAATTGTCTCCAGAATAGGCAGGCAGTGTTCCTTTCCTTGTTATAACAAAGAAGATGAGGGGAACACCAAAAAGGACACTGGTGGTGACTGAGGCATGTGGGGGTCAGCCTAAAGCAATAGAGAGGAATGTGGTAGGGGTTGTAGGAAAAGCCTGACTCAGGCCAGCCCCTGAAACATTACATTTGAGACTGAAACAAAACATTTAGTAGTTAAGAAAAGAAGATTTACTTGGGTGTAGAAAGGGAAGGACGTTAAACAAAGATATTCAGCAGGGCCATCGATGGAATTCAGCTGAGCACAATTTCCTGCTGTCGCTCATACTGCCGGATCCAAAGCCTCCGCTCACCTGGAGCTCCTCATGACTTTTTAAATTCAAACAACCAGAATCCACATCAATGGACTGAGCCTCTCTCTGGAGCCAATCAAGGCTCAAGGACAACGTCAATATGCTTTCATGAAAGAACTAGCCCAGCTCGCGACGGTGGGTGCTGACAGACATCTCCTACCACATCCCACGCCCCTGTGATACAGTCCTAAGGGCCTTCTAGAGGACTGTCCTGCCTTCATTCTGTGTCTTCTAGGGGGTCTCCCTGCCTCCACTCTGATCCATCCTCCACTGGTGGCCAAGGCCCTCCCTCAGTGACCTCCAGTAGCCCCTCATCACCTCCAGATCACACACAAGCACGTCTTCCTGGAATGCAAAGTCTTGGTAGGCCAAGGTCCCTGTCTCCCCTTCCCAGACTTCCTGCACTTAGCCCCTCTGAGCACACCTGTCTTCTCTCACTTTCTCTGTCTCGTGTGTCTGTCTTTGTATAGACTATGGCCCCCACCACCATCTCTTAGTGTCTCCTCTTTCCTTCGAGGCTCAGCTCCACTCCCACCTTCATTGGTCAGTCTCTCCTGGTCCCCCTTTCTTTTTCAGGTGGCCTAACATCTCCTCTGTATCTGTGTGTGTCTACCTGGCCTATTATCTCCCCCACCAGACTGGAGGGTCCTTGAAGCCAGGGACTGAGTTATTGCGCAGCTCTTCACAAAGGGTCTCAGGGTACAAAGTCTGCCTGGCAGACAGATCTTCCTCAGTGACCCACCTGAAAGGTCATTCCTCTCTGGTGTGCAGCCTCTCCTAGGACCAGGGCTGACATTGAGAACCACCCTGGGACCCTACCTGGGAGTGGGGAGACACAGATCATGGCACAGCCACCATGCCCCACAGGGGCAAGGAGTTTCACCTCTGGATCCACAAGGCTGCCCCTTCAACCTCCAAGCCCACTTTGGGGAGGAGTAGCAAAGAAAGGGGGCCCACAGGCTCCAGATTAAAGGAGCAAAAGACAGCAGGGGACCCACCTTGGCACTGATGGGGCATCAGGAGGTGTGCAAAGCACCAGAGGAGCAGGCTTTCCTTGGATCCTCACCATACCCTGCCAGCAAGAGGCTGTGATCATCTCTATTTTACAGACAAGGAAACTGAGGCATGAAGGAAGGCACACAGCCAGGCAGTGCCTGAGGCCAGGTTTGAACTCAGGCCTTCCTAAGGCAAGGGGACCACCTTGGCCACTGCCACTGAAACTCGTGTCCCTACCTTTTAGGGCTGTGGCTAGGGCAACCTGGAGGGGCCCCACCTTCTCCACACACTCCGTGCAAGACAGCACATGGGGCTCACGCATGCAGACACCAACAGACACAGACACAGAACACACAGAAAGAACATGCTGACAGACACACTCTCTCTCTCTCTCTCTGTCTCTCTCTCTCTCTCTCTCTCTCTCTCTCTCTCTCACACACACACACACACACACACACACACACATACACACGGACATACACTCTGCATAATGGGGCTGCCTATGGCACTGGGTCCATGAGGAAAGTTCATATATTAACACATGGGAGATGAGGAGGATGAGGTGATGAAAGAGGTTTGTGACTCTGGTCCCCCAGACCACAGCCTCCAAGCCTCAGCTAAGCCCAGCCCTGTTCTGCTCTCCTGGCGTCTACCTAAAGACACCATCTGGCCCTCTCTAAGCTCTCCAGCCCAGGTGACCTGGCCCGGGGTCTGGGGGGACTCATTTGGAGACCTGTGATGCAGAGGTGAAACATGGAAGCCCTGTATCTGACATGGGCAGCAGCGGCCCAGGTGTGTCCTAGCAGGGCAATGGGCTGGGGCATGAGGCATCAGAATGGGGATGGTGTGTTGGTAAGCAAAATGGGCTCCTTAGCACTTAGTTCAACAGGTGCCCTTGAGGAGTTTTGTTTGCTTTGAATGATTCAGCTATTTCATTGAATCTTGATAAGTGCTAAGCCCCAGGCCCAAAGCCCTATTAGGTGTTGTAGTAGGAAGGCCGAATTTATGATCTCAAAAAGGATCATATAAATACCTGAATGGTTCGAAATC
>CM053625.1:325476165-325506789 GCA_028646595.1 Phalanger gymnotis | reverse complement strand
GAGTCCGAAGACCAATTGGTTCCCAAGTTGACCCCTCTTAAGTCATCAATCTACACCCACATAGGTTTCACATCTGATAGGCCTTTGGGCCTGGGGCTGAGCACTTAACAGGCGAAAGTACTTTCAAGGTGAACAAAAGCCAAACTCCTCAAGGGCACCCCCAAACTAAGTACTAAGGAGCCCTATCTTGCCTTAAGGGCACAGGTGTAAAACCTATGTGGGTGTGGATTGATGACTGAGGTGGTGCCCAAGGTGGGGCTGGCTAAGGGGAGGTGTTAACTCCAAAGCCATGCCCTGTTGAGTGTTGACATAGTCTATGTGGATGTGAGCCTCCCAGAGTCCTAGGGGGAGGGGCCAACTCGGGAACCAATGGGCTCTGGCGCTTGATGATGCCAGGGGCTCGGCTGGGAGGAGGGCACCTCAGCACGGTCACCGTCGTGGGGAAGCGAAGCGGAGCGCAGTCTTAGAACAAAGTGAGGGCACAAACTTCCCCTGCTGGTGCCTCAGCCTCTAGCAGCCTTTCTAGACCTGGGACCGAAGGAGGAGGTGAGGAGGCGCCCAAAGGCGAGCTCCCAGAGCTCAATCGCTGGGGTCAGGGTTGGAGGCTGCAAGGAGAGGCGAGCCAAGAGACAGCTACAGCTGAAGCTGAAGATAAAGCTGAAACTGAAGCAGGAGCTGCAGAAGCAGAGCCGACCTGGAAGCAGAGCCAACCCGTGTGTGGACTGAGGAGTGCCAAGCAAGGACTTGAGGCCAGTGGGTAATCTTCTTACTGGAGAGGGGAAGCATGAATATGATTTGGTTTAATACCATCATGTTTTTCTGTGGCCTCCTGTTTATTCTTGTGAGGCAGACTTACTGGGCCTGGAAGCTTTTGATCAAAATATCAAAACGGGGAGGATGGTTCATGGGTCTGTTACTCTGAAGCCTGAATAAATGCTTTAATTCTGCCTTCTGCTTAGAGAATTCCTTATATCTTACGGTTCTGAACCGTTCAGACATATATATGATTCTCTTTGAAATCATAAATTCTTCCTTCTTAATACAGATGGCCATTCCTGTGGGCCCTTCTTTGGATTCAGGTTGTCCCCTAGGGTGGGCAAGTGTGATCAGCCCACACTCTAAAGTTGGCCTGAGTCTGGAAATACAAGCAAAAGTCAAAAATAATTGTACTCTTTGGCCCAATAATTCCATTGTTAGGAGCATGCCTTCAAAATGTCATCAAATCAAATAAGACAAAAAAAAAAAAACGATGTGGTCAAAGATTTTCATGCCAGCAAAGGCTCACTTATAGGAGGAAACTGATTTCATGAGCATAGAGAACTCCTCATGTGGGAGCTCTCTCCATCAAGGCAAGTCACAGATCATGGCATAGCCACATGACTTAATGCCTATTTGGTAGGGAGTGGCTCGTGGCACCTACAGTTTAAGTGACTTGCCCAGGTGGGATTTCACAGGTGGGATAGGTCAGATTTCCATCTGTGTTTTCCTGATTCCAAGCCCAGAACTCAATGGACTCACCTGGCACTGTGGACTCAGCACCAAGTATGGAAGTAGATGGTCCTCCCCTGTCATTGAGGGGCGGTGGATGATATGGCTCCCACTTCCAGCTCCGGACACAGCCCCATTCAGTGTACTTCAGTTATAAACAACCATTACCACAAAACTGGCAGGAAGGCAAATGCTCAACCAGAGGGGAATGGTTGTACTAATTAACTAATTAATGATGCATTAAGGGATGGAATGTTCTAATGCTTTGAAGACTGCCAAGTCTAGGATAACCTTTGTACAGGAATGCACAGGAAACCACCATGGCCATCAGAAGAATGGAGAAATGGAGTGCTGGTGGAGAATCAACCAATCAATTAATAAACCTTTATTAAGCCTCTGTGGTCCCTCTGATGAGAGAGTGGGGAGACACAGATTGTGGAATCTAGCATGTGCCTGGCACTGTATGATGGACTGGAGAGAGGAGGACAAAGGTGGATTTATCAAGGAAAGAACCTGTCCAGGCCATAAACTAGACACTGGGACTAATTATCTGGATTGCAGACAGTCTCCTCACACTTTCAGTTAATGGTGACAAAGGCCAGTTGTCTATACTGATGATATTCAATGTTAAGTTTCACCCCCAATTCAGTGCTCTCTCTTCTCCCCAGCCCTCACTGCTACATATCAGTATAATGGTTCGTCCTTGACTGCCCCACAGAAGAAGTTCTAAATCTTTTCTTTCTGGGAGCCACCTATGCCTCCATCCCTACTGCCTCCGCTCAGAGGAGCCAGCTCTGTGTCACTATGGAAATGGAGTCTGTCTACCATGAGCTCCCTCTTCTCCTACTAGGCACCAAAGCTTCCCCTCCATTCTCCTCTCTTTTGGTCCATTCACTGACAAAGATGCAGCCCCTCTCCCAAGTGGAATGGGGGCAAGCCAAGCCTCCTCACTCCCTCTCCAAATCTTGCCTCTTCCAGTCTCCTCCTCCTTTCTCTGTCTCTGTCCCTCTGATTCTTCAGTCTCTCCTTATCCAATGGATCCTTGTTCAGATCTCCTCTATTCATAATAATAACAATAAGAGGTAACACTTACAGAACATGGTAGGGTTTGCAAAGTCATTCTATTGCGTTATCTGGGTTGATTCTCACAACGACTCTGGGAGGGAGGTGAATGAAGCCCCTCTCATAGAGGAGGAAAACTCAAGGGAATGAAGTGAAAAAAACCAGAAATGACCCTAAGTCTGACCTCTAGCCCTTCCACACTGCTCTCCCCAGCTTCCTGCTGAGCACCCTCCACTAGGACGTCCTGTGGGCATCTCAGGCTCCACGTGGTGGCTGACATCGGCTCCATTCTCTTACCCACAACGTTGCTCACTCCTCTTCCTAATCTCCTTAGTTCTTTCAGGAGCATCAGCCCTTTCTAGTCAACCGCATTCACCACCTTAGAGTCCTCCCTGGCTCCCCTTTCCCCTGACATCCTTGCAGCTGTTAAGAAGGCCATAAACTCACAGAATGACCAGACTCAGAGTTGGAAGGGACTTTAGCAGCCATCTGACCCCAAGCGTACCATGGCATTCCATGGTCATCTGGCCTGAGGAGGAAGCCCTCCCATGAAGAGGCATGTATCCCTCAGGAGGCAAGCCACCCCAATTCCAGATTTTTCTAAGAGTTTCTTGGATGTGGTTTGTGTGTCTCTCTTCCCCTTTAAAATGTGAGCACCCTGAGAGCAGGAACATGTTTTTGTCTTACTTTATATCCCCAGCACTTGGCACAGAGCCTGGCATACAGTAAGCACCTAATAAATGCAATCACCTCCCCACTCCTCATCCCCATCAAGAAAAAGCCTTCATGGAAATGGACACTTTGAGTCCTGGCTGTGAGACCGAATCGAGGTTTGGAAAAGAAAATAACAAACTGATAAGGCCTGGATTAATCCCAAGAAGGAGGCTTCTACATGCCAGGGTGGCTTCATCAGGACTTATGGCTTGGGCCCAGGAGCCTTCACAAGGCAAATGTGGAACACCAAAAATTCCTAGGGAAAAAACCAAGCAGCCTCCACATGAAAGCAGGAGAATTCCCCAGACCCACATCCTTCCCTGGAAACCTCTCATCTAAGCCTGCTTTACTCTTCTACCCAGAGCATGCTGGGTCTTTTCTTGCTTCCAGGGTCAGAGGGCTGGCATAGTCTCTCCTCTCATAGAGACCCAGAAATCAGAAGGTCTCTGCGGCGTGGTGGAGGGCACTGGAACGGGAGCCCCAAAGCCTGGGAGTCCTAGCTCTGGCACTCTCCACCATTATGACCACTCTGGGCCTCAGTTTCCTCATCTGTCAAATGAAGACAAGATGGCCTCTTCCAAGGTCTGTCTCAACTCTAATAATGCACGGGTATATCTCATTTCATTCCTGCCAGAGTAAATTTAGAGATGCTGCCTTCCTTTCTCCCAGTGTCTTGCACTTTCCAGCATTATGGACACAGATACCATTCCAAAGGGAGGTTCCACCTCAATTCAATTAATTCATTAACCAATTAGTAGGTGCCTACTATATGCCCAACCGATCAGGTAGGGCAGAAGAAATTTTAGATAAGACAGGGTCCATACCCTCATGAAACTTAGCTGCTAGCAAAGGACACCAACACAAACAGATAGAATACACAAGCAAATCCATTGCTTGTTCCACCTGTGAGGCCAGGGAGTGGGATTTGCTCCAACCTCCAGGGAGCCATGAAGAGAAAAGGGCTGGACCAGTGGGAAGAAGCCATTTGGACTTGGGCTCTCCTCTCTCCAGGGGTGTCCTCTCTTCTTCCATGCAAAGAACAGATGGAGGCCTCACCAGGTAAAGTCCACAGGGATGGTTCCTCTTTGGTGTTTGTATCTCCAGTGTGGCAAAACATAGGCGTTTAATTAATGCTCACTGATTCACTGATAGATTGAAGCTGAATGGCCTTGACCAGGTGACGATTTAACTCAATTCCCTTTTCTTTGCAGGAATGCGCACTGGGTCTAAATCTTCAGAGATAACACTAGGGATCATGTGGCCAACTCCATTAAAATCTTACCCAGAAGCCTTTCTGTGGTGCTGAGGTGACTCAATGTTCTTGTGAGTTCTAGGAGTAGATTCCAAGGTTCTATCACCTGGGTTCTACTAAGCTGTGATTGCCTTCATAGAATCAAGGCCATTTAGAGGTGGGAAGGAGATGGGGGACCAATGAGGCCAGTTTATATCCCACCCCTGAAGTACTCCCCACAGCACGAGAAGTGAGAAGTGGTGACCTGGTCTTTGAGGCTCTCCAGTGAGGGGAAGCTACAGCTCCTGCTTGCCTCATCTGTAAAAGGGCAGGAGGTGAGGCTCCTAACAGCCCCTGCCTTCCAGTTAAATACTGTAATGTGCTCAGCACAGAGACTGGCACATAGTAGGTGTTAGATAAGTGTTAGTGATGACCATGGTACTCAGTAGTTAGTAAAAGTCACTGAGACTGTGTTTGAAGAACTTTCATTAACAAAAAGAGAAAAGACATTTTCTCTTCTCTCCAGGAGAGGCAGCAGGAGGAGGTGGCCATGCAATTCCTTCCCAGGACCAGACAAGCACAGTGATCTTGAGATATGTGTTTGCAGGACCCTGGGAACAGAGCAGGGTGATGCCGGAGACCTCTGTGGAGACTCCTGGTGATCTCACTTGGCAAGGGACCAGGAAACAGCACATAACGGCAGGGTCAACACTTGTCACGAAGCCATACTCTTCTTTCCCCTTACGACCAGGCTGCTGCAGGGTTATGGGGAAGGAGTGGAGGGGGGGTGGCGCTCATATGCCCCTGGCCTCTGGGAACACTAACTCCCCAGAGTAGGGAGCCAAGACTCCACTGGAACTGGCAGGCAGCCAACGTAGCCAGCTCCTTGGAAGTTTTTAATGCTGTATCTTTTAAAATTCCAACTTCATGTAGTCAATGCATTCTAAGCTGTAATATGAAGATGTTTTCATTTTGGGTCACATGAAGTTGACAAGGAGATAAGAAATTTAATGGGAAATGGTAGCAAATATCCATGAACTGGGATATATTAATGAACCTTTATGTGACTTTACATTTTAAACCTTAGACCAAATAGAGATAGAAAGTTGGTCCCAGGTGCACATAGGCAGGGACACACTCACATTCTCATGAAGCTTCATTGGACTATTTGGGAGGGCCTGGGCCTGCCAATGTCTTTGGGCTTGTCTACTACAGCAAAAATTATGGTTTCTTTTTAAAAGAGAGATTTGGGCAGGGAAAGTTCTTGGGGAGCTTCCAGGCAAAAAGGGCTGAGGTACAGAAGGGTCTAGAGATTGGACCACTGGAGGGTAAGTCCATTCAGGGTCTAGACTGGGAAAGAGAACTTGCAGGTCAAATCTGTGTTTCCTTCTCTCCAGGTTGTCCCAGGGAAGAGACAATGAGCCTGTCTGCCTTGCCTCAAGGGCAGAGTTTGGGGGCGGGCACTGAAGAGAGACAGATTTCTACTTGGTGTATTTCAAAACAAACAAACTAAAAAGTTCCTGAAGTTTGAATCTGTCTGAGTGGAACAGACTGCTTTGGGGCGGGGGGAGGTGGTGGTGGTGGGGTCTTCCTCAGCAGAGAGATCCTAGCAAAAGCAGGACAGCCCCTTGTCAGGTCCACCGAAGGCTTCTTAGGTCTCTGCCCGTGCTGGCATCCTATGAAATAGAGACAGCCGGCTGACTGGGCAGTGTGAGAGTGTCACATGGCTGAAGAGGCCAGGGCACCTCCAAGCTGGAGTCCAAAGTCAGGCCTCCTGTCTGTGTATTCTGAATGCATGACTCTACCACAATGGATGGTGGCCAGCTGTGCAGTGGATAGAGCGATGGACCTGGAGTCCAAAGAACCAAGTTCAAATCTAGTCTCAGATGCCAGTTAGCTGTGTGACCCTGGCCAAGTCCCTCTGCCTCTCCAAGCCTCCATTTCCTCATCTATAAAATGGGGATAATAACAGCCCCTAGATCCTAGGGCTGCGGTGAGAATCGAATGAGTTAATGTGTCCATCTCTTTGCAAACACCAAAACAGTAGAGAAATGCCCGCCGTTATTACAGCTGATCTATTTGGATGTGATACCTTGAGAATCCCACAGAGTCATTAGTCAATGAGCATTTATTAATCACCTATGATATGCCAGATCCTATGCTAGGAGCTGGGGTTGCATAGAAAAGCAAAAGGATGAGCACATTGTCTAAGGGGAGACAACACGCAAACAAATTTACACAGGCAACAATGGGCAGGATAAAGCCAAGATAATGAGAGGAGGGGAAGGAAGGCACTGCCACGGAGGGGGGCCCAGAAAGGCTTCCCATAGAAGGTGGGGTTTTAGCTGGGACTGGAAGGATGCCAGGGTGGGCAGGAGCCATAGATGAGGAAGGGGAACCCTGGGCACAGGGCACAGCCATGCAGAAGGTGAGAGGCTGAGGAATCCTGGAAGGGGAGGACCTGCGGCCTCAAAACATCTGGACAAGCTATCTGGATCTTCCCAAAGCACATCCTGCTTCCTGAAATGCTAAAGCTCATATCAATGAACACAGGAGCCCATTCTAGAGCAAGTCCTTTAAATCTCCTGGGGAGTGAACCATCACTTCGAGGAGGCTCCCTCTCCATCACCTCCCACATCCAGAAGATTGGGGTTAAAAGATGCCTCTTCACGCACGTCTTCCCATCCCAGGGGCAGCCATTCAGCGGTCATGGCAACATCGCTCGCAGAGCTGCCGAGGACAATGAGGAAGCTTCTTCATGATGTCCGTCCCTCGTGTCCCAGAGCAGAGCTGGGATGTTCTATCTCTCCTGCCAATCTCCAGATAGGGTCACCATGTGCTTCCCCCAAGTGTGGAGATGACCTCCAGTCTCTCATGACAGCTAAGGACAAGTTCTGAAAGGTCATACACGGATGGACAAACCTTGAATTTGTACTCAACAATGGACTGAAGCGGTTCCTAGTCAGCCTGATAACAGAAACAGAGAGGTCTGATGTCAGTCAGTTACTAGGCATTTATTAAGCAACTACTGTGTATAAGATACTGTGCTAAGTGCCGGGGATACAAAAAGAGGCAAAAGACAGTCTGTGCCCAGGAGGGGCTCTCAAACCAGCCTGGTCTTCCCTGTATTCAAAAATAGAGAACCTCAAGACTCATCCAGACCAATGCCCACAGGCCAGTTCTGGTAATTCACATGGGCATGGACAACACTGCCAGGAGGCTCCAATGATGTCTTGGAAAAGAAACTGAAAATCACAGTAGCGTATTCATCAGTGCTGCCCTTTAAAGGCAAAGGAAACAAGAAAACACGGACTTGGGAAGCTAGGAATGAGATTGAGATGAGATGAGATTAGATCAGAAGACTCATCCTTCTGTGTTCAAATCTGGCCTCAGATACTTCCTGGCTATGTGACCCTGGGCAAGTCACTTAAATGTTTGCCTCAGTTTCCTCATCCGTAAAATGATCTGGAGAAAAAATAGAAAACAGCTCTAGTGTCTTTGCCAAGAAAACCACAAATGGGGTCACAAAGAGTCAGACATGACTGAATCAACTGAACAACAACTCTATTAAATATTATTATGCTAGGTATGAGTCTCAGGTTCAATCTAACTTCTGATCATTGTTCAGTACTAGGAGGAAAGAGGAGCACAGAGCTTTGTACCCAAGGACTGACCTCTTTCCCAGCAAATGCCAGTTCCACAATGAACAGAGTAAAAGTAGCAAAGAAACCCATTTGTGTAAAACAGAGATCAGAAAAAAGTATGCATATTAGAATATATGGCACAGAATACAGGGTAGAGGGATTCTCCCACTGGGAGGAAGGCAACTCAGTTCCACCAAGACAGACAGACACCTTGCCCAAAAGGAAGCTTCCTAAAGTCTATGGGGTAGCAAGCTACAGACAAGGATATGATAGATACTGCCAGCTCCTCCAATGTCAGTTTCTTCACAGTCTTTTCTTTCAGCAACCTAAAATGGGATCTTCACCTTCCATCTTCTTTCTTAAAGCTGGAGGCCAGAAACACCCAAAGTCCAAAGAGACTCAGTAAGCCAAGGAACACTTGAAGGAGAATAAGGGCGATCCTCTCTCTTCCTCTCGCCAACTCCATTCCACCTCTTAGACAGGGATGGTGCATTACTTTCCCATTAGTATGGGGAAGTCCCATACCAATGAGTTCTGGGACTGGGTCTACACAAGAAATTATGCTTACTATCCAAGCCATACATGTTGATCTCAGAAACAGAACGTGTGGAGACAAACTAAGGATCATAGGTCTCCCAAAAGAGAACAACCACAGACCTGAACATAATAATGGAAAAAAAATGATATAAGAGAATTGTTCTGAATTTCTGGACACAGAAAATGAAAAACCAATGGAATCCATAAATCAATTCCAGAATTTAAAAAATAAAAGGAAAAAATACAACCCATGGTTAACTCCAAGACACATAGTGGTTAAAAATATTTACATCAAGAAACAAATTTTGTAAACAATCAGGAGAGAGACTTTCAAAGATAAAGGAAGGAAATTTGAGTAACACAAGATTATTCTGCATCTACAAGAAAACACAGGAGGCAATGGAATAATGTGTTATAAAGAACAATGGAGCTCAGAATGCAGTCCAGGATGACCAACCCTGAACATGTGAGCTTAAATGTAAATTAAAAAAAGACAGATGATCAAGAATAAAGAAGCATTTGAAACATTCTTAGAAAACCAGATCTGGAGAGATCACTTGCTTCTTGAAGACCCAAAAAGAGAAATCCAGGTGGTATGAACAAATGCAGAAGCCAAAGATGGCAACAGCACAGAGATGAGTAAGAGACAGATGGGAGTGAAGGCAGAAATCAAGTGACTGTAACAGTGAAGAGACAGGTATGGGTCATTAAGGACAGAACCTGGTGAGACCCCACCCTACGAGTGAATCAATGCTTTTGCTGTTATTGTTGTCTTTGCTCTTGGGGTATGTGTGTATGTGTGTGCGTGTGTGCATGTGTGTGTGTGTGTGTGTGTGTGTGTGTGTGTGATTACATTACAGAATAGGAAGATGGATGAAAGAGGAGGAAGGCATGGGGCAGAGATAAATGCGTAATACACCAGGGTCAAACCGAGGGATAACAATGAGAGAGAGGTGTCTCCTCTGGCTTCTCAGAAAGAGAAAAGCCCTTGAGGGAGTGGGTGAGAAGAAGACAGAAAAGACTAAATGTAGAAGGGGAAAGAAGGAGGCTTTGCTTTCATGGTGGGAGGGAGTTCCATTGATGAATGCTTCTATACATGAAGAGAGCTGGTAAGTGAAGGGACATGGGGACCTTGTGCTGGGTGTTGTCTGGGGGATTTGGTGCTTAAAAAGTCTACTCTACCTTGGCAGAGGGTGGGGATGGGAACTCCTGGGGGCAATTGGCACCAGGAGGAGTGGGAGACCATGGACCTAGGGAGGAAATTTTAAGAAAAACAAAGCAAGAAGGTTGCCGGGGCGGGGTTGGGGGGGAGGTATAGATCATTGGTGAGACACATTATAGGTCTTCTTTCCATTGGATTGTGAGTTCCCTGAGAGCAGGGACTGCTTTATTTTAACCTTTCTTTGTATCCCCAGTGCTTGGCACAGTGCCTGATACATAGCATATGCCTAATACAAGTTTGTTGACTGATTGTATCTTTATCTAATGAAAAATTATTTTTAAAATGCAAATAACCAGAAGAAAAATTTAAAATAGGACAGAAACAGTAGTAGTGGGATGCTGTAGGATGGACAGGTGCCATTGTGGCTGCCTGATTCCTCCCATCAAGGCCATGATGTGGCCACACAATACGGTGGCACCTATTTTCTGTCTCTGTTGTGTATACTCATTCATGAACTCGGGTGAATCAGGAATAGAGACAGAAAGACTAAGTTATGGCCTTATGAAGTTCAAAATGTCACAAAAGCCATCACTTCACCTACTGGAGCCAGCAGCCTCAGCCTGATTCCAGTGAGATGTCATCTCTAAGGAGCTGTCTGTTTGACCCAACACAGTAGGGACCCCCGGTCCTGCAAGTAACAATGGCTCTGTCTCACCCAAAAGCAAACTGAAGGGTAGGGGGAAGGGATGTTTAATAGTCATGTCTGAAGGCCTGAGGCTTCTGGTTTTAGAGGTTATGCTTCTGATCTTGCTGTATTTTCCCTGTAAACATCTCTTTCTAAAAGCTTATCAATACCACCGTGTTAGTTGATGGTGGAAAGTATTAACTGGCAGTCTGTAGTAGGGGAATGCACCAGATGGGGGCTCATGCTCATGAGCAATACTAGAAGCCCCCTTCCCCACCAACACCCAGGGTCATGTCTTGAACCCCATGGGTAGCAAAAGCTTTGCTCTGGGGATTTTGACGTGCTTGTCCTAGAAAAGCAAAATTAAGAGGCCCTGTCTTCCCTGAGTTGTCAATTATCAGTGTCCTGTGCCTCCCAAGCTACTGTCCCTTCCTGTGTCCGCCCTTCCTCCTTCCCATCTAACTAAAAAGCCAACAAACCTAAGACATTTGGTTCCCTTAGCCCCTGTTTCCAGTATCAGGCCATTCTGGCCTTTAGCGGCTGGACTGGATAGCTGCTGTTCCTTGCCATTGTATAATAATCAGGATAATCATAGTGGCCAGCATTGATATGGCTCTTTCACACTGGCAAAGCTCGTGCAATCCTCACAGTATTATTCCCATTTCACAGTTGAGAAACTGAGGCAAGCAGAGGCTATAAGTGACTTGTAAGCATTTGAGGCAGCATTTAACTCAACACTCCGGACTTCACCCTGCCCCCCATCCTCTGTGCACTGAATTGCCTGTAATTCTCTGGGTTTTTTCAAGCTTTGTTATTCTGAATCTTCATTCCCAAGGTCTGCCCTCCCTGCTCTGACAGTTCTTGGGTTCTCTGCAGTGAGATAAGTGAGCCAGACTTCTAAAAAACCACCTCTCTCTCAGGTTGTGGGAGAAGCCTTTCTTTTGACCCTCTCTCTACCTATCTCTGGCTGCTCCTATGTGAGCATTTTTCCTGGACTTGTGCATGTTTTTAAGTTTACATTATGCCTTCCTCTAATGAGCATCGCATGCCCTTCAAACCCAGATGTGGCTGGAGGAAAGAAAATGTCTGGCCCAAGCCTTGTTTCACAAAAACAAGCGCAGGCGGTGTTTATGCTAGACAACAAGCTGAGTGTTTCGGTTTGGGTCTTACCAGTGGCCAGGGCAGTGCAATGAATCACCTTGCCCCAGCTGAAGAGAGTGTGTATACACTTCCCTGTTTGAAATTCTGAAAGATGACGAGAGTGTGGGGGGAGACTTGGGAAGGAGCCTGGCCAGCGCCCAGCGGGCAAGTGAGGACAACATAGGTTTTGGACTCGGGGACTGAGAACCGTGTGCGCTAGCAGACGAGTGGATGCTTCGGTCCTTTGTACAGAACCAGGACACTTGACAGACTGGGGATATCTCATCTACTATTGGTTGGTTTTCTCCATGGCAGGACCCCTTACTACTCCTCCTGATCCATAAATCACAGCTGTTTGCTCTCATTTTTGGAGATGAGGAAAGTAGAAACAGGAAAATCCTGTTCTGCCAACTGGTCTTGTGTAAGCTGGTCTTGTGGTGGATAGAGAGCTAACCTCAGAGGCAGAAGCCCAGATTCGAGTCCTGCTACTGACCGGTCCTGACTGTGGTAGCCTGGGCCAGTCACGGCCCTCAGGAAACTGTCTCAGACTCAGCTGCAAAGAAAGGGCCACTCTGGTGGGAGGCAGAGGGAGCTTGCTCACTGGGAGCTCCCTTTATCCACAAACCAGAGGTACAGAGTCTACCTCCCCAAACACATACACACATACACACACACACACACACATACACACAGAGTGACCAAGGTCTGATAACAAACTCAAGTTATTGTCTCATGTTTCTTCAAAGAATCTGTCATCTTGTGAAAATTCCTGCAGACTCCAGCCCATCAACACTTTCTCAATGCCATGGATCTCTCACCTGTGTCCTCCCATAGAGCCTGCATAGAGAGTCTATGCAGGAGAAAAGCCTTCTTCTCTCCCTCCCCCATTGTGTGGCTTGTGAGGAAGCCCCA
This sequence comes from Phalanger gymnotis, assembly GCA_028646595.1. Taxonomy (NCBI): domain Eukaryota; kingdom Metazoa; phylum Chordata; class Mammalia; order Diprotodontia; family Phalangeridae; genus Phalanger; species Phalanger gymnotis. The sequence continues at coordinate 325,494,214 of CM053625.1, read as the reverse complement.
GGCTCCCCCCACATCCCACCAGGCCAAGCCACTGCTTTTCAGATCACGCTTCTCCTTCCACTATCATGCACACAAGTCGTCACGGGAAAGCCTCCTGCTTGAGCCTGCCTTGTGTCCCCACTGCCCTTTGGATCACCTGCTACTTTGACTCTTGTTTGAACAAGAAAAATGGAACTAAATATTTCAAAGAAATACCAATGTGTGAGCATGGGAGGGTCTTCTCAAGTGATGAATGAGCTGTTATCACAGGGAGCCAAGTGGGAATTTGAAAAAGACTTCCAAGGAGACACATGGATTCAATTCACTTCAATTCAATGCATTTTCCCCCAGCAAGTACCACCTTCCCAGCTGTGTGCTGGGAGCTGGAGGATGGGGAGGATGTGAGATCAGGCCTTGTGCAGCAGAAGGTCTGAGGCTGATTCTCTGGGCCATGTCTCCAGCCCCCAGAGGACCTGACCATGCATGGGAATGATGCTTAGCCAAGGCTTGTTGGCCTGCCTCCCCTCCTAGACTTCTTTTTGTGTTAGCAGAGGCTCCCTCCTAAGCAGAGGCCACACAGACCAAGAAGGAAGGAGGCTGTGGCCTGATTTCTCAAAACTTCACATCCTTACAATGGGTCATCCACCCTTTGCTTGAAGCCTTAGGTATGGATTGGTCTAGCTCAGGGTCTTCACCTGGGGCATACAAATTCTCAGGAAGATATTTCAGGGGGTCCATTAACTTATATGGTAACCATATATATGTGTATAAATATTTGTACATATATGTATATTATGTGTGTATAAAAGTACACACATGTATATTTTTATTTCTGAATTGTTGGTTCCTTTTGTGGTCCTCTGTGTTTTATTTTATACGGTAAAGTGATATGGAACCCCAAAACTTTCCCAGACCTCCAAAGACATCTGAGCCACCAGAAAATGAAGAATCCCTGGGCAAGATGGACACTGGGGCCTTCTCCAGATCTTGATTGTTGAGATGCTCCAGATTCTAGGAAAGGAGGCTAGAAAGGAAGCTGGTGGGCACTAGGAAGCAAGCTACTAAATGGTGGAAAGCAAGAGGCCACACATGATGGCCTGATGGCCACAGAAATGGGGACTCGCAGCCGGACCGTGAGACTCAGAGAAAGTGATCCTTCTAGGCCTATTCCAGGTGGCTGGAGCAGGACGTTTGAAGTGACCAGACCTTACTCTTGATGTGTGAGTCGGGGGGTGGGGGAGGCAGGGATAGTAATGATTATGATCATGACAATAATAATGACTAATCTATCAGCAAGCATTCATCTATCAGCAAGCATACAGTACCTGTATACCAGGTACTGTGGTAAGTGTGGGGTGATATTTGGCTGGGAGGTCCTCTCAGAAGGTGGTGCTTGATGAAAAGAAAAGAAAGGAAAAGAAAATAAAAGAAAAGGAAAGGAAAAAAAGAAAAGAGAAGAGAAGAGAAAAGAAAGGAAAAGAAAAGAAAATGCTTCACCAAGAGGTTGAGAATGAGATGAAAATATCACTGACCAACCCCTATGTGAATATATAAATATATCATGCATGTGTACACACACGCAGTCACAGGAGCACATGGCATCACAGTCTAGCGGATTGAGGGAAGGCCAAGGTTGGCATCAGGAACATGTAGGCTCTTGTCGTGCCTTGGGCACTGGGTGAGTCACTAAACCCTCTCCAAGACTCCAGCCAGCAGATGGCTTGTCAAGGCTGGTGCTGGAGGGAATATGCATACCGGGGCTGCCTTGTTTTAACAAAGGCTCTGATCTGCTGATCCTTCAGATTTAGGTCACAGATACCCAAACACAGGGAGCTCACTCCCAAAGGACAGGTTGTATCCCATCTGGGGGCAGTCCTAACTGCTAAGATGATTTTATTTACACAGGGATGAAATCTACCCCTTTGCAAATCCATCCAGGAATTGTAATTCTGCTTTCTGTGTCCAAACAAAAAGAGTCTAATCCTCCTTTCCCATGATAGCTCTTCAAGACCTGAATGCAGATACCAGGCACCCCCAAGTCTCTTCTCCACCACTCTGGTGTGTGCAGACCATCCTCTCATACCAACAGAGCTGAGCCCAGGTGGGGCAGGAAGAGGAGGAAAGGCTGCCAAGATAAGGGAGAGAATACCCAAAGACAGGAGAAGGTGGGAAAAGTCAAGTCAACAAGCAGTGATGGCAGAGAGGTCAGGCACAACGCTCCCCAGTGCTGCTAAAACCAGATCAAAAACGTCATTGGGCAATATGCCCCCAGGATCTCCCCCAATAGCAGACTCTGCTCAGGTGGTACCCCTTCCTGTAGTCCCTTCCTGGTCCCCCCACCGAGGCTGACTGCTGTCTTTCCTTCTAGAAACTTGTCTGTCTGTATCACTTTAAAATACTGTCCGTGCACCCACTTATGCACACTTAGATCTTCCTTCCTCTTCCTCCCCCTGCTCCATTCCCCAAAGGCCAGATCCTAGAGGCCAGGGATGATTTCCTTTTTGTCCTCTGTTGGTCGCATTGATTTGTATGGTAGGGAATCAGAACCTAACATCTTTGGCATGGCCCTCCATGGCACACCAGTTGGTAATGGTCTCTGTCCCCCGCTGGGCAAAGGACACCTAGTTTTGTGCCTCCCCCAAACAGCTTATCATATGATGCTACATACCCTCTTTATCTGGGAGTATGTGTAATATCCAAGCTGGAGTAGGAGCTTTATGAGGGAGGGCAAGAAATCCTTTTTATCTAAATGGTGTATTCCCCTCTGGGCCCAGGACCGTGCTGAGTACACGAGACACCAAAAATATCAATAAATGGTAGCTTAGCCAGGAATGGAACAAAACAGAGAGAAGTCTGAGTGGCTGTCACTGTTACCTGAGGGGAGTGCAAGACCTCGCTGGAGGTCCCTTGGAGCTCTGACAGAAAGTGGACAGAAAACACTGTCAATCAATAGATGGACCCCATCCCACCCCCTCTGCCAGAGGCCTTCTCCCATTTCTTCTATGAGAGCTCCCCCTTCTCCCCCTCCCCATCTGCTATTACTCAGCCCTCTTCCTCCACTTGATTCCTCCAGCCTTGTCTCACATGGAGAGGGGGCCTTTCTCCTGGCAAAGACCAATCAAACTCCTCAGCATAGGGGTCTGATTCTACTCTCCCCCATCCCTCCTGCCCACATCTCCTCAACCATCCCAACCTGCTCCTTTTATTCCTAACTCTCTCCCTCCCTACTTAAGGCCTCCCTCCAAGTGATAAACAACAAACACCCTCCCACCTCCAGCAGCCAAGGCCCTCAATCTCTCATGGACAAGCTCCTTGCTGAGGCCACCATACTAGGTGCCTCTGTTTCTTTCTCTCTCATTCTGGCCTCATCAAATGTTCCTCCAAAGTCACCAGAGATCTCTTAATCATCACATCTCATGGGCTTTTCCCATTTCTCATCCTTCTGGACTTTTCAGAGGCCTCTGACTCTCAGTCACCCTGTTCTTGGTCTTCTCTCTCTCTCTCTCTCTCTCTCTCTCTCTCTCTCTCTCACACACACACACACACACACACACACACACACTCCATTTTCATAACATTACTTGCTTTTGGTTCTCCTGGGTCTCACTGACCTTCACCACTCTCCTTTTCTGATTCTTCATCTGCGTCATACCTTCTAACTATGAGGGGTGTCTTAAGCTTCTGCCTGGTGTTCAAAGCCCTTGATCCCCTGACACCCCGGCCCCACCCCCCAATATATCTTTCCAGGCTTCTCACACTTTACACCTCGTGCTCCTCTTGCCCACCCCCTGTTCACTGATCCAGTAAGTTAGCTAGAGCTAAGAGATTCTTCATCCAACTGCTTTATTTTACATATAAGGAAACAACCTCATAAAAGGACAACGGCTTCTATTTCTGTAATGTTTTCATGTTTGCAAGGTGCTTTTACTTATACAAACATCCTTGAACTTCACAACAACCCTGTGAAGCAGCCGGTTCGGGTACCAGCTCCATCATTTTACAGATGAAGAAATTGAAGCTCAAATTAAGCGACAGTCACATGACCAGTATGTATCGCAGGCAGGACTTAAATCAGTAATAGGAACATCGAGCACAGGAATGACTTGGGAGGAAGGATAACAGTTCGTGTGGGGGCATGTTGAGCTTAAGATGCCTATAGGACATCCAGTTTGAGATGTCTAACAGGCAGTTGGTGATTTGGGACTGAAACTTGGGAGATTCGGGCTAAACAGGTGTGAGAATTATCTGCGTAGAGACAAAAATTGAGTCCATGGGAGCTGTTGAGATCACCAATTGTAACTGCAGACACAGAAGAGTCAGTCAGTCTACATTCATTAACATGTTGACGCTGGGCTTGGTAAGTGCTGAGCATAAAAAGACAGTGCCCTCCCCTTCTGGAGCCCACAGCCTATGGCAGCAGAGGGTATGTGCGCCCCACGGGGTCCGAAGACTGGCTCCTCTTTGCAAGCGTCACCAATTCCCTTAATGAATCATTAACCAGTGTGGATTCCAGGTTCTTCCCTCTCTCAATGGCCCTCCATGGCCTGTTCTCCTTCCCAAAATGGGGCGCTTGCAAGTGAACCCCACATTCCTGTGGTCACCTGAAGATGAAGAGTACAGAGGGCCCCCCCACTCCTAAGTTCCCAGGGTGGCCCTGCATCACAGCAGGGTTCCTGGCTGCCGTGTCACACCATCAACCTTGGCCGGCTGGCAGGAACAAGCTACTGCTCAGTCGCACTCCTCACACCACCATATACTTGAGAAATTGGTCCTTCGGACCCAAGTGTCCGACTTTGTCCGTTGCTCTACTGGATTCCATCTCAGCAGAGTCAGCTGAGTGGTCTGGCCTAGCTCTGACCACTCTTGTTGGTGCCATGCTCAGATTCCAGGAGTGTGCCCTCTACTATGAGATCCAAGAAAGTCCATTAGCAGGAAGTTATTGGGAGCTTGCCATGAAAGAAAAAACAAAAACTCCCAAATCTCCTCTGCCCTCTAGCCAGGAGATGACACATCATCCCCAGGAACAGACAAAATATATCCAGTGCAGGTAGAAGATGATCTTGGAGGGAGGGAAGGCTCTGGTGGGTGGGAGGGGTGTACTGGAAAAAAGAGGCAGGGTCTGAGCCGAATCTTGAGAGAAGCTTGGAGGCCAGAAGGCAGAAGGAAGGAGGGAGAGCATTCCTCATGGTGTCATCTTACTTATTCAGCTTTCTCAGGTGGTTATAAATCATAGTTAGATGGTGCAGTGGATAGAGTGCCAGGCCCGAAATCAGGAAGATTCTTCTTCTTGAGTTCAAATCCAGCCTCAGATACTCAGTAGCTGTGTGACCCTGGGCAAGTCACTTCAACATTTTTACCTCATCTGTAAAACGAGCTGGAGAAGGAAATGGTAAACTACTTTAGTATTTCTGCCAAGAAAACCCAAATGGGGTCATGGAGAGTCAGACGTGACTGAAACAACTGAACTGAACAACGACGAGTCACTGTACATACATTGTCTCACATGACCATTTTTAAAAACCCGAGTCAGACATGACAAGTGTTGCTATCCTCATTTAACAGATGAGGAACTGAGGCTGAATCACACAATCAACCAGTGCCAGAGTTGGGGTGTGAGCCTGGGACCTCCAATGGCCAGTCCAGGGCTCCTTCCGCTGGCTTGGACTTCCTCCCAAAGCTCAGGATCTCTCCTTCTAAGACCCTCTCCTAACCAATAATCTACACAGTGCTGGCTTTAAGAAAGATCTAAAATTAGTGCCCGATTTCTGAGTTCTCGCCTGAGGTGACTTCCTTGGTACTGCTCTCATCTGAGGCAGATCGGTCAGACACGGAAGAGGAAATGGTTTGTGTCAGGTTAGAGGAGAGAGCAGCATTATACCCTGGGAAAAAACTGTGAAGAGACTTTTTCATTAACGCCAGCAGGGCCTGATTTCATTGGGCTTCCACGGACTGTTTTCACATTTTACCAAGACATTGTCCAGATATAAATTGTTATGATGAGGAGCCACGGCAGGAGGGGAGAGGGAGGGAGACTCCAATTATAACTGAGGCACAAAGAAAATGATTTGCATATATTGGTGAAGGACATACTAATAAAGACCAGTCTGGAACTTTTCTTTGCACAACGATTGACTTATCAGCCGCAGCCACCAGAGCAAAGCTGGAAATTACCTAATTGAGAGAAGCCGTGGATATTTGACTTGGCAAGAACCCCAGGCTTATCCCATTTATTTTTTTAAGAATCTGGCCCTGTGACTATTTAGAAATGTTTAATGAACGAACGGTAGAATGTAAATGGAACAAGCAGGGCCCTTTTCAAAGCCCATGTTGCACAACATCGTCACCGTCGTGGTAACACAAATAAACTCGGAAAGAACCGGCCGCAGCCCAAGCCCCTTGGCTCTCGGGACACTGGGAGCCCCAGCGCCTGGACAGCATCCTTGTCCCAGCTACTCTCACTCCATCTGTCCCCCCAGGGCACTTTCAAGGCTCCAAGGGCCTCAAGGAAGGTAAGATGGAAGGCATGATCCAGGTCGAATCATTCTCTGACCTTGGAAGGCCATTGCTGGAGCCAGCTATGGTCTGGGGACAGAAACATGAATCAGTGACTGAAATCAGAGAAGAAGCAAGAATGAAGTCTAGCCATGCAGTAATGTCCACACAGACTCCTCAAAGAAGCTGGAATAAACCTTAGAGGCTGTAAAGGCCAACCGCTTACTTGACAGACAAAGGCCATCAGGGAGACTGTCATTGTTAACTGCTAGTAACTAGAGACCAATTTCATTTAATAACTCAGCATCACTTAATTTTATGGAGATACTTACTTGGGAAGCATGGCCAGAACAAAGCACAAACATTACCTTCCAGCCCCTTAGGGGCACACTCTCCCCATCTGCCCTTGTCATCAGCTCAGTTTCTGGGAGAAAGAGACTCAAAACTCAGTCTGGTCCCTGCAGCACTGGTCCAACCAAGTTCCATGACTGTCTCCTAAATCCTCACCTCATCTTCTCTGGCTGGGCTCCAGAAAGCCCTTTCTTCTTCAAGTTTAGTCCATGCTCTTTGGGGCATAGAGATGGGCTGGCTGTACAACTCAGCCTGAACTCCTGCCCCTGCATTTTTTTGGTTCATTTTCTTGGAATTTGGTTAGAATATCCTCCTTTCACCTGGAGAGACCAAGGACAGAGACCATTGCCCCAGATATATAGACTCAGAGGCAAGAAGGAACCATAGCCTCTGTCTCTCAGCAGACACTATGAGCCAAGAACTCCAACAACCAAAAGGACAGTTGAATGGCCTAAGGCAGGAAAGATGGTGGAAGCTGAACATACTTCCATAGCCCAACCCATTCAATTCACCTTGTTGGCATCTGGGACCAGTTTTGGGATGTCTCCACTGCCCCACCACCATGACTCCTCCATGTGGGTCCAGGGCCCTGGCTGGGCAAGCAGATGGAGTCTGGGCCACACATCACATGCCTAGATGTGTAGGGCAAGTCACAGGATTGACCCTGGAAGGCACTGAATCCGGGTTGGCCTTTTTACAGATGTGGAAATAGAGGCTCAGAGGTGGGAAGCAGCTCGCCCAGGATCTCCCAAGCAATAACTGAAAAGCCAAGGTTCAAACCCAGGTCTTCTGACTTTTAAACCACCCTATTTTGCTGAGCACGCTTGAATCCTGGCTTCCTGGTTTGGTAGATGAACAAGCTTCTTGATGGTTAGGACCATTGTGGGCCATACTGCTGACTTTCTCCACCACAGCCCAAAAATCCCTCCACCTTGGGAGTTTCCTCCAGCCTGGTGTTCACACATAGTATGGCCCTTCTCTTGCTGCAGCCCCTCTTCTTGGGGGCTCCTCCTCAGTCTCCCAGTGAAGAAAGATGCCCAGACTAGCCCTGTCTCATTCTATGCCAGCTGGGCACCACTGTCAAGGACCTTGCTTTCCCTCCACATTTTCAGCTTCCTTTTATAGGCTGTCTTCCCCTCAATAGAATATAAACTTTTTGCACACAGGAGCTGTCTTTTTTTTGCTTGTGTTTATATTCCCAGTATTTAGCACAAGGCCTGCACAAGGCACTTAATAAATGCTTGTTTACTTAACTGACTGAGTGGTGGACTCCTCCTTACTGGACATCTCCAATGGAAGTATGGATGACTACTTGACTTGTATGATGGACAAGAGCCCTTCAGTCTGTAGCTCCTCTCTACCCTTTCAGCAGAACCACTGGATTGGGGGAACAAGAGAAATGAGATAACAGAGGAAGTGAGAGTGGGGGTGAATGTTCTGCTGCTCCATGAAGGGCTAGCTGTAGTCAGAGGAGGGCCCAACTCCCCACCGGGGACCTCACACTCAGGCCTGGTGGGTGGCACCAACCCTCCTGAGCTCCAGTTCTCACAGGACCCTCCATTTCCTACTCTGGGATATGAACGAACCAAGAAAGTCTAATGTCATATCTTCTGGACCTGAAGCTGATCCGGCGTCCCCTGGGAACCCAGCAGTCCTCACCTGGGGCTTCTCCAAGGAAGGCTCAAACTGCATGGGCCCAAAGTCCATGAATGTGTTTTTGGATTAGTAGCTTGATAACTGATTTTAAATGTTATTGGTTTTCTTTGTAATCCCATGTATTTTATTTTATGCACCTAAAAAGTATTATTCTGCGAGGGCAGCTAGGTGACACAGGGGATACAGCACTGGTTCTAGAGTCAGGAAGACTCTTCTTTGTGAGTTCAAATCTGGCCTCAGACACTTAACAGCTGTATGACCCTGGGCAAGTTACTTCCCCATGTTTGCTTCAGTTTCTTCATCTGTAAAAAGAGCTGGAGAAGGACACGGCCAATCCCTCTAGTACTTTTATCAAGAGAATCCCAAAAGGGATTGTGGAAAGTTGGACACAACTGAAAATGACTGAACATCATTTTGAGAAGCGGTCTATGACACAAGAAAAGTTGAGAACTCTTGGGTCTCCATATAATTTCGGTTTCAGGGAAGCAGCAAGGTTTAGGAGAGGAGTAAGCTTGTGGGTGTTCCATTTATAAAATATATTTTATTATGCCTTGTATTCAATGGTTACTAAATACTGTTTATAAATGACATATGCTTAGAGCTTTGCAAACATTTCAGTGCTATTTAAATGCTGGCAATTACTATTATTATTATTATTATTAATAATATCATTGTGATTGTGTTAAAAATATAAACACTCTGAACCCATGAGCTTGCTTCTGGGAGCATCTAACTACATTACACAAAGCCTCCAGACAGGTATCTATGATAATGCAGTAGATACAGAGGAAGGCAGGGTTAGCCAATGGGTGGGGGCTCAGAGCTAATTCTAATGGGGCTGATCTGTAAATTTACACACCCTTAGAGAGCAAATGACCCTTACCTGATCTCTAGTGAGATGCAGACCTGAGGAATTAAGGTTGTTAACTCTCTGATAATGATGATGATGATGACTATGAAGTTTTCCAAGGTGCCTTACATGTGTTTTCTCACTTGATCTTTATAATGACTCTGTGAATTAAGAGACTGTTATTGTCTCTCTTCTGCAGATGAGGAAATTAAGGGTTGAAAGAGTTTAAGTGACTTACTCAGAGTCACCTAGTGAGTGTCCAAGGCAGGATTTGAATTCAGGTCTTCTCCATTCCAAATCTAGAGAGCCCCAGCCCGACTTGGTGCTCCCACTCCCTGGGGCATAGGCAAATAGCCCAGTCAAGGCCATGTGATACATACTGTAAGAGGCTATCAGTGCCACCTAAGGGTCAAAGTTGCAGAGGGGATTTTCCTTCAGATTCAGGCTGGATGACAGTAGAGAGCCAGGAGGCTCCCTTCAGTCACTGACATGCTCTCTTTGGCTCCAGAAGGCAGAATTAGGAGCCTGGGGACAGGGGGGAAGTTGCAGACAGAGAGACCTTCCCAAGGATTAGCTGCCCTACCTCCTGACACAGTCATTCCCAATTGCTGGAGGTCATGCTCTTCATACTGAAGAGTTCAGACAAAAAGTGATCCACTGGAGAAGAAAATGGCAAACGCTTCCATTATCTTTGCCATGTCAGGGGTATGGTGGCCCATGGACAGTAGCAGAAAACAGAAGGGCTTGGCATGCTGTGGTCCTCGGTGTCATGAAGAGTCAGACATGACTGAACAACAGTAAAACTGAAGCAGAAACTCCCCAAGGAAGAGACAGAGATTCAACATTGAGGGTTTTATTTTTTCCTCAAAGTTCTGTCTTTGTATAGGGGCTCAGAGATGAGAGAGAGAGAAAGAGACAGAGACAGAGAGACAGAGAGAGAAGGAGGTGGGGAAAGGGAGAGAGAGATAGAGACAAAGGGACAGGGAGAGACAGAGACAGAGAGAGAGAGGGAGGCAGAGAAACAAAAAGAGACAGACAGACAGACAGAAACAGAGAGACACAGAGACAGAGACAGAGAGACACAGAAAGACACAGAGACAGAGGAACTGAGACAGACACACATACACAGAAAGACACAGAGACAGAGAGAGAGAGAGAGAGAGAGAGAGAGAGAGAAAGAGAGAGAGAGAGAGAGAGAGAGAGAGAGAGAATTACACATTCTTTAATTCTACATCCCAGAGGGAAGAAGGAACCTGTATCAAGAAACCCATATAAACAACAAGTCAGCTGTAGGGTGAGAGAGACAAATAGGAGTAATTGTAAAAGGCTGGCCACCACAATCCTCCTAACTACTTCTATAGAAGGAACTGTGGATAGTTAATTTGAGGAAGAAAAAAACAAAAGAGGAATGTGATCACTGCCTCCGGGTATTTGAAGGACTATCACGTGGAAGAGGAATTAGGCATTCTCTCTTTGGCTCCAGAGGGCAGAATTAGGAGGCTGGGGACAGGTGCAAAGTTGCAGCAGAGACACCTTCCCAAGGATTAGCTGCTCCACCTCCTGACACAGTCATTCCCCATTGCTGGAGGTCATGCTCTGACACACTGAAGAAGTTCAGGTTGGACTCAGTGGTCTCTGAGGTCCCTGCCACATCGAAGGTTCTATGAAAGGGGTTCACAACCTTGGTAAGAAAGCTCTTATTCAACAAGAAATAGTGACAGGCAGGACACTTGAGGACCATGATTTCTTTAAGAATCTGGATGCTGTACCATTTGGTACATATGTTTAGCATTGATATCATTGCTTTGTCTCGGTGCCTTTGAACAAGATGTAGTTTCCCTTGCTTATCACTTTTACCTAGGTCTATTTTTGCTTTTGTTTTGCTTGAGATCAGGATTGCTGCCCCGACCTTTTTTACTTCAGCTGAAGTAAAACAGTTGCTGTTCCAGCCCCTTATTTTAACTCTCTGGGTCTCTTTGTTTCAAGTGTGTTTTTTGTAGAAAACATATTGTTGGATTCTGCTTTCTACCCATCCTGTAGCTTCTGTCTTATGCGTGAGTCCATCCCATTCACACTCATAGTTGTGATTCCTAAGTCTCTATTCTATTTTCTTCCATTCAGCATTCTTTTTCTCTTATTTTATCCTATCTCTCCTCTAAAATATTTTGCTTCTGACCCCTGCCTTCTTTTATCTGCCTTCCCTTTTATCATGCTCTCCTTTCTTTTTCTCCTTCCCCTCCTACACCCCATTGGGTAACATAGATTCCCATTACCAACTGAATGTGTGTGTGTATTTCCCTCTTTTAAACCACTTTAGATATGAGTGAGATTCAAGCACTGTCTGCCTCCTTTTCCCTTCCACTGTAAAAGCTTTTCCTTGCACCCCTATTTTATGTGAGATAATTTCCCCCATTCTTCTTCTCCCTTCCCCTTTCTCCCAGGGCATCCCTAGTTCTCATCTTTCCATTATGTTTTATATCATCCCAACATAATCGACTTACTCCCACATCCTCATTTTATACAGAATCCTAATTGCCCTAATAGTGATAAAGTTCTTAGAAGTTACATGTATCATCTTCCCATAGAGAGAGGTAAACAGTTTAACCCTAATGAGCCCCTCATGATTTCTCTCTCATGTTTAACTTTTTATGTTTCTCTGAGTCTTATGTTATGGGAAAATTTCCTATTCAGCTCTAATCTTTTCATCAGGAATGCTTCACAATCCTCTATTTCACTAAAATATCCATTTTCTCTTGAAGAATTATACTAAGTTTTGCTTGGTACATGATTCCTTGTTGTAATCCCAGCTCTTTGGCCTTCTGGAATCTCATATTCCAAATGCTCCACTCCTTCAACATGGTAGCTGCTAAATATTGTGTGATGCTGACTGAAGTATGTTTTATCTCTTTGACCTGGGAACTCTGGAATTTGACAATAATATTCCTGGGATTTTGGGAATCTTTTTTGGGTAGCGATTGGTGAATTCTTTTAATTTCTGTTACTCTCTGGTTTGAAGATATGGGTCAGTTTTCCAGATAATTTCTTGAAATAGGATGTCAGGTCTCCTTCTTTGATCATGGATTTTAAGTGGTGTAATAACTCTTAAATTATTTCTCCTCAATCTATTTTCCAGGTCAATTGTTTTTTCAATGAGATATCTCTCATTTTCTTCCATTTTCTCATTCTTTTGACTTTATTGTTTCTTGATTTCTCACAGAGACATTAGCTTCCACTTACCCAATTATAATTTTTAAATAATTATTTTCTCCAGTCAATTTTTGTATCTCATTTTTTTTTTCATTTGGCCAATCCTGTTTTATAAGATGTTTTTCTTTTCAGTATTTTTGTGCCTCATTTACCAAGCTGTTAATTGTCTTTTCATATTTTTTTTCCTTTGCTTTCATTTCTTTGTCCCTTTTTTTCCTCTAGCACTCCAATTTTGAAAATAGTGTTTAAGCTCTTCCAAGAATTCTTGTTGGGCTTGTGTCCAATTCACATTTTTCTTTAAGGCTTTGCATTTGTTTTGACTTCATTATCTTTTTCTCACTTTGTATCTTCATCTTCCCTGTCATCATAATAGTTTTTATGGTCAGGTCAGATTCTTTCACTACTATTGTTGTTGTTTGATCATTTTTCCACCATCTTTCTTGATTTTGAACTTTATGTCAAAGTTGGGCTCTTTTCCCATTGTGAGGAGAGTAGGGGTACTGTCTGTCTCAAGATTTAGACTTTTTCACACTTCTGTTTTCAGTGACAGTTCAGGGAGTTTGGAAGTGTTCAGTGCTTCCAATGTAGTGTGATCTGGGGAAAGATGTGGTTATTGCTCTCGGTGTGTACTCTGATCCTTGCCCAGGAAGGGACCCTAATCCCTTGGGATTGCAATTGATCCTGCTCTTCAGGGACCCCTCTCCCATGGGACTGGAAATGATTGAGGCCATTTTTTCAATCATATTTAGGGACAAGTGTATAGAAGCCAGAGACTTTTTCCCATAGCCTGGGTCTTGGGGGTGGAGTGGAGTGGGGGTGGGTTGAGATGAGAGGGATCTTGGAGCATTTCCAAGGCACTTGGTTCAGTCCATCTCCTAGACTCTTGTATGATACTGATCCCTAGAGGAGCCTAATGACTTTCTCTTCCAAATGTTTTTAGTAGTTTTAAAGCTAGTTCCAAGGGAAAAAAGACATGGCAGAGGGAGGAAAAGAGTCACAAAGTGGTGATCAGCTCTGACAAAACACAGAGCTGGTCCCGAGAGGAGGCAGGCTGCTCCCCGTCAAATTGAATGTCAATGTCCAAGCAATGGGTACATCCTGCCCATGACTCACACACTGACAGGGTTTGCCAAAAAACACAATAAAAGAATGACCTGAAACTTTCACTGACTGGCTTCCTAAAATGCCCTGAAAATCTTTCTAATGAAGTATATGCATTTTTTGGATATCTGCTTTATATTTCATCAGAAGTGAGAACTGACCGTGATAATTCCATTATCAAAACTAATTTGAACCTGTCCATGGGTGGGTCGTAACAACACAGAGCCTTAGCTTCTTTTGAGAACCAGATGTCAAAGCGACAAGAATGGAAAACAAATGAATCTTTTATGTGTTTTTGAGGGGTGCAATGAGGGGCATAGTCGAGGTTCTTGCTTTTTATTTCTTCTTTTTTCGTAGGCTAAACTAGGATTTGTGAAAAAAAACTTGCAAAAAACTTGAAAATACTCCTTGTCTCCCTCCTCAGTCCCCTTTACGTACATAAATGTGCCAGAGTTCTGTTGACCCATCAATGAATAATAGATGATAAACTGCTATAACTGCTCTTTGCTTCATGGTGGGATCTTAGGATCTTCAGAAAGTCCCTTTCCTTCATTGGACTCTGTTTCTTCCTTTGTACAACAAAGGGTTTGGACCAGAGGCTTTCCAAACTTGCGGTCATCCCCAGTACCCATGGTGTGACGGTCCAACAATCCATAGAACTCAACCTCTGACCAGGCTAGTCCATGAAGATTAAGCTTTCTCTTCCCAACTCCTGCTGGGAACCATCAGTCTCCCTCACCACAGCTGTTGCTATGATATGGCTTTCTCTACTGGTGTCTTCTCTCCCCCTAAAGACTTAGGGAAGGTACTCCAGGACAGAGGCCATATTGTAGGTCTTCCTGCCCCTTGCACCCAATCATACCCAGCACATGCCCAACTCACAGTAAGAACTCAGTAAATATCGATCAAGTTAAATTCAATACATTCCAACACTATGGTCTTTTGACTCCAAACCTGAAATCTAAAACTAGATGACCTGACTTCACTGTACTCATACATGTGTTTAGGACTTAAAAATCTTCAAAGGCATTTAGAGCCTCAAAATACCTTCCTATCAGCTCTCTTTTGTAGATGAAGAAGCTGAACCTCGAAAATCAGTGATTTTTCTGGGATCATGTCAGAGGCTAGATCTGAAGCCATCCACTTCCATAGTACTCTGTTCACGTAGATACCACAGTACCTTATAGAAAGTGGATTGGAAAGGACCTGGCCACTTATCGAGAAGTGAAGCCTGGAAGAAAAGGGTGCTGAGTCAGGAGAAGTGAAGACTTGGAGTGCAGAGTGGAATCTGCTCCTAGTTCAAGGATTCTCTCCCATGGAAGAGGGATCAGGCTTTTCCTGCTTTCCACCAGATGACAGAACTTGGAGCCTTGGGCAGAAATTGCAGAGAGACAAATTGTTGGGGAAAATTTCCCAATGTGGAGAGCTGTCTACAATGGGCTAGTGAGCAGGGCCTGAGCTGGTCTGTTAGGATATCATGGAGATGCTTGTCCAGGGACAGGCTGGACTTTGACAGCATCTAAAATTCCCTCCAACCTGTGATTCTAAGATTCAAGTTGGAGCCTGGTCAGACGCAAAACCAATTATCAAGCCCGTATCAATCACCTACTGTGTGCCATGCATGGTGGATACAGAGACAAAAGGGAGATAACCCCTGACCTCTACAGGGTGACCTTTTATAGGTAAGTCAGTCTAGGAGATGTTTATAAAAATACATGTGGGATGGGGTGGTGGGAGTGAGAATAAAGGAAATTGAGCAGGGCTTCTTGAAGGTACCCATGTTATTGCACTCCTCAAAATCATTTTGCGGCACCCCACAAAACATACATTACCGACTCCGAAATCCAAAGCCCTTTGTTGTGGTTGAGTCATTTTAGTAGTGTCTGATGCTCCATGACCCGATCTAGGGTTTTCTTGGCAGAGGCACTGGTGTGATTTGCCATTTCCTTCTCAAGTTCATTTTACAGATGAGGAAACTGAGGCAAACAGGGTGAAGTGATTTGTCCAGGGTCATGCAGATAGAAATTGTCTGAGGCTGGATTTGAACTCAAGTTCTTCTGAATCCAGGGCCAACATTCTAACCACTGTGCTACCCAGCTGCCCTCAAAGCCATTTGTGAGCTGACTTTGAGCTACTTTTCCAAACCATGAGAGCTCAGAGGTGGAAGGGACACTAGAGTGCCTTCTAGCTCCACCTGTACCTGATTAAGAATGGTCTCCACAAAGCCAACAAGCTGTGTAGCCTCTGCTTGGATGCTCTCAGCAACGGGGAGTCCACTATTTCCCCTCTTTTCTCCTTTTCTTTGTCTCTGCCTTTTCATCTCTATCTCTCAGACTTGTCCTGACCTCTCTGGGCCTCTGATCAGAGCTCACCTCATGCTTGGAAAGGCTTCCACCTCATCTCTATCTTCTCCCTTTTCTACAGAGACTGAGCCTAGGGCCAGCTCCTCAAAGAAGCCTCCCCTGACCACCCCAGATGAAAGGGGTCTCTTCTTCCTTGGATCCCTCTGGTCTCTCTCTGCCTAGGCCTCTCCTTTGCACCCATCTCCCTCTCTTGTGCCGTAGCTATGGGTGTACTTACCTTCCTCTCAATGCATTGTAATCTTCTAGAAAGCAGGGCTTGGATCTCTCACCGTGTCCTCCAGATCAAGCACCTCAGGACCTCCCACCTAGAAGGTGCTTCATAATAATCATGAAAAATCCTGTTGAACTTAATTGGATCATTTCTATATAAGGGAAGTAACCAGAGAGTGCCCAGATCTGTTGGATTGAGGGGGAGCATCCGCTTCTCTCTTTAGAACTTCAGATTCAAAGGATCCTGGGTCATCCTTGTGACATATATTGATGGCTTTAAATTTGATGAAAAACTCTTGCTCAAACAGCACAACCAAGACACTTCTAAAATGCACAGCCATCCACAGGCAGTCTGTTGCCATGGAATCCAGCGTGATGTCACAAATTTAGCATTCCAAGTACCATCAAGCTGGAGAAGAAATATACAATGGGTGTGGGAAGAAGCAAACATCTATTTAAACAAACCATCTTCAGCCTTTAGGAGATGAGTCAAGAGAGCATCTCAAAGAGGAAGAAGGTGAGTGTCCTAAGCAAGCAGGCTCCCAGGCCAGGGAGCCACTGCTACCAGGGCCCAGTTATGGCCTTAGCCTTGGTTGCCTGTGGAAGGGGAGAGGGAGGAGGAAAGGAAGGAGGCAGCAGAGGACAGAGGACAGGGTGCAGAAAGAGGCAGTTGTACGGCCATGCCAGGTCTCCCCAGACTACTCTTCATGAGCCTGACTATGACAGGGTCTCTGGAGAGGAAGGATTCTCCAGCAGCATAACATGAGCTTAGGAAGGATTTTTGTCTCCTTGTGAAAAGGGGCCCAAAGTGTTTGAAACTTGGGGGCCCAGGGAAGACAAATTCAAATGGGATCTTTTGCCTAAGGACCAAGGAGCCCAAGTGAGTCATGGCTAGACCCCAGGAGAAGCGGTGCTAGGAGGGCAGGGACCACTATGATCCAAGCAGCACCAGGACAAGCCCTACAGGTCAAGCACCAAGCAGGCTGAGGCTTTCTTTTGAGAACCCCCGGGAATAGTCAACCCAAGGGGTGACCCTGCCCACTGCCCTGGGGTCCAGAAGCTCACAAATGATTCCTCTGGTAACTTCCTCATCCTGGCTCACTCACTTATTCCTCCAGAAGCCTCTCTCAAGCAGGTGCTAAGCCCTTAAGTAAACTCCAAGAAGAAACCTTGGCTTGCTCCCCCCCTAGATAATAAAAGATTCGTGCGCACCCCTTTAAATGGGTGTTTCTACCAGCTCTGTTACTGTGTCTCCCACAATTATCGAATCATAGAATCACAGAATGTTAGGGGCAAGGAGGCTATCTTCTAATATGGATGAAAAAGAAAAAACTGAAGCCTTCCCCAAAGAGGAAGTAATTCTCCAGAGTATTAATACATTCCTAGAGACAGAGATGTCTGAAAAGGCTGATCTCCGTCAAGGCCAAGGTAGGGAACAGTGACGGAGGAAAGAGACCCTGGAATGAGAGCAGCTAGGGCACCCGGGCCAAGCCTCTGCTGCAGCATCCGTACTGGGAGGCAGTCAGACCAGAGCCCAGAGTGAATAAAAGGGCTTTTGGTCTGGGTACTTAGACATTGGAGTAGCTGGTGTTCCAGATGCTTGTCACAGGTTCATCTCGTTCCTTTAATCAGATTGTAACGTCCTTCAGGCAGGGCTCACTCTTACTTTTTTGTATCCCCAAGAGTGCCCAACACAAGGATGGGCACTCAGTAAATATTTTGATAATTATTGAGTCAATGACAGATCATTCAACCTCCCCTTCCCTCCTCCACCCCAAAATATCACTTGTATTTTAATAATTTAAACAATTGTCTTAATTCTTCAAGATGAAATTCTGCA
>CM053625.1:325460913-325475665 GCA_028646595.1 Phalanger gymnotis | reverse complement strand
AAATGGGGAGAAAATTTGTAATTCAAACTCTTGTGAAAATCAATGCAGAAAACTAAAAAATAAAAAATAGACCAACCGAAATGGCAAAAGAGCTCCAAAACCCCAATAAGGAGAAGAATGCCTTAAAAGGCAGAATTAGCCAAATGGAAAAGGAGGTCCAAAAGATCCCGGAAGAAAATACTACCTTAAAAATTGGAATGGAGCAATTGGAAATTAGTGACTTTATGAGAAATCAACAAATAATAAAACAGAACCAAAAGAATGAAAAAATGAAAGACAATTAGGGATATCTCACTGGAAAAATCATTGACCGAGAGAATAGATCCAGGAGAGATAACTTAAAAATTATTGCACTACCTGAAAGACATGATCAAAAAAAAACAAAAGCCTAGACATCATCTTTCAAGAAATTATCAAGGAAAACTGCCCTGATATTCTAGAACCAAAGGGTAAAATAAAAATTAAAAGAATCTACCAATCGCCTCTTGAAAAAGATCCCAAGAAGAAACCTCCTAGGAAGATTATAGCCAAATTCCAGAGTTCCTAGGTCAAGGAGAAAGCATTGCAAGTGGCCAGAAAGAAACAATTAGAGTATTGTGGAAACACAATCAGGGTAACACAAGATCTAACAGCTTCTACATTAAGGGATCGGTGGACCTAGGATTAAAACCAAGAATCACCTACCCAGCAAAATTGAGTATAACACTCCAGGACAAAATATGTATTTTCAATAAAATAGAGGACTTTCAAGCACTCTTGAAAAACAAAAGACCAGAGCTGAACAGAAAATTTGACTTTCAAATACAAGCATCAAGAGAAGCATGAAAATGTAAACAGGAAAGAGAAATCATAAGGGACTTACTAAAGTTGAATTGTTTAAGTTACATTCCTAGATGGAAAGATGATATTTGTAATTCATGAAACCTTTCTAAGTATAAGGGTAGTTGAAGGGAATATGTATATATATATATATATATATATACACATATATATGTAAATATGTATGCACATACATATATACATATACATATTATATATATATATATAGAGAGAGAGAGACAAAGGGCACGGGGGTGAGTTGAATGTGAAGGGATGATATCTAAAAATAAATAATAAATACAATTAAGGGGTGAGAGAGAAATATATTGGGAGGACGAAAAAGGGAGAGATAGAATGGGATATATTATCTCACATAAAAGTGGCAAGAAAAAGCAGTTTTGGGGGTCGGGCTGCGGCTGGACACCCCCTCATGGTGGCTGCGACAGCGGTGGCGGAGGCAGCGGCGACGATGGCTTTGGGACGGTGACGGAGAGCGCGAGCCTGGCGACCCATCTCTCCCTTACTCCCCAAGCTGTGCGCCCCCTGACACTGCCCCGACCCCGACCGCCGCCGGGACGATGGTGAAGTATTTCCTGGAGCAGAGCATGCTCCGGAGCTCCTGGGACCAAGTGTTTGCTGCCTTATGGCAGCGTTATCCCAATCCCTACGGCAAGCATGTGCTGACGGAGGACATCGTGCACCGGCAGGTGACTCCCGATCGGAAGCTGCTGTCCAGGCAGCTTCTAACAAAGACCAACCGCATGCCCCCCTGGGCGGAGGGCTTATTTCCTATTTCCTGCTAATGTAGCTCACTCGGTGTACATCCTTGAGGACTCTATTGTGGACCCACAGAACCAGACCATGACCACCTTCATCTGGAACACCAAGCATGCCCGGCTGATGGTGGTGGAGGAAAGATGTATTTACTGTGTGAACCCTGAAAACAGTGGCTGGACTGAAATCCGACGGGAGGCCTGGTTCTCCTCTAGTTTCTTCGGGGTCTCCAGAGCTGTGCAGGAGTTCAGCCTAGCTAGATTCAAAAGTAACATGACCAAGACCATCAAAGGCTTTGAGTACATCCTGGCCAAGCTGCAAGGTGAAGCTCCTTCTAAGACACTTGTTGAAACAGCTAAGGAAGCAACTGAGAAGGTGAAGGAAACTGCTCTGGCAGCTACTGAGAAGGCCAAGGACCTGGCCAGCAAGGCCCCCACCAAGAAGCAGCAGCAGCAACAGCAACACTATGTTTGAAGAAGTCATCCTACTGCTTCCCCTGCAACAAGAGGCCCTGCTACCCTCTCAGATCACCAGTACCCAAGGCTGAGAGTCTCTTGGCAAGACTTGGTATTGGGCCTGGAGCCCCAGCCCCTGAGACCATCAATGTAATGCAAGCCCACAGACAATCCAGCTGTCATCCCATTACCCACCCTGTGTCCGAGCTGTAATTTATCATTAAAAATCAATTTTCAGTGCTGTCAAAAAAAAAAGAAAAGAAAAAGCAGTTCTACTGAAAGGGAAGAGGGGGCAGGTGAAAGGGAATAAATGAATCTTGCTCTCATCAGACTTGACTTAAGGACAAAATAACATATACACTCAATTGGGTATCTTACCCTACAGGAAAGTAGCAGGGAAGGGGATAAGATGGAGGGGATGATAGAAGGGAGGGCAGAGCAAGGAAGGATGTAATCAAAAACAAATACTTTTGAAAAGGGCTAGGGTCAAGGGGATAAAATTGAATAAAGGGGGACAGGATAGGATGGAGGGAAATATAGTTAGTTTTTCACAACATGATTATTATGGAAGTGTTTTGCATAACGATACATGTGTGGCCTATGTTGAATTGCTTGCCTTCTCAAGGAGGGTGGGTGGGGAAGGAAGAAGGGAGAAAATTTGGAACTCAAAGTTCTAAAACTGAATGCTAAAAAAAAAAAAAGGTGTTTTTTACATGCAACTAGGAAATAAGATATACAGGCAATGGGGCATAGGAATCTATCTTGCCCTAAAAGAAAGTAAGGGGAAAGGGGCTAAGGGGGAAGTGGGGTGACAGAAGGGAAGGCAGGTTGAGGAAAAGGGCAATCAGAACATATGCCATCTTGGGGTGTGGAGAGGGTAGAAATGGGGAGAAAATTCTAACTCAAAATTTTGTGGAAATCAATGTTGAAAACTAAAAAATATTAAATAAAGAAATAAAGAAAACTCAAAAAAAAAAAGAAAGAAAGAACTCATCAGTGAGGCCTTCAATCTCTATACACATGACCTGCACCAAGATTTGGTATGGATGGGACACTAGGCTTCCATGTCAGTGGTCACTAGTATTCTCTCAGATACCTTTCTCTGTATTAATAAGCCTTTAGATGAATTTCCATCCCTTTGGTATCTTTCATTCCTCCAGATAACTTTTACATCAGTCATTTAACACACCTACAATTACATAGTCTCCAGCAAGGATTTCTTCCATATAAACCTGGTTCTATCATCTATATTTGTTACAGTTCAGCTGCTTTACCCATCCCTAATACATCCAGGATGAAATAGAAGAGCCTTTGGCCTTTAAAGTCCTTTACAGCTTGTCCTCTTCCTACCTTTCCAGGCTTCTTACACCCAACTCCCCTCCATTTACTTGGCCCTCTCTGTCACCACTAGCTTATGGGCTGCTTTCTGTATAGGACTCTCCACTTCCCCTTTCCCAGGCCTGGAATATTCTTTCCTTTCATGTCTGTCTGTACTACTTCTGCTTCTTTCAAGACTCAGCTCAAAGACCACCTCCTGTGGGAAACTGCCCAGTCTTCCAGGGAATAGCTTCTTCCTCTGAAATTACCTCCTGCCTGCTTTGAATAAATCTTGTTGGTACCTGGTTATTTATGTGTTTTCTCCCCATCAAACTGTGAGCTCCTCGAGGGCAGGGGATGTTTTTACCTATCTTTGTATCCCTGGCACTTAGCACAGTGCCTGCCCCAGAGTAAGTATTTAATTAATGCTTATTCCTTTTGGGGAGCAGGGGATGGACAATGAGAGATGCCAAAAGAGAAGAAAAGACTGTGAATGAAACATTTACATGCACATTCAGCAGAAGGTGCAGGGGGCCTAGGAAAGTGGGAAACGTTATCAGGGTAAATTGGACAAATATTTTTAAACTATCAGTGGTACTTTAACAGAAATTCATGCTTTCGTGTAGGATACTCTTTTCCAGTTATTCTTTGTATATGAGAATGTCCATATTTGTTGATATAAATATGCTGATGTTGCATAATAAAAAAAAGGTTAAACAAAGGAGGGGGGCAGAGGTCACAGAAGTGCTGAGGTACTAACAGAGCCATGCCGTGTGTTGCCAGGGATTGCCGCAGCTACAATGTACTTGGGGAATAAAGACTTGCCATTCTCAGATACACAGCTCCGAGTGGCCTTCGACGGGGACGCTCTCCTTTTTTCCGATGACATTAACAAAAATGTTAATGCAAAAGGACCAGACAAATCTGCCCAACAAGAACCGATTAGTAAGGACAAGCCTCTTGCCCAGGTATTGTGAACAGTTCTTTCTTAGAGACATGGAATGTTAGTAATAGAAAAGACCCCATAAATCATCTAATCCAAACGCCCTGTTTTACTGGTAGGGAAAGTGATTCAATTTGACCAAGCTCATGTTTACAATTCATGCTTGGGCTCCTCACTGAAATCTCCTTTTCCATGCTGATAAAATCACATAATTTCAACATTTTAAAAGAAACCTCTATGGCCCTCAAGGCCAATGCACAACCTGAAAAGGTTCCTCTTTGTAATATCCTAGAGAAGAAGTCATTCAGCCTTTGCTTGAAGGCCTCCAGGGAAGGGGAACCATTGCCTCTTAGGTCAGCCCATATTAGGAAGTTTAACCTCCACTGGTCCCCTTGCAACCTCCCCTCTTTGCTCCTGGTGCTTCTGGAGACACAGAGCAAGTCTGGTCTCCTTTCCACGTGAGAGCCTTTCAAACATATGACTTTGCAGGTCCTTGCTCTCTTTCCCAGGTTCAACACACCAATTTCCTTCAGCTGATCTGTATATAGCACGGACAGAAGGACCTCCAAAACTTTTCTTCTTCCTTATTTATTTTTATCATCTGTACAAAGTATTTCTTTCTTTACTATATCTTAATGTTATTTACAACTGGTTTTATTTTAAACTTTATTTTTACTAGTTCCTTTTTAAATTATTTTTTCCACAATCTGGCTAGCAGCTTCTGTCGAGGTGAAAGATCCACCCACAGACAGCACCCAGAAAGCTGCCGGACAGCACAGGTTCTTTTGATCTGCTTAACTAAGGAAAGCAAGGTGAAGGGGTTGGCAAGCTTACTTTAATTCAGCACACAAATATCATTCACTTAGTTCAGGGAAAAAAGCCAGCACCCTGAACTTCAGAGCAAAATACAAACAAATTACAAACATCAACAGACAGACCCAATACAATTCGTAGTTACCAACATCTAGGTTCAGCCCGGGAGCTCAGAACAAGGGCTGGCCCAGAGTCATGCGTGCCACCACTGCTGCAGCAAAAAGCTCCAAGAAAGAGGAGGCCAACCCCTGGTTTTTATATCTTTGTCAGCGTCAGGGGTGAGTCACACATGCGACTCACCCATGTGACCTAAAATCGTCACAAAGAGGCAGACTTAAACCCACCTAGTCTAAGAGCCTCTGCTGTCCCAGACATGTAAACTAGGCCCGCCCTGGAGTTAGCCCCACCTTGGGCCCCACCTTAGTTGCCAGTCCACACCCACATAGGTTTTACACCTAATAGGGGTTTGGGCCTGGGGCTTAGCACTTAGTAAGATTCAATGAAATAGATGAATCACTCAACAAAAACAAAAGCCAAACTCTTCAAGGGCACTTGTTGAACTAAGTCTAAGGAGCCCATTTTGCTCACCAACACAATTATTTTCAATGATCAGTTATAATAAGACAGAGAAAAAGAAAGTGACTAGAATATCCGTACACTTTGATTCGGACATCCCAGTGCTAGGCATATACCTCAAGAAGGGAAAGATAAAAATAAAGATTCCATATATATTGCAATATTTATAGTAGTAGCAAACAACTGGGAATGAAGCAAATGGCCATCTATTATTGAAAAATGGATAGACCCATCATGGTATGTGAAAGGAATGAAAATATTACTAAAATGTAAGGAAGGATGACTATGAAGAATTCAGAGAAGCATTGGGAACCTTACGTGAATTGATAAAGAGTGAAGTAAATGGAACTGAGAAAAGAATATACACAGTGGCTACCAACATGAAATAGAAGAACAGAGACACAAAACAGAAATGAATGGCACATCATCATAAAGCCCAAACTTGGATCCTACAGAGAGACAGCTTCAAGCCCCACCCTCCTTTTTGGAGTCCCTGTGGATATGGAATAAACCACTGTCAGACTTGGTGATGAGTGGGTCAGTTTTGCTAAGCTAGTTTCTCTCTCTCTCTCTCTCTCTCTCTCTCTCTCTCTCTCTCTCTCTCTCTCTCTCCCCCTCCCCCTTTCCCTCTCCCTCTCCCTCTCCTTCTTCCTTTCCTCCTTACTTCCTTCCTTTCTCTTCCTTCCTTTCTTTCCCTTCCTTCCTTTTCCTTTCCCTTCCTTCCTTTCCCTTCCTTTCTTGCCTCCCTCCCTCCTCTTCCTTCCTTTCTTCCTTCCTTTCTTTCTTTCTCTTTCTTTCTTTCTTTCTTCCTTTCTTTCTTCCTTTCTTTCCTTCTTTCTTTCCTTCTTTCTTCCTTTCTTTTCTTTCCTTCCTTCTTTCCTTCCTTCCTCTTCCTTCCTTCATTTCTTCCTTCATTTCTTCCTTCCTTCCTTCCTTCCTTCCTTCCTTCCTTCCTTCCTTCCTTCCTTCCTTCCTTCCTTCCTTCCTTCCTTCCTTCTTTTTCTTCCTGTTATAAGAAATGACTTTCTGGAAAGGGAAGAAATAGGCATATATTGGAAAGTCAATATTTTGTTGAAAACAAATACAGATAGAAACATAGTTTTTACCTCCTCTCAGTCCATGCTGTTGTCCCCCTAAATCCCATACTCTTATACTGTCCTATGGGACTCCTCCTGTTCAGCTGTATCTGGGATCTTATCAACTAGACGTCCCCTCAACTGATGCAGATGCTGACCCACCTCGGCCAGTTCATCCCATGTGACTTTACCTATAGACCGTCCTATAAGTACTCCACAGGGGTCCACCCACTGTGCTGGAGGCCTTCCTTGCTGTCTTGTGATGGCGTGAGATCCCCTCTTTATGGTAACTGTGAATTCCTTGAAGACAAAGTTTCATTTTATATCTAAGGTGCCTGTTCCAAACCCTCACCTTGATGAGGAAGTTAACCCTGGACTCTCAGAGGCATAGCCCACTGAGGGCAAGCTCAGGCAGGCTCTTGGCTAAACACTTCAGGGTCCTGTGCATTCCTTTGAGCCTGGAGGCCATTTCCCTTCCTCCACCTAAAACCTATCCTCCTCAGCACTGATCTACACACTCAGGATAAGGAAGCCCTTCTCCTGGTCAAGTATAGTACCTTTTCTTGGGCTCCCAGTCAGAATCCATTCCATCTCCAGGAAAATTCCTCTTTTAATGTTCACTCCACTTTGTTCAGCTTTCGTTTCTTCCAGTCTGCTGATTCCTTCCCTGCTGCCTACGACAATGCTCTCACTTGACCCTGTCTTCCTCTCAAGCCTGTTCTTTCATTGCCAAACTCCTGAAAACATAATCGTCTCTTGTTGTCATGACTTCAATAGCCACACACTTCTCAGCCCCTTCCCTCCTTTGCCATCTGGTTACTGACCTTTCCCCTCTATTAAAATCCCTCTCTTGAAAGTTAGTAATGATTCCCAAATTGCTAGTCTTTTCTCAATATGAATTCCCATTAACCTCAATAACTTCTCATATTGTTGATCACCCCCTTCTACCTGGACATTCTCAATCCTTCAGACATCCATGATACTTACTTCTCCTCCATCTCCTTTGCCGAAACGTCATCTGGCTCCCACTCCCCATTAAACATGGGTGTCCTCCCCCAACATTGTTCTGGACTCTTTTCTCCTTCTACCCTCCACACCTTCATTATCTCATCAACCTCATGGCATTTATTATTACCTCCCAAATCCATACATCCTGCTCTAGTCCCATATTTCCAGCTGATTGTGCCAAAATGTCCTGCCAGCACTTGAAACTCAACACCAAATATAACACATCCTCTTTCCACCTAAATCAGACTGTCCCAACTTCCCTGTGTTATGGCAGGCTCTCAGGTCCTCCCATCTACATTATTCCAAGAGTTGGCTCTCCTATTTCTAGGTTCTTACAAAGGATCAGAAAATGAAAGACTATTAAAGTCAGAAGGGACCACAACTGCCATCTGGTCCAAACCACCCCGAAAGGAATATTCTCACCTAATCCACAAGTGGTTCTCCTGAATCTGTTTGATGATCCACAATGTGGGGGAACCTCCCCACTGAAAGTAGCCCACTCCACTGCTAGCCACCTCTAATTGTTAGGAAGCCTTCCCCTGTCATGCCCCCTCCACCCTGACAGCAAGTATCCACTGGTCTCTTTCCAGGTCCGTCTATCGCTCCTGGTTCTGCCCAGGGCAGCCACCAAACAAATCAAGTCTAATCCTTGCACATGGCAGCCATCTTCCCCCTACCTACCTCAACCCCCTTGTCTTTTCTCCTCCAGGATAAATTCACCCGGTTGTGTCCACTGGTCCTCGTATGACATGTACCGTAGACCATCCTCTAGACACTCTCCAGATTATCAAGGATGTGTTTTTTTTAATGAATGGAACACAATATTCCAGATGTGTTCTGATTGATCAGGACAGAATAAAGAGGAATTATTACCTCTTTATTTGGAAACCATCGCTCCTCAAACAGAAATATAATTCAAGATACCCAACAGGCCATTGGAGGTGAGAGATAAGAAATCAGGAGAAAGATTGAGGTTGGATGAATAGATTTCAGAATGATCTGCAGAGATGAACCAATGGTCATCATTCAATAATCCATGGGAGCTGACCATACCACCAAAGGAAATCACAGAGAAACAGAAGAGGTCCCAGGACAGAGTAGGCAGAGAGAGATGGGGTTTGTATAATCAGGGGTTCAGAAGCACTGTGAAAGGAGTCCCCTTACTGGAAGCTCCCTATACAATAAAATCATAGGTTAGTAACAAAATAAAATTTTAAAAAAAGGAAGAAGCAATTTAACAATAGAATCTTGTGCCTTTCACTTTTCTCTCAGCTCACCCTCCAATAACATAGAACAAACTGAGTCTATATTCCACATAACAGAATTTCAAGTGCTTGAAGTCAATTCTCATGCCTTACTTTTCATGTCCTCTAGGCTTCATGCAGCCACTCTCATGTCTAATCTTCTTAACTTGGCATATTCACCAATCTAGTCATGCTCCTCTAGCCTCATTCCATCTCGTCACTGTCCTTCCAAGAAGCTGATGAGCAGTGTACTGGTCATTGTGCTCTGTGTGTGCTCTGACCGAGGTATATTTCTTATCTTGGACACAATGGACAGATTCATACATCCTATGATTACAAGAGCTTTCCGGGCCTCCGTGTTGAACTGCTGGCCCATATCAGGTTTGCAAGCCATTAAAGTTTTCAGATTTTTTCCAAACAATTGTAAGATTTTATATTTACCCCTATATCTTCTTTTAACTACTCTTTGAGGCAATATCCCATCCTATCAAGATTTTCTTTTATTCTACCTCTCTCATTCAATGAGTTAGTTGCCTCTGTTTCTTCAACATTTGTGTCTCCAGCAGATGTCTGAAGAGCTGAAACTCTTGGTCACCTCCACGCTGTGCTTGTGATGTTTCCTGAATGACACATCTATTTCTTCTTTTTGTCCTGGTGCTTTCTCCCACATTCTAATAACATTATCATTTCTTTTTCTGTCCCTGTTGTTATTCAACCAGATTTTCCTTGGGTCATTTCCACTCCTTTATTCCTGCATGTCCTCACACAAAGATCTCTGCTGAAAAGTGAAATGCTACCCTGAGCCCTCCACTCACACCAGCACCGTTAATTTACTTGACATGCTCCTTTTGAAAAGGAGTTGGATAATCTGAATTATCTGACTAAGCATTAGGAACATTTAGGAGGATGCTTGCTGGCCATGTCCTAACTTCCTGACATCTTTTTTAGACAAATTACCATCTATTTCAGAGCCCAACTTGCCTCCTTGAGTTGGGTTTCATAGTTGCCCACGAGGTCAACTTTTGTAGAAACACTTCTTGGGCCAAGGCAAGGCCTGGCTCCTTTCTTCTCTCCTCTCTGCTCTGCATTTGAGGCATCCTTCTCGATATTTTCCTTCCTCCATGGCTGCCCTGTGCTAGGGCTTCTCACTTCACAACAGTACACGGGCACATTTCTCCCCTCTCTCTGCTCTACGTGAAAGCATTCCTGCCACATTTGATCACTCATGCTCTTGTGCTCCAGCCAACCTTCATCCTTGGGTTTGGGGCCAGGCACAAAAACCCAGACCTATTCCCAGATGCTCTCTTCTTAGAGAGTTGTCTGCTTCCCAAGTTTGCCATTGCCTTGAATTAGGAGCATATGTCCCTGAAAGCCTCCGTTCTTCCCCAAGACCTCATCATCTTTGGCACTGCTTCCTACATAATGCCTTCTACCAGTAGGATTTGTGCCTACAAGAATCACCTCAAGAAGCCACTGGGCCAGACAGGTCTGGAGGTCTGCACATACACCCCAGGTGACAACGTGCCTCTGTTGCACTTAGGAAGATGATGAAGAGCTGCGTAGTCACCCCTCAGCAGGGAATCACCAGCTACCAAGAGCCATCTCTTCCTTCTAACCCTCCCCAGGTGAGCCCTTCTCATTCAAGGACTCCTGCGCATTCAAATCACCCTTTCCACCCAGAGGATCCCACTCCAAGGGGCATTTCTTATTCCTTGGGTAGTCTGATCATCAGGCTAGATGCCCTCTGTGCCCATACAAGGGCTTTTGTCTTCTGTATTACAGGTCCCTGGGTGGGGCTTCATTCCCTGGGCTGGGCTAGACTGGGATGGAAGCTGCTTGAGGTCTTAGGCACAAAATCCCTGGAGGGGAGGTCTATTTCTGACATGAAGGATCAGGATGTGCACAGTCCACAAAAAGGAGAGGGAAGGAAAGGAGGGAGAGACAGAGAGAAGTCCATGTGCCTGGAACTCGGACTATGTAAAGGGGAGATAAGATTAGAGCCAGAAGGGAGAGGGCATGGAAAGCCAGGGTCTGGGGTCTATACATCACAAGTGAGAGGGAAGGAGTCACAAAGGAAGAGGCAACATTCATCTCACACAGGGGACTGAGATCTGGAGGCCATGTCCATGAGGCCCAGTGATTCTGAGCCTCTGGTTCTGAGCCATCCTCTTTCTCATCACCACGGGAGGGAGGAGACATGGGGGAAATCAAGGCACAGAGAGATCCAGCAGGCTACTCTACACAGCACCAGGAGCCCTGTATATCTAACCTATGAACAAAACCCAGGTCTGATATCTGCGTATGGAGCCTAGGACTTAGCCGAGTTCTTCCAAATGCCCTTCATTATTGCTGTCTGTTCCATTCCCAGGGTCCCTTGAAACAATTCCTGGAAGACTTAGGGCGGCTGCAAAAGAAGTTTTATGCCAAAGATGAGAGGCTGCTCTGTCCCATCAGGACCTACCTCATCACAGCCAGGAGTGCCGCCAGCTCTGGGGCCCAAGTGCTCAAGACACTCCGCACTTGGGGCCTGGAGATGGATGAAGCACTCTTCCTGGCCGGGGCCCCCAAGGGGCCCATCTTGGTCAAAATACGGCCCCACATCTTCTTTGACGACCACATGTTCCACATCGAGGGAGTGCAGAAGTTTAGCACCTTCGTAGCCAGCGTACCCTTCCCCAACCATCGCAGAAGTAGCATAAGTCAGGAAGTGGAGAAGAAATAAAAGCGGAATGTTACTCACATGGCCTCCTGGTTTGTTCTTAAGAAGTTTAGTCACTGTCAGAGGGAAGCAGAAAGAGAGCATGAGGATAGAAGAGAGAGGAGTGGGGGAGAGAGGGAGGAGAGAAAGGGGGGGCAAGGACAGAGAGTGACAGAGGTGGGAGGAGACTCTGAGAGAGAGACAGAGACAGAGAGAGAAAGACAGAGAAGAGGAACAGAACCAGAGACAGAGAGACAGAGACACACAGAGAGAAAGACAGACAGACAGAGAAGACAGAGAGAGATCTCTTTGGGTGCAGATGCCAGTTCATGATAAGGAAGCCTTTTTTAATGCAGTAGGGGTTTGAGAACTGACGAGCATCCTGGGACAAAGGTAGATACATTTCCCTATTAGTCTATGAATGAATAGGAAACATAAAAATCTTTGAACCATAAGGCAGATGAGGAATGTCCAGGAATTATTAAAGGGGCACATGTCATTTGCAAGGAAGGAGGCCTGATTTTCAGGATTTCAGGAGCTGATAGGCAGCAGGGAGAAGAGCATCCCTCTACCCACCCAGGATTTCATGGGGGTGGGGTCAGAGAAGCTCCAAGATCTCACAGGGGAGGGGGTCAGAGAGGCTCCAGGATCTCACAGGGGAGGTGGGCAGAGAAGCTCCAAGATCTCTTGGAGGTGGGGATCAGAGAAGCACTGGAGCAGAAGTGAAGGGAGACAGTGAAAGGAGGGCTGAGGAGAGTTGAGGAAGTCCCCCTAAATGTCTGCTCTTTTTCCAGCTTCCCCTCCCCACCCCAGCCAAAGAATGCATTAGGATCTTCCCTCCTCACCTCCTTCCTGTCTCCTGATTTGCTGCTTCTAGGCAAAGGCTGGGGGTGTGGGTCACTAAAAATAGATACATATTTAAATTAAGGCCAAGGGCCAAACCTTGGCCCAAATGTGAGGACTTTTCTATCTGAAGGCTCTGACGGAGAGCTTGTCACTTTTTGTCAGATACAAGCTTCATAAAGAAGCAGAAGAGGGAACAGCCTGGAGCTGAGGGCCATCACCTCACCCCCAGGGCAAACTCTAGCTCTCTATTGTCAGGGGCAGCTGAGAATGATGCCTGTTGTCTCTCTCATTAGACTGTGAGCTTCTCAAGATCAGAGACAGCCTTTTACTTTTCTTTGCATCCCTAGCACTCAGCACAAGGCTTGGCACACAGTAGGTGCTCAATAAATATATACCGACTGACTCATTCAACTTGTAAAGAGAACAAAGGTGAGATGGAGAGTGGCCAGAGGACAGATCACACCCTAATGCCCCTCTCTCTGCCCCCACCAGCTTTCAGGGAGTAGGTCGGAAAGGCCTGGGAAGGGTTCAGCTCTGTTCCTATACAGCAGAAAGGAGAGAGAAGAAAAGATATAGTCCTTTCTGGACAACCGGACACAGTGACACCTGCCAGTGTTACATTCACAGAAGTAGAAGGGCCTCCCTCCAGGAAAACTGGGTGTCTTTGCTGTGCCTGCTAATGAGGCTTTCATTAATTCAGACCACCTATCAAGCCCCCACCATCTGCAAATCTAGTTCTGACAGAGACCCCATATTCAAGGGTATTGGGAACAGACAGGACCAGATCTTCACTCTAGCACTGATGATACAGGTGTAGGGGGGTAGCCAAGCAATTTAAATACTGGGGCGCAGAGTTCTTGACTGAATCAATCAAAGCTACAAACAAGGTGTGAAAAAGTCCTGAATCTATTTGAGAGGAGTGAAGAACTTGGATCACTGGATAGAACAGAATGTCTTGGGATGGACTGAAAGAACCAGACCCACCTCTGGGCCTATAGATAACCCAGCAAGACAGTATGGAATGCCATATTGCAGGAGCAGGCCAGGCTAGTGGCAGAGCTGCTCCTGCCAAGCCCCTGCAGGGGGGTGGCTTGGGTTTGGAGAAGAAGGGAGTATATCAAACAGGGCTCATGAGTTTCAGAACTAGGAATCCTAGAGACCCTCAAGATCACCTCTAGAACCCTGAGGAGAGAAGTCATTATTTCTCCTGGGGAACCAACGGCTAATGCTAGTGGGAATAGGGAGAGTGAATCAGGTAATTACACACAGAAAAATGACCTATGTACAAAGAAAATCAGATCTACTACTCTAAGATATTTAAAAAGGAAGATGTTACCTTCACCAAGGAGTTTCATAGGGGATTTCATGTAGGAAGCGGCACTGAGAGGTCTGTAAGGAAGGAAAGTACTTTAAAAGATGGAGATGAGAGGAACGGTTAAGACTTGGTGTTTCAACAATCCGGCTAGCAGCTGCTGTGGGGGGTGTAAAACCAACAACGATCAGCTCACAGAATGCTGCAAGCCCAAGTTCTTTCGATCTGCTTTACTAAACAATCTTACTTTAATCCAACATACAAATATCATTCACTCAGCTCAGGGGGAAAAGCCAGCACCCTGAGCTTCAAAGAAAATACAAATAAATTGCAAACATCAACAGACCAAAACAATTTGTAGTTACCAAGAAAACCATCAACATCTGAGTTCAGCTGGAAGGCCCTTAGAGCGGCTGCCCAGAGTCCCGCACCAACAGAAGTGAGAGCCTTATGCAAAGGGCTCTGTCTTCCCTTTTTATGCACTCTTTAGCCATCATTGTCATCTGAGGGACTAGAACTTAAGCTCTTTCTATTGGCTCTGGAGTTAGCACATCCCTTCACTGGCCCAACCTGGAGCCCCACCTTAGTTACCGATTCACACCCACATAGGCTTAGCACCTAATAGATAAGGGTTTGGGTCTGATTCTTAGCACCTAATAAGACTTAATCAAAGACACTGAATTAATCAAAGGAAACAAAGGCCAAACTCTTCAAGGATCCCCAATACACGTGGCCGGAAGACTCCATCTAATCCCACAGATGGACACTGTGCCGTGCTGGTATACAGAGAAGTCCTTGTTCTGGGCCAGAAATAACTGAGGACTGTGTATAAAGCAGACATGAGGAAAGCATAAAGTAATTTTGATGGGCT
>CM053625.1:325438847-325460813 GCA_028646595.1 Phalanger gymnotis | reverse complement strand
CCCTAAGGCCTCCCCTTGTCAGCTGTCTGTGGTCCTGGGGAGGCTCCTGCCCCCAGGCAGCTTAGAATCACACACACACACACACACACACACACACACACACACACACACACACACAACACGGTCACTGAGAAGGAAACATGACCCTCAAAATACCTCCTAATGTACTGGAGATAGCATCAAGAAAGGCTCCTTGAAGGTCATGAGACCCGAGCCAAGCATTCTAAAGGGTGAAAGACAGGGAAGAAGGCTCAAGGCACATGAAAGAGTAGGCACAAAGATGTGGAGGTGAGAATAGTGATTAGGCCATTCTGCCTGGAGCACAGAGCACAAAGAGAGTTCCTATCTAACCCTGAGGGGAATCCTGGGAATGTTGT
Source organism: Phalanger gymnotis (assembly GCA_028646595.1). NCBI lineage: Eukaryota > Metazoa > Chordata > Mammalia > Diprotodontia > Phalangeridae > Phalanger > Phalanger gymnotis. Next base: position 325,460,436 of record CM053625.1, on the reverse strand, counting down.
CCCTGTGCTGGGAAGATGGGCAGCAGACATAGCAGGGAGGAGACTGGAGCCCATGGCAGAGCCCTGAATGAAAGGTGAAGGCGGCCTGAACTAAAACAGGAGGGACTGTGAGAGGTGTGGGGGGAGGGGAAGAAGACTTAGCAATGGGGGAGCTAAACAGGGCCAGGGCGAAGGTGATGAGGACAGTGGTACCCGAGGCAGGAAGAGGGAAGTCAGGGGAAGTGGGAGGCTTGGCGTAAAGAGAATAGCTTCTGTTCTGGACTGGACAGAAACAGAAAGAACCATAGATAGAAAATTTGGGCCAAGCTCTGGGGATGGGCAAGCAATCAAGGCATTCCCTGCCTCACAGGCAAAAGGCAGGGAAGTAGAGGCACAGCAGAAGGGGGTAGAGGTCACCAGGAGCCAGCAGGAAAGGGGAGCCTGGGCCCTAGCAAAATAAATAAGCAAGATCTCAGCCATCAGGGCCTAAGGGGGAGCCCAGCTTACTGGGCAGAGGGCGGGAGATGCTTGAAGGCCCATCATCATCTGTAAGGGGCCCTTCCTGATCCCCTCCTCCTCCACAGGCACCTTGCTGGTGAGACTGACTCGCATTACCCTGCTTGTATCTTGTAGGTCTCCTCCATTAGAATGGGAGCAACTTGAGGGCAGACACTCTGATCTTCCTCTGTGTCCTCAGATCTTAGAACCAGGTTTCAACCATATAAATGGCTAATACATGTTTGCTATCTGAATGAACAGATACCCAGTGCAAATAGAGAAGAGTTGGCAAGAACTGGGCTGGGGAGACATGGAGAAGTCTGAGACAACTGTCATTCAAGTGGATTTATTGAGCAGGTAGTTGGACACGTAAAGGGCAGCTAAGGAGTACAATGGCTAGAGCTCCAAGTGTGGAGTCAGAAACACTCCTCTTCTTGAGTTCAAATCCAGCCTCAGACACTAACAACCAGCTCTGTGACCCTGGGCTAGTCACTTCACCCTGTTTGCCTCAGTTTCCTCATCTGTAAAATGAGCTGGAGAAGGAAATGACAAACCACTCCAGTATCTCTGCCAACAAAACTTTAAATGGGGGCACTTAGAATTGGACATGACTGAAAAACGAACAAACAACAATAAAATCGACTGATTCTTGACATGGCAGCTGTGGCCATGTCTGACCCCCATACAGAGATGAAAATATAATAGCTATAAGAATTATGGCATCTCCTAAATGTACATCTAAATACACCTATTTCTTAGCATAATACCTAACTTTTACAAAAACTCTCCTTGTATTACAGCAAGGAGAAATTGCAAACCACTATAAAAAGGCAAAAATAGTAAATATATACTCTATCGACCATAATGCAACAAAAACAGCAATTAAAATTAAAAGACAGAGACCTAAATAGAAGCAACAATGAATTCCTAAGTAATGAGTGGTTGAAAGAATAAATTATAGAAACAATTGATAATCACGAGACAGAAAATGACAATGATAAAACAACATACTAAAATTTCTGGGATGCAGCTAGTGCAGTCCTCATGGGGAAAGTTATAACCCTATAAACAAGAACAAACAGAAAAAGAGAGAATTAACGAAGAGAATATACACCCCAAGATCAATTCTATGTCTTGGTACCTCTTGTTTCCTTCAGAACTCTTCTGAGGTGCCATCTACAGGAAGCCTTTCTTGAACCCCTTCCTCCCCCAACTCACCTTTTATTTGTTTCACATATATTTATGTACATGTTGTCATCCTTGGTAGAATGAGAGTGGTGACTATCTCATTTTGGTCTTTGTCTCCCAGAGCCTAACCGGGTACCTGGTATCCTTAATAAATACTTGCTGATTCACTTATTAAGGTAGGGGATATTCCAGGGTCAGTCGTCAATAAGTTAAGTACCTGTCACCTGTACCTTAAGTACCTGTCAAACGTTTTCCCCATCCCTTCTTTAAATCCCCCATTTCAAAAAGCTCACACTCTAAGGGGGAGACAACATGAAAACAGTGAGGTAGGAACAGAGTATCTGCAGGGTAAGCTGGAGACAATCTCAGAGGGACTGACAAAAGGCTTTGCTTTAGCTAGGGAGAGAAAGAAGCCAGGGAAGCAGAAAGCAGAGAGGAGCAGGGAGAGGAAGGAGTCATGGAAGAGAGCCAGAAAAAATGTCCCCATTGGGGAGGGTGAGGGTCGTGTTCAAAGAGCAGCAAAGAGGCCAACTTTACCAGATCCCGACGAAGACACACGGATCAGTGAGAGGTAAGAGGAGCAGAAAGCTAAGGAAGCCTGGGCTGGGAAGGGCTTTAAAGTGAACCAGAGGATTTTACATTTGATCCTGGAGGTAACAGGGAGCCACTGGAATTTATTGAATAGGGGAAGTGGCGAGGTCACATTGGACCTTCAGGTCAGTGTGACAGCTGAGTGGACAAAGGATGGGTCTGAGGAGAGAACTGAGACAGGGAGACCGATTATAAGGCTAGAACTGCAGTAGTCCAGAGGGCCAAGAAGAGTTGTCCTTCGCAAGAAGGGGCACACTTAATTGATGTGCATTCTACAACCCATCAACGGACTAGAAGCTCCCTGAGGCCCCAGTACTTAGTCCTATGTCAGTCACAAAGTAGAGGTTTAATTAATAAATATTTATTGATTGATTTGATGATTAAGGCAGCTTTAATGATTATTTCGTTTTGTCTTTGTACCCCCAGTGACTTGCACACTGGGCAACCGACAAAAATGGCATTGAATTTGGCTGGACTAACAAGTTGAGTGGCGTTGAGTCCTTTACAATTCTACAATCTCCTTGGATTGCGCTTTCGTTAAATTCTATTGATGTCATTTGTTTTCATGTCACCTTTATTTCTAAAGAAATCTCTCCCTCCTCTTCCCCTATCAAGAAAGCCATTTCTTGTGATAGTTAATAAAACATAATATTTTTAAAAACTAACGAATTCATTAATGGAATCTGACAGAATACACAATGTTGAACATGTATCATTTGGGTTTTTGTTCTTGGGGTTTTTGGTTTAGATTTGCAGTCAGTCAAGAAGTAATTATTAAGTGCTCACTATGTCCCAAACACTTCATCAAACCAAAAGGTGGGAGGTGTCTTTCTATAAGGATCATGAATCCAAACGGGAGAGATGACATTCAAATAATGATGGACATCCAAGCTACATACAAAGTAAGGTACAGGAAAGGAATCTCAGGGGGAAGGTAGGAGGCACCTAGCAAGGGCAGGGCTGAGAATAGGAAGGGTCTCCAAGAGCCTTCTTGCACAAGGTGGAGGATGGAAGGAGATCATCCCAGGTTTGAGGAAGGGGCGCTGGAAATTCAGAGTCGGGAGATAGATATTTGCAAGGAAGAGCCAGGAGGCCAGGATCATAATGTGTATTGGGGGGAGAGAAAGAAAGGTGGGAGAAAACTGGAATGGCAGGAAGGGGCCAGGCTGTGAAGGACCTGTCATTTTACGCAGAAGATTGTCTTCTGCAATGAATGGGGATGATGTCCTGTTATTCAAAGAGCCTTTTCTTCCTGTTTGGAAGGTCTTTCTCTGGGCTACGTACAAAATGTGGTGTTTGTTATCAAAATTATGATTGTAGCTTTTGATTTGTTTTGTTGTATCCTTGGACCTGGTTGCAATTTGTAATGAGTAATGAGATTTGTGATTGTTTTACATTCTCTTGAGAGACCCAGAGTCCTCATTAACTCTGCACAGCCTGTCCTCAAGGCCAGTCACTTTGACTTGTACGGAATTCATATGTTACCTTAATGTGGTTTAACTTTATACCCAACTTTTCTATGCTCCAGTGTTTTTCTGTCCCAAATCTGTTGTTTTTCTGTGTGTTTCTAGCTCTTTATAGAGATGCCTGTCAGCCCATTCCCTTCCTCCTGCCAACACTGCCGGCTATCAGTATTTTAAAGTATGCTAAATGTTTCACAAATACTGTCTCACTTGATCGTCACAACAACCCTGGGAGGTAGGTACTCCTACTATGCCCCTTTTACAGATGGGGAAACCTAAGCAAACCGAGGTTAAGTGACTTGCCCAGGGTCACACAGCTTATGTCTGAGGCAGGATTTGAATTCAGGTCTTCCTGACTCCAGGCCAGCTCTGTGCACTGCTCCACCTAGCTGTATCTGGTTTGAATTGTGGAGTAAGTAGGGTTCGAGACAAGCCATCATCATTTGGGGGGGGTGTGGAGTGGTCCCTACAGCTGACCCTGAGCTTTAAGGTGCAAATTTTCTTTTGCTTACTTCACTGAATACTTGCCATGAGCTGGGGGTGAGGGCATTAAAAGGGGAGGCTCAATACTAGCAGTCTGTCTTGTTTTTCTTGTGTAGTAGTTCTGTCTTCTCCTTTTGTGGATTCAGCTACAAGTACTATAGATATTTCCCTTTATAAAGTTATTCCAAATATTTTCATAACCCTTCTTTGCAAGGCATTTAAATCTCTAAGATAAACTCTGCTGCTGCGAGAACCTATAGAAGGGAGGCAGGCCCAGGGCTAAGGGATTGTTTCCACCTCTGGAGGGAACAGAGTCCAGTCTTCTGTTAGGCGTCTTCCTCTGCTCCATAATACTGCTTTTCTCTTTCTGTTTTGGAGATACCTCCTCCTCGGTGCCTAGATTTTCTCCACTTCTTCTTCTGAGCACCAGTGAGCATTTAATTGGCTACACTCAATAGACTAACCTTGGTTGAGGTGGCAATGACAAATAATTGACAAGTCCTTCATAGAGGGACACAGCTAATGGGCAGATGTCCAGTTACAAGTAGTCACACACTGGCCAGCTGCTTCAAGAAAACGACTCCTTTGCCTCCTCCATAGCCAGGAAAGCAGATCAGAACTGGCCCAGGAGTGACGGCAACTCAGTCTCTATCCATGTTGGATGAAGGGCGTTTAGCCATCACTTAACAGCCTCTGAGGCACATTCCCAGGACAGTAACACTGAGGCACTAAGCAAATTTTACCCACTACGGTAATCCCATTTTTATCACCAATTGCCTTTTAAATCATGTGCTTCTCTCTCTCTTTTCGCTTCTAATCTGGGTTGTAGGTAAAGATTATTTCTCTTCTACAAGGCTTTGTAGATCGGGAATATCCATCAATTTATCAGGCAGAACAGGGTTCTGGATGCAAAGCGTAAGAAACTTTTTGATCTTAGGGTCAGCCGCTTTATTCTTTTTTGTCTTATTTGTTGGTGTTGCTGGGTGTGTTTTCGTAGAAGTGCCATTTTAGTTTTTATGTTCTGCCACTTAGTACTTTCAGTTGGTCTTATTTTCCTGTCATTAATGAATATTCTATAAGTTTTGGTTCATTCAGCCAGATGGATGCTTGGCCTCTCCATCTACAGATGAGTGAGTTAAGAAATGTTTCATCATTTTGCATGTTAGGAAGTAAGAAACATCGAAAATGAGAGCCATACTTAGAACTCACATCTTGACCTCTGAGAGGCCATGGGGATCATGGGGATGACCTCACATTCCTCTCTATGTACGTTTAATTTCCAGAAGTATTCAGAAACTTCACCACAAACATCTGACGTAAGGATGTTTGGCCTGATACTACTGAGGCTACATCTGTTCTGAGTATAAACAATTCCAAGGATTTCCACAAAAGACTCTTAAATCTTGTAACTTCAAAAATCTCCAATTTAGCCTGGAAAGGATATGCATAATACACATACATAGAAAAGTGTCTGGTTTTATGAAGTATATTTAGCATTATCTTCTCCATAGTACCTAGCACAATGCCATGGACATGGTGGGTGCTCCATAAACATTTGTTCATTAATAATTCATTCCATTAGTCATAATTCTTCTTTACAACTTGACTACTGTGTAAATAAGTTCAGCGTGAAGTTATATGTAGAAGATATATCGGATCCCATGCTGTCTTGGGGAGGAGAAGGAGGGAGGAAGAAAATCTGGAACTCAAAAGTATGTGGAACTGACTGTTGTAAACTAAAAATAAAAAAAATCTTAATTATTAAAAAAAACAAGTACCTTTCAGGTAGGTGTACTAATACAACATCTGTTGAGTACTTGCCCTTAAGAAGCTCATTAAGAGTAGGAGACAACAAGGAAATGACCATGTACATGTAAGGTATGTACAGAGTAAGCGGAAGGTAATCTGGGACATCAGGTGAGATGGGGAAAGGCCTCCTGCAGAAGGTGGGATTCGAACTAAGTTAAGCAGGCAGCCAAAGAAGATAAGAGAGGAAAGGGAAGGGCAGACTATTCTTCACATGGGACAGCCAATGCAAAAGCCCAGAGTGGAGAGATTGAGTGTTGGGTTCAAAGACCTACCAGGAGGTCATGTTGCCCAAGTACATTGAGGGAGGAGGGGTAAAGTTTGAGAAAAGTAAAAAGGAAGGGGTCAGGTCAGGAAGATGTCAAGCAGAATAAGGGCAGGGTCACCGGGGCTCACTAAGCAGGTGAGGGTCAGGGTCAGGCCTAGGCCTCAGTAGAATCAGGCAATGGCGTGAAGGATGGATGGAGCGAGGAGAGATTTCAGTTAAGGGAAACCAGTTAGAAGGCTTCTGTAGTATTTCAGGCAACAGGTGATGAGGACCTGACATAGGGTTATAAAATGGAGAGAATCGAATGTAAAGGAGACAAGCTGTGAAGCCTGACGAGATCGGGCACTGGGCGTGTTGGGTGAGGGAGAACAAGCATATGAGGCTTGCAAAAAGACCGTAGGCCTGGGGCAACTGGGAGGGCAATGGTGCCCTCAACGGTAATAGGGAGGCTGGGAAGGTGGGAGGGTTTGAGGGGTAAAGATAAAGAGCGCAGCCTGAAAGGCCTACAGGAGGCAATCTGAAATGAGAGACGGTTCCTCCAAAAAGCACTAGGGTTGGATGGATAGATCTGGGAATCATTTACATAGACATGATAACTGAACCTATCTGAGTTAGTGAGGACAGCAAATGAAATAGTATGGAGTTGTTGTTCGGCGGTTTGCAGTCGTGTCTGACTCTTTGTGACTCCCTCTGGGGTGTTCTTGGCAAAGATACTGGAGTGGTTTGCCATTTCCTTCTTCAGCTCATTTTAAAGATAAGGAAACTGAGGCAAACATAATTAACTTGCCCAAGGTCACACAGCTGAGTGTCTGAGGCCACATCTGAACTCTGGTCTTCCTGACTCTAAGCCCAGCACTCCATGCACCGGGCCACCTCCCTACCCGACAGTACAGAATAAGGATCTGCACATTAAGGCAGATTGCCAGGTACCCATAAGTTGAGAAAGTTTTTTGCATCCTTAATTTTATTCTATTTAAAATGTAAAAACTATTCTTAGTTCAGGGATCATACAAAAACAGGCTGCTACAGAGATGTGGGGACAGAAGGAGGAAGGAACGAAGGAATGAAGGAAGGAAGGAAGGAAGGAAGGAAGGCAGGCGCAGAAGGTCGGCTGCCGTGGCCCGGCCCAGGCGGGTGTTGGCACCAGTCACGATGACAGTCTTGCCGTGCGTGACACTGGCCGCGACCCCACTTAAGGGCCTCAGGTAGTGGAGGAATGCAAGCACTTTACAAATTTGATCATTTGATCCCCAAAACAACCTTGGGAGGTTGATATTATTATCCGCATTTTACAGTTGAGGAAATTGAGGCAGACAGAGGTTAAGTGACTTGCCCTGAGTCACACAGCTAGTATCTAAAACTACATTAGAACTCATGTCTTCCAGATTCCTTCGTCATCTAGCTAGCACCTAGACAATCCTAAAGTTAGAGTGAGGCCGGGGCAGGGGTAATAGCCCCGGAAGGAACTAAGGGGAGGAGGGAGTGAAGGTCAAGGGGAAGACAAAGATGAAGGCTAAGTGGTAGCTCTCGGGTGGGTTTTGAATTATTTGAATGACCATTAATGGCTTGCAAGGCTGACCCGTCATGGAGTGCACATTTCAGGGTTGGCGTTGGAGGCCTGATTAGGTCGGGAGGATCAGCAGAACTTGGGACCGCAGGATTCCATTGGGAAGCGACGTTCAATGGGGAAGGAGTTTTAGCAGGGGTAAAGGTCAGCACTTGAATCCATAATTTGTCGGGCGGGGGACGGGCAGAATCTGGGTGGCTTGGGTGGTCTTCGGGCCCACGTTACCCCCGGGTGTAGGCCGGCGCCTGCATGAGCGCACCTGCCTCTAAACCCAGTGGCGCTAGTTGAAACCGACCACCGGGAGCGCGAGGCCAGGCTCCGCCCCCATGCGCTCCGCAAACTACGAGTCCCAGAGGCCGGGTGGGCGCATGCGCAGTCGGCACCTGAGGTATGGCGCTGTTGTACCCGGCTCTGCTGGCGGCAGCCCTAGGCGGAGGACTGTGGCTGGCGGCGCGCCGCTACCTGAGGCCTTTAAGTGGGGTCGCGGCCGGCGTCATGCGCGGCAAGACTGTCATCGTGACTGGCGCCAACACCGGCCTGGGCCGGGCCACGGCGGCCGAGCTTCTGCGCCGGGGGGCCCGCGTCATCCTCGCCTGCCGTGACCGGGGGCGCGCCGAGCAGGCCGCTGCGGAGCTCCGTCGGGAGCAGGAGCGGGCCCAGGCCCAGGTGCCGCCCGCAGCTGAAGGGGGCCCCGCCGGTGAGCTGATTGTTAAGGAGCTGGACCTGGCGTCGCTGCGCTCCGTGCGCGCCTTCTGTCAAGAGGTGCTGCAGGTGAGCGAGGCATGCGCAGTGGGGCGGGGGCTTCAGCCTCCTGTGCTGGGGGGGGGGGTCCCCCTGCTGGGGCTGAGCATGCGCAGTGATGGGGGGGCTCGCCGGTGAGCGGGGCATGCGCAGTGGAGCCGTGGCTGCCGACCCCCAGGTGGAGAGGTGGGTGCGGCCCGCAGGTGAGGGGCAAGGCTACTACCCGTGCTTCACTCACCTTTATCCCCTCCCAAGTGCCAGGGCCAGGAATGCTCCCATCATTCGATGGTTGGCTTGGAAAACTCTAGGGAGCCAATCTCCCGTGAGGGTGAAATGATGAATAACATGAGCTGAGGTGTGGGACAGAAATCCACCCACGGGAATGATCGGCACTTCTCTCTGCGACCAGCAAAACCCAGCCAGAAGAGATGGGAAGGGTAGTACTATTGGAAATGACCACGGAAGGCACCGTCGACTTGGGAATCTGCCCCCCGGAACGCTGCAATCTAACGACACAGATAGAGGCCTAAACAAGTCATTGCTCATGGTTGGGCCGAGCCCATCCTGGGTATCCCAGAAGCTTGTAAACTATCAAAGTGTAAAATTGCCCGAGGTAACGGCATATCTAAACTGATGCACACATTCTGTGCCACACCAGTCAGACTATGGAAGGGTTACTTTCTGGATTTCCACAAAATTAGAACAAGGTTTGTCAGGAAGATGAAGAGGTCAAGAATCTTAGGGGAAATCATGGGGAGGAAGGCAAATAGCACCATATTTAAGTCTATGATGATAGATGCCAAAGCAGTGATCCTCAAAACAATTTGGTTCTTGGTAAGAAATAAGGAAGGTGCACACCCTGCAGGAACCAGCCAACACAGCAGAAGCCCAGTGTTTGCTAAGCCCAGAGATCCCAACTGCTGGGCTAAGAACTACTGTTGGGCAAACCCTTTGGAAAGGCTAGGAGAGCTGCCTGGCAGAATCCAGGTAGAGACCAGGACAAGATCTCTGCCATTGTGTGGCTTGGAGGGGCAGGAGGGGCAATGTGAACAAGTCAGAGGAGCAAGGAAGACATTTACTTTTAGATCTCTCTGTAGGAGAGGAGTTCATGACCAACCAAGGGACAGAGAGTCAAGGAAACAAGCTATGTGCCAGGATCACAGGAGATAAACAATTCTGATAACACAAAATGTAAGTTTGTGCATAAACAAAGCCAATACCCCTAACTTTAGGAGGGAATTGGTAACCGGGGGAAGTACTTGCAGCAATTTTCTCTGATAAAGGTCTCTTTTCCAAGGTATTTAAAAGAAGAGCCATTCCACAGCTGATAAACAGTCAAAGAAGAAACACAGGCAGTTTCGTTTTTAAGGAAGATATCTAAACTATCAGTAGCCATTTGGAAAAAAATGCTCCAAATATTAATAATTAATAGTGAAAGCTCCACCCCTCAGACAGGTCTGATATTAAAGAAAATGACCCATAACGAAGGTGTTGCGGGGAATAGAAATGCTGGCTCATGCCACGTTCTGGAAAGCAGTTGGAAGAGTGCCCATCAAGCTCCAGAACTGTTCATCCTCTCTGACACAGTGGTGTGGTAAGATTATTACTAATTAACATTTGTGTTTTATTAGAGTTTGCTCTTTGTACACATGTGATCCCCATAACAGATAAACTAGGAACAGCTCTGATCACTATTCCCATTTTAGGCTTGAGGAAACTGAGCCAAGGAGGAGAGAAGTGACTCAAGGTCATAGAGCTAGTAAGTATTTGAGGCAAGATTTGAACCAAGTCTTCCTGACTCCAAGTCCAGTGTTTTAACCTCTGTACCACCTGATGGACTGCCACTGCGAGATTTATAACCCAAAAAATAAAAGGAAAAAGATAAAGGGAAATAGGTCCACACGCACAGAAGTGTTTAGAGCAGCCTTCCTGTAGTGGACAAGGGGCATGATCACCTCTCAGAATGGTGTATGAGTCTAATGCAGCACTGCTAGGCCTTAAGTCGTGATAAAGGGAAAGAGAAACCTGGGAAAACTTGGCGATCTGGGCCAGTGGAGGAAGCAGGAGTGGGAGCAGGAGAGCAGTTTCACCCAGAACAGCAACCCTGGAAAGACCAAGGATTTGGAAGGACTTCAGTGCTCTGATCAGTGCAATGACTCACGGTGATGAAGCAGCTGATAGGCCGCACATTGGTTATGAGGGGCTTGTTTTTATTCCTCCCCCCCTGCAAAAAAAAAAAAATGGAGAAGGAAGTGAAGAAATGTCAAATTTTTTTCAACTGAAGAATTTGCAATTAAAAATGTCTTTGGAATACCTTCCAGAGGGTGAATAAAAAGTGCTCCTTTCATACTCCAAATTCCAATGTCTTTGTGAATATTGTAAGAAAAATGAAACTCAGGGATTCCAGGAAACGACTGACATTGCCCCCTGTTAATTATGACAAGGGTAGCACTTTTCACATTTTCCTTCAATTCTCACAAAACCAGCATGGCCCAGTGGTGGAAGAAAACCGCTGATCTCCAGTGAGAGGGAGCCCAGAGTCTCTCCAGACACTGCTGTCCACTTTGGGAGAGCTCATTCCTAAGACCTTCCTTATGTGGAGCCCATTGCTTGGAGCTGGGCTCTCTGGGGCCATCTCAGAACAAGTCTGGCCTCACTCTCTGATGCCTTCACAGGGAGCCTCCCCCCTCCAGAACATCTGCTCGGAGGTTTTTATTCACAATACTCCTTCATCATGCTGATTGGCCAGTCGTGGACTTTCTCTAGCATCTTAATAACCTGCTTATTATGAAGCTCCCAAAATTGAACCTGCCCTCCAGATGTGCTCAGAGCAGTGCAGTGAGACCTGGCTGTCTTCTGCCCAGATGCTGGGCCTCCAGCACAGTCGAGGTTCAGAATGACCTCTGCTGGACCACAAGCTTGCAGTAAGACACCCAGATTTTCTCTGCCTCCCCCCCCCCCCACCAAAGGTGACCTGGTGTCCAGCCAGGTCTTCTAGCACATTGGAAAGGAATGACCACATGTTTTTAAACCAGACCTGGGGGATCACCGTATAGGGAATTCTCAGTAAGGGAGCTCCTGGAAGCATTGAGATCCCTTTGATTGCAGCCCTCTGCCCACAGCTGAAGCTCATGCCTTTTGGAGGGAATAACCAGGAGGAGCCAAATGGTTTTGACTCCCACTTCCTGAATGTGCAATTACCCAGTGTAGAGATTCCCCCTTACCCCTTCTCCCTTCTCTCCAGGCTTATGTTTGTAGCTTTGGGAACTTTTCACTGCTCCCTCACTGAGAGGCAGTGCCATGTAGTATAGCAGTCTTCACGACCCCTTTACGCTCCTCAGAATTATTGAGGGAACTCCCCGCCCAAGAGCTTTTGTTTATATAGTTCAGTCATTTTTTTCAGTTGTGTCCGACTCTTCGTGACCCCATTTGGGCTTTTCTTGGCAGAGATAATGGAGTGGTTTGCCATTTCCTTCTCCAGCTCATTTTACAGATGATGCCAGGCCCAGGGCCCTAACCATTGCACCACCTAGCTACCCCCTTATATTGCTTATCTCTATCTGTGATTGCCACATTATAAATTAAAATATCCTAGTACTATTATGAAAATAATTTTGACCTCGAAAGAAATGTCCTTCAAAGCAGCAAGGCCAGAATCTATCCTGCCTCTGACACATAGGCTACATCACTCTGAGCAGATTTCCTGACCTCTCAGTGCCCCAGGCAGCTTCAGGGACATTGGGAAAGGGAGTTTCCTTACTGGGAGCTCCCTAGACCAATAAAATTGCGGGATTTGCTCCCCAGCCTCACCCCCCAACAATGAACTGACCATTTTTTTAAAGACTCCCCTTTTCTCTGCCCAGAATCTAAGCATCTTAGTTTGTTGGGGCTATAGCAAGTCCTGGAAGGAATGTTAGTGCACTCTAGTCAGTTGTAGGAGTTTATCAGGCTTCCTCCTATCAATCAGCCAGATTTATTAGGCTCTTTCAGGGCCAGACCCTGTGTCAGGACTGGAGATACAAGACAAGTGCATTCAGGGCCTGGGAAACCACCTGTGCAAAGGCCTGGAGGTAGGAGAGGGAACAGCTAATGGTCTGGGTTGACTGCAGTGAAGAGTGGCAGACTTCTTAGAAGTCCCAGCTTTTTTCAAATTGAGCTCAATCACCACTTCCTACAAGAAGTTTTTATTGTTCCCCCTCCCTATCCCTGCTCCCCAACCCCCACATACTGCAGTAGCACCTGCTCCTGCCCCTACTCTCAAAATTAACTTGTATTTCTCCCTACTTTTTCCACATGCTTCTATGTGTACATGTTGCCCCACCCTCTAGAGCATCAGCTCCTCGAGGGTAGGCCAGAGTTGCTTTTCTGGTGTTTTTACATTCCCACAGCACCAACTGCAGGGCTTTAAAAATGCTTCTGGATCGATGGGGAGATTTGGTATGATTCTGGCCAGTACTTTTGAGGAGCAGAGTGCCATTGGGATGCAGAACAGGCCTGAGGTGGGGAGCCCAGTTAGGAGGCCACGGAAAGAGTGAGGTCAGAGGCAGTGAGGGCTGGACTGTGATAAGTAAGAAATGTTACAGCGGTAGAATCGACAAACCTGTGGGCTTAGAGGGAGCAAGACAAGGCAGGGAGAACCCTCTGAGGAGACAGGGAGAAGGCTCGGCAAGCAATATCCATGAGGTCCATCGGGATGGTGAGTTTGAAACTCCTCAGGCTTATCTCAGAGCTGCTCTGGCCAGAGAGTTTCCTTCTGACTCAGCAAGTAGGTCAGGAAGTCATAAACTTAGAGATGATCATCAAACCTATGGTAATGGAAGAGACTGGGGGAAAGACTGCCCCTGCCCATGTTCCCCAGCCACCCTGAAGGGACCCAAGCTCAGTGGCTGCAGAGCAACAGACAGGTGGGAGGAGACAGAAACCCAGGGGAGTCGAGTCACCAGCCGCAGAGAGATCACCCCGAGTTAGGAGCCACAGCGGTTCACCAAGCATCCCCTACGTCCTAGAAGGACTGAGGAGCCGCCTCAGTGGAGGAGAACCCACACTGATGGAATCTCAGGGTCTTGAGCATTGCTGTGTGGCCATAGGAAGACCACAATAATTAGTGGGTTCGTTCAAAGACATTTTAGAAGCTGGGCCTGTTGGTGTGAGATGGATGAGGAAAAGCGCCAAAGTCACAAGTCTGGGATTCTGTTTCTAAGGCCTGTGCTGGCTGATTGCCTGGGGTATCCACCGTGTTTTTCTGCACTTCTTGTTTGCAGGATGGCTCCATTGAGCAGAAAGTGCTAAATATTGTGGCTAATCTCTGGGTGAAAAGGGAAGACCTTGGGTTTGAAACTCAGATAGGCAGCTGCTACATTGACATCCTTTGGGTCAAGGGTCAGTCAGGATAAAGTCCTCATCCGACCTTTTCTCTTTGCGTTTCCAGGAGGAGCCCCGGCTGGATGTCTTGATCAATAATGCAGGGGTCTTCCAGTGCCCATACACGAAAACAGAAGATGGCTTCGAGATGCAGTTTGGGGTGAATCACCTGGGCCACTTCTTGCTTACTAACCTGCTTCTTGACCGCCTTAAAGAATCAGCCCCCAGCAGGATTGTGGTGGTTTCTTCTAAACTTTACAAATATGGAGAAATCAACTTTGAAGATTTGAATAGTGAGCTAAAATATAATAAAAGTTTCTGTTATAGTCAGAGCAAGTTGGCAAATATTCTCTTTACCAGAGAACTAGCCCGCCGCCTAGAAGGCACAAATGTAACTGTAAACGTGCTTCATCCTGGGGTTGTCCGAACCGATCTGGGGAGGCATATAAACATACCCCTACTGGCCAAGCCACTTTTCAGTCTAGCATTATGGGCCTTTCTCAAAACCCCTGAAGAAGGAGCCCAAACCTCAATCTACCTGGCCTCATCCCCAGAAGTAGAAGGTGTGTCAGGAAAGTACTTTGGAGATTGTAAAGAGGAGGACCTCTTGCCCAAAGCCATGGATGACTCCGTGGCAAGAAAACTGTGGGATATCAGTGAAGCAATGGTGGGCATAATGAAGTAGCTCTGGGGACTCTGAGGAGGAAAGTCAATGGTTGATGCAGTGCAAGCCAGGGCTTCTCTCAGGGATGGGCCTGTTGGGACTGGGACGCTTAAGTATGTTGTATAGTCCTCTTGATATGAAAAAATAAATAAATCATTGAAACCTTAAAAGGCTCCACTGCTGAAAAACCCTGGTCTGAATGCTCATAGATTAGCAGCTGTTTGTTAAGCTTTTAGCTGAGCATGTACTTGAACTAAGAACTGGGCAGTCGTGGCACTGCCAGGGGTCCCTGGTGCTAAGGAGCACCCCGCTGGGGTGGAACCCAGAATTGTTGGAGTAAACACTGTGGACCAAACTTGGCGTCGTGTGCTTTCTGGATGATAAACTTCCTTCACCAGTGCCGAGCTCCCAGCTTCTAAACGGCCACCCTAGTAAGGTGACAAGTACCATTGATCCCTATGCCCGTGGAAAAAGAAATTGAGGCCTGGAGGGTCCTTGGGGTTTTCTCTACCTCCCCATGCTGCTGCTTTGCTCTCACTTTAGAGCCGAGGTCATTTCATAGGACCAGCAGCTTCAAAGGCCCCTGCTTCATTTTTTAAATGACTATTTTTTTTTTGTTTCCTGCTGTCTCATAAAAGTGCAAAGAATTCAGTGAAAATAGTACAGCTTGCAATGCACCCACTCTCCTTGTCACTTTTGTCGAGGGTGAGAGCAGCTGCTGCTTTGAAGTCCATTTTTAAGGTCTTTCTCAGTCTAAACTCTCCGAGCATGGGGGGATCCTAGCAGGTCATAAATCACAGCTGCTTTCTGTCCAGCCTGGACATGGTGCTTTGTAATCCAGGACTGGTAACATTTGTAGCATCCCAGGTGTGTCTATGCAGGTGTGGTCAGTATGGCTGCATCCTGTGCTCTCCGACTTCTTCAGAAAAAAAACTTTAATCCTACAAAGGAGTCTGCAGAGCTTAGCAATGTGGACAGGAAATCAGCTTGAATGTAACATGGGAAAATCGGAGCTAATAAATCTGTCCTACACCTCGACTTCATTAAAAGGGGCTCTTTATTTCAAGGAATGCCATCTTTTCTGCATTTGGATACATGATGCCTTTCAGTGGATTCTGGTCTTTTCCCCCCAGAGTTGAGCTTTTTGAGTGGGGAAAAATGTTCTTTGTAGCAGTGTTATAAAGTGGGGGCTGTTAATTTAGTAATGATGAAAAATGAAGCACTCATCTGGGAAACACTAAGGTCAGCTGAGCTGCCATTTGGAAGACATCCTTCCCACTTTCGTGTTGGATGAAACAGGAGGCGTTGTAATGTCTAGTGTGATGAGCAGCTTGCCTGGCCTGCTCAGAGTTGTGAATTCTCTCCTTTCTCCTTTCCATTGCATGTCTTTGGACTATTTATAGAAGGAATGAAAATTATGAATCAGATGGCTTTTGCTTTTTGCCATCAGCCCTAGTTAGAGGTGGCTGGAGAGGTGAAGAGAACTGTTTTCCTAGGTATCCAAGTTGGGCCGTTATACTTCTGGGTCTTACTCTTCTTTAAAGTGGGCTTTTACTGGGTGATTGAGTTCCTTGACAATACCTGAGACCACATAATAAAAGAATTGGGTTGTCAGCATTAGAGGGGCTACAAATAGCGTGTCATTTGTATGATGGGGTAGCCATCAGATAGATCGTGTTGGCATTGGTTCAGATGGTGTGTAATACTGTGGAGACAGTGGAGCCCTTCTATGAAGTCATCCAGAACAGTCCAAAAAGCAGAAGTAAGCCAAAAAACTTTGTTGGGCAAAGAACTCCCAAACCCCATGCACTTTTTGGGCGAGGCCACCATTAGACCCTGTACTTCCTTGATTTAGAATCATGAACCAGCAACCAGCGAGCTTGCTTTGGATCCAAAACCGATAGAACAAAGAGCACGGGACCTGGTAGGAAACTTACTTATGGAACCACCCACCAGCTGGGGAACCGTGCACGAGTCTCTTAACCTTTCTAAGCCGCTTTGCTTCTCTGTGAAACAAGATTAGACTTAATTTCTAACTCCCCGTAGAATGTTCGGATTGGATGATTTCATGGCCACAAAGAGATATAGTAGCTGCCAGGCAGGGGGGCCAAGCAGCCATGAAGAATACAATCTACCCAGAGAATATCACAGGACAATTTAATAAAAGGAATAACCAGCATTTATATAGTGCTTTAGGGTTTGCAAAGATTCTCTCATTTGATACAACCTTGGAATATAGGCACTGTTTTTTATCCCTACTTTACAATTGAAGAAACGTAGGTAGACAGAAGTCAAATGACTTGCCCAAGGTAACACAATATCTGGACTTGGACTTAAACTCAGGTGTTCCTGACTCTGGGTCTAGAGTTCCGGCCTCTTTACCATCTTAACTGCCTTAGAATTATGACGCCAAAGTATCAGGATGAGGTAGGTTTAGTGTCTCCTACACTGGAAGCAGTGGAGCTTATGACATGCTTTGGAATATTTTCAACAAAAATGTTGGATATGAATTTTCGACACATCCTCAGGTATCTGGAAAATTCACTGGTGGAGGAATCACATCAGTCTTTGATGTCAGCAAATATGCCAGTGGGGGGCGGCCAGGGAGCAGGGGAAGGAAGGGGAGGATGGACAGAAATGGACGTAAATTGCCTTCATTCCAAGTACTCAGGAAATGCCCGGCTTTCTCACTACTCCAGGCCCTAAATGGATTTATCTACAAGCAGAGTCTGTGCAAAGGCCAGGGAATATATGATTGACAGCCTCAGTCCTGGGAACAGCCACATCTTTCAAAAAAGATGCAAGCAGATTCATACTGTAGTGGTTCTCAGAAGCCAGGCAGCTCAGCCCCTGTTCTTTCTATATCATCGCTACTATCAAGGAAGCTGTTTGCTGGAAGATGCAGGAAGCCCAGACAGCATGGTTTGGTTTGTTTGGTTTGGGTTTTTTTGTTTGTTTTGTTTTGTTTTGTTTTTAATCTGTCTCCAAGTAGAGTTTTGGTGTAAGGAGCAGCAGCTATCTTCCCCCAGCCCCTTGTCCTACCAACCTGCTGTGCCTGGCTAGAGATCTGAAAACCTGCATTTGAATATTTAATTGATTCCAAATGTCCTTGGAAACACTCAAATTGGAGCGTGTTCGTAATCACCCTTTAGGACGCTGCCTCCCAGGCAGCCTCAGATGTTGCAACAGGGAGGGGGATCTTGTTAGTCGTAGGTAACATGAAAGGAAGGAGTTTAATCTTAGCAGGAAGAAAGACTGAATTGATTGCCATGTGATTAAAAGGGCTTTCAGTCAAATGTGTCCTCAGTAGTAATAGCTTTCACTTAACAGAAGGATAGGTCAGTAGGCTGAGGACCTGGGCTTTCCTCCCCTCAGAGGCCTTTCAGCAGCACCCATCACAGCCCATGGACGATGTGAAGAAGCCGGGGAGATGCCTGTGCCCCTGAAATGGCCTTGTTCCCTCCCTAGTCAGCGTCAAGAGTCAGGCTTTGAACCCAAGCCTGTTTGATCAAGTCCAGCTCTCTCCCTCCAAGGTGATGCTGCCGCTATCAGGGCAGATATGCTGCCTAAGAGCCAAATTTCTATATAACGAGGAGGGTTAGTGGATTTGCATCTTGCTTCTGCCTCACCCTTCCCCTGTGGCCTAGGCATGGCCACTCCCCTCCCTAAATTCCCTCCTAAACACTCCCTTAAATTCCTCCTCTGAGAATCAATGGAAGACCCAACAGCCCCATCTCATTCTGAGATTTCCACTTTCCCGAATTCTGCAGTGCACTAGGGCAATAGGGGTCCCAATAGACATTGTGGAAGCTTGTGGAGGGGCAGAGCGAGCTTGTCAGGAGACCTGTGGACGGTTCTGCTGAACAGACTTTTAGCAGCGTTTCTGGACTAAGAGAAAGTCATCTCCCCACTGTTCCTAAAAAACAGAACTTCCTCCCCTACCTAGATGTCTGTCCCAGTTAAAGTCACCACTGGCTCCAAGTCCTTTGGCCCCTTCTCCTTTATATGGTACTGAATATCACCTCCTTTACCAGGGAGTGCTGTGCTCTTCTCACAGCCGAACCACCCCTGGACTGCACCCCCCTACCTCTCCTCAGATGTGAGCCTTCATAAATGGCTGTTGAATTATCATCTTAAAGACTTGAACGTGAAGATATACTTTGTTTTAGGCCTCCAGCTCTGCTACAGAAAATGCGTGCCAGCACCCGATGTCTAAGCTTGAAACTAAGACATATAGCCAGGTGGCCCAGCTTGGCGTCAGGAAGATGAGCTCAGATCCAACCTCAGACACCCACTAGCTACATGACCCAGGCCCAGCTACTTCACTACTGCCTGCCTCGATTTCCTACTCTGTAAAATGGGAATCATAATGGTACCTACTTCACAGTATTGTTGTGAGGAATAAGCAAATATTTGTGAAGTGCTTAGCACGAGCCTGGCACATAGTAAGTACTGTATAAGTGTTAGGTGATGTTATTGGTAGGGCCTAGCAAGATTTAATGACACGGCCAAGATCACTCAAGCACAAAGGAGTAGGGCAGAGATTCAAACCCAAATCATTGGAGTATTGCTTTGGATGGTGGCCTGCATCCCCAGTTAACCTAGAGACCAAGCCATCACCAGAAGTAATGGCTGCAGTAATATCAGCAAGAGTAACACCTGACATTTACATAGCATTTTTTGGACTGGACTTGTGATTTCACTGATCTCAGAATTCCGTGACTTCTTCTGGATGGAGGACAGGAAGGAGCTTGTCTGGGGCAGCAGCCAAGGTGTGTAGTAGGTGGGCCTTCCAGACTGCAGAGGAGGCTGCATTTAAAGTGTCTCCTGGGGCTTTACAAAGTATGTGCATCTTACTTGATTTCCACAATAGCCCTCTAGGGTATTTTATAAGAAGTTGTGCCTTGCCTAAAGCTATGCAGCTAGTGAGGTACCTGGGAGTCAGGAGGCCCTGGGTTCAGTTCCTCCATCAGACACTTATGAGCGGTACAACCTGGGAAAAGTCGCTTCAACTCTGTGCCTCAGTTTCCTCACTTGTAAAATGAGCTGATTGGATTCAATGGCTTCTAAGGTCCCTCCTAGCTTTAAGTGCTTCATTCTAAGTGTTCTAGGCAGGATCTGTACCTCTGCCCCTCCCTCCCCCCCAGGTCTCCAGGACTCCAGGGAGTTCTGTGGACACTCAGCTACACTGCAGTCAGCAGCTTATGGCTCTTTTAGATTGGCCCCCAATTAAAGCGGCTGGGTCAATGGAGGAGCAGAATGCCCTGTTACTGGTTCATAATTATCTGTGTGTGTTCATGCACGAGTCCATTCGTGCAGGAAAACACACAATGGTCATTTGAGATGGAATGTGTGCCCCGACATGCTGCCGTGGATTAGGGAAGCACTGGGCCCTGGGAAATGGGCAGCCTTGGTGTTTTGTGAAAAAGCAGAACCCCTTTCTGTGGCCCATCCATGAAAGGACCGGAAGCGGCTTCATGTCGGAGGTGTTAGGCCGGAGCATTCTGTTGACAGAAGCCGATTCTGCCCAGGGGTTTTGTGTTAATGTAATCAAACACTTCAGAGTCGGAGGCAGCCCTGGAGAGCCCCAGTCCACCCACCTCAGAGTTTATCTTTAGCTCATCTGGAAGAGTTTATTTTAAACATTGAACATTGTTTGCTGCTGTTGAAATGAAAGTGAGAGGGTCGCCAGCTTTATTCCAGGGCCATCTGGCTGCCTCGGTGATGGAGCGTGGGCTTGAATCCGTGTAACCCCGGGTGGGGGAGCTCTCGCCTGGGTGTGGGTCATGCAGCTGGCTTGGCCACACTTGAAAGAGCTCCCACAAGGCTATCAGAGCCACAGGATGGGGAGATGATGGGCTGGGGGGAGGCAAAAGGGGAGAGGGTTGGCTGACAAGGGCTGTGGGGGCCTTTGTAAAGAGGATGGAGGCAGCAGCAGGAGAGAAGGGCAGGGAGGGCAGAATGTTCCAACACCTTCCTCACCAGCCTGTGCTGGGCCACCTGGGATCCATCCAGAAGGGGCGGCGAGCGGGACGGAGATGCACTGGAAGTATCCTTGAGGAGGCTGACCCAGGCTTTTTAAAGAGATGCACAAACCTCAATGAAGAAGGACGCACCAGCACCACCACAACCACACTCAGGCTTGCATAGGGCTTTCCAGACCTTCTCTCCCAAGAGCCCCAGGAAGCAGGCATTCAAAGGTCATCATCTCTATTCTGCAGAGGAAGAGACTGAGACCCCTGCCCAGGATTCTAAGAATAGCTGGCATTTCCTATAGCACCTTAAGGATTGTAGGCACTTTACGATTACTGTCTTATCCGATCCTCAGAACCTTCCTGGGAGGTGGGTACTATGATTATCCCCACTTTACAGATGAAGAAACTGAGGCATATGGAGGTTCCTGATGCCCAGTGCTCTGTTCACCCTGCCTAGCTCAAAGTGGTGCATGTACTTAGCTCTGGATAAATAATGCTTCTGGTTAAGTGGCTGTTTTGTGTCTAACAGGGGATGGGAACCCAGCTCCCTCCACCAGGCTAGGATGCCTCCCATGTGCTGTTTGTGCAGGAGCTGGACGGGGCTGGAGATCTTTACCTGACCAATGGCTCCCACACCTGGAGGATGAGAGTGCAAGTGTAAATAGAATGGACTTTTCCAAAGCAGACCTGGAACCTTGGTGTGCAGGAAAAGGACTCTCCACCCCACTGTGAGAAGCTGTTGTTTCCATTTTGTGGATTAGAAAACTGAGGCTCCAGGCATGAAGGGAGCTGTCTCAGGTCACACAGCTTCTAACTAACAGGGCCAGGAATCAAACCCAAGCCTTGTGACTCTGGATCCAGGATTCTGGCACCTTGACTCCAGCTCCTGGATACTAACGCAGGAAGCAAGCATTTATTAAGCACTTACTGTGTGCCAGACATTGTGCTGAGGACTCAGATGTCAAGACCTGGGAGGAATGGGTGCACAGGCCTTTTGAAGGCTCA
>CM053625.1:325420895-325438347 GCA_028646595.1 Phalanger gymnotis | reverse complement strand
GAGAGGAGAGGAGAGGAGAGGAGAGGAGAGGAGAGGAGAGGAGAGGAGAGGAGAGGAGAGGAGAGGAGAGGAGAGGAGAGGAGGCAGATAGATAGATATAGACAAAGAAAGGAGGGAGAGAACAAGCTGGATTTGGAGCCTCCAGGACTTAGAGGAGCATCTTATCTCCGTCTCTTCCTGTGTTCATGCGTCTGTACAAACACCTTCCCTTCTCAAAGCCTCAGTTCCCTCTTCTGTAGAAAGAGAGAAGTGACCCATGCGATCATTTCTGCCCCTGATGTGTTGTGATTCTTAGAAAAGAAATGAATGGTTTTTGGAATTCTTTCCCCATCTCACTGATCATCAGCGTGTGGCCTCGATGCTCATGTAGCTTTGGGCTGGGTAAGAGTTGGGCGCAGTGAGCCTTCTAGGTCCGAGCTCTCGTGCCCAAAGCTCAGCTGCTGCTCACAGGACAACCATGGTCTTCTGAATCTGGAACAGGATGATTCCTGAATGATGGGGTGCAGACATTCATTAATTCAACCCTCATTTATTGAATATGACCAGTTCTGTTCTAATGCTTGTTTTGAAAATGAAGATTTGTTCCAACACTTGATATATTTGGAGCTATCTGAGCATAACATGAGCTTCCACATTTACTTATGTGCAATTTCATTTGTGAGAAACAGAGAGAAGGCAGAAGACTGTAAAGCCAATCAGAAAGTGAAAAGATCTTTCATACCCATTGAATAGGCTTCAGGTAGGGCTTCCAGTGTGGCCAATAAAGGGAGGTCTGATTAGAGAGAGGCCCACGCCCTTTAACTAATTAAGTGTGAGGTCCCAGGCCAGTTAGCAAACTAGATAGCTAATTTGAGAGAGGCAGGAAGCCCTCAGGGCCCTAATGGGATTTGCTAAGACCAGAGCCAATGGTATGTGCCTGAGCTCTAGTCCATCAGATGATGGCTAAGGACTGTATAAAAAGAAAGAACAGAGCTTGGAAAGAGCAGAATCTGAAGAAGCCGAGAAATGGAAGATTAGAAGTGAGAAGCTGAGAAACTGAAGACTGAGGACTGAGAGCGCAGGATTCAGAAACCAAGGGCAGGCTTCCAGAGCATGCAGAGAGGAGAATGCTGAACACAAGAGAGAGTTTTAGAACTTGAAGTTAGCGAAGAGAGACTGCAGAGCAGGAACTTTGGACTTGTGAGTGATCTAATAGGAGGGGCCCTAGCATTGAGGGGAAGCACAAGTATAGTCTGGCTTGCTGCTGTAATATTTTGTTGTAACCTCCTTATCACTATAGTGGGGTGGGCTTATTGGTTTTGGAAAGTTGTTGCCACGATATTGAATTATGGTCCTTGGGTCTGATCCTTTGGAGTCTAAATAAATGTTATACTTCCTCTGTCTTCTACCTAGAGAATTCATTATATCCTGCAATTCCAAACCATTCAGGCATGCTCAGGGTCCTCTTCAAGGTCATGAATTTTGCCTTAATGATATATCAAGACCTCACTGCTTTATAATGACCTGCAAGCTGCCACCCTTCTGATGACCACTTCTGCAAGCAAATTTCTGTTCTTTGTCAATGTCAAGGGCTAGATTCCTTGTGTATTGTCTGGTGTAGTGGGAGCTATGGGCCAAGGGCTGGTCCACCATCCTCGTGCTCTCCCCTCCTCCTGCTGCCCTGATCCCTGGCTCCTTCCAGGAGGTGCTGCCTGCCAAGGCCATCTTTCTGTCCATGGTGTTGCCAACTCCACCTGCTCACACACAGCCACTGACTTTTTCTGCCCCATCCCATGGGAACCACCAAGCAAGAGCCCCAGGCTCTGGGTGCTGCAACTAGCTACTGTAGCATTTATTGTGTTTTTAAGGCATTTGACATGTATCACAGCAGTAACATTAAAAAACTTAATAATAATAATAATAGCTAACATTTACATAATTCTTATTTTGTACAAGCACTGTCCTGAGAACTTTGCAATGATCTTATTTGATCCTTGGAATAACTCTGGGAAGTAGGTGTTATCATGACTCCTATTTTACAGCAGCAGAAATTGAGGCAAACAGGATCACCCAGGTAGTAAATGTCTGAAGCTGCATTTGAACTCAGGTCTCTGATGCCTGGCCAGGCATTCTTTGCACTGTGGTGCCATCTAGCTGTACAAAACAGCTACTGGTTTTTTTTATCACCCTCCTGTCGTTTTCTGTCACTGACATGTTTGAGTATTGTGCCCCTGACTCCATAGTCCCTGTGGTTTCTATTGAACAATTTTGCATAATAGCAGTGATGTTTAGGGAAGCATATGTCATATCATAGCAGAATTAACTGTACCTACTAAGTGCCAGGTGTTACTGAAGGCTACAGGGAAAGACAAAAGCAAGTCTCTGCCCTCAAGGATCTTACATTCTACTAGTGGTAGGAGAAGATTTCCAGAGGGGCACTTGAGCTAAACCTTCAGGAAAGCTGGATTCTAATAGGAGGCAGTGAAGAGAGAGGGCATACCAGGCATGGGAGACAGCCCGCACAAAGGGCTGGAGGTAGGAGATGGATGCCATGTCTTGGAGACACCACAGAAGCCAGTTTGACTGGAATGTGGTGGACACGAGAATAGTGAACACTCATCCTAGGAAGAGATGCAGAAGCCAGACCCTGGAAGGTTTTAGATGCCAACCAGGGAAGTCTGGAATTTATCTCACCTAAGGGAGTAGGTTAAATATTCTGTGGAGACAGTGATGTCATGGTCAGGACACATACATATGGATGCTAATACCTGTCACCTTGTGACCCCGAGTCCCTTCCCCCTTCAGTCCTTCAAAATTGCAATGGGGGGCTTAGAATAGAGGATCACCAAGAACTATTCTAGCTTCAAATTTCTGTCTTCTCAAGTCTCCCAAGGACCATTTCAAATGCTGATTTCTCCAGAAAGACTTCCGCAAGACCCTAGGTCACAATGGTGCCTGGTTTATCCATTGGCAGCCGGGCTTACTGGATTGAGAGCCAGCCTTAAAGTGACAAGGCTCCAGTCCTGCTGGGTGATGCTGGGGAAGCCACCCAAGCTATCAGTATTTCAGACAACTCTGAAGGCTGTAAGTTACTTATGGAGAAGATACCTGCATTGGTAGAAGGTGTTTCCATCTAGGAGTTCCCTATGCCAATAGTCCGATCCAAAAAGTGTGTCTGCATAATAAATATGTGTTAACTGGCTGTAATGAGGATGTATCTCACACTTTCAATAACCTCACTTAATTAGATTATTCTTCCCTATTTACTCATGATAGAATTTTAATATAATTGGTTGAAGGATCTAAGGGTATTTAATCTGGAGAAGAAAAGACAAGAGGAAAGGGAGGATGACAGCTGCTTTTAAGCATTTTTAAAGGTTGGACTCTTTTTGCTTGTCCCAAGAGGCCAGAACCAGGAGCATCTTGGGGAGGTTCTAAGAAGGAAGACCCTGGGTTGGTGGGCAATGATGCCAGAGCAGCCCAAAAGTGCAGAGAGCAAGCAGCCTTAAGCTCGCTCTTCCTCCCCCTCTCAAGGTGCGATCCTCAGTCTTTCAAAATGGTTTTTCTTTCCCCTAATGTTGTTGCTTTCCTGACTTTGCCTCAGTTCATGCAAGCCTTCTCAGGTTTCTTTGAAATTCTCCCCTTTATCATTTCTTACAGAGAAATCATATCACATCACATCCATATGCTGTAATTTGATTAGCTACTTCTAGCCTGATGGCCACCACCTCAGTGACCCTGGCCTCCTGACGGGTGGAACAATGGGTAGAGCACTAGGTTTGGGGTCAAGAAGACCCGAGTTCAAATCCAGCCTCAGACTTTCCCTTGCCCTGTACCTTTGAGCAAGACGCTTCACTGCTGCTGTTTCCCCAAATATAAAATGAAGATAATAATAACACCAACCTCCTGGGGGTTCTGTGAGGGTCAAATGAGGTAATATTTATAAAGCACTTAGCACAGTGCCTGGCACACAGTAGGTGCTTAATAAATGCTCATTCTCTTCCCATTCTTGGGCTAATCCTGGCACAAAATACTTCTTCTCCCAACTCCTAAATCATTGATCCTATCGTCCTTATGAACTTTCTGACAATCAGAACTATTTGAGAGAGGAATGATCTGCCTCAGACCCGTAGATTTAGAGCTGGAAATGACCGCAAAGGCCATCTAGAGATGAGGAGATTAGCCTCAATTTTTTTCTATGAGACATGATAAAAGGGGTAGTTACACAGAAACTTCTATCTGTGTATCATATATCTGTCTGTCCATCCATCCATCATTCTATCATCTATCTATCTACCTGTCTGTCTGTCTGTGTCTGTCTATCCGTCTATCTATCTATCTATCTATCTATCTACCTGTCTGTCTGTCTGTCTGTCTGTCTGTCTGTCTGTCTGTCTGTCCGTGTCTGTCTATCCGTCTATCTATCTATCTATCTATCTATCTATCTATCTATCTATCTATCTACCTGTCTGTCTGTGTCTGTCTATCCGTCTATCTATCCGTCTATCTGTCTATCTATCTATCTATCTATCTATCTATCTATCTATCTATCTATCTATCTATCTCTATCTACATGCAAGTCTTCCCAGGAAATGAAGAAATGCCTGGCCTGGGAGCCCGCTTTAAATGGAGGCTTTGGGAGGAGCCGTGTGCTTTGCGATCAGTGATATTGGCCTCCTGGCTGGTCCTCCTACAAGATACTCCATCTCCATATTCGAGGTGTATTCTCTGGCTGTGCCCCTGCCTGGAATGCCATCCCTCCTTATCTCTGCCTCCTGGCCTCCCTGGTTTCCTTCAAATCCTAGCTAAAATCTTGTCTTCTCCAGGAAGCCTTTCCCAGGCCTCCTTAATGCTAGTGCCTTTCCTCCATTATCTACAATTTACTGGGTACTTAATAAATGTCTATTGACTGGCATACTATGTGCTTGGCCCTGTAATGAGTGATAGGGATTGAAAAATAAGAGTGGTGAGGATTGAGCCCATGCCTGGATCATCTAAGAAAGATGCACCCCTGTGGGAGATGCCACAGACCTGCTTCTGGCAGAAAGGAGAATGGGAGCAGCTGTGGGCATTCTTCTCTGGTCTCTTATGTGGATGGGCTCATCCTCTTTCCACAGGCTTCATAGTCAGAACTGCCAGCATCTTTAAAATGACCTGCCTAGGACATGGGAGCTCCAGAAAGGGACCTTCCCCAGTCACTGAGGGGGGCCTCAGGAAGGAAGGAGGAACAGGGAGTCAGGGTGGAGAGTGAGATCAGGGAGTCTCTTTTTGTTAGGAAGTGGCTCAGGGTGAAGCGAGCAGAGCTGGTGGCACAATTCACACAAGAAAAACATTTTAAGGACAAAGAGACATAAAAGCCATAAGAACTCTGATCAATGCCCAAGGAAGCATGCCACCCCCTCCTGATGGAGATGCCAGGCTCAGGGCACAGAAGAGGACAGATGCTGGTGGGCATGGCCAATGTGGGAGTTCATTTTCCCTGACAACACATCTTGGTTAAGAGGGTTCCTCCTTCCCACCTAGTGGTGAGGAAGAAATGAGAAGGAAAGGAAATAAAGCTTCTTAATTAAAAAAAAAATAAAATAAACTTTACATTCTAAAAGGGTGATACACAGAGCTTGACACAATACTCAGATGTGTTCTGACCAGGACCCAGGGAGGCTGTGGGTGCAGTGGCTAGAGGCCTGGGCCTTCTGAATTCAGATCCACTGAATCCAGACACTTCCTAGTTGTGTGACCCTGGGGAAGCCCTTTAATATCTGTTTGCCTCAGTTTCCTTAACTGTAAAGTAGCATGCACCTCCCAGGGCTGTTGTGTGGATACAATTAAATAATATGAGTCAAGTATTTGGTGCATAGTAGGCACTAGCTATTATTACCAAGCACAGACAGTCTATCATCTCCTTGGTCCTGGTCACTGTGCATTGCTTAATAAAGACTATGGCAGCTCTGGCTTTTGGCTATCACATCACACTGCCAGAAGACCCTGGTAACCCCAGCTCTTTCTAAGATGGACCATTGCCTACCCATTTCTGGCCCATCTTAGACTTACATACAAATATACAACTTAATAATTATTTCTATTAAATTCCATTCTATTAAATCGATGTTCTTGCTTGAAACTGTCAGGAGGTATCTCAGTTCTCCCTCCCAGTTTGCTGAACTCTGAAAATATGCGTCTTTTTACAAGTCACTGATAAGAATCACAAACTGTACAGAATCAAGCACACTCCTTGGTCCTCTGGAAACCTCCTTCCGAGATGACATCAGGTCATATACGGCTCTTCTTTGGATCCCCGTAATTGCATTAGCTCAAGTCAAAGCCTGACCATCATTGCCAAAAGGATAACATTAGAGATGCTACTGAATATTTGGCTCAAATCTAGATGTGACTGACCTGCAGCAATGCTCAGCTCCCAGTCACCTAATACTCTCTCAGAAAAGGAAATGAGGTTGTACTTGAATGGGCAATTCCGAATCAAGCCAGGCTGGGTCATAGTGAGCGAGCCTTCTTCAATCTTGATTTACAGCTCACCTAAGAAGTTGGAGAATTTTGCCAAGAATCCAAGTTAAGCTCATTAGCCCACAGTTTGAAGACTCCTTCTCTTCCTCTTTTCTCGCCCCCTCCTCCAATCCTCTGGTACTTTGCCCATTTTCTTCCAACTCTCAAGCATCACTGACAAAGACTGATGGGTGCCGTATACCAGCTCTTTTATGGGAGGACACAAATTCTCTGGGTTTCAACTTGTCCCAGAGAACTAAGTGTTCTCTTATTGTATCCTTAGTTACTGTGGATATTAACTAGCAGTTTGGCATTTGTGTTTTGTCTTTTCCCGTCCAAAATCTATCTGAATTAAGATAAGAATGAAAGCTCTGTTGTCCTAGCCACACCCAGAAGGGGTCTTATCCCTCCTTTGTTATTCATCTTTTCCTGATATGCTTTGTTAAAAGCCCCTTTCACTCTCCTTGGCTTTCCTCACCAGCTCCTGAGCTTTCACCCATGGGATACTATTCTTCCAGAATAATCTGCTTCTTCTTCCATTCTATGACCTTCCAAGATCTTCCATCTTCTGCGTCAGCCTTTTAGAAATATTAATTATTTGATGAATTCCCTGTGCTTCCACAGCAGTATCTTTGGCTGATCCCCTCCCACCCCCTAATCATAATCACTTCTCTTACTGCTTACAAAAATAATTTCTTGCTCATCTCTTGCCTGTTCTGGGCTGACTTCTAATAGAATTGTGACCAATAAGATTCTACCTGTTCTTCACTGGAACTCCTTGAAATTTGTTCTCTCCCTATGTGAGATACATGATGATGCCTTTTCTCTCTTTCTCTGATACACATTTTAAGAGAGAGTGGGCATTTCTTTTCAAGGTTCCCATCACTTCCACCTCAGCAGCCCAGTTCCTCCTTGCTGGTGTTAATCAGGTTTGGTACAGATTCCCTTCCAATGGTTCTTCTACTCTTTGTAGGATGATATTGTCATTAAAGAAAGTCAAATAGTTAATGCTTTAGTTAGAGAGAACTCTAGAAGTCTGGATCCTCGAAGTCCCTGTCACTACTCATCATCCATGCCCGATAGAACCAGAGAGAGCATGCCGTCTATTTCCTCTCTCTGTCTATGTGGCCTTTGATGGACTTTGAGGAAATGCTGCTTCTTTCTCTGTCCACCGATCTTCTCCTCTGGGAGCTTGGGTTTTCTATTCTCTAAGAGGCAAGCCACAAATGTTTATTAAGCAATTCCTGTGTGCTTGGCACTGGGCTAAGCCCTACAGAAACACATGTAAGCAAAAATAGCCCTGCTTTCAAGACACTTAGACGCTTAAAGGGCAAAGACAACATGTACGAGGCAGTTGGAGGGGGAGGAGGGAGGATCCTGATGGGACCATGGTGATGGAGCTTAGGATGGCTTGCATGAGCCCCTCCCCAAAATGGAGGCCCCAGGAAGGATTCACCAATGATGGAAGAGATGGGAGAAGGCCCCAGGCACTGAGGGAACATATGATGATAGGCCCTGCCCAGTTTTCCTCTCAAGGGAGCTGTGGAGATTCAACAAGATGGTAGCTGTGACGGCCCACAGGGTGTCACAATGCCCATTCTTTCAATTCTTTGAGAATGGTTGTTATAACCATGTGAGCCCCCTCTAGTAGCCTCAGTCACAGTGCCTCTAGCTAAAAAGTCATGCTATAAAACTTAGCCCATCCTCTTCGAACATGACTAGACCTTGCCCTCTCCTGGCACAGACACCTCTGCCCCTCTCCTCCCGCCTGAGATGAGTCATGAAAGAGGGTAGGAGTAGAGGGAGCCATTATCAATGACAATCCACCCCCCCCCCCATGAAGAGGGATGAAAATATCTTTTAATTTTACCAAAGAAGAGCTCATAGGCAGTGACCATTTCTTGTCTTCAGCATCAATGGGTCAGTGAAGCCCAGGAGAGAACAGACAGAAAGAAAACCTGAATTCACATCCCACCTCTGACACAGGCGTCTTGGATGACTCTGGACAAGCCCTTTCCCTTCTCAGTGCTGGGCTAAGGTGGGGATGGTGCCCACCAGCATTGTTAGAGGGTGTTTCCTCCCCTGGGAGTTCTCCATTCCAATGACATCCTAATCCAATGTCTACTGCTAAATATCAAAAGAAAACATAACAAAGAGACAGCTATTGACCAAGGGGGTAATGGCTGCGTGTTTGAATCCCTGGAATGTTGGCCAAAAGCAGCCCCCAGAACTTGAAGGGGGCTGCTCTGATCTCCTTGCTCTGGCCGATTCTTCAGGCTCAGAGCTGCCCCTGCCTCTGAACAAAAGAGATTTCAGCTGTCACACTCGACAGAGACTTGAACTGTTCTCCTTCCTAACTTGGCTGGCTTTCTGGGTGTGCTGCTTTGCATCAAATCCACCCCACCCCCCTTTTCCTTAGATGATTGGTAAAGATTAAATATCGTGAAATCATATCAATGGAAAAAAGTTAATAGAAATGTTAATCCAAACACCAGTTTAACAGCTGCCAGCCTTTGAAATGAGAAGAAGGCTGTCTGCCCACTGGGATACCAAGGCCTAAGTGCAGGTGTTAATTAGCCCCTGGGAGAAGCCTCTGATGCCTTGTGACTGGGGCAGTACCCCACTTTAGAATTACAGTTTAAAACATCATTTTAAAAATAATAATTAGGAACATATTATATTAAAGATTAGAGAGGCCTTAGAACAGAGCCTACAGACTGTCAAACCTGGGGTGGGGGTCTTCCTAGTTCCCTATCCTCATATTTCTGATGAGAAACTGAGGCATGGAGGAGTGAGCTGACTTGTCCAAGAATATAGTTTCAGAGCCAGGACCAGAACCTAAGAGATAGTCATTTCTCCCAAGCCTTTGTTTTCCACTGAAGCTCTCAGAGTGGAGAGAAATGGGGTTGACACCCAGGTTTTTCCCCAGGTGACACAGATCTGCCCACCCTGAAGACCTCCTCTGTGGCCTCATAGGCCATGGATAGGTCTTGGGCTCACTGAGAGCACCAGCTCTCTCCTTTCTACAAATGAGGGAAAGACTTTGAAGCTCAGCCCTCTAAGGGCTCACTGCAGGCAATCGTGCTTGGCAAGTTTTTGAGGCAGTAAACACAGGCAGGAGTCCAGAAAGGCCTAAGCTGTGGGGAAGGACCATAACAATGAAGAGGGACTGTCCAGAGATGGAAGAAATATTGGCATAGTCGGCAGAGAGCTTCAAAGCTGGGAAGGACCCTAGACCACAGCTCAGAGAATGTTAACAGAACACGTCAGGGACCATGAAAGCAGGCACTAACAGCCTTAGGACCAGGGGCCTCCCATTATGGTGACGGATGCCTGGCTTTGGAGTGGGAGACATTGTGTCCAGATCCAGGCCTGGCCACTCACTGGTCCATGTTGTAACCCACCTCATTTTCCTTATTGGTACACTGCAGGGGCTGGATCAGATGACCCCAAGGTCTTTTCCTATCCTGAATCTCTGACTCCATGAACATGGGATGCCAGAGTCAGGAGGAGCCACAGAGACCTTCGAGGCCAACACCCTCATTTTACACATGATTGAACTGAGGCTCAGAGAGGTTGGGATTTTTTGACCGTTATTCGTTTTTTACCCAGCTAGTAGGAAGACAGAGACAAATGAGCTCATTCCTCCATGCCTCAGTTTCCTATTTGTAATATGAAGGGAACAGGGAGCTAGAAGGAACCCCACTCCAAGTTTTGAGAGCCTGTGGTCTCTGTTCTAAGGCCTCTCCAGTCTCTGTTCCTAATTATTATTATTATTTTTAAATAATATTTTAAATTATAATTCTAAGGAGGGGTACTACTTGTCACAAGATATTAGGAACTTCTCCCAGGGACCGATTAAGAGCTGATTCTCCTTACTCCCTTAATTTCCCCCACGGAGCTAAACTCTTATCCACCATTGTGCTCCCCTTCTTTCTACACCCAGCCTCAGTAGCTCGGAAGGGAGGGAAGGGAGCCCAGATCCAAACCATGGTCCCAAGCACCGAGTTCCAATGGTAGGCTTTGGGTGCCCCCTGCTGGTAGAGTTTCACCCTGTTCCCCTCCTGGGCTTCTGGCTGGATTAACTCTATAAATAGACCCGTGATTTATTAAGCAGATTTGAGGCTCATTTGGGGCCCTGGGCTATTACTGATCTATCCCCCAAATAAAAAAAGCGTTTGAGGCCCTGACTTCTCCAAGGGCACCTGGAGTCATTTACAGAGGGCCAAGCACTCCACACATCCCGAGCCCAGCCTGAATTGTTGGCTAGAGCTCTCCCCAGCCAGAAGATGCCAAGTCCTTCCTATACATCAGGCGAACTTTTGTAACTCAAGCAAAATAATCATCATTCTCCCCCCACTGCTCTCCCCGCAGCGCAGGCGGCCGGGTTTCGGAGAGGATACACAATACCTTGTTATAAACCGTGTAATGTTTTTTAAAAGTATCTATCTGACAGCTTTGGCTCAGGCCCGATCCTCTATCTAGATTACTTCAATATGTCGCAGGCGGATCGCGCTACAGCGTCCACGGTTTCTACGCCAAGGATTTCTGTCTTGTCCAACCTTCCCATCTGGAAGCAATGAGCCTAATATTCTTGCTCTCCCCCCATGAAAGCCATGTCACAAAAAGTAGCAGTCTCAGGAATTGTTATATCCCCCAAAGACGCATTGGAGCTACATCGAGTCTCCGAGCTCTACTCCAAGTCATTGAAGCACAATTTTCTCCCGGCTATCCCCATAAGACCTATAATGTGGGGAAGAGCCTACAAGTGATCTGACAACCGTTTATAGTTTAATCCTCTTCTTGACATCTCAAGGGATATAGTTTAAAACATGGTAGGGGAAAAGGAAGTTCTTTCTGGGGAAGCAAGTCCATTTGTGGAAGAAGGCACAATTTCTGTGAAAGGGGCCTCCTGTTTCTGGAGGGACCACAACACCAGGAGCAAATCCTGGGAACCTTGGCTACATGGGGCCAGGGTGCCCACCACCTCCCTCTCAGGGGGTCCTCACCTTCCCAAAGAGTGGCATGTCCTGAGCACTCGGCAGCCTGTGAGCTGGCAGGGACACCTTTCCTAGGAAAGTACAGGGGACCTCATTTATTCACAGATAATGAGGTAGTGCCCGCCCATGCTGGATGCCCCACCCTGGGATGGGCCATTCAAACGAGGCTGGGACAGGGATTTCCCTGCCAGAGGAGGCAACAGTCTAACAGAGATGGTGTGGGCACTTGAGAAATGAAAACACAATTCAAATTCAGATCCATCCATGATAAAGTATAGAATGTTAATGGACTGCAGAGGAATTGAGAAAGAGTAAAGAAATCATCATGTGTTAGCCTCAATAGAGACTAAACTGAGGTTGAGAGGAAGACATAGGGACTGTAGAAGTTTAGCTTGGAGGAGAGAAGACTTAATGGTTAAAGACAGCTGTGATTAGACATTGAAGGACCACTATGTACAGGAGAGATGGGGCTGGCCCCAAAACCTGAAAATGTAGGAATAGGAATTGATGGCATCTAAGGTCCCTTTTAGCTTCAAATCTGTGATGCCCCATTATCCTGACTGATTCATTATTACATATGTGTATGTATATATATATATATATATATATGTATACATATATAATAATGAATCAGTCAGGATATATATATAATATATAAGACATTATATATATTATATATACATATATAAAATACATATATATACACATATATGTAGGGGGGAGAGAGAGAGAGGAGAGACAGAGACAGAGACAGAGAGAGGGAGGGAGGGAGAGAGGGAGGGAGGGAGGAGAGAGAGAGAGATTTCTGTATAGAAGACTCCTTCTGGCTCCAAGATTAGGTGAATTGCTGGATCTGTTAAAGATGAGAACATCTGGCCTGGTAGGGCTTTTTGACAGTCATCTTTTGAGTGGTAGGCCCCAAATTGCCTTTTTTCCTGTGGTGGGTCTGTCCGCCCATATCAGTTATTTTGTTTTCTTTTCTTTTTAAATTTATTCAGTATTTCATTTTCCCCAATTAAATGTAAAAACAATTTTTAACATTCATTTTTAAAACTTTGAGTTCCAAATTCTCTCATTGACAAGGCAAGTAATTCAATATAGGTTATACACGTGTAGTCATGCAAAACATATTTCTATATTAGTCATGTTGCAAAAGAAAACATAGACCAAAAAAAAAACAACCTCAAGAAAAATAAAGTAAGTAAAAAAGTATGCTTCAATATGCGTCCAGATCAGTTCATTTTTCATCATAAGTCCTTCAGAGTCATCTTAGGTGATTGTATGGCTGAGAAGAGCTGAGTCACCCACAGCTGATCATCCTCAATATTGCAGTTACTTTGTACACAGTACATTTCACTTTGTACCAGCTCATGTAAGTCCAGGTTTTTCTGAGGGCATCCTGCCCATCATTTCTTATAGCATCATAGTATTCTATCACAATCATACAACACAATTTGTTCAGCCATTCCCCAATTGATGGGCATCTTCCCAATTTTCAACTCTCTGCCACCAGAAAAGAGCTGGTAGAAATATTTTTGTATATTAGATCCTTGTCCCTTTTGGCTTTTTTTTTTATCTCTTTTGAGACACAGATCTAGTAGTGGTATTACTGGGTCAAAGGGCATACATGGTTTTAGAGTACTTTGGGCATAGTTCCAAACTACTCTACAGAATGGTGGAATCAGTTCACAACTCTACCAACAATGCATTAATATCTCATTTTCCCCACATCCCCTCCAACATTTGTCATTCTAATTTTCTGTCCTATTAACCAATCTAATAGGGGTGAGGTGGTAACTTAGAATGGTTTCAGTTTGCAGTCCTCCAATCAGTAACAATTTAAAGCACCTTCTCAGGCAGCTATCAATAGCTTTGGTTACTTCTTCTGAAAACTGTTTGTATTTCTTTATCATTTGTCAATTGGGGAATGTCCTAGTTTTTAATAATTTGACTCAGTTCTCTATATATTTGAGAAATGAGGCCTTTGTCAGAGATAATTGCTTCAAAAATTTTTATGGTTATAATTGCTAAATATGTTTCCCTCAATCCCGTCTCCACCTCTGCTTATTCCATTATATCTCCATTCATCCTGTTCCTCCTCAAAAGTCTTTTGCTTCTGACTACTCCATCCTCAAATCTGCCCTCCCGTCTATCACCACCACCACCCTTCTTTTATCCCCTTCCCCTCCTACTTTCCTATAGGATAAGATAGATTTCAATACCCAATTGAGTGTGCATATTATTCCCTCTTTGAGCCAATTGAGATGAGACTAAGGTAAATTCATTCCTCTTCACCCTCCATGCCTCACCCATCTTCTCCTTCACTGCATAAGCTTTTATGTGAGATAATTTACCCCATTCTACTCCTGCCTTTCCCTTTCTCCCAGTGCATTCCTCTTTCTCACCTCTTAATTTTAATTTCTAGATATGGTCCGTTCATATTCAACTCACAGTTGTGGCCTCTGTATATATATATTCCTTCTAACTGCCCTAATAATGAGAACTTCTTTTATGAGTTACGAGTATCATCTTCCCATGTAGGAATGTAAACAGTTTAACATTATTAGGTCCCTTATGATTTCTCTTTTCCATTTACCTTTTTATGTTTCTCTTGAGTCTTGTATTTGAAAGTCAAATTTTCTATTCTGCTCTGGTCTTTTCATCAAGAATTTTTGAAAGTCCTCTATTTCATTGAACATTCATTTTCCCCCTGGAGGATTATACTCAATTTTACTGAGTAGGTGATTCTTGGTTTTAATCCTAGCTCCTTTGCCCTCTGGAATATCATATTCCAAGCCCTCTAATCCTTTAATGTAGAAGTTGCTAAATCTTGTGTTATCTTGGCTGTGGCTCCACAATACTTTAATTATTTCTTTCTGGCTGCTTGCAATAATTTCTCCTTAATCTGAAAGCTCTAGAGTTTGGCTATAACATTCCTGGGAATTTTCATTTTGGGATGTCTTTCAGGAGGTAATTGGTGGTTTATTTCAATTTCTATTTTACCCTCTGGTTCTAGAATATCAGGGCAGTTGGGAATTTCTTGAAAGATGATGTCGAGGCTCTTTATTTAATCATGGCTTTCAAGTAGTACAATAATTTTTAAAATATCTCTCCTGGACCTATTTTCCAGGTCAGTTGTTTTCCCAATAAGATATTTCATGTTGTCTTCTATTTTTTTAAAAAAAAATTCTTTTGGTTTTGTTTTGTTTCTTGATTTCTCATAAAGTCATTAGCTTCCATTTGCCCAATTCTAATTCTTTAAGGAATTTTGTTTTCAGTAGGCTTTTGTACCTCCATTTCTATTTCGCCAATTCTACTTTTTAAGGAGTTTTTTCTTAAGTGAATTTTTGTGCTCTTTTTCCATTTGGCCAGTTTTGCTTTTCAAGGTATTTTCCTTATCAGTTTTCTGTACCTTTTTAACATTTGGCCTATTTTGTTTTTTAAGGTGTTCTTTTCTTCAGTATTATGTGTGTGTGTGTGTGTGTGTGCGTGTCTGTTACCAAGCTGTTGACTCTTTTTTCATGATATTCTTGCATCACTCTCATTTCTCTTCCTAATTTTTCTTCTACCTCTCTTCCTTGATTTTCAAAATCCTTTTTGAGCTCTTCCATGACCTGAGACCAATGCATATTTTTTTCTTGAAGGCTTTGGATGTTGGAGCTTTGATTTTATCTCCTTCTGGATGCTTGTTTTGATCTTCTTTGTCACCATA
This sequence comes from Phalanger gymnotis, assembly GCA_028646595.1. Taxonomy (NCBI): domain Eukaryota; kingdom Metazoa; phylum Chordata; class Mammalia; order Diprotodontia; family Phalangeridae; genus Phalanger; species Phalanger gymnotis. Next base: position 325,423,155 of record CM053625.1, on the reverse strand, counting down.
GTAACTTTCTGTAGTCAGAATTTTTTTTCCTGTTGTTTGCTCATTTTTTTCAGTCTATTTCTTGACTTTTAACTCTTTGTTAAAATGAGGCTCTGCTTCCAGGGTTGAGGGAACACTATCCCAAGTTTCAGGTGTTTTATGCAGCTGTATTCAGAGATACTTCTAGGGTTCTGTAAGTTTTAATTTTTCCAAGGTGATATGATCTTAGAAGAGCTGCATTTGGTATTCTTCTGGCCTATGCTCTAGTCTGTGAGCAACCATAAGAACTCTTTAACACACTAGAACTGTGACAAGAGACCTTGTGCCACTGTGGCCAAAAGCTTTACTGTGCTAGTGTTCCTCCTTACCCTGGGACTACCACCCAGGACTGGGACTCAGATCCAAGTATGGACAAAGCAACAGAGTCCTCCCTCAGTGCCAGCAAAGAGACCCCTATAATCTCCTTCTCACCAATGCTTTGTCCCCACCCCACCCCCCTGTGTTACCATCTATGGACTGAAAGGTCTGGAAGCAGCTGCTGCTGCTGATGATGATTCAGTGGTTTCCAAGGCCTGCTCCTGGTTTACTGGGGCCAGGTTTGTGCTGCTGTGGCCTGTGCTGGACTGTGCTCCACTCTTACCCAGGTATAGCAGGCTTTCCCTGCTAAACTTCTAAGTTGTCTTTGGCCAGAAAATTATTTTACCCTATCCTTTTGTGGGTTCTGCTGCTCCAGGAATTGTTTTATAGCATTATTTGAAGGTGTTCTGAGGGGTTTGGGGGAGAGCTTAGGGGACTTATTGTATTTTCTCCACCATCTTGGCTCTACCTCCCATCTGTCATTCTTTTTTTTTTTTTTTGCTTTTTGACAGGGCAATTGGGGTTAAGTGACTTGCCCAAGGTCACACAGCTAGTACATGTGTCAAGTGTCTGAGGCCAGATTTGAACTCAGGTGTTCCTGACTCCAGGGCCAGTGTTCTACTCACTGTACCACCTAGCTGCTCCCATCTCAGTCATTCTTGCCCAGGACAGCTGTGCATCAGTACTCTTGACCCCTGGCTTCAGGGAGCCCAGGTCCCTCAACTTCCCAGAGGATCACTTACTTACCTGGGATTCTGAAACATTGTCACCTTGTGCTGGAGTTAACATCTTTTTTTTTTCTTTCTTGCAAACTATTTCATGACCTGAGAACAGCTGAACCTGCTGTAAGCACCCTAAGAAGAGGCTCTGTTGGGGTCTGTCTTTTTTTATACCAAGCCTTGATATGTTTATTTGGAAATTTGGCCTATGCTTGAGAGCCCCAGTGGATGAAAACTATGTCCTGCTTTTGGAGCGCAGGTTCACCAAAAGAATCCTAACGTTTATGATCTTGGATTCATCATCCCTTCTCTTTTTTGTCCAGGCAGGCTCAGAGCAGGCCAAGAGCTTTGGGGTTGAATACTAGGGGAACAGAGATGGTGGAAGTCATTGTGTATACCTCCGTAGTAATAACCCTCATCTTTGGTTTAGAAAGACTAGAGAGCTGGTGGTGTGTGTGCGGGGTGAGGGAGATAGGCAGGGAGTCAAATAATGTTAAGTGACTCACTAGTATTCACATGTTGCACAATGTGCACATACATAGAACGAGTCAACACAATTGCCACTGAGTGACCACTAGGTCATGTGAAGCCAGGGCACAATAGGCATCATTATCCCCATTTCACAGGTGAGGAAACTGAGGATCAAAGATACGAAGTTTTTTTTTTCTCATTCAAGCCTTTTCCTTTTTATCCAAAGTGCTTTAGTTTTGTTCATGCAGAAACTTTTCAATTTCAGATAATGATAGTTATCTGTTTATATTTTGTAATTGCCTCTATTGTTTGGTTAAAAATACATCTCCCATTCACAGCTATATCCCTGTATTGTATTGCATTGTGTTGTATTGTATTGTATTGTACTATACTGTATTGTATTGTGTAATATGGTATAAGATGTTGATCTAAACTTAATTTTTGGCAGACTGATTTCCAGTTCTCTGAGCAGTTTTTATTGAATAGAAATTTTTTTTCTTAGATAATTTATGTTTTCCATTTCACCAAACTCCAGGTTATTGAGTTCTGCTGTTTCTGGATCTCCCTTATCTAAGTCTATTCCATTAATCTCTCTCTTATTAAGTCAATAGCAGATGGTTTTGATGACTTCTACTTTCTAATGTAGCTTGAAGTCTAAATGAGCTATTCCTCCTTTGTCTCTACCTTTATTCATCATTTCCCTTGATATTTTAGATTTTTATTTTTTTCCAAAT
>CM053625.1:325403643-325420395 GCA_028646595.1 Phalanger gymnotis | reverse complement strand
CCAACCCCCACCCCCACCTGCCTATGACATCAAATATGGGCAACCAATCAGATTCACTGAACCAAACCCCGCTCTCTCCCATCAAATTTATGATTCTTACCCACATCGTTGGGCTGCCTTAGGATTGGACTCTATGTGGAATGGACAGAACTATGTGGAATGATGAGACCCTTGGTGTGATCTGTACATACCAAGTTTTGAGGGCATTCCCTGGCAGGGCCATCACTGACTCTTTTCCTATTCCTCCGATGGTCCAAAGATCCTTGTGCCCAAGGGGCCATCCACCGCACTGGTGGTACCCTTCATTGACTTTGTCTTTGTCCTCAGTTGCTCCCACCTACTCCCAGGGTCTCATCGTGTGACTTTTCCTTCCTTGGTATTGGTTCAAACATGCTGACAGTAAAGGCCTTTGAGCATCACTGACACTTCTACCTCATCAGTGGAAGCCTCGAAATCTTGCATCAGCTGCAATGAACTGGGACAGCTAGTCAATGTTGGAGCCAAGACTAGAGAGGAAATAGCTTCCCTGTCACCTCCGCCCATGAAGTCTGGTCTTCCCCACTGAACATAACAATTCGAAATATTTGGTTTTTCCTTTATAGAAGAGTCCTCCAGATAATTCATTCATTTATTTATTCGACAAACATTTTAGAGCTTTATTATGTTCAATCCATAGTAGGCATGGATGTTTGAAGATGCGCTAGGTCTTCCCTCAGTCTTCTCTTTCCCAGACTAAAGACCCCTAGTGCCTTCAAGGGATCCTTGTGTGCCCTAGTTTTGAGTTCCCTAATTTAGGGAACCATTAGTAGAGAAAATCAGCCTGAGCAGGATTCAACAATGAAGGATCCTGCTGTGTTTACAAATCTGAGTCATGAAAATGTAACAGAAGACTAATCAGAGTGAGAATTGTATACTTCACAAATAATTTCATTACTTTTTCCTAAATTCCTCAAGAGAGTTTTCCACAGCAAGCATGAAACACATGGAAAGTCTCAGGTTTTTTTTTCTTCTATTTCAGCTGTTTTGTCAGTATCCATGTACCAAGAAGCAGCCCCGCCTGTCCACATGCCCTCTCCCCCCCACCCTCTCTCTGCACCCTGTGGCCACCACACCCTAAATTGGGACTGACCCCCTTTCCTTCTTTTCACTCTTGGATAACACAGAGTTGGGCATATAAAATGTTCTCAAAATTTCCATCTCCATGTCCCCTAAGTGGTGTGAAAAATTCTGGACCATCTGATCAGGGAAAGAGAACTCGGAAAAATTAACAGCAAATAGAAACAGCAGTGAGGAACTGACATGAATGGCTGTGTCAACCAAGGCCAGATTTCCCAAAGAATAATGTTCTCCCGGAAAGACCGACTTACTGGCTGTTCAGCACCAGCAAGCATTTCCCTCATTTAAAGGATGATCATGGAATCCTAGCATCCCAGATTTGGGATGTTCCTCCAAGTTCATCTGGTCTGACCTATATACCTTTTACAGAATCTCTCAACCAGCCTTTAAGAAAGTTCCTTGATATTTCTATGCCTCAGTTTCTCTATGTGCAAAAATGTGGATGATAATCCTCACACCACCCACCTCACAATGTTGTTGTGATATGGGAAGGGAGACCACGGTTGAGAAATGAGGTTGCTCGTACTGTCACCATCTTTCGAGTATTGAAATGGTTCTTGGTTCTCACTGATGCTAATGTCCCTCCAGCTCTGTAGATGGCCATCCCACCGTACTGGCCTGTGATTTCCTATTAGTCCACTCAACACTTGAGTCTTTCCAAGTTTTTCAGACATCTCAAGGATGCCTAGGGCGTGCAAGATGGAGATGTCCAATGGTTACCTCTTCTTCTCCCCCTGACCAGCTCCTCTTCTTTTGGATCAGATATTTCTTTATTGATGTCCTTTATTTTTCTTTTCATTCCTACTAATCTGTAATGCGTGGCAACCTGATCACACCCACCATGTGCCCTCTAAAGGTTGCTCTTTTTTAACTCTTAAGGGACTGGCAGCATTCCATGAATTTCAGGCAAACAACAATGGCAGAACAACATTGTGCTTCCCCCTAATAGTCGGGAAGAATCAATAAATTTTTATTAAAGGTGTAGCATGACCAGGGGTTGCAAAAATATTCTTCCCCAAAAGCACAGGGCACACTCTCCCACAAATACCCAAAGGGCTTATGAGGTGATGCGCATGGAGATGAACAATACTCCTAGATGTTGTTCTGCTCTATTGAAGAACAGAGGCTGCTAGGGGACACCTCAGCGCACAGAGCGCTAGACCTAGAATCAGGAAGACCTGAGTGCTGGACACTTAGCAGCTGTGAGACCCTGGGCAAGTCAAGTAACTTCTGTTTGGCTTAGTTTCCTCAACTTTATAATGGGTATAATAACAGTACCTCCCTCCCAGGGATGTAAAGATCAAAAGAGAGAATATTTGCAAAGTGCTTAGCCTAGAGCCTGGCACATAGTAGGCATAGGAAGCAATTAATAAACATTTGTTAAGTACCTACTATGTGCCAGGGACCTTGCTGGGGATGTTTACTGTATGATGTCATCTGTTTTTCATCCAATAGCCCAAAACTCAATAACCCTGTCTAATGGATTAGGGATTTATTCATTTGAATTTTTAAGCCTAAGTGTAAAAATCTGTTATGAAACTATTATTATTATCATATCTATGTATAATACTATGTACATTATGACAGTATTATATAATGAAATTATAACATAATATCAATCTACTTGGAAGGGGACCTCATAGTAGATCCCCAGGGACTTGAGCTCAGCCTTTACTGTTTATTATCAAAGGCCTGGGTAAAGGACAAGACTGAGCACACACGGACTTTGCATAGGACACTAAGCTGAGAGGGATGGCTGATGTGGTACGGTTGCTGGCCTTCATCCTCAAAGAGGACCAAAATGACCTCACTATGTTAGAGTCAAGTTACAGCGTGTCCGACTATGGCTGATCAGATCGATATGAGCTCGGAATGCCCGACCACAGGTTGGGCACAAACAGTCCATCGGAAGATTTGGAGTGGATTCTCTAAATTTGCACAGCTCACATTTCTTTTGAGCTACTTCAGTTCTGCAAAGAGGGTTAAGTGACTTGCCCAGGGTCACACAGCTGGTAAGTGTCTAAGACTGGATTTGAACTCAGATCTTCCTGACTCCAGGCCTGGTATTTTATCCACTGTGCTACCCAGGTGCCCCAAGTTTCTACCCACCATTTATAGCTTTCCTTTGCTCCAGTCATTTAGTCTGTTGAGAACCCATCTACATGTCCAATTCTCTGACCCTCTTCTCCCTGCCTGTTCTACAATAACAGAACAAAAAGCTTTGCTAAAATGTAGGTAAACTCATTTTTCCCTTCTCTCTAAACAGAGTTGAAAAAGATCATTGTAAGGGTTAGGCACAAACAAGCTAGATTTGGAGTCAGACACAGTTTGAATCCCATCATCCTTCCTGGGTGGGAAACCTGGGCAAGCCTCATTCCCTTTATCTGTATAAACAGGGTATTGGACAAGATGATGCTGAGCTCTCCTGGAGGGACCCTGGAAAATTCCCATGGAAAGGCCCCACCTTGATGCTACACAGGTAGCCAGCTAGTCCTAAGAAAGGCTTAAAGGTCAGATAGAAAGGAATCTAGAACAGAGAATGTCAGAGCCTTGAGGATTTGAGATTGTGGAATAAGGGCTTTCTCTCTGGTGTGGACAGTGGGTCCACACTATGGTAGGGAAGTTGGTGCTTCCTTTTATGATACCTTGCAAAGTGTGTTTTTCAACCATTTTCTCATTAGACCCTCAAAAATAATGGTGAGAAATGCAGGACTGGGGCTATTATTCTGATGATGGAGATAGAGAGACTGAGGCTTTATCTTGCTATGCCCCAGAGAGTGGAAATAGAAGATACAATCCATCAGATTTGGACCTGATGGTGCAGGGGTGGGTATTGCCCTTTCTCATCATGTGCATTGTCCAAAAGGGAAAAACGAGTCACTTTGGAAGGTGGTGAGTTCCCACTTGGGGAAGTCTTCAAGCAGAACTTGAGATGGTGAATGCTGAGCCCTCTTATGCTTGTCAGGGGGGTAGTAGAAGGTGTGTCCTTACTTAGATGCATATCAGACTCAGTGGCTCCTAAAGTGCCTTCCAGTTGCAATTTGGGGATTTGAAAAGAGAAGCAATAGGCCCAAGGTCATACAGAAAGTTTGGGGGCAGAGGCAGGATTAGAACAGAGGTCTTCCAGTTTGAATTCCCTCTCCATGATTCCACACCAGCTCCATGTGGGGAGCTCTTATCCCAAGGCCATTTATAGTCAATCCTATCTTGGAATCCCTCCTTAATGCTTCGGCTTCTACAAACTGTCACCACATGACACCACAGACATGCTCCCAGGGCACGGAAGGGGCAGATAAAGGGAATCCATGTATTTGTGGAAATGCCCTGGGCTCTGTGGTCTAATAACAGTTCATGCCATAGGCTCTGAGAAAGCCCAGCCAGCTTGGAAAGAAGCAATCTTTCATGGAGTATTGCTGGAAGTTTATTTGTTTAAACACTTACCCTTTTAGTTGGTGACTTGAGGGGGGTGACAAGGAAGAGGGAGGGGGGATAAATTTTTGCTCAAACAAACAATTGCAAGAAATACCAGGCCTTGTTTGACAGACCTTGATAAACAATGAGCTGTTTTGAAATTTCAGCGGCCTTGGGGGTAAATGTGAGAATAAGCTGGGAATTCAGGCTCCCCTGACAGATGGAAGTTTGTCAAGTGAGAAAGTCCAGACTGGCCTCCAGTACTGCACTGACAAGTGGAGCATGACGCCATGGAGGCCAAGTCCAGAGTTTCAGCCTGGTCACTGAGGACAGCCATCGCCTCCCAGCACTGCTCAGTCTCCCCCAACCTCCACATCAAAGCAGTGACCACACCTTGTCAATCGTGCCTCATGACATCTCCATCCCCTTTCTTTCACTCTCATAGACTCCATCTTAGTCCAAAGCTCAGTCAACAAGCATTAATTTAGCACCTACTGTATACCAAGAATTGTGTTATGTGCTGGAGAAACAAAGAGAGGCAAAAAAAAAAACCCATACCCTGAAGGGCCTCTCTTTTGAGTGGGAGAGACAACATGCTAACCACTCTGTACATACCAGGCATGGACCTACTCAATTGGGGGCAGTCCCAGAGGAAAGTAATGAGGAGCCTGGACAATTATTATAGCCTTTGCCTTGGTCTCCCTGCCTCTTTCCACTGCCTGTCGTTCTCCACACAGAGGACCAAACAACTGAGCGATGACTGGGGCTAACTGTGGTCCTAACTCTCCTGCTATAGATGTGCCTGTGGCTCCCTGTTGGCTCTAGGATAATCCTTAGCCTGCAGTTTAAAGCCTTCCACAAATTGACTCCAGCTGTCCTTTCTGGACTTATTTATATTATTCACTTTCAAATATTCTACGTTCAAGCCAGAATATCCTCCTTCCCCACCCCCCAATCACATTCTAATATCATCCTGGCCCCCATGAAGAATGTTGATGACTCTCAACTGCACTTTAAAAATTGTTTATCATCCTTCAAGGACTCTGAAAGATGTCACCTGCTCTCTGAAGCCTCTCTGATTCCTGATGCCCTTGGTCTAGACCTTTCCTTCCCTCTGATCACATCATGCTTTCTATCACTGGTGACTCTGAGGTCTTCCCCTCTCACACTGATTTTTTTTGAGTAGGTAAAAAGGCCATTTTTTGCCTTATTTCTTACCTAGCCTCAATCACTGAATGCACATTGCCTCAGCAAAATTGAGACCTGGGAAAGGCCTTAGCTTTAGAAGGTCAAGATCCCCTACTGCATCCTGGGCCATCTCCAGTTGTCCTGATCTATGTCTTGTCACTGAACCCAGATGGCTCCAGAGGAATGAGTGAGGCTGGTGACTTTGCCTAGCCCTGCCTCACTTAAATCCAGCTCATTTGCAAGCCAACACATCACCTTCCTGATGCCATTGGTCGTCGAGAACAAAGGACAAACAACAACACAGTGTGTGTACATACACATCCATGTACTCATAAATTTATGCACATAAACTTATTCTGTATATTGTATGCATATGTAAATATATGTGTATACACACAAATAATATGGATAAAAAAGAAAGGTATGTGTCCCATGGTTGTTTTCTTTGGTGCCATTTCTATCTCATCTGTAAGCACCTCAGGGTCTGCCTATTACAGCCCTAATGTGGTAGTTCTACCATCTTTGAGGGAAAAAAGAGTGTATATATATATATATATATATATATATATACACACACATGCATATATACATATATGTACATACACACGTATACACCCACACATATAGTTTGTCAAAATAGCTTTTTCAAATATTTTTTATTTTTTTCTGTTTGTTTGTTTTTTCATTTTTCATTCTTGAATGCCCCAGGGATGACCTGGCTTAGTTAGTATCTTTTCAAGCTTCATTTAAACTGGTTTTACCCTTCACTTCTCTCTTTTTTAGTAAATGATACTACTCAGAATTGTCTAAAATCTTTCTTCTAAAATTTATAAATAAACTTGTATTTTAATTCATTGTTGCCTTTGGCAGATACCTTTCTCTATTTGGCAAGTGAGGCAAAGGTTTATTGAATTAGGTGCTTTTGATCTCCTTGTTGTAGAAATTAATTTATATTGGTTTTTCTTGAAAAAATTATTATAGTTGGTGTTGACATAATTTCTGTTGTTCATTTCTCATTTTTTTCATTTTCAATAGTTTACTTGAATAATTCATAGTTAAATCTTAATTGTATTCCATATTTTCTTGTTACCATTTTTTCTTCCTGTTAATGAAAAATGGCCTATGTACTGATAGCCAGTCTGGGATAGCTCCTACGCCCATGCCAAGTTTTTTCCTGTCTGTTAAAATGGAGTCAGTTTTATTCTTTGGGATGGTGTTTGGTGCTCCTCATACCCAAAACTGTCAACTTTTTGAAGAAATTGTTTATGATATAAAGACACAAGGCTTCTATACAATCTTCATGCCTTGGACCTCTTTGATTTCCTTCTTGACCATACTTTCCTATATATTACTTCGTATTATGACATTTTCCTACTTTTTGCATTGAAGTCACCAAGAATCAGGTTATAGGTTGACTGGATTTGGAGGGTCTTACTGAGCTCTCCAGAGAATCTCTTTACCTTCTTCAAAGATTCTTTTTCAATGATCACTATCAAGCGTTTTGGTACTCAAAGATGTAGCATTTTTTTAACTACTAAATAAATAATAAAGAGACTATAAATGATATAACACATAATTCCAAGAAGGAGACGGTGCTAATCTTTGGAGACATTGGAATAAATTTCCTGTAGGAGGTGACACAAAACTGTGTTTTGAAGGAAGGTAGTGTGTTTAAGGAACAGAGGCAGAGGGAGGGTATTCCAGACATAAGGGGGAAAGAAGGGATTTGAGTAAAGACAGTTTAGGGAATAGCCAGCAGCCATGTTTGACTGGAACTAGGCAGTGGAGAGTGTTTGGGTGAGGATCAACAGTGGGAGAAGCGACATGGCATTGTGGTGGTAGTATCCTACAGAACACCTAGGCAGACACAGAAAACATGCCAGGCATGTGGACAACAGATGGCAGAGCTGGCGGAAAGGCAGGATATCTGAGTAATGGGAGCATCAGCTGTTCAAATGTCTGCTGGAGTCCTCTCAGTAAAAAGAGACAAACTAATGGATCACTTAACTGAATGGAAATTCTGTTGTTCAGAAGGTGGAGGAAGTGATGAGGAAAATATCTGCCCTGGATGTGATTCTGACCAACAAGGAGAAACTGACTACTACGATAGAGGTGATGGGAACCTTGGGACAAAGCAACCAAGAACAGAACCTTAGAATTACAGCAGACAAGGAGAGCCAAGCTGGGCATGCTTTGACACACCTTCTAGCTTTTGGAAGAATGGATTTAAGAGAGTTTAGAGAAAGGTTTCAGCCAGGTGTCATAAGGGATAGAGTGCCAGACTGGGAATTAGAAAGCTGTGAGTTCAAATCCTTCGCCAGACAGTCCTAACTTTGTGATCCTGGGCAAGTCACTTAATCTCTGTCTCCCTCAGCGTCCTCATTTGTAAAATGAGGATACCAATAGCTCCTACCTCCTAGGGTTGTTGCGAGGTCCAATAAAATATTACACGTGAAGCATTTTGCAAATTTTAGAAATATTTTATATATATTAGCTGTTATTGTTATTAAAGTGCTGCATGGTTAGTCACCTCAAGAGGATGAGAATTTCTCAAGAATGAAATACGAAGACACAAACAAAAGACAAGGATGTGTCTGCATAGTGAACTCACTGTGCTATTCAGGGAAAGTTTTTAAAAGGCGTTTATCGGTGATGAAAGCAAAGTAGGCATTGGACATTGAATGAGAAAGAATAGCATTGTCCAATACGTACTTACAACACATATGTATGTAAGTTTATATTTGTGTATACATATGTATATATTCAGAAAAAGAATTGCTATTTCATTTTTATTTTACTTCTGGTTTCTCACCAAGACAACCATTTCACATGGAAAGAGAAACTAAAATCCCCCTCTCCCCCGGGAAAAGGTCAAAAAGGTCAACCCAGCATTGACATCCAAATTAAGGAGGAGACCTATATTCCTTGATGAGGTCTTCCTGACTCCACATCTCAAGCCCTACCCACCATCGATTTCTTTCTTCCCCTCACTGCCAATTTACTTGAAAAAGTCACCTACAGCTAGACATGATGGTGTCCAGCTGTGATCTCCATTGTTTCTTCAGATCACTGGAATCAGCCTCTGAGTCCCTCAACGCTACTTTCCCCAAATGCATGGGCTCTCTCAGAAGCTACCACTGGCCTCCTTAAATGGAAGGGAGGGGATGCTTCTCAGAATGCAGAGCCCTGATCTGCAGCACCTATCCTAAAGTATGGCTTTACACAGTGTTTGCTGAATGAATGACTGATGGACTTTTTAAGCTGTTAAACATGAGCAAGGTGAGTTAGGGTCAAATCTATATTTGTATGAAGATTTGTGTGTGCGTTGGACAGGTATGGAATCCTTTACAAACATTATCTCATTTGATCATTTCATGGAATTTGAGTATCCCTGAGGGCAAACTCTAAAACAATTAGGGCCATAGGAATGTTGGTTCATTTTTCTTCTAAGTCTATTTCCAAATGAAAAAGGACAGATCACGGCTTGTCACCCTCTCCTGTTCTTCACAGCCAGCAGCTGGCCATCTTTAAACATGTCATTGCTTTATGACAATGAGAAAGTTCATCAAACTTCTTCTTGCAGGGGGATTTCCTCCCTGGCTGCTGGGGAGGCAGGAGGCCACCGAGTGTCACAGATGAACCCAGGCAGCATCTGTCTCTTCAGGACCTCTCTGGGAGCTCCCTGGGAAGGAGCCAATGGAAAGTGAACAATTAAACAGGAATGTGGTGTGCACAGAAATCAGTTAAAATACCTTTCTTTACAGCCATGTCCAATTCAATTGAGCATCGGGATCGATTTCAGAGCTCTGTGAACATCGTTATGCAGATTCTTAAACATTATCCTATTAAAAGGGAACAGTCACTCTGTAGGAATGAAGTTTGAAGTGTTTTCTCCTTCCCAGGAACGACAGTGGAGTTTAAAAACAGCCCCGTTACTCATTGAAAAGGACAAGATCGGGTGACAGGCCATGTTCTTTCCTATTCCGTTTGGAATTAAACATGGAAGAAAAATAAAGCAAGGTTCATAATTATTTTAGAGTCATTCCATAAGGCCCAAGCCAGTGTCAGTAAATGACCATCAAGTCCAGGCCTTGCCTTCGGGCAGGATGGCAGTCAAACCCATGTGGCGGTCCAACGTTGACAGAATTCAGGACCCTGCCAAGTTGGGCAGCCTCCCTTTGGGTGACTCCCAGAAAGAAGACACAGCCATGCCTATTCCATCCCCTCCACCTCACTCAGGCAGGGAGGAGAGTCAGTGAGACTCACAAATGTTAGAGCCAAATGAGACCATAGACCAACACGAAAGGCCAGGGCTCAGAGGGACCTTCAACATCAGAACTGGGAGACCTTGGAACATAGAAGATCGGAACTGTGGGGGACCTTGGTACACAAAATATCAGAACTGGGAGGGGCTTTGGAATATACATCATCAGAGTTGGGAGGGACCTTAGGACACAGAATATCAGAACTGGGAGATACCTTAGAATACAGATTAACAGAGCCAGAAGAAAACTTAGACTATAGGATATAAGAATTGCAAAAGACCTTGGAATATAGAATCTATGAACTAGAAGAGACCTCAGAACATAACATTAGAAGTGAGAGGGACTTTGGAACATAGAAAACCAGCCAAGCTATTTGACTCTAATATTCTGCTTCGCCTCCTGGCTAGGCGTAAAGTCTCCCTTGGAGAAGATTAGGGGTAGAAGAGGGTAGGGATGTCTATACTGCCTCCCTTTGGGCCATACAACACCTCAAAAACCAAAAGTAATAGAATTTCAGAGCTGAGAGGAATGTTAGAACATAGAATGTCAGAGGGAGGAGGGATGTTAGAATTTTAGAGGTGAGAGAGACCTTTTAACAAAGACTGTCAGAGCTGGCCAGGGGTATGGATCTTGGCAATAAGACATCACAATCTTGAGAGACTTAAGAAAATTGAATATAGAAATTGCGTGGGTCCTTAAAAGGAAGAATGTTAGAGGTAGGAGGATCTTTTAGAACAGAGAATGCCAGAGCTGAGAAGGTCCTCAGAATGTAGAGGGTCAGAGGAAAGAGTTGCCTTAGAAATCACTTATGTCCAACACACTAATTCTATAAATGGGGAAAATGAAGACCTCGAATAAAAAAGTTAGCAAGAGGCAAAGCTCAGATTAGAACCCAGGTCCTCTGGCTACCTCTACTCTATTAAACTTGTCTGTGTTCAAGTCCATAGAGACATGGAGATCTGAGCCCTACCCAAATGATGCATCCTCCCTCTATCATACAGTAAAACACAACAGTTATATTTATTGGTCACCCCCACCCAAAAAAGTCCCCTGATTCTACCATCCTTGCTAGCTGTTAACTTATATTTCTCTTCCCATATTCGGCTAACCTCCTTAAGAAAGTCATCTACAATCAGTGCCTCCACTTCCCCTCTTCTCACACCTGTTTAATCTTGCCCTGGACCACATGATTTGATTAAAACCACTCTGTTCAAAGTCACCAATGATGTCTTCATTGCCAGATCTCAAGACCTTTTCTCAGTCCCCACCCCTCTTGACCTCTGGGCAGCCATTGACACTGTCGATCACCTTCTTCTCTTGGATTCTGTCTTCTCTCTAGGTGTCCATGACACTACACCATCCTGGTTCTCATACTAGCTGTCTGACCCTCCTTAATCTCCTTTGCTGGCTCCTCATCTAATTGTACCCACTAACTAGAGATGTCCTTCAAGACTGTCTGAGGCCTTCTTCTCAATTGGTGATTTCAACCTCCCATGGGTTGAATTATCCTCTCTATGGAGAAATAGTCTCAAACTTTCTCTGAAGCCTTAGTCTCACATCAACAACTTCTGAACGTTTCGAACTGACCCAGGGACATCTCAAATGTATTATGTCCAAAATTGAACTGATTATCTCCACCCTGCACCCTCCCCCCAAGCTTTCCCTCTTCTGAAGTTTCCCTGTTACTGCTGAGGGCACCACCATCCTCACAGTCATCTAGGCTCAGAAACACAATGTGACCGTAGACTCCTCTCTCTCACTGACTCTTATCTATCCACTCTGTGGCCAAATATTGTTGCTTTTTATCTTTCATTCATGCTTCGCTAACCATTTATTAAGCACCTACTATGTTGCAGGAGGTGTATGGGGTGTTCTGGAGGACCAGCACCTCTGGACCATGCTGAGTCATTTTCAGGGCTGCTCATCTCCCTTTGGTGTCCACCTTCACCTAAGTCTTGCCTGTGGCTCTAGGGAGCTGTAGCTTGTGCAGCAGCCACACCCTAGTAAAACAGTCTTGACAGACAGGCTAAACAAGATTGAAGGTGACTGACAGGCTTCAAACCCACTGGTGAGTTAGGGGAGCATCTACCCCAAGCATGTTAAGATTTCCCCAAAGAATGGGCAGATGAGAACAATTTGTTTCAATGGCCAAGAAGGTGACAGAAGCAGGTGCTATGGAGTGCTTAGAGTTTGGTCAGGTATCAAAGATGCCAAGGTCATCCAATGCTTCCCAGGGCCACCACCAGTCCACTTGACTTTTGTCCTGCCACTGGACTTCAATGACTCTGGAAGAGAGACTGAGGCTAATGACTTTAAGCAACTGTGCCTCACTCAAATCCTTGTAAGTCAAGACATTAAAAGTGATCTCAGTGGTCCTCTTCACAAACGAAGGATGAACAATAACAACAAAGATCTTAATTTAATTAATTTATTTATTTCATGTATTATTTTTATTTGCTTTCATTTTTTTAAATCTCTGGTTTTCAGAAGTTCTATTTTGGTCTTTAATTAGGGGAGCTCTAATTTATTGGTTTTCTAGTTTTTGTTTTTGATTGTGTGCCTGATTCATCAATCTTTGTCTCTTAATGATGAAAGTATTTAGAGATATAAATTTTCCTCTATAGACTGGTCTTGCTGCATCCCCAAATTTTTGGTATTTTGTCTTATTGTTTTAATTGTCTCTTATGAAATGATCTAGTGTTTTTATGATTTATTATTTGAACCACTTATTCTTTAGGATCAAGTTATTTATTATCTAATTAACATTTAATTTCTTCTTCAATGATGCTTTATTAAACATAATTTTATTGCATTGTGGCTCATAAAAGATACAATTAATATTTCCATTTTTCTTCATTTGTCTGATTTTTATGCCCTAACATATTAAGTGTAAATATGCCATGCACACCCAAGAAATAGAAATACTTCTTTCTATTCCCATTCAATAATCTGCAGAAGTCTATCATTCTTATCTTTTCTAAAATTCTGTCCATGTCCTTTTCTTCTGGTTTATGTTTTGGTTAGATGTAGCTAGATCTAAGAGGGGCAAATTGAGCTCCCCGCTATTAGAGTTTTAATGTTTATTTCACTGTGTAATTTAACTTTTCCTTTAAGTATTTAGATGCTGTGCCATTTAGTTTTTTATGTTTAGTATTAATAATTCACAGAGACGCTGTTTGCCTCAGTTTCTCATTTGTAAAATGAGCTCGAGAAAGAAATGGCAAACCACTCCAGTATCTTTGCCATGAAAACCCCAAAAGAGGTCACAAAGACTTGGATGTGAATGAAACAGCTGAACAACAAGTGGCAGTGGTATCAAACTCTGAAAGAAATTGAGGCTGCTAAAATGAACATAATCTGTGAGCCGCATATTGACTTAGAAACATTATTACTATTACTTATTAACATTATCTATATTCTATTGTATTTTTATTTATTTTATTTCATATTTCCCAATTACATTTTAAGTTAGTTTGGACTGCACTCAGGAATCTTTTGGCCCGTAAGTTACACATTTGACACCTCTGGTCTATTTTTTAGCAAAAATAGTTTCCCTGTCTGTTTCTTTTAATTAAGTTTGTGCTGTTGCTTTGTCTGAAATCATGATTGCTACCTCCCCCTCCTTTTTTTACTTCAAATGAAACAAAAATATTTTGCTTCTGCCTCTTATTTCAACTCTATGTGCATTTTTCTCTTTCAAGTGTACTTATTATAAATACTGTTGGATATTGCTTTCTGATCCATTCTGCCATTCTTTTTCCATTTTATGGGTGAGTTCATCCCATTCACATTTGTAGATATGATTATTAATTTTGTATTTACCACCACTCTATACTTTTCCTTCTCGGGGTTTCCTGCTCCTTCTTCTTAAAGAAGAGGGTGATGAGAGAGAAGGAATGAGTTTAGCACCAGTGATCTAGATTTGGTGTAATCTGTTATGGCTCTCTTGACCCTCTACTCTTTGGCTCATAGAAATTCTTAGCTTCTTATCCTTTTTTAAAGTCTATCTTTTCTTTTAAGTCTGTCTTTGACATCCACCTTCTTTAAATAGTTTGTTTTCCTTAAAATGAATCCCTTCTTTAATCATTCTTCCTTCTTATTGCCTTCTTTCTTTTCTCTCCTTTCCTCCCTGTTGAATAAAATGTATTTCTGTACCCAACTCTGTGGGGGGTGGGGAGTGTGTGGGTGTTTATTCTTTCCTCCTTTGACAAGTCCAGATGAGAGAAAGGTTTAAGTATCCCTCACTCCCTCTATCTCTTCCCCCTTGTTTGTATAGACTTCTACTAATGCATCCCAATTAGGTGAGATCATTTCCTTCATCTTTCCTCCCTCTCCTCCCTTAGCATATTCCTCTTCCCTTCTCTCTCTTTTCTTTTAAGATCCTCAAGAAGGGAAGGGGAAAGGGAGTAAGAATTTGTTAAACAGCCCTACTATGTGTCAAGCATTGTGCTAAGAGCACTTCATTTGATCCTCAAAACAATCCTGAGAGATAAGTGCTCTTATTATCCCCATTGTACAGTTGAGGAAACTGAGGCCAACAGAGATTAAATGACCTGCCCAGGGTCACACAGCTAGTAAGTGTTTGAGGCTAGATTTGAACTCAGGTGTTCCAGACTCCAGGCCCAATGCTCTATCCAATATTCTACCAACTGCTTTGACAAAACAGAACCAGTAGCAAGCCTTCTGTTTAATTAGACTCTTTCTTAAAATTCTGAGAGGACACACGTATCATCTCCCAACATTAGAATATAAATAATTTAGTCTATTTGATTGTTCGCTCTTATTTACCTTTTTATATTTCTCTTCTCTCTCCCATCAGAATGTGAGTTACTTGAGGGCAGGGACCATTTTTTTTGGTCTTACTTCATATGCCCAAATCAACAAGTCAAGTAAACAAGCTCTTATTAAGCATCTGCCACAGGCCAGCCACCATGCCGAGTGCTTGGGATACCAAGAAAGGCACAAGACAGTCCCTGCCCTCAATGGCCTTTCAGTCTGATGAGGGAAACAACATGCCAACAACCATGGATAAACAAACTTTAGACAGGATAAATTGGAGAAAATCCTCAGAAGGAAGGCACAAGGATTAAGAGGGAACAGAAAAGTCTTCTTGCAGAAAGTGGAATTTCCCCTAGGACTTGAAGGAAACTAGAATATGGATATGAGGAGGGAGAACATTGTAGGTTTTGGGGAGAGCCAGAGAAAATGTGTGGAGTCTGGAGATGGAGAGCTTAGCACAGTGCCTTGGGCATCTTGGGCGCTTTTTAAATGCTCAATGGTTGCTTGGTTGATTGCCTTCTGTTTAGACCTGGTTCCTGACCTCAAAGAGCTCCTAGTTTAATGAGGGAATATCACAAAACATAGGGAGTAACAATACTTGGTCATCGAGCCTCTACCTGAAGACAATAAATGACAGAACCTGCCACTTTCCAGTTCTGTCCTCTGGGGTCTTAGCAGTAGAAATGGAGCAGTGAAGCACCCTCAATCAGGCCATTTGTCCTTCATGGTACAGTGGAAGCTTCTGCTAAGGGACAGGTTTTTTTTTAACTTTTTTATATAATGAGCATGACAAACACCAAATAAAATGAACATTTCCATGTTCACTATGGTACAGGAGAGAATTGTCCATGAAATTGCTTACTGGTGATTTTAGCGCTCTCTCTCTCTCTCTCTCTCTCTCTCTTTCTCTCCATCTCTCTCTCCCTCTCCCTCTCCCCCTAACCTCCTTTAAAAAACACACTAAGAATTTTGGGACAATTTACAATAACACATTTATGTTAATTTAAAAAATTTAAAACATAGAGTTTAGAGTGCACTACAGAAGTGGAATACTAAATGTAATTTCAGATAAAGTCATTGTGTTATTTATTTTGTTACAGTAAGGCCTCTTTGGGGGTAATTTGCAAATATTTACAATGTAAAAACAAAATGCATCTACAAAATTTCTTTTTTTAACTTTCTTCTTTTTTAGGTTACAACACCCTTTTCTCAAGTTTTTGAGTTTCGAATTTTGTCTCCCTCCTTCTCCTCCCCCTTCCCACCCCCAGGAAAGTATGTAATCTTATATAGGTTCTACATATACCTTCACATTAAATTTATTTACGCAATAGTCAAGTTGTAAAGAAGAATTATAACCAATGGAATGAATCATGAGAAAGAAGAAACAAAACCAAAAAGAAGGGAAAAAAAGAGAGCAAATAGTTTACCTCAATCTGCATTCGGACTCTGCAATTCTCTCTCTGATTGTGGACAGCTTCTTCCATCATGAGTCCTTTGGAGCTGTCTTTGAACCTTGTATTGATGAGAAGAGTCAAGTTTATCAAAGTTAGTCATCACTGATACTGTTGTTTCAACAATCCGGCTAGCAGCTTCTGTGGGAGTGTAAGATCCACCCACAGCCAGCACCCAGAAAGCTGCCAACAGCACAGGTTCTTTTGATCTGCTTAACTAAGGAAAGCAAGGTGAAGGAGTTGACAAGCTTACTTTAATTCAGCATACAAATATCATTCACTTAGCTCGGGTGAAAAAGACCAGCACACTGAACTTCAGAACAAAATACAAATTACAAACATCAACAGACAGACCTTGTCTGATTCAAATCCCAATACAGAGTTACCAGAGTTCAACAAAGTCTCAGCATCCAGGTTTACGAGCTGGAGGGCTCCTTAGCTACAGCTGCCCAGAGTCTCCTTATCAACACCATCTCGAGAGCCCTGCACAAACGGCTCTGTCCTCCCTTCTTATAGGGCTTCAGACATCATCAAATGTCATC
>CM053625.1:325374467-325403143 GCA_028646595.1 Phalanger gymnotis | reverse complement strand
ATATAGAGTGATGGATACAGAGAGAGATAAAGACAGAGACAGAGACAGATAGAGGTAGAAAGATAGATAAAGGCAGAGATAGAAATAGACAGAATGGGACACTAATAGATAGATGATGGATAGATAGATAGATAGGTAGATAGATAGATAGATAGATGATAGACAGATAGATAGATAGATAGATAGATAGATAGATAGATAGATAGATAGATAGATAAAAGGATAGATGGATGGATAGAGAGATAGATAGGAGTCACCTGCATAGGGATTATAATTGGACTCATGGGAGCCGATCGCTGTAAGACGGTGATTTAAGACAGATAACGTAGAGGGAGAAGAGAAGAGGAACCAGGACAGACACCTAGGGAACTCTCACAGCAGGCAGGACATGAATGATGGTGCAGCAGAAGAGACTGACTCCAAGCAGCAGCCAGACAGATGAGAGAAGGACTGGAAGAGAGCAGTGTCACAGAAACCCATTGGAGAAAATGGTGTCTAGGAGGAAGGACTGACAAAAAATATAGAAAGATCAAGACAGGTGAAGGATGAGAAAAGACCATCAGATTTAGAATTTAGTAGATCAGGGCACCTGATCCCACTCCCACTCTATCCCACCTGAGAGGCCCTCCATATAAATTCAGTACTGGGTGCCAGGGTGCTGTCCAGTTCCTACCGTGCTCCTTGTAAGCTCCCTGAGGCAACAGCTGTTTGTTGCTTGTTTGAATGCCCAGCACTTAGCATGATGGCTAGCACATAGTAGGCCCTTAATACATGTTTATTGGTTGCTTTGCACATACCTTTGCCTTCACCTTCAAGTCATTCTTGGCTAGACACTAGACACTAAACTAGATGGAATTTTCTGCTCCCTAGCAGTGATGAGAGGCACCAGGATGCTGCATGCCCTGAAGGCTCATCTACTTCAAATCCGATCGAGTTCTCATGTCACTCCAACAGCGGCAGCTTTGACCTCTATCTCCAGCAGACTCGTGAGATGAGACTATGTAAATGGGGCTGGGCAGACCCTAGCACAGACACTGAATTTATGGAGGGGATTTCCAGGGGGCTCACTAGCAGAGTGATTTCTTAAGGGGATGGGAAACATGCATGAAAGAAAGAAGTAGAGGAAGGATTAGCCTGGGCTGGCCAGAATCTGGGGTTGTGGGCTGCTGGGGAGCAATAGTCTGGACATCACTGGATACTTGGTAGGAATTGGGGCAAAGGACACTGAAGACAGGATCATTAGTGAAAACCACGTGGAGTCTGATCTGGGAGGATCCTTAGAATGGAGAACCCAGAATATCAGAGATGGGATGGTCCTTACAACATAGGATAAAGAATGTCAAAGCTGGGAGAGATTGTAAAGATCTTGTCCAATCTTCTCTTTAACAGAAAAGGAAACTGAGTCATTTGCACCAGATCACTTGTGGGCAGACCCAGGATTTGAAGTCAAATCCTCTGACTCTAAGGCTTTCCACTCTGCTATGTCTGACTATTTATAGTATAATTAGCCCCATTTTGCAGATGAGACTGAGATCCTGAGAACTTAAATGACTATCCCACAGTCCCACCGTGAACAATATCTCAGGCAGCCCTTGAACCCAGTGAGTCTCCACGGACTTTGCTATGCTTCCTGCATTTGGTCTTGGAGTCAGGAGGTTTGGATAGGAGTCACTGTCATCACTCCTCACCTGGGTCACCTGGGTCAAATCTCTTCTCTTCTTTAGGCATCAATTTCCTCATCTGTTCAGAGAGGACTGGATGTTCTCCAAGCCCCAGGGCATGGATTTCTGACAGAATGGATGGAAATCTAGGGGCTTCTTGGGTTTCCCCTTGGATGCCAAAGAGGCAAAACCCTGGAAAAACCCAGAGACACGCTCTGCCTTTCCAAAAGAGGCCACTGTTCTGGAATAGGAACTTTCCAGGCTAATTTACAAACTGTGGGGAGAAAGTGATGGTGGAAGATAAGCATCAGCCCTGTGGGCCAGAGAGGAAAATGCAAGCTCTGAGCAGCCAATGTTCCTTTATTCAGAGAACTCCAGAGGCTTCCCGTGCCAGAGGAACCAAGAAGAGGCAAACCTGGCCCCCTTTCCCAGAAATGACCGCACCTTTATATGTATAGCACTTTACAATATGCAAAGTACTTTGCAATTTACAAGGTGCATCACCTGATAGAAGGTGCTTTACAGTGTGTGGAGCCTGCACCTTATCTAATTGGAACCTCATAAAATCCCTGCGGGGTTCACAAGGCAGAAATTGTGAGCTCCATTTTACAGATGGGAAGATGGAGGCCCAAAGACACATAAGGTTCTTGAGGGCTATAGCTTCTTTTCCTTTTCTCTTTTTTATCCCCAGCACTGAGCATAGCACCAAACGTCTGCTGTGTGACATTTCAAGCCCTTCATAGTCTGCCTCCAGCCAGCTTTTCCAGCCTTATACATCACTCTCTTCCACACCCTCTATAGTCCAGTTAAATCAGTCATTTTGCTGCTCCAGACTCATAACAGTCCATCTCCCAAGTCTGGAATGCACTCCCTCCTTCCCTCCCCCTTTCAGAAGGCCTGTTTCCTTCAAAGCTTAGCTCAGAATCCCACCTAAAGAATTCCTTCCTTCTAGCATCCCGGCCCCGAAGAAATGACTTTGTGTTCTCTTTATACACTCATTGTAAGAATGTCCAGGGGCCCACAAACTGCAAGTTCCTCCAGATTGTTCCTCTTTTGACTTTATATCCCCAGGACAGAGCAATCAAACAAGCATATATTGAGCAGTTACTATGTGTGAGTGAGTTTAGCACTGAGGCTACAAAGAAAAAGTAAAATCAGCCCCTGCCTTCAAGGATCTTACATTCTAGTGAGAAAGAGGACACATGCCTAGGCATAGATAAGATATATACATAATAGACGTGAAGAAACTTAGCAGCTGGGGAAATTGTGAAAATAGAAAGTGACATTTGCACTAAATCTTGAGAAAGGCCAAGATATGGATGTTAGGGGAGAGAGAGAGAGAGAGCGAGAGACAGAGAGAGAGACAGAGAGAGAGGGAGGAGGAGGGAAAGAGAGAGACAGAGAGAGAGAGAGAGAGAGAGAGAAGCTTCATGAAAATCTTAAGAGGGTAGGGAACATTTCAAATACTGTAGAGAGGTCAAGGAGAGTGAAGAATGAGGGAAAGGCCATTATATTTGGCAATTAAGAGGTCACTAGTCACTTTGAGAAGAAGTATTTCAGGTAAATGGTATATGGCAAAGAAGAGCAAGGGGAGTCTTCCAAATGGAAGCCTTCCACGAGAATTGAGGAGGGGCGGTTAAGGTCAGATCCCCCACCACACACACACAGATTCATAAATGCCTCCTCCACAGAGTATGTAATGGGAGATTGCCTTGCCTTTGGCCACACCTCCAACATTAACCCTAACTCTCTGGCACTAAACCTAAATTTTCCTTGAATCGTAGCTGGACACACTCCTGAGAACCTGGGAGCCAGTGGGACCAGAAGGAAAGGGGGAGGGAGGTTGGCAGGGTTCACTCTGAATCTATACTTGTTCTCTTCCTTTCCAATGAGCCATCAAAAGAAGTCTGGACTGGCTTTCTGTACTGGGTACTGGGTACCTCTGCTAAAAGATGGAGACACCAGGGAACCTGGGTGGTCACTTTCCCCTATCTTCTCTTGACTATAAGGGGACAGAAAATTATTTTTGCTCTAGGAATTGGGTGTTCATATGGTCTTGCATTCAGACATGTCAAATTTGAGCTAAGAAATGTTATGCAGAGGTATCTTCCTTCAGGAATTATTGCTAAGGAAGCTCTTAGAGTTGTATAGAAGTCCTTTGGGAGAGATTTGGTTGCTTCTTACTGTGTTCCTAATTTTCTCTATAGTTTAGGTGCATGTTAGTAGGTTAGCTGTTGATGTGGCAATGAGATGATTAATATTCTGTTTACTTTATTAAATATGTTCTAAACTTGGGTCATTAGTTTGTGAGACTTGGCTTTGCAGGTGTCCATCTCAGAAGAAACAATAGACTGACCAGCCTTGCTAAGTTATATACATATTTCTCCTCCTACTAAAGAAGGCCCTTCACTCCAGACTCTGGGACCTGGAGTGAGAGTGATAACATGGAGGGGCGGGGGGAGAAAGGGGAAAGGGAAGAGAAGGTAAAGATACAGGAAAAATCATAAATACTGGGATACATAAAGATAGAAGCACACTTCTGAAAGGGTCACGTTATGAAGGGTCCTATCTTTGGGATCAAGAATTTTCAAGCACGGGAGAAATGGAAAGGGAATTAATAATCCAAGAGGGAGGTGCCCTCCTAATCTGCAGTCCCAGGCTGTCCCAGGCCTCAGGTGACATGTCAGGATCTTAGGCCTTCTTCCAGTTCTTCATAATAGGAATCTGGACTACCCCACACAAGAGAGTCATGGAGGGCCATGCATTTTATATGAATGGATGGGTTCTCAATAAGGTGAATCTTGATTGGCTTCCCACTGGGCACCGAGGCAGCAAGGTGGCACAGTGGATAGAATTCTGGACAAGGAATCAGCAAGACCTGAGTTCAGATCTAGCCTCAGAAGCTTACTAGCTAGGCGACCTTGGCAAGTCATTTGACCTCTATTTATCTCAGTATCCTCAATTGTCAATGAGGATAATAATAGGTTCTATCTCCCAGGGTACCGAAGATCACATGAAATGATATTTGTTAAGGGCTTAGCACTGTGTCTGACACATATTAGTCACTTAATAAATGCTTATTTCCTTCCTGATTCTTTCCACTTCTCATGTCATACACAGGGCATGATATCAACAGATGTCAGTCAACATGAAGGCCTGAGAGGTGGAAATTTTCATAGAGGCAAATTCCAGATACGGAAGGTTTTAGGGCAGGGGCAGAGGAGGATACCAATATAACGGGTCTCTCGTACACACTCACAGAGCCTTAGACGGAGATGTGGGAGCATGCTTCAAGGACACTGTTGATGACATGGAAAGGAAATGTCTTGGAGAATCTATGGAGTATGCATAGGCACTCTATAACTGGTTCACATCACTAAAGAGAAGCCTTAATTTCATTGGCTGCATTACCTAAATTCAGATTAGCCTCAGACTTTTCTCCTTGGCTGCCTTCACTTTGTTAATGCTTTTGGTGGGTCTTTTGTCTGGTAAAAGAAAAGAGGCACTGCCCTCCCCCTACACCAAGGCCACCTTGTGCTCCATGGTGCAGGCCTGGGTTTTTTTGTCAGCCCCACCACTTTTTCTTTTCCATTTTAGACTAAAGGAGAGCTGAGCCCAGCATCCGGCATCTCAGCTTCTGGATACAGCATGACTGTCGAGTGAGTCACCCTCTCAGCTACCAGCGGGCTAGCTACTGGAGGTGTCTCCTTCCTCCTTGAACCCTTGATGTTGATCAGACTACAAAACCCAGATGATGGGGTTACACTCTCCCTTTATCTAAAATGAAAGCACCAATACCAAGGCTGGCCAAGAAGCAGGGCATGGGCCACGGGGCAGCCTGGATGAGGAGGGTCCATGGTCTTCCCCTTTCTGCATTATCTTTTGCCAGATCCTGCAGCGAATGAGTCCCAAAGACCCACCAAGAGCGAGGAAGCCGAACAGAAAATGGCCAAAGAGAGGAGACCAACACTGACACTGGTCTTTTTTGGAGATGCCTCAAATTCTGCCTAAGCAGCCACCAGTAGAAAAAGGCTTTCCTGACCGTGTGTTTGGCAGCCTGGAATCAGTTACAGAATGTCTACACATGTTCCACAGTTTCTCCAAGGCAGATCTATTCCATGTCATTGAGTTACTCAACCTCATGCAAGTTCTTCAGCTTCTCCTCATGGAAAGATACTATCTACTGCATTCTGTGCCAGAGGCTCATTACACACAAAGAAGGAAGAGACAAAGTCTCTAAAGGATAGATAGCCTATAAACAACAAAGGCATGATCCACACCCCTAAACCAGAGGGCGTCAAGATTTCTGCAGCTTTTTATGGCCAAGGCCCGCAAGAGCCTAAAAATTTTGGGCACCAACATGTGGGGAGGGACCCTAGCTCACCCAATTAATTAATTAACAGGTATTTTTATGTAACAGGTGCTGTGTTAGATGCTGGTGGTAAAAAGAAAAAAATAAGACTCCTAAACCTTACTGGGCTTACATTCTCTTGGATTCCATAGCTGGGAGAAGTTGGGGGTTTTCTCTTTCAGCAGAATGTTTAACACTAGGATAGCTGAGATGGTATACCAGCAGGCCCCTTTAACCTGAGCTGATGGAAATGGTGAGACTGGAGAGAATTTATGAAGACATAATGTTGAGGATGAATTTAGTATATGAGAAAGAAACAAAAAAGGAAATTCTCTGCTGTTTCAAAGGGATGTTTCGTCAGGTTTTGTATCAGGCTCTTTGTTTTCTCTCTTACCAGCCCTGTGACTTGGGGAAGTCATTTTCTCCCTCTAAGTCTTGGTGTCTTCATCTGTAACATGGGATTAACAAGTCTTGCCACGCCATTCATGGGGTTGTGAGAAAAGCACCTTCTACACCTTAAAATGTGAATTATTATTGCTCTCCAGAGGACTCACAAGGTCAGCCAAGCCTGTGAGAAAAGCCAGGTTGTTGCCAAGAAATTCCCAATGCTGATGGCTCAGCAGACAGATTGTATTCATTGAGCCTCAGCTGCAGTCACGCTGCCTGGACGGGCTCAGCCTCCAGTGAGGACCTTTAGGCTGCTACTGCTCTAGGGAGGAGCCTGGCACAGTGAGAGGAAGGCTCACTTCAATTTAGGAGAGTGGGGTTTGGATAAACCAGATGTTTTGTCAGGTTACATCATGACTCTTGGCCTCAGTTTCTCATTTCTGTGAAATGATGATGGTCTGCTGCTTTCTCCCTGAGTGACCTTGAACAAATCATAGGATGTCAATCGAGAACTGGAAGGTCCCTCCTGGCTCATTGAATGCAAAACCTTCAGTTTATCGAGGAGAAAACTGAGGTGGGAAGGTGAAGTCACTGGCCCACAGTCAGCCCATTGCAAAATGTCTAAGGTGAGATTCCAACCCACGCTTTCCTACCTTCAAGCACAGACATCTCTTCACAACATCGCTCTGCCCCAAGGCACTCAGTCGAGTATCTCAGAACTGTGACTTCAGAGGCGCCTCAGCCAACGATGGTGGCCGAATAATCGCTCCCTTTACAATGGTCGTCCAGCTCCTCCTCTTCTCAGGGTTCTGCTCTCTGGTGCCCCACAGACCAAATCCAGTCATCTTCCACATGGCAGTTGCTCAAATCCAGCAACACAGCAATTCTGCTCCACTCCTCTGGGCTTCTCTTATCCAGCTAAACAGGCCCAGATTCTCCTTCCTTCCTCCTCTTCATTCCACCTTTGGAAGGCCTGAGGGAGAATCTTGTTTGCCTGGATGAATGGACAGGCCCCTGGAGAGAGCTCCCTTTAATCATCATGGCGGGGTCTTTGCCTTTCCCTCATCTATCTCACAACCCGGGAGGGCAAAGAAAGGCCACAGCTCAGAAAATGGGAAAGACTCAGAGGCTCCAGACTTCAGCCAGAAGCTTCTCTTTCCCTCACACCTCCTTTCCACTAACCTCCCTCTTCTGCTTTGCCAGCCTACTTCTGGACAGCATGGGGTTCTCCAAACCCTTTGTCTGGCTTTCACTGACTGCCCTGCTTCCCCCTCCTTCACAGCCCAGTGCTGTGAAACCCCTTCTCTGGGCCTCTCTATCTAGGACAGGAGATACCAGGGGAGGCAACCAGGCTGGGGGAATAGAGAGAGAAGAAAGAGCAGTAGGCAAAGCTCCCCAGAATCATACAGCTTCAGTGCTGGGAGGGAACCTGCTGGGGCTGTTCAGTTATTTTTCAGTCATATCCCATGCTTCATGATCCCATTTGGGGTTTTCTGAGCAGAGATACTGGAGGGGTTTGCTATTTCCTTCTCCAGTTCATTTTACAGAAGAGGAAATTGAGGCAAATAGGGTGAAGTGACTTGTCTAGGGTCACACAGCTACTAAGTGTCAGATTTAAACTCCCGAAGGTAAGTCTTCCTGACTCTGGGCCCAGCACTCAATTCACTGTGCTGCCTGATTGCTCACAAATGTTTATTGACTGACTAATAACAATATTCAAGAAGCAGCTTGGAATAGTGGATAGAGGACTGGCCTTGGAGTCTAGAAAACCTGGGTTCTGGTCTTGCCTCTGAAAAATCTTGGCTCTGTGACCCTGGACAGCTCACTGAATCTCTGCTCTGAGGCTATAAGTTGTAGAATAATGGTGGGTGCTCATTGTTGGATGGCACTCCCTACACTGTTAAAGCCATAGGTCAGGACATCATCAATCAATCAATGGACCCACGGAGCCACAAGCATTGTAAAGCACCCACTATGTGCCAGGGATGTTCTAAAGTGCTGGGTATCATCAACAAATGTATCTGTGATCTCTCTGAAGTGGGCATTCCCTCCAATGATGTTGATCATAAGCCATCCATTGTCAATGATCTGTTACCTTCAGCCCCCTTTCTACCACTGACTGAGCTAGGGTCACTGCTGAAGCCAAAAGGGCTACACATAATAGAGGTTGACTTGATATTCCCTGCTTCACAGGCTGCCACAGTCAAAGAATCCATCACCAAGTGGTACCTGGTCTACTGGAGTGTGCTAATAATGAGATGTGTGTGTGCGCAAGCACCTATATGTTATTTGTATGTCTAATAATAGTAATTGATGCATATCTATTATTTTGAAGTTGCTTTAGACACATTATCTCATGTGAGCCTTCTAATAACCTCATGGGGCAGGTACTCCGGATATCACTGTCACCATGTTACACATGAGGAAATGAAGATTAGGGGACTTGAGGCTATGCCTTCCTGACTCCATTTCTAGCACCATGTCCACTCCTCCATGCTGCTCCTATCATAAGATCATAGTTTCAGCATTGGAACAGACTTTAGAAGTCATCCCATCCACACCCCACCCCCATTTTGAAGAGAAAAAAAAATGAGACCCTGAGGGATTCAACAACTTTTCCAGAGTCACATCGGGAGTGGGACCCATGGGTCAAGTTAGGACTTGAAGTCTTGGCTTCTGGGGCAAGACTCTTTGAACTATCTACCCTGTTCCTCATTGCTGCTCTCCCGATTCTTAGCTCCACCCATTTCAGAGTTTGTTTGATTGTTCCCACCAGACCTAGGATTTCACTGGTGGAGCAAGCTTCTCAAAGAAGAAACTCCCTCATACAGTGAATCACCTTCGGCTTGCTTTGTTCCCTACCCTACCTCCTTCCTATCCCGGACAAATGTCCACCATAAGACCCCTCCCTTGAGTGGTGGTTTGCTTGTCCAGACCACCATTCAGGGAACAAGGACCTCAGTTTCCTGGACTTCTCTCTATCTCCCTCCTTTCCAGCTACCTTTCACACACCAGGTGCCCTTTCTCTACTACATTTCAGCTGCACACTGTCTGTTGTTTTCCTCCATTAGAAAAGAAACTCCTTGGGGGCAGAGGTGGTTTTGTTTGCTTGTATTTGAATCTCCAGTCCTTAGCACAGAACCTAGAATTATAGTAAGTGTTTAATAAATGTCTGTCTGTCTGTCTGTCTGTCTGTCTGTCTATCTATCTATCTATCTATCTATCTATCTATCTATCTATCTATCTATGCCTTTTTCTCTGTCTTTTTGTCCATCTCTCTCTATGGAATTGCATTAAAAATCAAGCATGGCACAAAGTAAGCACTCAATAAATGCCTTTTGTATTGACTTGACTTGTAGACTGGCTCCATCTCTACTACACTGTGTTACATCTCACACATGACATTTTCCCTCCTTCTGACCTCAGTCCATGAAGTCTTCCTCCCAGGGCCACTCACAACCTTTAGATGTCTCTGGGCTTTCATCCATAACCAGTTACATTGGAGGGCATGGTCTGGAAGACCTGAGCAAGCCAGGAAGGCTTTAGGTATGGTCAGGAAAAAAAAAAAGGCTGTGTCCGTTGTCAAAAGATCAGCTTGGAAAAATGCAGAGATGCTCCTGATGAGAGGAATGGCCCTCAGGGAAGGGTTTTAGGTTAGAGTAATTCATGGTGTTATTATATTGCGGAGTGGATGGACCTGTAATCAAACCTTTATAAGGGAGACCATGGGCATCTGTGTTTATAGATCCAGACCTAGACTTGTACCTATGCCCAGACCTATACCTCCATCTCCACCTATAGCTGTTCCTTCTAGTTCTTTAGAATGTCTGAGCTGGGAGTGACCTGTGAGAATAACCCATCAGTGAACCTCCTTGCCCACCCAGCTGTGCCATCTTCTGGACTTTGCCCCATGACTCAGATTCCTTCTCTCTCTGGAGCTCTCTTCAGCACCTGGGGTCTTCTCTGCTGGCCAGTCCCTCTGCCATGCTGGCCCCTTTCTCCCATTGGTGAGTTCCTCCTGGCAACCTCAATTTTGGAGATGACTCCATGCCACCAGGCTTCATTCCTCTCCCAACTGTGCTTCTGACCTTGCCACCATGCCCTCCCTTGGGCATCTTCTGTCCCACCTCCCCTTTTTAGTTTCCTTTTATGTTATCTTCTCCCATTAGAATGTAGACTTTTTAGGGCAGGGATTGTCTTTCTTTTTGCTTAAATTTCCATCTCCAGAACCTTAGCACAGTGCTTGGCACACAGTAAGCATTTAATGGGTGCTTGTGCTTGCTTGTCCCAGCTTCTTCAGATTGCTTGAGGTCTTCCCCTCCCAGCTGTGATACATAGACCTTTTTTCTCTTTTATTTAAAGTAATTTTCAGCCAATAGAAATTTCCCTCCCTCCTCTTCCCCCTCTCTTATCTCCTCTGCCACCATGAGAAAAAAAGGAAAATAAATCCTATTCTAAACATGTATGGTCAAGTAAAACAAATTCTTCTTTGACTATGTCCAGGAAAAGCCAGTTTCATTCTGCACTCTGAACCCTTCCCCTCTCTAACAGGAGGTATGTAGAATATTTTATCAGGAGTCCTCTGGAATCATGGTTGGTCATTCTACTGATTCCAGTTTCTAAGTCTTCCCAAGTCATTTGTCATTACAAAATTCTTGTCACTATGTAAAATGTTTTCTTAACTCTATTCACCTCACTCTTCATCACTTCATACAAGTCCTCTCAGATTTCTCTGGGAAAAGAAACCTTTCAACATTTCTTACAGCACAATAGTATCCCATCAGTGTTATGAACCATAGCTTGGTCAGCTATTTCCCAGTTTGTGGGCTGCCCTTCAAATCCCAACTCTTTACCTCCATAAAAAGAGCTGCAATGAATATCTGCATACATCCTTACTTCACTGGGTTTGGTTTCAGACAACTCTTTCCCTTAATCTATCTTCCTTCTTATTTCCACTTCTCCCGTCTCCCCTTTCCCTTCTGTTTCTTATTGAGTGATATGTATTCCAATACCCAGCTGTGTAGTCATGTATACTTTTTACCCCTTTGACAGATACAGATGAGAATGAGGTTAAGTGTCATTCACTTCCCTGCCCCTATCCTTTCCTCCTTGTTTGTCTAGATTTCTACTTGGGTTCCCCTACTATGAGAAATAATTTTCCCCAAACTCTCTTTTGGGGCAGCTATGTAGCACAGCAGATAGACTGCTGGGCCTGGAGTCAGGAAGACTCATCTTCCTGAGTTTGAATCCAGCCTCAGACACTTACTAGCTGTGTGACCCTGGGCAAGTCATTTAACTCTTTTTGTCTCAGTTTCCTTGTCTGTAAAATGAGCTGGAGAAGGAAATGACAAACTACTCCAGTATCTCTGCCAAGAGAACCCCAAATGGGGTCATGCAGAGACAGACACAAATGGAAAGTGACTGAAAAACAACAACCTTTCTCTGTCCATTTCCAGTTTATTCCTCTTTTTTTCCCTTTTCATTATTCTTTTAGGATCATCAAAACATTACAGAAGCACTCCTAGGCCTTCTGTCTGATGAGAGTCCCTATCTAACCCTGATGATGATGGAGTTCAGAGAACATATGTTTCATTTCCCTATATTAGAATGTAAACAGATGGCCTGTTAAGTCCTTCATGATTGCTCACTCATATTTACCTTTTTGTGTTTCCCTTGACTCTTATGTTTACACTTCAAAGTCTCTCCTCAGCTCTGACTTTTTCTTTTGATATTTATGAAAGTCTTCTATTTAATAAAAAAATCCAGCATTATACTCAGAATTGCTGGGGAAGTTGGGGTTGGTTGTAAGTCTATGTCTTTTGTCTTTTGCAGTATGATATTCATGTTCTCAGTTTCTTTATAGTAGTGGCTGCTAAGTGATTTTGTCCTTTTTTTGAAAAACAGTTTATTAATATGTTTTGTTTTTACATTACAGAAATTTCCAGATTTCTCCCTTTTGTAATTTCTTTTGCAATAAAATACACCAATTTTAAAAATCCTAACATTTCAGTTTCTTCATCTGGAAATTTATGCAACATTCCATTTCTGAAGTATACTTTCCAACCTTCCAACTAAAAAAATAACAGAAATCCCCTCATTCCATTGTTTTTGTTTTGTTTTGTTTTGGGGAGGCAATGGGGTTAAATGATTTGCCCAGGGTCACACAGCTAGTAAGTCTCTGAGGGCAGATTTGAACTCAGGTCCTCTTGATTTCAATGTTGTTATCCTATCCCATTCCATTGAAAAGAAAAGAAAAACATTTCTTGTAACATAAATACGTAGTCAATCAAAACGAGTTTTTTATTGGCTATATATGTCTGTGCGTGTGTGTGTGTCTCATTCTATGCCCCCAATCTGCTGCCTCTTAGTCAGGAGGTGAGTAATGTATTTCATGGTTGGTCCTCTGCCACAGCCAGTCACATCAACAGCCTTTTTATTGATCATAGTTCTATATCTTTCAAAATTTTTCTTCCTGCTGTTGTTACTCTACTGGTTGCTTCAAAATGCATTAAAGCTTAAAACTGCACTAAGATGTTTTTAGATACCTGCAACAGCAACGACACTGGCATACCCAGGATGGCTGCTAGTGCAGGTTCTTAGATCTGCTTTACTAAGGAAAGCCAGCTGTTTCAGGGGTCAACAATATTACTTTAATTAAATATACATATATCATTCACTTAGTTCGGGGGAAAAGTCAGCACCCTGAACATCAGAGAAAATATAAACAGAAATGACAAACAGAAAAAATAACACAAATCAACAGGCAGGCTCCTAACTGTCTGACTATAGCAATAGATACAGTTACCAGAGAGAGAAGCACCAACATCTGGGTGTTCAAAGCTGGGAGGCTCCTTAACAGCTACACAGAGTTTGTCTGGCCAGATCTCATGCACATTCTTCCAATGAGTGAGCCCTAAAGCAAAATGCTAACCTCAGAGTATATATACTGTTTCTAATCAAGGACTCCTGATTCAAACAAAGGCAAGACTCAATCAAAGGCATCTGATTGCCTTAGTGCTGAGAAGCACTCCAAAAGAAAAAAACAGCAAAAATTCCCACTTTGCTTGCCTTTACAATACTCTATATAAATTGTTTTCCTGATTCTTTTCATTTCATTTTTCATCAGTTTATAAAAACCTCTAAAATTGTTCATTGTCATTAGTATAAAATGCTCTCATTCTACTCATTTCCCTTTGCATCTGTTCATGTAAATCTTTCTATGTCTCTTTAAAATCATCTATTTTCTCATTTCTTACACCACAATAGTATTTCATTACATTTGTATACCCTAAGCCATTCAGCCATTCTTAAATTGATGAGCAACTAGGTGGTGCTGCAGTGGATAGAGTGCTGGACCTAGTATAAGAAAGATTCATCTGCATGAGTTCAAATGCAGCCTCAGACACTTAGTACCTGTGTGACCCTGGACAAGTCACTTAACCCTGTTTGCTTCAGTTTCCTCATCTGTAAAATGAGTTAAAGAAGGAAATTGCAAACCACCCTAATATCTCAGTCAAGAAAAACCCAAAAGGGGCTCACGAAGAGTCAGACACAAGTAATCTATTAAAGAACAACAAAAATTAATGTGTTCTTTTTGTTTCCATTTGTTTTTATTGGAGATGCTATTAATATTTTTGTGCATAAAGAATTTTTAAAAATGTATTTGATCACTTTTGGGAATAGATTTGACAGTGGAATAGCTGGACCAAAGGGCCAGCACTGTTGAATAACTAGTTGAATATAATTCCAAATAGCTCTCTAGAATGGTTGTATCCATTCACAGGTCCACAAACACAGCACTTATGTCACTTCTTCCCAAGTATACATCAGCACTTATCATTTTTATATTCATCATCTTTGCCAATTCAACGAGTCTGAGGCAGAATTTTAGGGCTGCTTTAATTTGCATTTCTTTAATTTAGTAGTAATAAGGAGCATTTTTTCGATATGGCTACAGACAGCCTAAGTTTCTTCCCTTGAGGACTGCTTGTTCATATCCTCAGAGCTTTTATCAGTTGAGAAATGGCTAAGTCTTACAAATTTGCATTGATTTTTATACTTGTACATGAGACTTCTATCAAAGAAACTTGTTGCTAAAATTTTCCCCAGTTGCCCTTTTAATCTTAGTTTTATTTGATTTATTTGTTCAAAATCTTGTTAATTTTATGTAATAAAAATAATTGTTTTATCTTCTACCATCCTTCATATTCCTTGTTTCATCAGGAACTTTTACCTATCCATAAATTTGATAGGTAACTTTTACCCATGTTTCTCTACTTTTGTTTTGTGATATGATCTTTCGTATCAAGGATATTTATCCTTTAGATATCATATACGTGTCATTTAGAGCTTATAAGTATCAGGTATGAGATGTTGGTCTAAATGTATTTTTCCCCATGATGCTATCCAATTTTTCCTGGAAGTCTTTGGCAGATAATGAGTACTTATCCAGTAGTGGGGGGTGTTTGTGTTTGTTGACTACTAAGATACTCAATGCATTTGTTTCTACATATTGCATAGTTAATCACTTCCACTGTTCAGTCTATTTTTTAACTACTACCAAATTGTTTTGAGAATCACTGCTTTATAGCATAATTTAAGATCCAGAACTTTTAAGCTCCTTTTATTCTCATCTCATTATTTTTCTTCAGATTCTTGACTTTATTTGCTCCCACATGAATTTCATTGTTTTTTTTTTCTAGTTCTCTAAAGTAATCCTTTTGTCGTTTGGTACAGAATTGAAAAAGCAAATTCATTTAGGCACTATTGTCATTTGTAGTATACATATTATACTTGTATTTTATATATTGCATATTTTATTTTATATAGAGAGACATATTATATACTTATGTGTGTATATATATGTATTACTTATTTCGTGTGTATATGTGTGTACATATAAATACATTTGTGTATACACATGTGTGTGTTTGTGTGTATATGTTTCTGATTCTGACTGTAGCTTCTTAGTACTTGAATTCTTTCTTTCCTTAATTTCTTTCTGGCAGCTAGCAGTATTTTTTCTTTGATCCGAAAGCTCTGGGTTTGGATGTAATATTTCTCAGAGTTTTCATGTTAGGGTTTCTTTCAGGAGGTGACCAGTGTATCCTTTCTAGATGTAATGGTAAGCAGGGTGGGACTTTTTGCTGTTTTTTTCTCTTGTAGTGTTTCTCAGCACTAAGGAAATCAAGTGCCTTTGAATCTTATCTTTGTTTCAATCAAGAGTCTTTGAATCAAGAGTCTTTGATAACCTGCTTAAGTCACAAGAAAGCCTAAGTCACATGGGTCTGAGTCACATGTTTGTGATACCTCTGACCCTGAAGAAGTATTATATATATATATATATATATATACATATATATATATATATATATATGTATATACTTTGAGGTTAGCATTTTGCTTTGGGACTTCACTTATTGGAAGGGCGTTCATGTGATTTGGTCTGACAAGACTCTGGGTAGCTGTCAAGGAGCCTACCAGCTTTGAAAATCCAATGTTGGTGCTTCTTCCTCTAGTAACTGTGTATGTAGTGCTATGGTTAGACAGCTAGAAGTCCTGTCTGTTGATTTGTGTTATTTGCTCTGTTTGTATAATTTTTGCTTATAATTTCTGTTTGTATTTTCTCTGAAAGTTCGGGGTGCTGACTTTTTCCCCTGAACTAAGTGAAAGATATATGTATGTTTAATTAAAGTGAGATTGTAAACCCCTTAAAGTGGCTTTCCTTAGAAAAGTAGACCAAAGAACCTGTGCTAGCAACCCTCCAATGTGCTATATTGTGTTATTGGCCTTACACCTCCACAGCAGCTGCAAATAGCATTGGTGTTACACTATTCTACTTATCTCTGTGGTTCCAAGAGATACAAGCAGTCTACTTTTATTCTTCCTTGAAATATGATGCCTAGGCTCTTTTTTCATAGTTACTTTCAGGTAGTCCAATGATTTCTTAAATTATCTCTTTGACCTGCTTTCTAGGTCAGTTATATTTGCCATGGGATATTTTATATTTCTTTCTATTTTTCAGTTTTTTTAAACTTTGTTTTAATGTTTCTTGTTCTATATAATCATTGACTTCTATTTAGTCCATACTAATTTTCTCAGAGTTTGTTGCTTGGTTAAGGTTTTATACCTCTTGGGCCAAACTATTAATTCTCTTTTAATTTTTTTTCTTCTATAGCTCTCATTTCTTTTCCAGTTATTTTTCTAGCATTTTATTTAATTTATTAAAAAAATAACCCTTGCTTCTATTCTTTCGGGAATTTCCTTTGAACTTGTAACCAGATGCATTTTTCTTTGAGGCTTTGCTCATCAATTTCGAGGTTTTTCTGAAATCACCCTGCTTGTCATTTCTTAGAACACAACAATATTCCATTACAATCATATACCACAGCTTGTTTAGCCATTCTCCAATTGATGGCCATCCCTTCGATTTCCAATTATTGGCCACCACAAAAAGTGCTGTTATAAATATTTTTGCACACTTTTTTGAGGTCTCTGAGATATAGCCCTAGCAGTGGTATTACTGGATCAAAGGATATGAACATTTTTATAGCCCTTTGGGCATAGTTCCAAATTGCTCTTCAGAATGGTTGGATCAGTTTACAATTCCACCAACAGTGCATTAGTGTCCCAGTTTTTCCACATAGTCTCTAACATCCAACATTTTCCTTTTTTTCTCATATTGCTCACCCTGATACATGTAAGGTGGTACCTCAGGGTTGTTTTAATTTGCATTTCTCTTATCAATAGTGATTTAGAGCATTTTTTTTCATATGACTATAGTCATATAGCTTTGATTTCTTTGTCTGAAAACTTCCTGTTCGTATCCTTTGACCATTTGTCAGTTGGATAAGGACTTGTATTTTTTTTAATAAATTTGACTTAGTTTTCTCTATATTTAAGAAATTAGGCCTTTATCAGAGATACTTTTTGCAAATACTCCCCTCCAGTTTTTCACTTTCCTTATAATTTTGGTTGCATTTGTTTTGTTTACACAAAACCTTTTAATTTTATATAATCAAAATTATCTATTTTACTTTTTGTAATGTACTCTATATTTCATTTGGTCCTAATTTCTTTCCTTAACAATAAATCTGACAGATAAACTATTCCATGCTCTCTTAATTTGCTTATAGTGTCACCTTTTATGTGTAATCCTGTATCATTTTGACCTTATCTATACAGTGTGAGATGTTGGTCTATACCTAGTTTCTGCCATACTGTTTTCCAGTTTTCCCAACAGTTTTTGTCAAATAATAAGTTTTTGTTCCAAAAGACTGGATCTTTGGGTTTATCAGATATTATCAGTTTTTCTTAAACTTTTCCACTTGCAACCCCTTCAGCATATGGGATTGTGACCCGCAGTTTAAGAAGCACTATTTAGATGACTGTGGTCATTTGCTGTAATGTAATTTATACTTTATCTATTCCACTTATCCACCGCTCTGTTTCTTAGCTGGTGCAAGATTGTTTTGATAATTACCATTTCATAATACAGTTTGAGATTGGGTACAGCTAGACCACCTTCTCTTGCATTTTTTTTCATTGATTCATTTGACATCCTTGAGCTTTTGTTCTTCTAGATGAATTTGTTTTAATTTTTTGTAGCTCTATAAAATAATTTTTGATAGTTTGACTGTATAACACAGAATTAATAGATTAGTCTAGGTAGAATTGTCATTTTTTATTATATTAACTTGGCCTCCCCGTGAACAATTAATATTTTCCCAATTGTGTAGATCTGACTTCATTTGTGTGAAAAGTATTTTATAGTTGTGTTCATATAGTTCCTGGGTTTGTCCTAGCAGGTAGACTTCCAAGTATTTTATACTGTCTACAGTTATTTTAAATGGAGTTTCTCTTCCTATTTCTTGCTGTTGGACTTTGTTGACAATATACAGAAATGCTGATGATCTATGTGGGTTTATTTTGTATCCTGGAATTAACTAGAGTTGTTAATAATTTCAAGTAGTTTTTTAGTTGATTTTCTAGGGTTTCCTAAGTACAACATCATGTCATCTGCAGAGTGATAGCTTTGTTTCTTCATTGCCAGTTCTTATCCTTTAATTTCTTTTTCTTCTCTCATTGCTATGGCTAACATTTCTAGTGAAATATTAAATAATAGAGGTAATGATTGGCATCCTTGCTTCACCTCTGATTGTATTAGGAAGGCTTCTAGCTTATCCCCATTACGGATAATGCTTGCTGATGGTTTTAGATGAATATTACTTATCATTTTAAAGTAAGCCCCATTTATTCTTATGCTCTCTAGCGCTTTTACTAGGAATGGGTGCTGTGTTTTGTCAAAGGCTTTTTTCTGTCTCTATTGAGATAATCATGCTATTTCTGTTGGTTTTGTTATTGATATGGTGAATTATGCTGATAGTTTTCCTAATTTCGAACCAGCTTTGCTGGTATAAATCCCACCTGGTCGTAGTGTATGATCCTTGTGATATATTGCTGTAATCTCTTTGCTGGTATTTTATTTAAAATTTCTGCATCAATATTCAATAGGGAAATTGGTCTATAATTTTCTTTTGTTTTGGCGCTTTCCAGTTTGAACATCAACAGCATTTTTGTGTCATAAAAGGAATTTGACAGGACTTCTTCACCTATTTTTTCTAAATAGTTTATATAGTATTGGGATTAACTGTTCTTTAAATGTTTGATAAAATTCACTGAATCCATCTGGTCCTAGGGATTTTTTCTTAGAAAGTTCATTGATGCCTTGTTCAATTTCTTCTTCTAAGATTGAGTTATTTTTTAAATATTCTATTTCTTCTGTTAATCTGGGCAATTTATGTTTTTTATAGATTTTCATTTATGTCATTTAGATTGTCAAATTTATTGGTATAATAAATATATTATAATATATAATAAATAATAATAATATATATAATATAATATATTATATATAATATAATATATAATGATAAATATAATATAAAATAAATAATATTGGCAAAATAGCTCCTAACAATTGTCTTAATTTCCTGTTCATTGTTGGTGAATTCATCCCTTTCATTTTTGATAGTAGTAATTTGTTTTTCTTCAACCCTTTCATGAAAAAAAAATATTGCATTATGATCTCAAAAGGATGCATTTACTATTTCTGCTTCTCTGCTTTTGGTTGCGAGGTTTTTATGTCCTAGCACTTAGCAATTTTTGTGTAGGTGCCATATACTACTGAGAAAGGTATATTCTTTTCTATTCCCATTCAATTTTCTCCAGAGAACTATCATAC
This sequence comes from Phalanger gymnotis, assembly GCA_028646595.1. NCBI lineage: Eukaryota > Metazoa > Chordata > Mammalia > Diprotodontia > Phalangeridae > Phalanger > Phalanger gymnotis. Next base: position 325,383,501 of record CM053625.1, on the reverse strand, counting down.
CTAACTTTTCTGGAATTTTCTTCACATCCTTAACCAATTTCTTATTTATTTTTTGGTTATATTTATCTAGTTCTGAGATGGGAAAGTTGAGGTCCCCCACTAGATTTATTATCTATTTTCTCCTGTAACTCATTCAACTTCTCCTTCAAAAATTTAGATATCATACCATTTGGTGTATATATGTTTAGTATTGGTATGACTTCATTGTCCATGGTACCTTTCAGCAAGATATAGAATTCACCAAGAAAGGATCCAGGGAAGTTTCATGCTTATGGGAATATCTGAGAGTGCCCTTGACAGAGCTCACAGAGATAGATGGACATGCTTTCTGTAAGATCCTCTAGAAAACTGAGTCTCCCTCCTTTTGTGTAGAGAGCATCTTTCTGGGATGCCACACCCTCCTTCTGTGGGGAACCTCTCTCTAATGTCCATCCCATCAACAGAACCTTGTTGCCTTTGCTGCAAGTGTAGCAGGCTTCCTCCAGTTCCTGACTCCATGGGGATCAAGGGACCTCTTGAAAATAGATTATGTACTTTGAGACACTCATGAATAACCCTGAAGTCTTCTTTTCTGCAGGAGAACCTCTAATCCCATAAACCTTTCCTCATATGAACTAATTTTCTTCCTCCCTCCCTCCATGCGTTCCTTCCTTCCTTCCTTCCTTCCTTCCTTCCTTCCTTCCTTCCTTCCTTCCTTCCTTCCTTCCTTCTTTTCTTACCTTAAACAGCTAGGCTAAGACTAGTCAAATCCTACTTTTGCTAGATTTCTAATTTCCTTTTGGGACAAAAAGCTTTGGTGTTCAAAATATTACAGAGCAGTACATAATACACCCCTGAATACTTACTGTATCTACACCTGCCTCCAGTAGTACTCCGTATCCTAGGCTTCATTAATCTGCTGAGTTCCTCAAAGGACAGAAATAGGGGGAAACAGCACAAGATTCTGAGTCACTAGCATCTAGTTGGCCACGTCTCAATGCCACATGTGTTTGGCAGTGTAGACACATGGTGGAAACTCTGAGTGCTTGGGGAAGAATCACAGCCAGCTAAGAGAATCCTGAAGAAATAGATGGTGCTAACCCTGTGGTGAAGAGAGCTATGATTGATGGGTAATGGAGCCCTAAAAAAAGCATATGCCTTGGCCCAGTGGAGTCAGTGAACAGCCATGCATTGAGAATTCCTATGGTCTGTGCTCTTATCCCTCCATCCCAGGGTTGTGGAAGCTCTTGGCAAAGGCAGCCTGTGCTCTTAATTGTCTATGATTTGAAATCATCCTGAAAAAAAAGTCAGGGTGATTGTTTGCTCAGTTTCATTGTGATCCAGCCCCAGGCATAGCTAGTATAGTCCCTTTGGCTGAAATATCTTGTCAGCCCTAGAGAGGAGCTTGGGGTCAAGCAGGGACAGGGGCTCCCTGGGCCACCATGGGTGGGCTGTCTTTGCTAAGGGGCCCTAATGGCAGCAGAATAAGTAATTAGAGAAGGGACAGGAAGCCCTGGAATCTGAGATTGCAAAGGACCTCAGAGGGTTCCCTGTTCTTGAGTCCAACTGGGAAGACAGCCTCATTCCCCTACTGAAAGGAGTGGTGTGATGTGTGCTGTTACTGCTGATTATCTATTGAAACCTGCAGTATTTCCCTGGCATCCAGAGAAGCACTGGGGAAAAGCCCTGGGAGAAAGTGGGGGGGGGGGAGTGATACCCCATACAAACTGTGATGGCTTTTGTGGACCAGCTTCCGTGTCATTCTTTCTCTTGCGTCAAGGTCGTCACCAGCTTACTCATCATCTTCCTCTCCTTCTCAGCCCCTGCCCTTATTCAATGTATGGGACAATAATACCTACAGAGATGCTTCCCCCATAACTTCCCAATTCCTCCACCTCCTTAGAACCCAGGATCTACTGCTTTGTTCCTTCCATGTCAGTCACATGACCAAGTCACACCCTGGACTTCACTGTTGTACAGCACATTTTAATTGCTTAATCTGTAACTCTGGTGTCCCTGCTCTGATCATAACTTCTATCATTTCATTTCTCCCTGTGCTTTACCTCTCCTAAGCCCATTCTTTGTCCTCATTGAAAACTCCAGTCCTCAACCCTTCAGTGCCGAGGCTCTGACTTCAATTTCTTCCCTCTACAATCTCAAACCAATAGTTAGCCAATTCAACTCTACATTGTCCTTGACTCTCAAATCCTTCACTGCCAATCCTTCTGGGCACAATCTCTCCTCCACAGACCCCCTTGATCCCTGGGACAGTGGGTCTGAAGGTCAAGTAGGTGCAACAAAGCATTCTTCCCAGGAGGTTCACATCTCATTCTTGTGGGACATGGTATCATTGCTGCTCGGTTGATTCTCTACTGAGCTGGATCAAGCTGGATCAATCTCTGCTAAGGGAAGAAGGGAGAGGAGGAGGAAGAGGGAGAGAGGAGGATGACAGAGAGGAGGAGGAAGAGGGAGAGGAGGAAGAGAGGAGGAGGAAAGAAAGTGGAAAGGAAGAAGGGCAGGGGAGGGAGAGGGGGAGGGTAGAGGGGCAGGGCAGAGGAGAAGGGAAAGGAGGGGAGGAGGAGGAAGAGAAGGAGGGAGAAGAGGAGGGGGAGGGGGGAGAGATGAGGACAAAAGATAAAGGAAGGAAAGAAGGTGGAGGGGAAAGGGAGGGCAGAGGATGAAGGAGAGGAGGGGAGAGGGAGAGGGGGCCAGAGGAGAGAGAATATAGTTAAAACAAAGAGAATCAGGAAAAGCTTCCCATAAGGGGTGGCCCACGAGCCAGGCCTTTGAAGGACGCCAGGATCTCCAGGTTTGCCCAGTGTGTCGTGGGGATGAGTGGAGAAGGGAGGAATGTGCCCCAGGATGGGGCCCATCAGAAGGCCTCTGAGGAGGCTCCCAGCTCTGAGAGGCTAGAATTCATTCATGTGAAGGTATCTGGCAATGGGAAAGGCCATTGGACTTGCCAGCAGGAGCCTTGGGTGCCTACACGGGCTTTGCCATCCCCTTCACTCTGGTATCCACCAGGACTTGGAGGTTAGGGCCAGGGAAGGCAGCTTGGATTTTGTTCCTTTGTTTGTTTGTTTCCCAGCCCTGTCTCTCCTTTTCCTCAGCCTTTGGGAATCCCTAGGACCATTGGAGCTCATCCCCAAGGTCTCTTCCTCCCTCCCTCTTGGGACTCCCAGTGAAAATGTAGACACTGCCCCCAGGTGCTTTGGCTGGGGTGTGAGCTGTTAGTCAGAGGCCGGGCCTCCACATCCCCTCCTAGCTATTTTCACACCTGCCCAAGAGACCCTCTCTCATTCAACCTCGTTCTCTCTTTCAAAATTTTGACAAACATTTTATTAGTGCCTGCTATGTATAAAGTGATGGGCATATAAAGACAAAATTGAAATCCATTGAGAGGAACAGACATTCAGAGAAAGGAGGGAGACAGAGATAGAAAGGGAGAGAGGTAGACAGACAGAGACAGAAGCAGCCAGAGATGGAGCACACTGAGAGCATTAAAGCTCTTATTACAGGCCGGGTGCTGCTCTAAGGCCTTCCATGCAAATAGAAGCCAGCAAGCCAGTCCCTCCTCTGAGAACTTACATTTTAACGTTGGGAGCCAACCCTAAAGGAGGGAGGGAAAGTGGGTGTGGAAGGGGAGGGTGGCAAAATAGTGACAAGGAGAATGAGTCTAGGGAAGACCAGCCTCCCTTCCTAAAAGGGAGGGATTTGCCTAGCAGCAAAGGAGCCTCAGGGTGGGATTGTTGGCTGGATCTTTCCCAAACAGGCACCATCACAAACCTCTGCCTTTGGCTCCTTCTTCTTCTCCCAGGTAGTTCTAAGGACCTAGATTTTGAGCCAGAGGGGATTTAGGAATCCAGTCCCACCCCTCATTTTACAGAGGAGGAGGGCCACAATTGGAATTTGAACCCAGACCCTTTGGTTCCGAATGTGGGCCTCCTTCCTGAGACGCAGCCAGTAATTCTCTCCCGATGGCCAATGTGGGGTGATATCCTTGCAAAGAAGACTTGATTTGATTTTCTCCTCTTTCCACATGAACTCCCCCTTTGAGGCCAGGGGACCCCATCCATTCTCTTGGCTGTTCGCTCACCACAAAGGAGGTTTGTGTGACTTACACTACATTTCCCCCCAAGGCAGAGCTTGAGAAAATCAGCAAGACGTTTCTTTTCTGAAAGCTTGCCGTCCCCAGTTTCTTCTTCCTGACATCCTCCACCATTTTTCTTTTCCAAAAAAGTGGGAACTCCATGTGCTGTTCTCCAAGGGGTTGATCCTCTCTATCAGGGCAGCCAATATGTCACAAACGGGTGATCTTTGTGAAGCAGGATCTCTGCCAGCCCTATGGAAGCCACAACATCCTGAAGCAGAAGAGAAAGTGGGGAGAGCCTGGGCCACTCTCACCAGCAGAGTCTACGGCCACAAGAATCATGGCCAAAGAAACAAGACACCAGCGCTATTATGGACAGAGATGATTTATAGTTTGGGGAGGGAGAAGGAGCTAGAAGTGAAGAAGGGACATTTACAAGTTGCAGTAAGATGTTGGAAACCTCAAGACAGAGCGTTCCCTTGGCTCCTTGGGATGCCTTTTTTAAAATTTTTTAATGCATATTGAGTTGTTGATAATTGCCAAATGGCCATAGCTGAGCTCCTGAAACTTTGGCATGCGTGAGTGGGGAGCAGCCCTGTGAGCCAAGGGTCCCCACAGTCCCTGGCCAATGCATGTTCCTGTTTCTAGGGGTCATGATGTCATTAGGCTAGTTGTGTCCTCCACACATGCAGCCCCCATGTGTGTTAGCAGGCAGGCTCTGTGAGCTTCCAAATCCAGAAAAAGCATCACTCTATCAGGCAGCTGGGTGATGCAGTGGATGGAGCACTGGACCTGGAGTCAGGAAAATCTGAGTTCAAATTTAGCCTTGGCTGTGGGACCCTGGACGAGCCCCTTAATCACTCAGCCTCAGTTTCCTCATCTGTAAAGCAGGGATGAAAATAACACCTACTTCCCAGGGCTTTTGTGAGATCAAATGAGATTATGTTGGTAAAAGTGTTTTCCAGCAAATTCTAGCTAAAATTAATTCATGGGGCAGCTGGGTGGAACAGTGGATAGAGCACGTGGCTCTGAAGTAAGGAGAACTGGAGTTCAAATCTGACCTCAGAGACTTACTAGCTGTGTGACCCCAGGCAAGTTATTTAAGCTGATTGCCTCCAATAAAATGAAAATAAATAAATGTACAATGAAGCAGAAATTTCCAGTGCTGGAGGCTGGATGAGATAGGGCAGATGACTATTGTTACCTGGGAGCAATCTTAAGTGCATATATGTTGGACTAGATGCCCTTGGTGGCATCTTCCAATTTGGACAGTCTGTGATTCCTGGCTGCAACACTTACTGAGTGACCAGAATAAAGTCACTTAATGTCGGAGCCTCAGTTTCCCCATCTATAAAACAGGGATAATAATATCCTACTTTCTCTTTTACAAGGCTATTCTATGGAAGACATTTTTAAACTTTAAAATAATCAAGGATTGTGAATTTTATATAATTATTATAAATCATGATAGTGAGACAGTTGTAGAGGAGTGAACAGAGAGCTGGCTTTGGCATCTAGATTACCCAACTTCAGTTCTGCCGTTGACACTCACTGGCTGTGTAAGCGTGGATATCCCTTAATCTCTCAGTGCCTCAGGGAACTCTCTGAGGCTAATCTGCTGAGAGTGTGCTGACTTATATTGGTCGAGGAGCTTCTTCACTCAGAATTCCTCAAAACAATGAAATCATAGATGAAGTTCACCAAAAAAAATTTTTCACATAATACCCATGGTAACTCTTTAAAGTTTTCATTGAAGCCTTCTGCAATATGGCAGCCAGAAAGTCTCTGCCTACCCTGGCTCCCAAAGGCTAATATCCTTTCTTCATGCCAATGACACTCATTTCTTTCTATACCGGCATATCGATGTCTTACTTGCCTAAATGGACTATGGGCTTCCTAAGGAAAAGAAATTTGTCTTAATGATCTCCAATTGAGTTGAATTTAAGACCCTCACTCCCCACACAGTGCTTACACAGAGCCCATCACCATGTATATCAGTCATCATCACCATTATCCAATGATCAATGATCTGTGAGTGTGCCAGTGTGGGCATGCCCTACATTTCTCCAGATCTCAATTTCTCTGTGCCTTAGAAAATCATCTTTGAGGGTTTCTGTGGCTAAAAATCTCATTCTTCTGTAGAAAACATGACAACAGGCTTGTCCAGACTTAGAAAGGCTAGTCTCCAGAAGAAGACAACAATCCACCACCAGACCCGACAAGAACAAGTCCAAACCTAGAGTTTGCACATTGAAAGGAAGCTCCTTAGCCATCAAATCCTATTCAGATCTGAACAAAATCTGGTCTGTGCTATGTAAGACCAGTGATTCTTCACTTGAAAGGTCTCCAGTGATGAAGAATGGAGTGCATACCCTCAAATCCAATCCCCACTACAACAGGGATTCTTAAGCTGGGTCCCTGAACTTTTAAATTTACACTGAAGTGCCTCCCACCCCTCTCACATCCCCCATTTAAGGAGGCCATCCAGCCTAGCCATTTCTTCATTTCCTATAGGACTACACTCCTCTGGACTTCATAATTTCTGTCTTCAAGTACCTTCTCCCTCTTCTCCCTTTTCAGTTTTCTTTTATGTGTTGTCTTCCCCGTTGGAATGGAAGCTCCTTGAGGGCAGTGGCTGTCTTTTGGCTTGCGTTCTTTTCCCAGACTTGGCACATAATAAGTGTTTAATAAATGCTTGTTGACTGAATGACTCTATCTCAATATCATTGGTTTCCTTGGTAATACTGTACATTTTATTTTATGCATTTAAAAACATGACTCAGAAAAGGGTCCTTAGGTCTCTCTGAACTATTAGACAGCTCCAGACCACAAAGAAGGTGAAGATGCCCCATCTAGAACATCTTTGACAGGTGACCATCTAGCCTGCACTTTGAAAACCTCCTTTGATGGCAGCCCAGCCCACTTGTGGACAGTGTTAATTATCAGGAAGGTGTGTGTGTGTGTGTGTGTGTGCGTGTGTGTGTGTGCATGTGTGTGTGTGTGTTTTCCTTGTGTCCAGCTGAAATTTGCTCCTCTGAATTTCTCATGCTAGCTCCTAGTTCTGTCCTCTGAGACAAATCAAAATAAACTACTTCCCTCTGGCATGTGACAGCTAATAATGTTCCCCCTCTTCCCATCCCTGACACAGCTTCTCAGCTCCAGGTTTACTATCCCTGCTTACTCCCACTTACTGCACAGTCTTCCAAGGAACTCAAGTCCCACAGAGATTTTTGGCTAAAATGATGTGAATCACCAAAGCTTTTGTGAGTACTTGAAAATGTAATTGAGACTAAAGCTTTCTTTGGGTTTCAATAAGCCAAAAAAGTTTCTTAAGCTACAGTATTTATCTTGGAAGGGGCTTGACAAATCCTAATTGGTTGATCATGGCTAGAGTGGCTGTGGCCCTAATAGAGGCCATGAAAAAACAGGAGAAAGACCACTGGGGATCGAATTGGGGTAAACTGAGTTCAAATCCTTCCTCGGCCACTTAATTCTTGATTTCCTTCCCCACCCTCAGTCTCAATCTCTCCCTCCATAAATACAAGATGGTCTCTAAGACCCCTTCTACCTAAACTTCTTAGGAGCTGAGTAGGCCTCCTTGGCCACAGGGGCTTCTGCATTTGTCTCTATGAGGAAGCCAAGGTTGAGAATGGGATGTTATGGAGGGCTCCTGCTTGCATCTCTCTGATTGATGACAATGCCTGTGCATCATCAGCCCTTCACCAGTGGGATTCCTTCCTACTCCTCTTGTATCTCCTGTATTGCCACACTGGCTGTAGGATCAGGGAGGCAGCAGCTGCTGGTGGTGATCCAGAGGAGGGCATCAGGCTCTGACCAGCCTGAGGCAATAGAAAAGGCAGGGGAGAGGAGAGCCCCAGACCCTGGATTAGCTCTTCGAAGGAAGGGCTGACTTTTGCTGTTGACTTTGTGTCCTCAGTATCTGGTACAGGGCTTGGCATATATTAGGCACTAAATAAATTCCTGTTGCATGGAGTGGAATTAAATTGAATTATATCAAACTGAATTGAGTCCTTATGCTGTGACCATGAAATCCAATATTTTGAAAGGAAGGATAAGAAAAAGCCAAGTGAGCCTCCTTCGTAGCAAAGTAGCACAGTGGTGGGGTGGCAGTGACTTACCAGTGTTTGTGTGTGTCTCTGGAAAAGTCTTAGGCATCAGGTTGTGCTGTGAACAGCTGGGGATCTTGGGCCCAGAGGATATGACAGCTGGTCGGTAATGCCTCTGGGTCACCGAGCCCTTTCATGCCAGATGCCACAGGAGGCTTACTCCCTGCATAAGATTGTGGAGAGCTGAGCTGCTGTGGGTGCCTTGGCACCAGACTTGGCTGGGAGGGATTCATTCCCATTTAGGCTTTGAAAGTCCAGATGCTAAGAGCCAGAGAGCATTGTGGTCATCTGTAATTAGAAGAATATTCATTTTAAAAAGTGATACCTGACATTTTCCAGGTCCTTTTCAGTTGCCAGAAACTTTACATACATTATACAACTGAATCCTCAAAACCCGGTGAGGTAAATAGGTACCTGCTACAGTCTTACCCCCTTTTTACTGACAAGAAAAGTGAGGTTTAGAAAGGATAAATGATTTTCCCTTGATTACATAACGAGTACACACTAGGGCGATGATTCACCCAGGCCCTTCTCCATTCTCCATCCAGTTCATGTCCCATTCCCAATCTGGCATCCTCCTCAGAGAGCCAGAAGGATCTGTAGGATAAGTCCAGTCCAACCCTTCTGTGACAGAGGAGGAGACTGAGGGCCAGGCATGACAGTGCCTCCCTGAAGAGCCTAATTCAATTGATTGCACTCATTACCCTCATTTTCCATTTTCCTTTGGTATGGTGACTTGAAAATATTTGATTTGGGAAGGGTGTGTCCATTCAGGAGAGGCTGCCTGGGCCATGGGAAGGGCAGAGACGGGGGCTGCTGGGTGGATGGGGTGCCTCCA
>CM053625.1:325356774-325373967 GCA_028646595.1 Phalanger gymnotis | reverse complement strand
AGAGACAGAGAGAGAGAGACAGAAACAGAGACAGAGAGACAGAGAGACAGAGACAGAGAGACAGAGAGGGAGAGACAGAGAGAGAGAGACAGAAACAGACAGAGAGACAGAAAGAGAGACAGAGAGACAGAGACAGAGAGACAGAGAGAGAGAGACAGAAACAGAGACAGAAAGGCAGAGACAGAGAGAGAGACAGAGAGAGAGAGACAGAAACAGAGACAGAAAGGCAGAGACAGAGAGACAGAGAGAGAGAGACAGAAACAGAGACAGAAAGGCAGAGACAGAGAGACAGAGAGAGAGAGACAGAAACAGAGACAGAAAGGCAGAGACAGAGAGACAGAGAGAAAGAGACAGAGAGAGAGAGACAGAAACAGAGACAGAAAGACAGAGACAGAGAGAGAGACAGAGAGAGAGAGACAGAGAGAGAGAGACAGAAACAGAGACAGAAAGACAGAGACAGAGAGACAGAGAGAGAGAGACAGAGAGAGAGACACACACACACATAGAGAGAGAGAGAAACTTGCAAAGCCCTTTTAGTGACCCCAAGCTTCTCAAAGCAGCCAAGCATCTTGTCAGTGTAGCTGTACGCCAGTGAGATGCAAAACCACACTGCCTCCGACCTAAAGATGAGCATGCCAGAGAGAGTGGCGGAGGGGTCCATTAGCATACTCAGCCCGTGACAGAGAATCTTTGGGGAGGGATGATGGGTGAATTGGCAGTGTGAGCCCCTGGCATTCTCTAAAGGTCAGGTGCAATCAGGGAAGGTCCCCAGTACATTGGTTAGACTCCCTGTTTTGAGCTTTAGGAGCATAGTTAGCTCCCAAATTGAGATCACAGACCCCACTCTTATCTGAGTCAAGGCATAAGATAAAGGTACAGCAGGTCAGGGGCAGTTCCAGCTTCTGTGGCAATGATCCAAGACTTCCTATGCATGACAATATAGCAGGAGATGGCCGTCCAAAAAGATCATGAGACCAACCTTGGGCTGCATTAGGAGCAATGTGGTGTCCAAGACTAGGGAGGTGATGGTGCTACTGTCCTCTGTCCCAGTCAGGTCATGTCTGGACATGGGGTACAATTCTGAGTAGCCCGTGCAGGCTCTGACGGGCTTCTCCCAACTGCCACTCAGCCCAATGTCAGGCCCTCAGAGCGAGGTTAGCTACATTCTGACTCAAGGTTCTGGGGGTCCTCCTCTGGGGGAGGGGATGAGGTTTTTCACTAATGCCAGTGACCTCAGATCACCTGTGTCCTCTCTAACATCGGTGCCAGATAGCATCTCCTTTACTTATATCACTGATTGACACAGAAATTAGTTCCCGAATATCATTTAACTGATTAACATTATTTCGCTTTTACAAAGGAACGTTGACTGAGAAGGGAAATACAAATATCTCACCCCCCGACCAATTGAATATTCTCCCCTCCATCATGTCAGAACCTAGGGAATGTGGGCTCGAAGATAAAGTGTGCATTTGATCCGTGAAGTTTATTTTCAAATGTGGCATCACTCAGAAGAAATCGCTCCAGAAAGCAGTGTTATAGATACCAAGCGGTCCCCTGTGGGGCTAGATGTGAGGAGTCACTTTTCATTGGCCTCAGCTGCTTCTAAATTCTGGTCTAGACTCCAGGTCCTGGACACCTGGTGGATTTCCCTCCCAAACATTCAGAGCTCCCGAGGTTGCAGCAATTTTCAACACACCGTCACCTGAGAAAGGACAAACACGGTGAGAAAAAGACACCAGAGTGATGGTCTTATGTCAGATCTGGCAGCCAGCGGCAAGAGGCTCTGCCATTCTGATGCCTGTGTCTCCACCTGGAGGCTTACAGCAATGCTCACCTCAGGCATCACAAAGAAAGAAAGAACATGATCACCCTGGTTGGTACCTTTTAGATCTCGCTCAGTTCTCGCTCAGTAGCCAAATCAGTCACGCAGAATATCTACGCATGCTCTAAAGTTGAGAACAAAGGTTCCAAACATCCCCAGAAACCAACCCAATGTGTCTTGGTTCTTTCAAGCTGGCTTTGAGTCTGAGTCTGGGAAGATGGGTATGGTGTTATATCCTTTCCATTTTTTGCCAAGCAGTCCTCCCCTTTGCTCTGGCCACATACTCACAGACCTAGTTTAGTCACCAACTAACTTAAAAGGGAAAGAAAATCAAGTCCTCCTTCTCTGGAGAACAGCTTAGTCCCCACAGTGACCCAAAAGGCTATGGGGCTCTCCCCTTATAGATTACAGACTTGGGGTTGACTGGAAGTCAGGTGAGAGACCAAACTGGCCTGAGTGTACCCTGTCACAATTCTCTCTGTCATCTGGACCAAAATTCAAGGTGTCCCTTTCTACAACGAACACACCAAAATCCTCCTAGGCGATCCTCTTAGCTATTTAGGTAAATTTGCAAAAGGCGCCTGAAATTTCTCCCAATGGATTCTCTCTACTTTAAGAGAAATCCTGGTGGAATCCCAAAGACACCCAGTGATAGGGCAAGTAGACTCAGGCAAACACCAAAGAAAGAAGGAGCAGCTACATCCTGACCCAGCGTGAGGGTCCCAGAAAAAAACACTAAAACATGTCTGGTCAATGACTCTGGATTTCTAGGCCAACAGGCCAACACTATTCTATAGCCCTGAGGAACTTGAGGATCTCCGGCAAAGACAAGCAGTCTGGGATGTTTCAAACCAAAGGAAAATACAAAGATTTACCAGTGAGGCACCAGAGTTGGGACACAAAATCCACACTTCTCCTTTCAGGCTCCATGCTAGTACTTGTAGTGATGCCGTAATACAGTCGATATCAGTCCTTAAACATTCATCTAGGAAAAAGTTATTTCAAAGGGATGATATAATGGAAACATATCAAAACAGAGAAAGAAAAAAGAAACAAAACTGCCAATTATCCTCAATGGTTCTTCAATACTAAGGAATCCAATCATCAAAGTCCTAGGTAGGAGTCTCTCCTGTGGCCTCAGTAATTATCATGGATAACGTCCCCTACCGCACGTTTATAAGCTCAGCAGATCCTTTTCTCAGCTCCCAAGCCCACTGCTGAGTTAGAGTCACAGAGCAAGGCTACATTTGCTCTGCTGGTTCTCCGTGTCTTACTGAGGGGTTGAGATGCCATTCCAGGGCTATTGACTCGCGGCCCCAGTCTTGTGTTCTTTCCAACAGTCATCACCAGTTATAGTTAATATCTCCTCAATGTTATTTAACCAATTGGAAGAAATCAGCTTTTATAATATTTATTTATTTATAATATAATAATAATGACGATCATGATAATAGCTAACTTTATGTAGCACTTTCTGTGTCCCAGGAACTGTGCTAAGGCTCTACAATCATGATTTTACTGGATCCTCACAACAGCCTCAGGAGGCAGGCAATATTATTAGCCCCATCTTACAGATGAAGAAACTGAGGCAAACAGGGTGAAGTGACTTACCCAGGGTCACACAGCTAGGAAGTGTCTGATTTGAACTCTGGTCTTCCTGACTCTAGGCTCAGCATTCTATGCCCCATGGCATAGTCCAAGCCCTCTTTTTGCAGATGAAGGCCCCAGAGAGATGAAGTCACTTGCCAAGCTCATGCTGGACATCGTGACAGAGCCAGGATCTGAACCAGGTCTTGGGTCCAAGGGGAGTCCTCTTTCCACATACGACAACTCCACACCTAAGACACTGTGACTCTGTGAGAAGAAGGTGCAGCTTCTCACAGGACCACTGGAGGAAACCTAAGGAAGACCCTAAAAAGGAGTCCGCCTAGCCAGTGGCCAGGCGGCACATGCCTTGGACAGCTGTGGGATGAGACCTCATGCCCACTGCTTGTCTTCCACTCACAGGGCCCTCGCACACTCATAGCACATCGGTTGGCTCCCCAGCCAAGATGCTGATCCAGTTGTGAGCTGTGGCCTTGGGAGCTCACACACACATTCATAGAAAGGCTTTTAAATGACTGGCTGTAGAGTTCTGTTTTATGTTTCAGGGTCTTTGAACTTCTTACCTCTCTCCAGCGTCTTGGAACACAAATTTGGGGAGCATTTAAAGTTAACGATTTGATGTAAAAGGAGGCCGTGCTTTGATGTTGCCTGGGTAATTCATTGCTCTCATTTATATACTCTAAGTTAGGGGAGACGGGTCCCGCCAAATCAAGGAATTCAGGGAAATAAATAACATTTTGGAGAATGGAAGTAGATGGTTGCTTGGTGAGGAAAAGGGATCAGTCAGACTTGGAATAGCTAAGGGAGCAGGAGGCGATGATTAATGAGAGGCAGCTTCACAGACGCACACTAGCAGAACAGGGTGACTTCACTGGGATGACCGATTTGGGAGGATCCCGGCAGCCCTGAGCTAGTCTTTGATAGCTAGACAACCCCCAAATCCCATAGCTAACCCCTAACAGCAGGACAATCCACAGAATGTTGTCCTTCAGCCCCCAGGGGCCCCAGAGACTGGACCGTGACGTGTTGAAGAAGCTTCAGGGGTTCCAAGCCATTGACTCTTCCCCAGAAGCCCACTGTACCCTGTAGATACTGTTTTTATGTTTGTGGCTATTGTATCATAAATATTAATATTATTGTATTTCTCCTCTCATTTTATAGCTGTCATTAGAGATGGTACTGGGATAAGGTGCTATCCAATGATTTGCTTTTATACTTAATGTTTATCAGAGTCTCATTGCTATTACTAAAGATGGGAAGAGGGACTGGGTCTGTGATTCCATGAGTGGAGGGAGTTTATGGCTGGAGAAACTCCTTCTTTCTTCAGTTTAGTGACTCCAACTTTCATTAAGAGGTTAGGTGACTTAGCCAGGGTCATGATGCCAGAGTAAATTAGACAAACCTGGAGTTTCTGGCTTTGAGGCTGGTGCTCTGTTCATTCCAATACACTGTCTCCACATCATTCTTGTTCTTGAGGTCATCATCTTCATATCTCACAGCTGGCAAGGACCTCAGAAGGCATCAAGACCAAGCCTTACCTAAGCAAGAAGTCTTTTCTCCAGCACCTCTGCCAATTGACCATCTGGCCTCTTGCTTGCAGACCTCCACCGATGAGAAGTCATTCCTCCTCATGGTACTCCATCCCAATTTCAACAGCTGTCATCACGGGGAAGGTTTTCCTTACATGGAAGCAAAATAGGCTTCTATGCAATTCCCACTCATTGCCTTTGGTCCTACCCTCAATTATCATTGAATACTTCTGTTGCTCATGGAGACAAGAGGCAAAGATGGTTTAGTAGACAGACTGCAATCAGGAAAACCTGGGTTCAAATCTTTCCTCTAATTATTTATATCCTATGACTGTGGGTAAATCACCTAACCCCACAGAGCCTTGGTTTCCTCACCTATAAAAACAGTTATAATGATCTCTGGAGTCCCTGACTCTCATGGTTTGGGGAAGCTCAGATGAGATAATGAATACAAAGTGTGCTGCACAGGTTAAAGCAATATTGAAGTTTATCGTCATCCACCACCACGCTCACTACTTCTCTCTTTACATCAGAAGGAATTCAGATAGACACTGTCCTTGGACAAGCAGTGACTTTGTATTGTTCCTTTATGTTTAATATTCAGCAAACCATTTCACATGTTGATAAAAATATATTTTTTGCCATTGAATAAAAAGCATTGGGAGCCAGTCCCATTATCAGCGCATTCACTAGAAGCCTCTTAAAGAGCACCCCAGGACTGGACAGAAGAATGTGGAAGAAAATAATATTCTTCGCATTATTCCCACTTAAAAATCAATTTTTGCACCACAAGGTCTCTATATGTCGAAAGGGTTTTCATTCCATGCATCTTGAAGGCTCTGAGTGCTTGGTATGACAACATTCACGAACAACATTCTTAAAGCAAGGGTGGGGTGGGAAAGGGTTCAATGTTACATCCAGGCCATTGTGGGTGAAAGGGTTATCTGTGCTAACTCACTGGTCCTAGTTTGACGAATTTGTTGAATTCTCAAGTCTATTGTGTAGTTTCTAATTGCAGGATGGGGTTTTGTCATCTCATCACTTAGGAGGAATAATGAGTCTCTGGAGAATAATCCCAGCCACAATATTCATGTAGCTCAAGCCTTTATCATGTGCTGCACAGTTTATATTTTCCCTGCAAAGTCTTCATCAACCAATAAGTCCAGGCTCCTTAAGAACGAGCTTCTTCCAGTTTCCGAGGTCAATGATCTGGTCTGTTATCACTATCAGGAAAGCCTCTCCTTCAGTAAATAAATCCCCTGGATACTGCCATTTGTCAGAACATCTATGCTGCCATATTGTTTGGGGTCTTCAAAGCTACAGCTTTCACTCACTCATTAAAGGGCCTTTGATTTTATTCTTGTATCTGAGCTGTTTTATAGGCTCTTGTAGTGGTAAACCAAGACCACTTACACTGAGTCCTTTCACTGACATATGTCTAGTTTTTCCCCCCTTTCTTGGTATCACTCATGCTTAGCACAGTTCCTGGCACATGGTAGGTAGTTAATAGATGCTTGTTGACTTGCTAACTGCTTTGAACATATTCTTCCCTTCAGTCTTTGACTTTATTCTTCCAGTAAGTCTCTTGACATACTGTCTTGCCTGGAGAAGACCAAAACATTTGTAATTATTCCTTGCATGCATTGGTTCTATTTGACATTCTTATTCAAGCTCAGATCCTACAGCTACTCACTTGTGGTATTAGTAAGATTCTGTCCTCTTTGCTGAGCCTGAGAAATCGGGGCCATAGCCAACGAGTAAGGCATAGAGTAAGAAAAAGTACCCGAGCTTCAGCAAAGAGCTTGGCAAAAGATTGAAATCAGAGACCATCAATAAGGAATATGTAATGTGTAGGCCTTGGAGTCAAGAAGAGTCAACTTCTCCAAAGAGAAGAGGGATGTGTGAATGTGTGTGTGTGTGTGTGTGCGTGTGTTTCACATTAATGTGATCGTAAGTTCGTATACGTATATATACACACATATACAGATATGTATATGTGTGCATATACTATATATATGAGATGTAATATATGCAATATATCATATATACTGACATACACCAGCACTCCAGTGAACATGATCACATTGATATAAGAAGCAATATGGACCCCAGATTTAAACTAAAGAAGGACTGGATGGGGGCAGCTAGGGGACACAATGGGTAGAGCACCGGCCCTGGAGTCAGGAGGACCTGAGTTCAAATCTGGCCTCAGACACTTGACACATGTACTAGCTGTGTGACTTTGGGCAAGTCACTTAACCCCAACTGCCCTGCCCCCCCTCCCCAAAAAAAAACCAAAAAAGAAGGACTGGATTTAAATCTTGCTTAGAGACTTACTAGTTATGTGACCTAGGCAAGTCAACTAAACTATTTATGCTTTAGTTTCTTCATTTGCAGAATGGGAGAATTGGCCCTAAATAACTCTAACATCTCTTCTAGTTCTAAATCTATGATATGGATACTTACTCCTTAATCCATCCCTGCCTGTCCATCTTACGGGTTCCATTTTGTCCATTCACCACAAGGCATCTGTGCAATATTCTGGAGGCCTTTGGCACATGCTGATGAACTCAGTAGGATACCAGGGGCTGGTCCAGGCTGTTCTCTGGCTACATGGCCAGGCTCATCTTCTTTTCTGACCACATATGCCTGATTGCACTCTTGACATCTGACCTCTTTTGGGTGAATCCTGGTTTTTAGTGTGTTAATATGTGTCCCTGCTCCCTCCTTAGACATCAGAATGTATTTTACCTGTAAGGTAGGTGGCAGGGGCAAGTAGGGGGAGGCAGAGATCAGGAGAATTCTACATTATTTTACTAAGCTCCCCCAAGCAACCTGAGACAATAAGGCATAGACCTTTGTTTAGAGTCATCTGAGGGATGCCTCCTCATGAAGGGGAGATGAACCCAGTGGTACCTTGCTGAGGGGATACAGAGGAGAAGACTCAAGGGGACAGACACGTGGCAAAAGGAGCCCTCTCTTTTTTCAGTTTATTGAAGAGAACTAATGGCTTGGCCCTCTCCCTGCATCCTGGCACTTCATCAGTCTATGACAAAGGCAGTATCTCGTCATGGAGTCCCATGTCCTTGTGTGAGGCATGGGCAGCCGTGTGCTCATGAGTCCTCTCTTGCACTGGAGATGTTGAAGGTGATCTGTGGTGTCTGGTAGAGGAAAGAAGGTCCTGGAGGTATCTATTCTTCATGGGGAATGATGGCGATCCCCATCTCTTGAGTGGAGAAAAGGGGATTTTGAAACCTCTGGGCAGTCCGATCCTATAATCTACTCTTCAAGGACAAGAAAGGAAATATTCTGGGGAGCCCAGGGTTGGTAGAGGCTGCATTTGGATTCAGAAAGACCTGAGTTCAAACCCAGCTCTTGACACTTACTGGCTGTGAGACTCTGGGCAAGTCACTTAACCTGTCTGCCTCAGTTCCCTCAATATGTAATGCAAGAGGGCTAGACTAGATGGCTTTTAGGGCCTCTTCTAGCTCCAAATCTATGATCCTATGAGAAATCTAAGGAAGGAAAAAGAGGTTCACCTTTACAGGAATACTGACCTGGGATCCCCTCTGTGTCTCATTTTCAGAGGTATCGTTCAGAATTCTCTCTGCCTAGGGCAAAGCAGTGATGGCATCATAGAGGACAGACTGGGGTGAAGGGTAAGATGGGCTGCAAGATGACAGGGGGCTGGCTTGGAGGCACATGGTGCATTCCATATGACCAGGGGGATCATCTCCAGAACACAGGGCTCAGGCATTCCCCAGTCCATAACCCTACTCCCATGCCCACTCCTAGATCTTGCCCCCTCCCCACTCTCCCATCCCTTGTGGGGCATGGGCTGGGAGAGCACCATGTGGCACACACTATAAGGACCTGGTCTCTAGATGATGAAGAAGAAGGTGTCCTGAGCTCAAGTCCTCAATACCCCACCTTCATCATGGCTCTACTCACTTTACTCCACTAATGAGAAAGTATTTCCAAACACCTCAATGAGGCCAGTAGTCTCTTCTCACCTGGGAAAGGCAGCTAACCCTCCCCCTAGCCCTGCCAGCTGCAGTGGCCACATCTGTAAAAGTGGCATTGGAATACCTTGGCTCCCAAGCCAGGCAAAGGCTTCTTGGCACCAAGGTTGGGCCTGGGATTCCTCAATCGAACCTCGGTAGTTTCCCACAGTACTGCGGCAGATGACAGCAGCTCACCAGAACAGGCCCTTGGATTCATTTCCTGAACATTCTCACACCTCATTTGGGGGGAAAAAAAAGAAAGAAAGATATTCAGCAGAACATCCAACCCGAGATTCCACAGTGATTCTCCCCCACCCACAGCTGTCGTGGGTGTGAGGGTCACTGCTAAGGGGCAGGAAGGCTTGGGAGAGGAGGAATTTCTGAGTGTGAGAAAGAGATGCAGAAAGGGATGGCGTCCACACTGAGAAGGGCTGGGGGGCCGAGGGGCCGAGGGGAAGCCTAGGAAGTCTGGCCGGCACTGACAAGGCAGCTGCATGAGGGCCTCTTATACCTGTTCTGACAGGGGTTGGGACTTCCCCCCACCTTCCCTTCTCCTCCACCCCCATGTGAAATTACTGTTCCTGCATTTTGTTGTGAACAATGCAACTAGGAGAACCAGCCCTGCCTCTGCTCAACTGGAAACTGCTCTTTCTCTCTCTCATTTCCAAAATTGCTATAAGGTTTCCTTGTTTTTGTTTTTAAATTTATTCCACTCCAACTTGACCAGAGCCTGACCTGGTCTCCCCCAGGGTCACCTGCAGGGAGGAAGCCCCTCCTACTGGAAAAGAATTAACTGGTTAACAGCTACAAGTCTTAAAATGCCTCATTTCAGGGGCTCCAACATCCAGATCCGAGTCATTCGAAATTGGCGGGGCGGGGTGGGGGGAAGCAGAAGGGCTGCTCCAGTGCTGAAGCAGATTCTAACTCCACAGCTCCTTCTAGGTGACAAGACCATAGGGTGGGTGGTCGAAGGGCTGTTTGCCTCAGTTTGCACATCTGAAAAGCTAGGCCTAGAAAGGGGGTGTGCTTTGCCTAAGCTGGGACTCTATGGAGCCAGAGTGGGGGCCCAGGTCCTTTGACTCCAGGTAGAGGCTCCTTCTAATGCATCAAACAGCCAGAAGCTCCTAAAGCTCTTTGGGGCTTACACCCCCTCCCCCATCACACACACACACACACACACACACACACACACATTTACACAATCACACATAGGCACTCGCTCATATAACTCATACAATCACACACAATCTCACATACAAATAGACACACACAATCACATACACATATGATCTCATACACAATCATAATACAGATACATAAATACTGCATACACAATCACATACACAGTCACACTCACAAGTACACACACAAACACTCCAATCCATTTTTCGCACTCTGCCAAACTTACCATTCTTCCATTTATCTGCTTGTATTAGTTCTACATCAAAGGTTCTTCCATAGCACCCTCTTTTCTAATAACTACTGTTCACACCTCCAGAAAAGGAAGCCTGGCATAGAGGAGAGAGGACTGGGCAGGGATTTAACAGAACCTCTGCATCGGCTGTCAGGGTTTATGTGACTCTAAGAACAACTCTTCATTCTTAGCCTAAGTTTCCTCATCTGTAGGATGGAGCCCAGGGGAAGAGTGGGCAGGGATGGGCTGAGAGCTGCAGCGTTTGGTGGAGGAAGCACCCACATCATAGATTTGGAATTGAAAGGAACATTAAAGGTCATTAGGTCCAACACGCCTAGATTTCAATGGTCTCTGATGCTCTCTCTTCAGAGGTGACTTCTCATTCTCTGTTTTAAAGTTCCCTGCTCGGTTTGACATTCTAAGGTCAGACATTTTGGGTTCTCCCATCTCAGCTCAGGCAATCTATGAGCTCAGAGTCTTCCCAAGGATGGTTTTCTGGGTTCTCTGGTCCTTCCTCACTCTTTCATTCTATGACTTCCCAACTTTCTCAAGTTGAACAGATGGTCCCTATTTAAATGTCATGATTATGAGGGCAGCAGAGTTTCTCCCTGGAATTAATAGCTTATTTCTCACTGCAAACCCAAGGCTGCATGTCCTGCGCTAGGAAAGGCATTTCCCAGCTGCAAATCTGAACCCTGAGTAAAGGACGTGGATAGCTCCCAGTATAGAGGAGAGTTCAGCTTCTTCCTGCTCCTTCTATAGAACGATGAGTTTTGCTCACTCTGAAATATGCTGAGTAAGCCCTGGCAAAGTCCTTGCTCATTATCACAGTGACTTTGGGCTCACTTATTGGAGGCCACATGGGACTAGGTAAGGGAGAGACCTCAAAGCACAGGCAGAATTGCTGGCCTCTCTAGATATAGAGCCCTCAAAGGTTTACAGAACTCTTTCTGCATATCTGACTCTCCCAACAGCCCTGTGAGGTCAGAATTATGGATGTCATCATTCTCATTTTACAGATGAGAAAGGTATAACTCAGAAATGTTAAGTGTCTTGCCCGGGACCACGTTGCTCTTATTATGCATGGAGGCAAGATTGGAACCCAGATTCCTGAAGCCAAGCCTAGACCTCTTTCCACTGTGGGACACTGCTTCTCCCTTCACTGTGGTTTCCCAAAGAGCACCAAGCCTGGTATTAGAGACCTCAGGGCTCATCTGAGCCCAATGTCAGCTGTAGCTACCCTGCATTCTTCAGAGCTTTGGGTCACACGTGGTTTGGGGACAAGAGGAAGAGAATTTGGAAGCATGTGAAGTAAGGACTGAGAGCTGGTAAAAGACAAAACCCCCAAAAGATGCATCAGAGATGGGGGTCAGGCACTATATTCAAAAACTAACCTCCCCCACTGCCTCCAATCAGCCTCTGGTTTATAGTCTCTGCAATTGTGGAATTTCAGAGCTAGAAGAAGCCCATCAGGCAGTAAGTTTTCTGCTACAGGTAGAGGGCTCCCAAGGAATCAAGGTGACCACTTGAAGACTTCCAGTGATGAGGAACTCCTTAACTCCGAAGGCCACCCCTTTCACTCTGGATAGCTCTGATTGGTAGAAGTTTCCTTCCTTTCTATTGGGAGGAAATCTATGTTTCTGAAACATCTCCCCTTCATGCCTAGGTTTACTCTGGGGCCAAATAGAACAAATTTAAGCCATCTTCCATGTGACAGCCATCCATATTCTGGAAGATAGCTCTCATCACCCCCTTCCTCTTTTTCCACATTAACTTTCCTTTCACCAGTCCTCATATATCACAGTCTTGAGGTCCTTCATCATCCCGCCCACTGTCTCTGGGCACTCTTCACCTTAGCAATGTTCTTCCTAGTGCCAGGGCAGGATTCCACTTCCATCCCCACTCTTGTAATTACAAGGCGGTAAGTGTTAAGGGCTTCACACAATGAAGTTTTACTACCCGAGAACTCTTTATGAAGTGTTAGCCCTTCTTTAATTGGCTAGCCAAACAAGCTAACCACACCGCAGGGGACTTTAAAGACAGGTAAAATTTCAGCCGTTGACTTAGCCCAGCAGTGGGGACCCCGGGCTTGGAAGAGCCTCAAGGAGGTAGAGCCTGTGCCAGAGGAGGGCAAGAGGAAGGAGAATAATCCCGAAAGACTGTGGGTCTCTACCCTACTCTCCACCCCCACTGATCACACCATCATTATCACCGAAGAAAAGGTCTTTGGAAGAATGAGACCACGTATACCACTGCAGAAAGAAATACATTGAGGACAATGGCGATTCCAATCTTTAGTCTCTATCTGTTCTAGAATTGGAGAGTCCATTCTCCCATGAGCCAGTGGCTGCTTGTGAGACACTAGACCCCAGACTTTGGTGGGGATGGTTTCATGGGACTATTCGGCAGCTCTTTTTTTCATCCTAGATTCATGCAGTTAATTTGCTAAGCCCAAATGCGGCTACTAAAAATCCCATCAAGAGGTGTAGCCCAATCTGAAAAGTTCTCTGGGTCTATTCATATTTCATGGACACCAGAGCAGCCCCCTGGTGGTTACTCCACCTGATTTCCCTAGCTTTTATCTAGGACCACAATGCTATTTTTACCAGTTATGTGTGTTGCACTGACTACCTGGATCCTGACAGCTGAAGGCTAAATGTGCTAGATTTCACCCCTACTCCCAGAGTTCTCCTGTAACTTTAAGTAGGGTTGGGGTTTCTAGACTCTCTACAAATGGTTCCAGCCCCCACCGATGGTATCCTTCCAAGTGTAGTGGGGTCCGCTGAATCCCAGCTCAATTTAGCCACTAACAGTAATGCAGCTTTTACAAAGAACTATTTACTCCAAAATATATAACCACAGATGTACAAACCTGCTCCCCTAATGCATGGGGAGATTAATCCGTCTCCCTCCTGCCCTGTACCACCCAGGTCTCTAAGAAGGCGAAAGGGATTAGGTTCGTGGTTTAACTTGGTTCCTATAGATCCCAGTCACAATTTCCAAGCCCAAAACTCTCCTCTAGCTCCAGTACCAGGCATCCTGGCTTCCCTGATAGGCATGCGGGCTGTACTACTCTGCTTGCCATTCTGGCTCCAAGACTGCTATGGGTCAGGGTCCCAGGTTTAATGGGGATCACCACCTGCACTTGAAACTGAGAAAGACAAACAACACAGAAGAGAAACAAACACAAACATCCCCAAGCCCATTTCTCATCAGGATAATTGAGGGAGCCAGAAAAAGAAGTCCTTCCCTTTTCATTGGTTCCGTTCATGGCCTCTGCTGGGGCTGAACTGATATCTTCATAGTCTGTGAGCAACAAGGAACAGATATGCAACCAAAAAGAGTAGCTGAGAGTGACTTGTCCCAATCCCTCGAGTTTAGGACACCATCTTTTCTGGTTATACAGCCAGTCAAAGGAGGTTATGTCTACTCAAGTGGTAAGGGATGCAGAGGCCTCCATATTAGGCAGATCTGGGCATGATGCCCAGATAAGTCTGTGTTATGTATGTATTCTTTATGACATCCTTAATGGCCCTTCTTGAACACTAAGCATCACTGACAAAGTGCTGGGGCTGGCTTTGCTCCAACACTTATCTCTCCCTTGCCTTTGGGGCACCTGCAATTCAGATTCCTCAGGGACTGAGGGGATCCATGATTTGCAGCCACAGAACAGCTCCTCAGGGAAGTTGTTGTAAGAAAGATGTGTTTAGGGTCAGGGGATGACTTAGTGGTGTCAACTATGCTATGCAATACAGCCCCCTCATCCCCTATTTACTTCTGAACCCAGATGAATATCTGCAATGCCTGTCCTAAGCATGTACACTGATGGATTAACACACTGGGCTCATCATCCAGAAGCATGTCTAGACTATTGGTATTTTCCACCCATTTTCCCCCTTCAGCTTTCTAAGATGCCCCCTTCTGAGTGGTTGTGGGCGTAGCAGGTGGGAAGAGTTCGGAGATGGAGGAAAACAATGAGTGATAGCAGTGGGGTAAGCATGAACAAATATCTGAAGAAGGGAATGGGAATACCATATTTGGGGGATGGAAAAAAGGCCAGTATGTCTGGAGCAGAGGGTTTGGGTAAAGGAATAGTAGGAGATAAGGCTTCATATGTAAGTAGGAAGCAGATTGTGAATGGCTTTGGATGACTGGTTAAGGAACTGGTCTTTGTTCCCTAGACAACTTGGAGTTTCTGAGGTATGCTTTACAGGATCATGCGATGTTGAGTTGGAAGAAAGGTTGGAGATTGCCTCATCTAAGCCCTTCATCTGACAGATAAATAAACTAAGTTCCAGAAAGGTGTTACTCCAGCTCAGATGGGCAGTAGGGAATGGCTTGGGTTCCATTCCAGATCTTGTGCCATTCAAGAGACCATCCTTGAACCTTCTAACTACAATATGAGGAGAAGAGGTTGATGTGACAATAAGTTAAAATGAGATTTTAGAATCTAATATCCTATCAATGAGCTCCATGAATTCTGAATGCATCAGCACTTCTTTCTTTTTTTCTTACATCATCAAGGTACTTTTTATGTAATATGCATGAATCCTTTGAGGAATCTGCTATCTCATGGATGTGGGCATGCCTCCATAGATTTCTGGGGCCAGATTCAAGCCACCTGTGTCTGCTCATCCTATGAGATTGCCATCAGTGGTTTCCCACAAACCCTTCATAGAGGATAAAATCAGTGAAAAGGGGATTTCATTATTGGTTTTTTTTTTTCACATATGGTGGGGACACATTCAAAGCTTGGGCAGCCCATATCACATTCTGCTTCCATGCATGGCCAGACTTTGTCAAACCATCCATTTTCTGGATGTTAACTTAAACAATTTCACAGAATCACAGAGTGTGAAGGTAGAAAGGGACCTCAATGGCCACCTAGTTCAACTCATATGCAAAAGAAATCCCTACAATAACACAGCCAGCAAGCAGTAATCTAGCTTCTGTTTAAAGACCTCAAAGAAAAGTAATCAGTACCCCTCTGCTCAGGTCATAGGATACCTCTTATTGTTAGGAAGTTTTCTCTAACATCAAACCTTAATTTACCATTTTGTAATTTCAGCCTATTGCTGTTGGTTCTACCCTCTTGAACCAAGGAGGACAATCCAGCACTCTACCACATGACAATTCTTTAAGCACCTGAATATTCCTCCCAGAGTCTTCTCTTCTTCAGGTTAAATATTTCTTTTTTCCTTCCACTAACCCTCATATGATATGGATCCTAGGCTCTTCACCATCCCAACTGGCATCCTCTCTAGTTTCCCGATCTTTCTAGAATTACAGCTCCCAGAACTGAATAGAATCCTGCAGATGAGGTCTGATTACACCAGCAGATAGAGGGTTATTTTTTGGTTTCTGGAAGTTATATCTCACCAAATTCAGCCCAAGATTCCATTGGATTTCTTCATGGTCACATCACCCTGCTATCTCATATTGAGCTTATAGGGCACTAAAAACCCCAGATATTATTAAACTATATGCTAACAAATAATAACTATGCTTACCTTTCCTTAGAGACATATACTTAGGCTAGCTATTACACTTATGAAGTTGATTTTTTTTGACTCGAATGTAACACTTGACATTTTTTCCTATTGAATTGCATCTTCTGAGATTCATTCTAATGCTTCATCCAGTCAAGATCTTTCTGGACTCTGATTCTATTGTCCTATGTGTTAGTGTTAGCTACTCATCCCAACTTTGTGCCATCCACAAATTTGAAGGACATGCAATGTCTGCCTTTGACAAAGTCATTAATCAAACTTTAAAAAATCAAAGCCAGACACAGATCCCTTGGGAGGTTTGTCCCCAACGAGCTGGCCAACAGGTATTGAACTTTGTTGACCATAAAGGCTTATGATCAACTATGAACGTTGCAAAAGGCTTTTGTTCTGCAATTTGGGAAATTTCACACACCTTTCAGAAGCCCTGGATATTTCTAGTCACTCTTCACCTTGTTCTGGGTAAGTGGAATACAGTCTCCCTCCTACTACACCAAATTCAGAACTCTACCACGAGCTTTCCGAGGGCTGGCCTCTTCCTACTCAGGCCAACCCAGCCTTGCTCCAGAGTTTTGAGTTGTTTGGAATGTTTCTTCCAACCTCGGCTCTTGGGTGGCATTTCTCAGAAGGTTATTAGTTCATAAATTGGAGAGGGCCAAAGAGACTTGAAAAACAACAGCATTCTCCCATCCTTCCCAATTCCTCTAAACCTTAGAGTGGTTTGGAGCAAAGTCAAGGGGATGAGTCAGCTGGAACATGCTCCTTGACATGGACACTTTCAGAGCCTCAGCCACGTTACGTCTTATCATCCATTTTCTTTTTTCAAAGGAATTCCAAGTTGGGAGGATAAAATATGGCCTGACCTCTCTGTAATGTCAACCTTGCCAGTGAACGAGGACCAAAAAAGCAGATCCGTTTCCAACACAGCTTTTCCATTTGGCTGAAAGGGAAGCCAAGGCAAAGAGTAGAAGTGACTCAATTCAGACAACTCACCCTCAGGGGAGACTTCAGCACCTAAATATGGGAACTTTGAGGCATGAGTGCCTTTGGCAGGAGCCCCAAATGCCAGGAGAAAGTCAAGATTGTCTTCGGTACATCATGTTGAAAGATGTCTTTTCTTGTGTTTTATAGATACTGGGAAAACAGCAGAATAGAAAACAGGGCTGAGTTACATCCATCAGAAGCCTGTTAACATAGAAAGCCATATTTTAAAAAGCATGAATCATATGTTTACAGAAATCTAACAAGCGCTTAACAGCTTGGAGTCCTTCAGAACATGGCAGTGGGAGTAGCTTCAAGGAGGAGGCGG
>CM053625.1:325340541-325356274 GCA_028646595.1 Phalanger gymnotis | reverse complement strand
GCTGGCAATTACTTGTATAATGATGATGATGATGATGATGATGATGATGATGATAAGGATCAATCGCCTCGATAAGCTCTTCGCAATTCACAAGGTCGGTTCCTCATCATAATTGGTGACGTGGACAAAGTGATTCTTCTTTTTACCATTTTACAGATAAAGAAACTGAGGTTCAGACAGATGTTTGTTTATTCACCAAACATTTATAAAATTCGAGCTACGTCTCGGATGCCAGGCTGGGTGCTGGAGATTCAAAGCCAAAACCAAAACAATCCCTGTTCTCAAGGTGCTTATGAGGCTCAAGGCTCATTTTCAGTCAGTCAGTCAGCAACTGTTTATTAAGTACCTAATGTGTGCCAGGCACTGTGCTAAGCTCTGAGGATACAAAGGAAGGCAACAGCAAAAAAAAAAAAAAAAGCCACTGCCTTTAAGGACCTCCCAGTCTAAGGGGGACACAACAGGCAATCTGTCATGTACACACAAGCTATAGAGAGAATAAATTGGAATAATTGCCAGAACCAAGGTACTAATGGGACTTGAGGAAGGTGAAATTTAAACTTGGTCTTAAGGAAACCAGAGAAGCCAAGAGGCAAGGAAATAGAGCATCCCAGATATAGGGGACTGGTGCTAGGAACAGCAGATCGGTTAGTAGGGCTGGAGCACAAAGTACATGAAGGAGAGCAAGGTATAAGAAGGCTGGAAAAAGTAAGAAGGGGCCAAATTTTAAAGCCTCTAGATGCCAAATAGAGCACTTTATTTTTTATTTTATTTTTAGTTTTTAGTTTCTTTTTCCCCCACTTAATTGTATTTTATTTTTTCCAATTACACGTAAAGATAGTTTTCAACATTCACTTTCCTAAGATTTTGAGTTCCCAAGTTTTACTTTTTCCCTCCCTCCTCCCCTCTCGGCAGGCAGTCTGATATACGCCATGCGTGTACAATCATATTAAACATATTTCCACATTAGTCATGTTGTGAAAGAAGAATCAGAATAAAAGGGAAAAACCACAAGAAAGAAAAAAAAACAGCAAAAAAGAAGTCAAATAGTCTGCTTTGACCAGCATTCAGAGTCCATAGTTCTTTCTCTGGATGTGGACAGCATTCTCCATCATGAGTCTTTTGGAATTGTCTTAGATCATTGTATTGCTGAGAAGAGCTAAGCCTATCAAAGTTAGTCATCACACAGTGTCGCTGTTACTGTGTACAACGTTCTCCTGGTTCTGCTCATTTCACTCAGCATCAGTTCATATAAGTCTTTCCAGGTTTCTCTGAAATCCTCCTGCTCCTCATTTCTTATAGCATAATAGTATTCCATTATATTCACGTGCCACAACTTGTTTAGTCGTTCCCCAATTGATGGGCATCCCCTCAATTTCCAGTTCTTTGCCACCACAAAAAGAGCTGCTGTAAACATTTTTGTACATGTGGGTCCTTTTCCCTTTTATATGATCTTTTTAGGATACAGACATAGCAGTGGTATTACTGGATCAAAGGGTATGCATAGTTTTGTTTCCCTTTGGCCATAGTTCCAAATTGCTTTCCAGGATGGTGGGATCAGTTCACAGTTCCACCAACAATGCATCAGTGTTCCAATTTTCCCACATCTTCTCCAACATTTATCATTTTCCTTTTTGTCATATTAGCCAATCTGACAGGTGTAATATGATACCTCAGAGTTGTTTTAATTTGCATTTCTCTAATCGATAGTGATTTAGAGCATTTTTATATGACCGTAGGTAACTTTAATTTATTCTTCTGAAAACTGCCTGTTCATATCCTTTGACCATTTCAGATAGAGGACTTAATGTTTGATCCTGGATGGGGATAAGGAGCCACCAGAGTTCATTGAATGGGGAGGGAGATATCAAGGTCAGATGTGAATGTTAGAGAAATCACTTTGGCAGCTGAGTGGAAGACAGATTCAGGTGAGGAGACACATGAAGAGGTGGGGCTGCATACAAAGCTATCACAATAGTCCAGAAGTGAGGCGATGGGGGCTTGGACCAGGATGATGTCTGGATGAATAAAGAGTAGGGTACAGAAACAAGAAATGTTGTGAAGGGAGGAACAGCAACATTTGACAAGAGTCTTTTTCTGTGGACTGAGGGAGAGCGAGGTCTTGAGGATGACTGAGGCTGAAGGGCTGTGTAACAGGGAAGATGTTGGTACCCTTGAAATTGGGAATTTGGGAATAGGAGAAAGATGTGTGAAGTTTGAGGGGATGTACAGTTACGGATGTCCATAAGCCAATGTCACATGACTTCTAAGTGGCAGATCAGAAGCTGAACTCAGTTCTTGTGATCACCAGATGTAGAAGTAGGAGATGCCTCAGATGTCATCTAGAAAAATGCCCCTATTTCTCTGGGAGGTAACTGGGGCTCCGAAAAGAAGGGGTTTTCCTCTTCTTGTTGCTAAGTTGAAGCTGCAGTTCCTGAACTTGCCTGTTCTGGATTCTCCAAATGCCATATTACGTGCTGGCTCTACCTCCCAAGCCAACCCGTTTGCATTGGCCTTGCATGTCCTCCTACTGTGTGGTTTTCCAGATCTCTATTACCCCAAGGATGCCAGCCCATCTGCAAATAGAAGGGCTTTCTAAACCTGAAATGAAAACTTTCATTGTTATTAAAGGAGGCAGCCTTCAGTTTTCTCAATTAAAAGCCTCTTGTTAATTTGTTCCCCTTGCTGACTGGATTTCCAAGGACATTGTCTTCCAAGGTCTCAGAGGAGCATGGAGATAGCCTAGGGCTGGGGCAGGGGAGTCCAAAATGTATTAGGTCAAGTCTGGTTGGAAAGACTTTAAGAATGCACCCTAGCAACAGACTGTATGACTGCCATCTGAGAAGAAGCACGGCCAAATGCAAGCATGCTCCTCACCAAAGCATCAGCCAACTTCAGCTTCCATTGTCCTGCTGAGAAACAACATGGACTGATATACATATGCACAAAACACATGAATATATACAAAGTAATCGAGAGAGACAGAGTGAAAGAGACACAGAGACAGAGCGAGACACAGGGATTGAGAGACAGAAACAGAGACAGAATGACAGAGACAAAGAAAGAGAGAGGGAGAAACAGAGACAGAGAAACAGAGAGAGGCAGAGAGAGTCACACAGAGACAGAAATAGAGACATAGAGACAAAGAGATAGAGAGATCACAGAAAGAAAGAGACAGAGACAATAAAGGAGAAAGAGAGAGGGGAGAGGGGGGAGAGAGAGATGGAGAGAAGAGAGAGAGAAGAGAGAGAGAGGAAAGAGAGAGGAAAAGAAAGAAGGTGAAAGGAGACACAGAGACAGAGAGAGAAGGGAGGGAGGGAAAGAGAGAGAGAGAGAGAGAGAGAGAGAGAGAGAGAGAGAGAGAGAGAGAGAGAGAGAGAGAGCGAGCACACTGCCATTATTGTGGCCTGGATTTGTATGTAGTTGTTTGCAGGATATGAGATCTTTCAGAGTAGAGACTCAGTTTTTGCCTTTTTTGTGTACCCAGGACTTAGCACACACTGAGCCACAGTGTTGATGCAATTGGGACCAAGAGAAGGCAATAACATCAGGTTGGGTTGGCCACTGATGACAGTTTCAGTTACTTAATCCTTTTCAATCCTCCTCATCTCTGCCTAGAGAACCCCAATTTCAAGGATACAACCTCATGCTTCTCCACCCTGGGGACCTTAACTTATTCCCCTCCAGTTGGTAGGGTCCTCCTTCTCTTCAGATTGCTTTATATTACTTGGCATTTACTTATCCACATACATGTTTTGTCCCATGTAGTTGGCACAGGTAGGTACTTCCTAAGTGTCTGATGAATTGAACATTCAGAGTAAAACATTTCCCCCCATGTCATGTCAACTTTGACCTCTTGTATTGAGTTAATTTGAAACTAGCTACCAAGAATATCCTCATTCAAAATGAGACCTTGGGAACAACAAAATCAGAAGCTTCCCTGGTGGAGGCTTGAGTAAGGGCACTGGGAGGACAGTGGAGGGCTGCAAGTACATGCTGGATGAGCATCATTTGAGCTAATTCAGTCTGTTTAGCCTGGAGAAGAAAAGATTTAGGAGAAGCAAGGCAGTTGCCTTTAAGTATTTGAAGGGCTTCCAAATAGAAGAAAGGTCAGACTTCTTTGTCCTGGCCATGAACATAGAAGTAATAGGTAGAAATTAGACATATGTTAATTTGGGGTTCATGTCAGAAAAAAGGGGAAAAACACATTCTAACAATTAGGTCTATCCAAAGTAGAACAGGCTGCCTGGAAATATGGTTGGGTTCCCTTCAAGGTCAGTCTTCAAAGTCTGGTGTCTTGTGGGGATGGGTTTAACTAGATGTTTAACTGAGGTCCATTTGAGCTCTGAAATGATGAGGTTCTGTGAATATATAAAACTCTAATTCAAGCTCCCCATGCCTCACTGATTGTATTACCCTCTGGCTGGTCTCCATCTCTAAGAGCTCCCCCGCTACAGCATATCTTTAGTACAGCTACGAAAGTGATATTGCTAAAACAGATCTGACTCTGTTACTGCCTTAGTGTATAAGCTTCAGAGGCTTCCCATTTCTTCTAAGAGCAAATAGAAACTCCTTCATTTGGCTTTTAAAACCCCTTACATTCTATCTCTAATTGATCTTTCTATTACAAATTACTCTCCTTCATACTATCTGCAGAACAGCCAAAATGACCTCCTCATTGTTCCTCACACAGCACTTCACTCTCCCATCTTTGTAGCTTAGTGAGGCTGTTCTCCATGCCTCGTATGCACTCCTTCTTCACACCTTCATCTTGGAGCTCCTCATTTCCTTCAGAGTTCAGCTGCAATATCACCTCCTTTCCTGAGCACCCCAAGTTTGGGCCTTTTCCTACCAAACTACTTTGCATTTGTTTTTCATATGTTAGTTAGTATAGACTTGTAGGTAGCTATTTCTGTATATTTTGTCAGCCCTGTAGAGTGTAAGATCCTTGAAGCCAAGCACTGTTCCATTTTTTTAAATCTTGCTTTCCCAATGCCCATTCAACATAGCACCTAATATAGTAGGTGCTTAACCAACATTTGCCTATTTAAATTGAACACTATGAGGCTTGGTTAAAATGCTTTTATGACATTGGTTGGGATGAACTGATCAAGGTCTATTTGTAGTGTCAGGGTCATAGTTGGAGGCAAATGAATGGCTTAATTCTCTCTCTTTGCTTCTTCATTACCAAACTTCTGGAAAAAAAAAATAGATAAGACTAGGATAGGGCCACTAGAGTCTTGCCCCAAGGCATGACACCACAGAGACTGTTTATAGCAATTATGCATCACCCACAGCCTAGAAACAGAGACTAAGGACAAGCTAGCAGGTTCACTTAGGTAAAATCCATCAAAGGAGATAATACGGTAAAGTGCTTTGCAAACCTTAAAACACAATATAAATGTTTGTTATCTTTATACCAAGGACAGTAAGGGTGATGACAAGGAGGAGGAAAAGGGAGAGGCAGAAGCTCCCAGATGGCTGCTTCCTCCTCTGACTCCATGCACCCCAGGTGAGCCCTTCCCCTGCTCCTCCTCTCAGCAGCCCCCAGACATCCCCCTTTTCCCAGGGTCTCCCCTGCCCCCTTTTGCTCATCCTTCTGCACCCTCGCTTCTGTCTACACTGCTGCTCCCCCTTTTGCTCATCCTCCTGCACCTCCGCTTCATTGCTGCTCTCCCTTTGGATCTGCTTGTCACTGTATCGGACAATCTAAGTGCTCCTTGCCCGTCTTCAGTCTTCATGACTTCCCTGCGGGGCAGCCCTCTTCCTGTAGATTCATGGTCCTCTTTTGGAGACATGGCACCATACTGGATGCTTTCTAGGGCTGCTTGCAGTTCTAAGCCCTAACATGACTGCCCCCCCCGCCCCGCCTCAGCCAGTATTCTTTCCATACGCCGCACTGCATCCCCACCGAAGAATGACTTTTGCCAATTTTCTGATTAAGAACAAATAAATAAATAAAAGATCACCTTCCTTTTTTCTTCTTTTGAAAGCAAACCTTAAAATGGCAGCAGAGATGGAACAAATCCCGGTGCTGGCGAGATTTGTTCAAAGGGCCAAGAAGATCATAGGCGAGCCTCAATTACTCTAATTCGGTTACAGTCTGCATTCCTGGAACAATGGCTGAAATCTCTGGAGCCCTTTAATACCGATATGCCTATTTAGAGACAATGGGCCAAGCCCTCATTCTCTTGGACCCAGTGGGATTCTTCTGAGAAGCTTCATCATTTTCCACGAAGGTTCCCATTGGATGGATGACATGAAGTGGGAACCGGGCCTATTGTTCTGAGACATGCATATCCAATGCATATAAATTTTAAAAGATGCTGCATAACAGTGTTTGAATGTAATTTTATAGGCTTATTTCTAAATGTAAGGAGCCTAGGGATGTCTTCTGATGAGAAATTGACCCCCAGAAAACTCGGAAAAAAGCAAGTTTGTTATTTTTGTTTTTACCGTTACCCAGTGAATCAATTGGGACAATACTTCCTTAAGTGCTGAAAGAGATGGGGAAAATGATACAAGTTCTGTTATTAGCAGGGAAACACCAATGAAGCCAAGGGTCCAGAGGTTGAGAGTGATTTACGAGCTTTTTCTGGGAGCACTTTGATGGTACAAACCTGAGACTTTCATCCTGGCCCATTGGGGAGACAAGGAGCCAGGTTCTCTCAGTGGGCTGCGATCCTGGCTACACGCTGGCTGGAATCTCTCAGGCCACCAGGCTCTTTTTGGTGAAGGTGGCTTCCCCAGAATCCTTTCTTGTCACTAGGGAGTCAGCAGCTTGAGCCCTGGGAGGATCTGGCAAGGTTCATCCAGAACCATCAATTTTCACTAAAGGCCAATTCTGTCCAGATACACTGAGAAGTCAGCCTCAGCTTGACCCTCTTCACCAAAGGGAATTTCAGGATTGGACAGAGGAAGCCCTACAATCTTGGCTTAACACCTTGGATAGCCATCCCTTCAAGGCCTCAGTCTGGGCAGCCTGCCTCTCTTGTGGTCTGCTCCCTCCCTTCCCAACCAAAGATCCCTTAGAAGAGAGCCTGTCTCCAGTAGATAATCATGAATCTGAGCCCTCTGGATCGAAGCCCCTTTCCCTATAACAACAACCACCAAGCTCACTGACTAGCTTAGTGAGGGCAGGAGTGGTAGGTTTCTTCCATCTTCTGGGAGCCTCCACCTAGAGCTGAGAAAAATGCCCTCACACAGTAGGTACTTCACAAAGCTTTGCAGAATTGTATTACCTCCCATGTCTTTTACCATCGAAGGTTTGTTTGTACAGCCTTTACCCTTGGCACTTCTTAGCTACCCTTGAGGCAGGAAGACAAGTTGATAATCCTCATTTCACAAAGAAGGAAATCTAGAGTTGGTAAAGACATGGAATTTTAAAAGTAGAAGGTATGCATTGAGTTAAATCCCCCCTATTTTAGAGATAACAAGACTGAGGTCCAGAGAAAGAAAATGATTTGCCCAAGGTGACACACCTTATAAGGGTCAGAGATGTGACTTATGCCCAGGTTCCTGGATCTGAACCCCAGGTACTTCCCACTGTACTTGGCCATCTCAACAGATGCTCCACGGAAGAGAAAACCACACAAAGGAACCAGAGGTTACCAAGCAGGGCTCCCAGGGCAGCAGCACTGTCTAGGAAAGGACATGTGGGACTGGGCCCAGCCAAAGGCCAATTCTACACCTCTAGGGATGGAGTCAAGACAAGATAGGAAGGAAGGTAGGTCTTGGCTGCATTCTTCCCCTTCCCTCCATCTCTCATTCTGTTGTTCAACAAGCATATTTCAAAAACCTTGTTATACTGAGAGGCAACTTTGCATAATGGGTGAAGATTAAGCTTTGGAGTCATAAAGGCCCGAGTTCAAGTCACACCTTGTCTACCTACTAACTGTGTGACCCTGGGTAAGACCCTTGAACTCCCAGTATCCCAGGCAGCTATCTAAGACAACATGCACTGTGAGAAGAAATGTCATTGAGAAGTGTCTATCTCAATGTAAGCACAGTTTGGACAAAAAAAAAAAAATCACTACATCGCCACAAGTATTCATCCAACAAAGCACGGGAGCAGCTTTCTGTAGACCAGCACATATATGTTAGGCATTCTCTGGTGACATGCATAGGCCTCTCTGCATTGGAAGGGGGGATTTCTCTCCTGGAAGCTCCCAACATGATTAAGATCACACACCCATGTGAAAACCCAAACCTGACAGTGCTGGCTACTGTGGACACAGACAAAAATGGACCTGGTCCTACCCCCAAGGAACTTTCCTTCTACAGGAAGTGGGGGGTGGGGAGGAGGAGAAACAACCAGTACACAGAGAAGCAGATAAAAATTCCTGAGAAACTGGGAGGAGGGTTGCTCCTCTGACAGTCAAAGTGAAATTAAAGAGAGGGGAATGTCTAGGGGAAAGATGAGGTCAGTTCTAGTCTTGGTGAGTTTAAGATGTCTATGGGACATCCAGTTCGAGATGGTCAATAGTCTGTTGGAGATGTGAGACTGAAGGTCAAGAAAAGAGTTAGGGCTGGACAAATAGATCTGAGAACCATCTGCATAGAGATGAGAATTGAGTCCTTATGCCCTTAAATTAATAAAGAAGATGACAGCTGAGAAAAGCCAATGTTAGAAGGGTTGTGGGAAGACAAGCATACCCAGGATTGGTGGATCTGTGAACCACATAGCCATTTTAGAAATCAATTTGGAATTTTAAAAGTAGAATGAATAAAATGGCCAAACCCTTGGACTTAGATATTTCACTACCAGGTATTTGCCTCCAGGAGATCATGGATAAGAGAAAGTCCTCATAGATACCACTTTTTGTGATAGCAAAGAATTGGAAACCAAATAGCTGCCTACTCTGTAGGGAATGGCTAAACATATTGTGGTACATGAACAAAAGGAAATATTACTGTGCTATAAGAAAGGATGAATGCAATGAATGAGAGAAGCATCAAAAAATCCACATGAGCCAAGGTAGAGGGAAGTCAGGAGAGCCAAGAAAACAATATTCACAAGGGCTTACAATAACATAAATAGAAAGAACAACCACACACAAAATCATTGAGGGTGAATACTGGAGATTACAAAGAATCCTGGCCCCCAGGAAAAGACCCTGGAAGACCCTCATGCGCTGCTTCATCTTTTATAGCTGTAGGAGGTCTTTGGGAGTTAGACTTAGTTTTTAGACTGTTTCTATGCATTAATTGTTTTTTTCTGATTCTTTTTATCTTTTCCTTTTTTTTCTTTGAAATATTTGTTCTATGGGATCTGACTCTAGGGAAATTATGAAGAAGAGCATTGAGTGTGAAGGATCATGAGCTCTCTTTTGACTTCTCTTTTAAGATGTCTCTGGGACATTCAGTCTGAAATGCCTAATGGATGATTAGTGATGCGGAGCTAGATGGAGTTCAGGAAAGAGTGGGGTAGAATATAGAAATCTGTACATCCTCTGTCAAGAGTTGAGAAGCAAGTGAGGAAATCCCTGACTGAGAGGGTACGTAGGAAGAGAAGATGAAGCCCTAGGACAGAAGCTTGGGGGATGCCCAAACACAAAAGAAAGGAGATTGAGGAGTCAGGAGAAAAAGAACCAGGAGAGAGCAATCTGTGAAAAACAGGAGAGGAAGTAGGACCTGAGAGAAGACAGGCTAGTCAGAATGTCACAGGCTCGAGAAGGATTAGGTTTGAGAAAATGCACAGGGGTTGGCAATTACAATGTCACTAGTAACCTTGGAGAGAGGAATATCTGTTGAGTGACATTGTTGAAGCCATATTACAAAGGGTTGTGAAGTAAGGGGAAGAAATGGAGGTCACCAAGGCAGATATCTTTGTGGAGCTATAACAGCTTGAGGGGGTGGTTAAGAGTCCTGTAAGTACATTTGGGGTAACCAGGGGAGGCCTCCTCATCACCCCAATCTGCTGCCATCACCCTGGAGCTGAGTCTGTGCTCTAGTCCCTCAACAAAAGGCAAATGTCACCAACTACACCTTGTATATCCCTGTGACTGAGGGCTGTGCCTAAGATGGTAAGAGAGTGAGGCAGGGAAACACACCCAAACACACACACACACACACACACACACACACACACACACACACACACACAGTAGACTTTAGATAGAAAAAAAGATAGATAGATTGCTACTGGCACTTCTGGGTTCTGACCAATTGGAAACACAGCTTTCTTTTAGAATTCCAGGGTAAGGGCTGGGATTTCTCTTCCTCTCCTCCCCCAGCAAGAGCAATTACTACTCAGACATGTTAGTAAGAACAACGTTGCCTAGGCAAGAATGGATCTTGAGTCTCTGGCTGGCCCTGCTGCGTTGTGCTTCTTTCTCTGAGCCCAGGTCACATCACAGCAGACATTTCCAGCCCATTTCCAAACTCACCAGTCATATGGTGAGTTTGAGAGGTCAGGAATTCCTGAGTCAGGAGCTGGTTGCCCAACAGGAGACGATCTTCCCAACTTCTCAGAAGGGAAGATGACCACTGCCAGGAGCAGAGGATTACAAAAGCCCAAGCCATGTCCTGGCAGGACAGAAGAGCTGTCCTTTGGACTGGCTTAGGCAGCCCAAATCCAAGGTGAATGGGAAACAGAGGGTCATCAACTCAACAAAATTGTCTTGACCATCAGGAGAATAGAACAGCTATGACAGCATATAGTTTTATGTCTTGCATGCTGTAATTCATGCTTGCTAATGTGTTTATATTTTAAACATTTGTTTTGGCATCAGAAGAAATGACTATGTTCATCTTATACTCAAAATCTACTCTGTACCGGGTACCTTTTCTAGATGGGACCCTATTAGGGGAAAACCTAGACATGAGCTACCCTAGGCTTTTAATATTTAAGAGACTTCCCCTGGAACTCTGAGGTAGGAGTGTGATGAGCCAGAGAGATGAGTGAAGCCTCATTCCACATCTTTGAAGTCTTTCTCCCTCTGGAACAGAACCCAGCATGTGTAAATCCAGAGCAGGTGGCCACAGCTTCCCATGTCCAGAGGGGCCCATTCCCAGAAAAAAGTGGGGCTTAGCCTTTGGACTTGGAAGAATCATTTGGAATTTGTGTGTATTTTCTATTTTCTCATATGAGTAAATGTTATTTTGCCCTAATGGAACATAGTGTTCCTCTATGCCTGGGGGCCTCTCACCCTGCACTACCCCCTCCAATGGCCCACCTCTCTCACCAATGAGTTCTTTCAGAGGCTTCCATTTTGGGAACTGGTCCAGGCCATCCACATGCCATTACCCTCTCAGTTGTGCTTGTGATTCTGAGGACGGTGCCACTGTGCCCCCATCTGGGTACTCTTTATTCTGCCCCCCCCCAGCTTTTTAGCTCCCTTTCATATGTTTTGTTTGTTCTCCATTAGAATGGAATCTCTTTGAAGTCAGGGATGACTTTCTTTAGCTTATATTGGAATACCTGGTCCTTAGCACCTGGCTGGCCCTGCTGTGTTGTGCTTCTTCTTAGTCCCTGGCTAATAGGACGTGTTTCCATTATGGTAAGCCTGATACATTGCCTGGAATGGAAAATCCTTGAAGTCAGGGTCTGCTTTTATTTGCCACCATATTGCATCCCTAGGCCTAGTACAGAGCTTGGCGCAAAGTAGCCACATAATATATGTTCAAGTTTTTAATATTGCATATCCTTTGATCTAACTGGTCTAGTTCACAAATCCAGAGGATTTTACAGCGACTTAGGTCAAGAGGAAGCTCAATGGCATAGAAACTGATAACTGTTCTTAACTTCTGGAGGACCTGAGTTAAAATCCTGCCACACTTACTGGCTGTGCTGTCCTGAACCAGGCATTCCTTTCAGAGCTCTTGGCCACTCCATCTTAAGACTACACATTTCAGAGAAATGCTGGTTCGCCTTGATGGAGGGAGTTTACTTACCTGGGAGATCTCTGTGTTATAGAAATCACAAATCCAGTCCCCCCATGGAACATACAGATGGGTTAACAATGAGTTCTATGAGATGCAAAAACAATCCTTAACAGGAACCATGAAAAAATAAGATATACATTTTTCCATCAAATAGGATTATAATCGATACCTGTCCAAGCAGACCCCTCTAGACTTTCTAGTTCCTAGCAGAGATGGCAAAAGAGAAAAGAGACAAAGGGGAAGGAGCGAGTTTCACAGTCTCTTCTTCATCAAGAGAGTAGCCTTCTGTCTACTGCTGTCCATGGAAGAGGTGGGAGATCTCCTAGCCTCCCTTACTTTTCTATCATTTGACAGAGAAAGAACTTAGGAAAGAGTGTTGGTTGAGACTGCTGCTACCTCATGGGCCAATGGAAAAGAAGAGAAAAAAATCAACAGAAAAAAGCTCCAAGAAGCTAACCTCTGATCCCTTGCCACAAAGATGCATGCAAAGAGAAGGGCTGGAGGAGCTTTATGTTCTGAAACCTGAGCTACTACTTCCAGGCAAAACACCCTAGTTCTTTTCTGTCCTGTTAGGATCCAAGCCTGCACATTCCCTTTACCCCTAAGGTGAGGGAATGGATTGGAATAAGGGGATTCTGACCCACTATATAGATGGAAACTTGATTCCCTCCATCCATCCCCACGTGAATTATTGGGCATCACAGGAAGGGCCTCATTCTTTATGCATCATCATCAAAGGCAGAGGGTGCCAAAAGCAACCTCTGACTGGTTCAAAAAAGCTAGTGCTGGGATTTCCATAGCACAAACTTTTGGTCCAGTTTAATGATAGTCTTTGGAACCACTTTGGCTTATGAGTATCCTTTTACTTGGTCACTATAATGGACAGCTCAACATCTATCTAATTTTTCACCTTTGCCCTTCACCTGGATGTTTCCATTCTTTTGTGGTTCATTGAATCAATCCAGAAGACCTACATTATACATATACACTGTCTTGACATGTGACCTTGGGTCAATCATTTCCACTCTTTGGGTATCAGGACATTAGAGCACTAGAAACCACCCAGAGCAGATGACCAGGATGGTGAAGGGCTTTGAGATCACACCATAAGAAGATTGTCTGAAGGAGTGAGGGGTGCTTAGCCTGGGGAAGAGAAGACTTGGAGCCAGGAGGAGGGAACACAATATCAATCCTTAGTGTCTGAAGAATTGTCATGAGCAAAGAGATTGCTTGGTTCTGGTGGAACCCAGAGGGAAGAACCAGGAGTTATGAAGAAAATTTAAGCTTGATGTCAGGAAGCATTTCTGACCATGACACCTGTCCCAAAGTGGAGTGGACTGCCCCAAGAAGGAGGGGATTACTTCTCTCCAGAGGCTCATGAGCAAAGTCTGGAGGATTGCTTTTAATCGATGTTTTTGAGGGAAGTTTTATTCCACGCTTTCTGAGGCCCTTTTCCAATCTGAGGTCAGGGGGTAGGTAATCAGTTGAGTTCTTTGATTCCATGTAACCCCATTACTGTCTATGATAGATCACAGAACCATGTGATCTCTGATTTAGAAAAGATCTCTGGGGTCCTGTCTCTGTGTGAACCAGGCAAGGTCTCTGTAACACCCTGGCTAATGGTCCTCCAGCATCTACCAGAAGATGCAAAACAAGGAAGAATCTACCACCACCACCTGGAGCAGTTCATTCTACTTTTGAGAAATGGATAGGGATGTTTTCCTCATATCAAGCCTTGGTCTACTACTCTCCAGCTTCAATCTTATCCAATGTTATTCCTAGAGCCTTTTCCACATCTGCTTTAACAGATCAAGGAGATTTGTGGAGAAAATGTCCTGGAGACCCACACCAAAATACCCATGGTCAGACTCTGTTTGGCACAGTGAATTCTGGGAGCCACAGATCAACAGTGGATACCATGCTAAGCTACTTCCTGGTGGACTGGCTCTATAATCCCAGGACCATCTTAGGTCTATTGTCTCATTCCCTCTTCCTGACCCATCACCCCTCTTGTAATCAGCCCTGATTATCCCTAGTTCCATTCCAACATGATTCATTCATGACCCATTTTGTTATGTAAACTCCAGTTTCTTATCCACAAACTTGTTGACAACAATAAATTTTATAGCCAACAAATTCTGTTCCTCCTGATACCACATTCTTGAAAACTGTTGGCAGCCCCTCCTCCCCCCTTCCCTAGAGTCATAAGAAGAGGTGGGTAGACTCCTTATTCACATCATTATTCCTTTACCACTGTCCCCCAGTGATTGCTTGAGAAAAGTATAACTAGGGTGAGGCAAAGTACTTTGCTCCCAGGCACTAATATTAAGAGAATGCTGATAGTTCTTACATTCCTTCAGGAATTTTGAAGCTTTGAATTTTTAAAGATAGGGACATCAATTCAAGGCACATGGGTCTGCATGAGAGACATGGAGTTAGAAGAGGGCAAGACAAAAAGGCGGTCACACAAATAGTCCAGTTTGCTAAACAAACTCCTTGAAGAAGAAATGTGTGTAGTAAGATTAAATAGAAGTTAAGATGGGAGGAAAGGCACAGTGATGCAGGGGAAAGCACCTAATATGTGCCAGACATTGTGCTATGACACAAAGACAAAACTGAGTCAGTTCCTGTTCTTAGGAAGCTGAGGTTCTACTA
This sequence comes from Phalanger gymnotis, assembly GCA_028646595.1. NCBI lineage: Eukaryota > Metazoa > Chordata > Mammalia > Diprotodontia > Phalangeridae > Phalanger > Phalanger gymnotis. The sequence goes on along the minus strand of CM053625.1, from coordinate 325,341,736 downwards.
GAACACTAGAAGACATTCCCAGATGAGTAAAAACAGGAGGTGTGCAGAATACAGTTCCACAGACTTCCTCTTAGTCTGCTTATTTGTAAAATGAGGGGTGTGAATCAGGTTGTCTCAAGTTCTGCATTCAATATAAGAAACAAGTCACTGCTCATCCGTGTTCTCTAAGAAGCAGACAAATCCAGATGTGCACGTAACCAAGTTCAATTGCCCCGTGGCTGATGACAGTGTGTGATTGGATCAGGGTCAGCACTAACATCCTCTGAGCCAGTTCTGCTGGGGCAATGATAAAGACTTAGACCAATCTAGAGTAGCTCAGAGGCTTTTCCAAGATAAGACTTTCTTTCTATGTGTCTGAGATGTAAGCTTCAACCCAGATCCACCCCTCTGGGATTTGTGTTCAGGCTCTTAAGCAGAAATTTTGTGTGACATGCTCCATGAAGATCTGTCTCATCCATGCCCAGTTAGTGAGCTAGCATTTATTAAGCACCTAGTATATGCCAGGCACTGTGCGAGCACTGGGGATACAGATGAAGGCAAAAGTCAGTTCCTGCTCTGATGGGTTCACAGCCTGAAGGAGGAGAGTGGGAGGACTTTCACTTCCCTCACATCTCATCTCCCAGTATGCCGTCTTCTCACCTCATCCATTGTTGGAATCAATTCTCTTCCACCGCACTGATGGTCTCCTAATTTGCAGATCTGGTGGTCTTTTCTCAATCCTCATACTTTTTGGTCTCTCTGCAGCCTTTGACACTATTGACCACCCTTTGTTCTTGGGTACCACTCTCTGAGTTTTCATGACTTTCCTCTCTCGATTCCCTTCCTACCTGTCTCACCACTCCTTCTTAGTCTTTTCCTGGTCATCATTCATCTTTCATTCACTAACACCAGCTCCCAAGGTAGGAAGGCAGGAAGGCAAGAATGCAGGCAGGAAGAGGGGAAGGAAGGAAAGAAATGGAAGGAAAGAAAGAAATGGAAGGAAAGAGAGGAAAAGGATGAAGAAAAGAAGGGAGGGAGAGAGGGAGGGAACAAGAAAAGGAAGGAAAGCAGAAAAACAAGGAAGAAAGGAAGGGAGGGAGGAAGAAAAGAAGGAAGGAAGGAGCGAAGGAAGAAGGGGAGAGGGAGGAAGGGAAGGAGGGAAGGAAGAAAAGGAAGGAAAGGAGAGAAGTGAGGAAGAAAGGAAGGGAGAGAGGAA
>CM053625.1:325324201-325340441 GCA_028646595.1 Phalanger gymnotis | reverse complement strand
ACCAGGGAAGCAGACGTCAGCTAGCCTTGAAATTGGGAACAGCTTTTGCTCTATCATTTGAGTCAGCCTTTGCTAGGTCCTGGTTCCTTCCCTCTTAGGTCTCTGAACCAGGCTACATGAGCCCTGAGTGAACAGCTGCCCAGGATGCCTTGTTCAAGGTCAAGGGCCCAGTAGGAGAGGTTCTGAGCCAAAGCTCTCCTCCAGGGCTCCCCTTTAACACTGTTCTCTTGGAGTTGCAGGAATAAAAGGAGAAGTTGGGTGGAGAAGTCTTGAGGACTTCATTTTTTATCAGATTCCCAGGTGGTGGAAAAGCTGGGCTTTGGGGAGACGGGAGGAGAATATGGTCCCAGTGTCAGACATCTCTTCAAACCCTGGCACAAGTCACAGTATGATTGTACCCCTCAAACCAGGCAGGAGAACTTTTGACTCAGGCCTCCGCAGAACTTGCCTCTTCTCCAGAAGCCATTACAGGCGTGTGCTGCCTGAGAGCTATCTTGGCCAACGTGGGAGAGGTCATCACCAGACAGCTGAACTCTGGGTCCAGATGCCTGTGAAGACTGAGGACAGACCCAAAATGGGTGGGATCTGGTTTTGGGGACAGGGCATCCAAATCAACAAAGTCAGAGGTATTTTTAAGGATTGAATTAAACATTTGAATAGGTCTCAATAAAAACTGGGGATAAAAATATGATTCCAGTCTTCCTGTTGCCATTCTATTCCTGGGAGCTGAGATTTAGAGCTGGACAGGATTGTAGAGATCCTTTCATTCAATCTCTTTAGTTTATCCATAAGACCCAGAGAAATCATGAATCATCTGTCATACAGATAGGAAGTGGCAGAGCCTACATTTCAACACAGGTCTTGTAACTGCAAATCCAGAAGCTTTTGCCCATACCACACTCCCTCTAAGTACTCTCTCACTGTGTGTCCTGAGATAGCTCTAGTCCTCCATTTCTTTATCTGTTCAATGAGGGGCCTGGATGAGCTTTCCTCTAAATCCTTCCCAGCTCTAAATCTGTTAACCCCTCCTGGAGCCCTTCAAGCAGAGGGTGGATGATCGAGCACTTGTTGGGAATGTCAACAGAGTTTTTGCTGGGGTGTAAATTGGACTTCAAACTTTTGAACCCCAGAGATTCTGGATTTTCTTATGTGTCCTACTATAGGTACATTATAGCCTGGGAAATATACCTTTTATCATTATTATCACCTATTTAAAGACCCACCTTTCATGGGGATTCCTTATTCCCTCTGGAATAAAATGGATATTGCTCTTTAGTTCATTGAAAGCTCTCCACCATCTCATTCCAGTAAACCTTTGCAGACTTATCACGCTCTCTGTTCCCCCTCCTGTAGTCTGTGTTCCAGACAAGCTGGCTTCTTGTTGTTTCTCACAAACAATTCTCCTTCTCCCATCGTCATGTCTGTGCTGGCTGTCTCCTCACATCTGCAATGCCCTCCATCCTCAGCTCTGCTTTTTAGGCTCCCTGACTCATGAACCCCATCAGAAGGTATGTCTTCTGATCTCTCTTTCCTTGACCAATAATCCTGTTCGCATTTAGCTGTTTATGTGGGTTGTAGTAAAATATACTCTCCATGAGGCCAGGCACAGTGTTTTTCTTTTGTCCTTTGTGCCTAACATGGTACCTAACTTGTAATGCTTAATAATTGTTGGATCGGATTGGAATTACTAGCCTTCTCTCAGTGACCTCCACTGAAGGGGAGCTCACTTCTTCCAAAGCCATCTGATCTGGTCCAAGAGTGTTAAGTTCCCTTATATTTTCCCATATATAACCCCCACAGCTCCTGGTTCTACTTGGAGTCACAGAGAAAAAACCTAGTCTCCAGTTCACAAGACAACCTTTGTCGTCAAACTGCTTTGCTCATGGCGTGAGGTGGTTTTTTTTAAATCTGGGCAACAGACATATGAATAATGGACTCTTGATGATTCAGACCAATGATAGTGACTCCCTCCCTGGGGCCACAATTTTTGGGAAGAGCCTTCTTCATGGCCCAATTCCCTCATGCCTTCTGTCATATGCCACCTCTGCCCTCCCTCCCTTCCTCTTACTGTTTTCCCTTTTATGTGTTGTCTTTCTTCAACAGAATATAAGCTCTTTGAGGATAGGGGTTGTTTTGTTTGTTTGCATTTGCATCCCCATTAACACTGGACATATTGTAGAATAAATACTTAATATTTCTCTCTCTCTCTCTCTCTCTCTCTCTCTGTCTCTCCCTCTCTCTCCCCTTCTGTCTCCTTGTCTCCTCCCTCTCCCTCTTTCCCTCCCTCCCTCCTTTTCCCCCTCTCCTTCTTTCCCTCTCTCCCCATTCTCCCCCTCTCTCCCTCCCTCTCCATCCCTCCCCCCTCTTTCTCCCCCTTTCTCTCTCCCTCTCTCCCTCCATCTCTATTTCCAGTATCTATCTATCTATCTATCTATCTATCTATCTATCTATCTATCTATCTATCTATCTATCTATCTGTCTGTCTGTCTGTCTGTCTGTCTGTCTGTCTGTCTGTCTGTCTACCTATCTATCTATTAAAATGGAACTGATTGTCTGTAGCCTCTGAGCCTCCCATCCTGCAGACGCTAAGTAGAGCTGGCTCATGCTTGGGCTGCACTCACAGAGGGAGTAGCTCAGCAGAGGGTCACTAAGAACTGCAGCCAAAAAGCAAAACAAAACAAAACCCCATTGTCATACTGCAGCGATGAGTTTCTCTGACCCTGTTTAAACTGGGCCTTAGACAACAGGCACAGTCTGTCCCTGAGCCATTAACTGAAGCTTTGTAAGACATAGTAGCATTGATGGCATGCTGGCATCACCTCTAAGACCCCAGGTCACCCATATAACAGGAGATGAGGGCCTGTCCCAATAATGCCAGTTCTGCCTCCTGAACTGAGAACAAGACATGGAGAGTAGGTGCCTCCACCTCCCCATTTGTAGAAGGGGGTGATGCCAAGGACAGGTGAGGTGTGTGTGTGGGTGGGGGGGCGTGTTCCCTGGGAAGGCACTTTGGCTCCTCCCAAAGAGACCTGCCAGAGAAACACCAGCTGGGATTTGTCTTTAGCTTCTCTTTCAAGCTGCTTTCGACAGCCAAGTTTAAAGTCAGTGGTGCCGGTTTAAAGAGTATAATCACAGAAACACGCAGGGAAAATTTGGTATCAATTTATTTAAAGACATGTTCTCAGCAGCTGGTTTGTATTACAAGACTTTCTCCAATGTGTGCGGAAGTCTTGGCTGTTAGCTGAGGCATTTGGGGCCTCGAGTCCCACAGACTAGAGCAAATTGCCTTATGAATTGGTCCCTGAGTGTAGGTTTGTTTGAAAAATGCTTTGGAAGGTGTAATATTCCAGAGGGGAAAGAGGTGATGTAGAAGGCAGGGTAGGGGAAGTGGGAGGCAGGTACATGTAATAAAACTTCAGGAATCCTCAGCCCCCTGGGATACCCAAGGGAGTCATAACTGGTACTCACCATTGGTAAGAGAATGTTCTACTTCATTCTATTGTCTGAGAAGCCAAGGGTTATAGGTACACTGACAGACAGAGCTGAAGGGGACCCCAAAGGTCATCTATCTCCATTCTATCCATTCTCATAATGTTATTAGGAAAAGTAAAGCCTCCCCTTGCCTCGGGCTTCTCAGACTTGATGGGATAAAGCCACCCCTAAAACTTGCTTGCCATTTAAAGCTTTCTGGAGTCTCCTGCATCATCTACCAACCTCCAACCTATCTGTCTTGTCTCACCTCTCAGCAACCCCCTTGGGGGATTCCTTGGTCTCTGAATTAACATGATTCCATTCAATTTAACCAACAGTCATAAAGGATCTATATGGCACAAGGTGCTCAGAGAGGGTCTTTGGAGCTGAGCAGATTGCAGTTTGGCAGTTTCTGCACTCATGAAGTTTACAGTCTGCAACCAGGGTGGGGGAGGGTAAGAATAAGATACAGATATAGGAGATAATAACTCCTAATCAAGCATGTATTTATAAAGCACCTACTATGTGTCAAGACACAAAGACAATGGATGAAACAATCCCTTCTCTGATGAAGATCACATTCTAACTACTGGAGAGACAACAGGGGCATAAATAAGTATATAGAATGAACATAAAGAGATTAAGTACAAATAGATATCAAGTATTCAATATAAGCTAGTTTGAGAGGGAGGGCACTAGCAGGGGGGAAAGCCAGAAAAGGTTGATCCTAATCACCACGATCATCTTCATCCTCATCCTCACCATCCTCGTTCTCACCACCACCACTATCATCATCATCATCATCATCATCATCATCTTCTTCTTCTTCTTCTTCTTCTTCTTCTTCTTCTTCTTCTTCTCCTTCTTCTTCTCTTCCTTCTCCACTTCCCTCCTCCTCCTCTTCTTCTTCTTCTTTTTCATCATCATCACCATCATCATCCTCACCATCATCTCAGCTCACTATTCTAATTCCCCTCAGACCTCATGGTGCTGAGAGCTTTTTCTGTGCGCCTACACAGATTGCACTGACATCCTAACACTTCCTTTCAGCTACAGAAAATAGTTGTTGCATTCACTTGCACATGGGCAGTAGTCTGGGGAACATTTAAATGAGAGTCAGCAAGGTAGCGTAGCTCATAGAGTGCTGGACCTGAACTGCCAAGCCAGGTGACCCTGAGCAAATCACTGACTCTCAGTTTCCTCATCTGGAAAATGGAGATAACGCTAGCACCTTCTTCCTAAGATGCTGTGAGGCTCAAATGAGATATTATCTACATGAAGTGCTTTGCCAACCTTAGCAGACTCCATATCAATGCCAGTGGCTGTTCTGTCAGTATTATGTGAGAACGATAGTGGTATAGAGGCTTGCGACAAGACTGCTTTTGTCTGAACCCCATACAAAGATGGGAGTGGTGGTAATGGTGATAATAATATCAGTAATGACACAAAGAAAAAAAGCAATAATTCACCCTCTAAGAAATAAAGGTTCCTTCGAGTTTGCTTCCGGGGGTGGAGACCCGGTCTATTGGCTGAAGCCCAGCCCAGCTAAGCATGGGAAGGCTTGGAAGCAAGGTTAGAATAAATCGAATCCACAAGGTTGTGAACTCTTTAGCCTTGGGAATACCGGTATAGAGAATTCCTTGGTGAGGAAATTCCCTCCACCGATGCAAGTCACTCCCTACTCTCCAACTGAAAGTCTTACAGAGATTGCTGGGTCACTTAGAGGGGAAGGCGCTTGCCCAAGATCATGTAGCCAGTAGGGGTCAGAGTCAGGACTTGAACCCATCTCTTGGAGGCTCCAAGTCCAGCTCTTTGTTAACTACTCCATGTTGACTCTCCATCTTATCTTAGAGAAGATTAGCTGATGTAAATAAGGAAAAGGCCAAGACAGCCCAGAAACTGCATCATTCAGCAAGCATTTGATCTCTTTGCCACGCGGAGAGACACGGTGGGCCAAAAGCAACACTGAGTTTGAATACGAACTCATTATTTGTAAAACATTATGGATGAGGAAAGGAGAACATAGCAAAGGCTATAATCTCATAAACAGCAAAGGCTGTGGGGGAGGATGACTCTGCAGAGAACATGGTGTAAGGCCCGACCGAGCTAGATTGTCCCAAGAACATTTGGAGGTGAAAGCATATTTGACCGCAGACAGGTATTCAACAGGATTCTGGTGTCCAGTGCCAGAACCTGGGCTACCTTGTTCTTGTCATTGTCCTGGCAGACAGAGAGACAGAGACAGAGGGAGGGACAGTCAGATAGACAGAGATAGGAAAAGAGATAGACAGAGACAGAGAGAGAGTGATTGGTTGATTGTAAGCACTTATAGTATGCCAGACATTGTACTAAGTATGAAGGATACAAATACATGTGAGAAATAAGTCCCTGCCCCTCAAGGGCGTTACATTCGCATGGAGAACACAATCCGTAAAAAGGAGCTATAACGAGGAGGGAAGGGGATAGGGCATGGTTGGTGTAAGGGAGAAAGTTCTGCCATCAGCTTCTGGAGGGACCCAGGGGTGGAGTCCAGGGTTGCCAGGCAGGGCTGGGAGTAGGCAGGGGATGAACAAGGATTAGATTGTGGTCAGCAGTGAGGAGAAGGCCAGGATCACAGAGCAAGTAGATCAAAGATCTTGAACAACAAAGCCCTGCAGGCCATTGGGTTCAGTCTTCTCATTTCACAGATGAGCAAACTGAGACCAAGAGAGAGAAGTGGCTTATTGAAGATGGCCCCCACAGCTGGTCTGGGGAAGGTGGGATGGGAGCTGAGGCCTTCCTGACCCCAAGGCCAGCGCTCTGTTCATCCTGCTTATGTTCTCTTATTTGGAAGGTGCTACCTTGGTGGGGGAGGCAGAGACCAAACCAACAACAAAATGAGCTTACAAGCATCACTCCCACCTGTCTCCTACCATGGGAAGGGATTGCTGAGGCCCCAGCTCTGGTCTCAAAGACCTCACAGATTGTGGGACAGAGCATGTATGTATGTGTGTGCTACACAGGGTATTGGCAAAGGGCTGTGGATGTCGTAGCACATGAGAGACCTACTGGGGCTGCAGATAAAATCAGAGAGGGTTTCCAGAGGAAGCCACAACACAGGATCCATAACCTGTAGATAGAGGAGACTACAGAACCCAGATAGTCCAACTGCCATTTTACCGAAGCCCAGAGCAGGAAAGTGATCTATCCAGAGGCAGTCACATCAGCAGCAAGTGTCTGGAGTGGGAGTGATCTCAGGTCCTCAATACTGGGGCTCAATGCCTGGTGTTGGGAGTCATCTATGTGGCAGGGATGGGGGGATTGTCAAAGAACAGAATACATACAAGGATAGGAAGATAGCCAAGCCTTGAAGGCCCTTTTGCTCCCTAGAACTAGGCATCTTTTATACCAAGATGCCACACCCCACTCCCACCCCACCATGCACATTTCTTCTCCTGCCCTTAGACTCAGTCTTCATCATTCCTCCCTCTCCATCCTAGGCTCCATAATTCATACCCACACTGTAGAACCAGCCCTTAGCAAAATTATAAATTTAGTCATTTGACTTTCTTAAGTGATCTATTCTCTATTCCCTTCCCCTCCTCCACAAGAAGCCCAAATTCCTCTGCCATTCAAGGACCTTGGCATCAACCAAAATAGACAACCCTCTCTCCAAATCAGCCCCATTTGGTAGTTCTTGGTTGTTGTGAAGAAAGTCCTTTATCAACCTTAAGTAATTTGTCACTGTCCTTGTCATAACCATCACCCTCCATCATCAACCTTACTCCCTTAGCATCCCCATCTCCTCCTCATTCCTCATCACTGCCATCCCCACCATCCTCACATGTAGACCTCTTGTAATTGTCAGAGCTGGGATGCAAATCCAGATTGTCTGACTCCTAGATCAGTCAGCTTCTCTTTCCCTAGACTAGGTTGCCTCTCATCTAGGGGCCCCAGCACAAAAAAAGGTCATTTTGTCCTAAGGGAATACCCATTACAAATGTGAATCATGTGCTCTGCCCCAAGGCTGCTTTGTCTCAACCCAGATGGATTTCACAGAATCTAGACTGTTACAGCTGAAAAGGACTAGCAAACAAGATCATTTGGGGCTGTCTGTAAGGAAAGAGGCCATCCTTGATGAGCTCATTGGCAGAGGCTGAGAAGGGGCCACGTGACTGCCCTCCCCCTTTCCCCTCCCAAAGGCCCGAGGCCCTGTTGGAACACCCTGATGCTTAACTCTGTTAAATCCTAGCAAAGATAGTTCAGTATCTTCTTGCCATGTCCCGTGGACAGTTATTGGCCAAAAGAAGTCAAGATTTGCTCTCATTTCTAAGAATTCTGCCTTCGGAGGAGCAATCAAGTGCCAACTTGCCTGCCTGGTTACAGCCCCACTTGGAAAAACCATGGCAACTTTGTCCAGATAAAATATCTGCTCTTTACAAGCAGGACTGATTATGTGATTCCTAATCTCAGAAAGTCAGAAAGACTCCATCAGGGTCCAAAATGCATTCCTGAGATCAGCAGCCTTTGCCAGGAGCATACACACTCCCAACCAGAGCTCAGAAGCAGGGGCTTCAAGATCCGCCTTCAGGAAGAGGTCCACCAAAGCAACCACCCCTCATGCCCCCTGTGTTATCTATCCCTTGGGAGCTTTGTGCCTCCAAGTCTGCACACCTTGTCGTGATCCTGTTCACTAATTCTGACCAGCGATCCATTTCTCGGTTCCTCTGTGCCTGGCTGATCCTGGGCAGATCACTCAGCTCCTTCTGTAAAGTGATGGGGTTTGAGCTAGAGGGTCTTTAATGACCCTTCTGAGTTTTGATCCTAGGACCCAAAGAGGAAAACGTGTAATATTATAGGATTTGGAATTGGAAGGAATCTTAGAGATCACAGGCACATTATGTTGAGAACTAGAGAGTAGCTTAGGCGATCTCACCCAAACTGCTCCTTTGAAGAGTGATGCTGTCAAGCTTCAGAGAAGGTAAGCAAGTTGCTTTAGGTTCCTCAGGCTGGAGCAGCCAAGGCCTAATCCAAGCCCAGGTGTTCTGTCTCCAAACTCTACTATTCTTTTCGCTAGCCCAGACTGACTCTGAAAGATTTCAATGAGGTCATAGGCCAAGTACATAACGGACTCTCTAATTCAAGATTTGTGATCATTTGGGGAACAGAGGTTGCTTTTTTATTACCAAGGGTTGTGTGGTAGAAAGAGTATTGAGCCTAGAATCAGGAGATCTGGATTCAAGTCTCAATTCTGATACTACAGATGTGACTACAGGCCAGTTATCCACCTCTCTGAACCTCAAGTGTATCTTCTGTACACACAAGAATAATATTTTTGTAGCGTTCCCTCTGTGACTCTTTCTCCAATCAACAGGTTATATTTGCAGAGGGCAGTTGACTGCTCCTACTCAGGATTATAAGATTGACTGCAAAAGGCTGATTTTTTTGCTACTGTCACTCCTAAGCCCCCACTGGTATGTTTTCCATTGACAATAAACCTGACAATTATCTTTCAGCAAAGGTATTTACTAAAATGAACTGTTGATGCAAAGCATTCTGTCACTCTCTCAAGCCTCGGAAATATTCTCCCACTAATAAAAAAAGCCTATCAGAAGAGTGGGTTAGGATAGGTTAGGATAAAATAGGAAGGTTAGGATAAAATAGTAACGAGACACGTGAGTAAACAAAACATGTGGAAAAGGAATCACCGACAGTTCCAAGTAACTGGAATTTCTCTCTCTCCATAGATGCCACATAAAATCCACCTTAATTGTAATTCTCTGGTGGGCTGAAAGGGCTGGGGGACGGGGCAGCGAATCTGCAGGCTGCTTCTTTTCTATGGCCCAAGCGGTCATCCTCTTGGAAGCTGGTTCCTGCCTCCAATGACTGTCTTTCTGTATCCAAACGCATTTTCTTTCTCTTCTGCCGTTTTGTTTACTATTGGTCTCTTCTTCCATATCACATTGTCTGTGAGGGTAGTTGAAGTGGGGGGAAGGACAGGGAAAGAGAGAGAGGGAATGAGAAAGAGAGAGAGAGACAGCAAGAAGCGGGGGGGGGCGGGGAGAAAGAGTCAGAGACAGAAACATGGAAACGGAGAATGAGAAAGAGACTCACAGAGAGATGATTACAGCTCTTCAACTACCAGATCAATTCACCTCTTGACTCAGCTCATAGATAGATGGGACTTATTTTAATTCCAAGGTCTAGAGGTACTTCTTAATGATTTCAGCCAATCACAATGATCAAAGTCCTTTAATCTTCTCCAACATATTTAAATGAATTGACTTAGGTTACACTTTAGGTTGGGTTAGGGATTCTATCCAGGTGTCTGGCCCTTCTGCAATGAAATAGGGTAGGGGGAGAAGAACTTCCCTGCTTGCCTTCCACTGGCACAAGGAACCTCATGGAGGGGAATAGAAATAGAAGCTTAGATCTTCTTGAACCATGAAAACTCTATTTATTAAACAAATAATATTGAGGGATAGAAATATTTGAAGTCCTTGATAGAATACCATGTTTATTGCCAGTCAGAAGCAAATATTGATTTATGAATAATATTCTTCTATTGTACATCAGTCTTAGCTTGGGATTCAAGGGTAATGGTGGCTTCTGCATACACTGTGTGTCTTTAATGGCACCTCTCCATATAGATACATTAGGGGCCAGTTACTAGCTGCCCAGATCCATTTAACATCACGTAACAGCAATTAGCTTGAACTTTTATAAAGAGATGTTTTCTTAGAAAATATAGCCAGAACAAAATACAACTATTTTCTTCAAAGCCCAGGGACTTGGTCTGGCCAACAGGACTGGCCTGCTCCAGAGTCACAATGATATTCAATGGAAGTGCTCTGGAGAGACTAGGGAGCAGAAATGAACGTTCCAGCTCTCTGAATGGCTTTGGAGGCATCTTGCCTTTGGCCATTGTGTCAGCACTCTTGGTCTTAGCGGGATCTCAGTGACTTCTTCTGTCACCATCTCTGAGGAGCGACAATATTATAAATGAACAGGGCTTGGAGTCTTCTACCCCCTGAGACCATATCACCTTGTAAAAAGGATCTCCACTCAGCCTCTATATTTGCTCTTTTTCAGTTCTAAGTAAAGGATATTGGAGCCTCAAAGGAAACTGAAATTTTAAAAGGTTGGGAGAGCCAGCCATGGGAATCTTGGAAGAGTTCCACAACTAGCAGAACATCAGTGCCCTGAGGAGCAAAAAATGAGCACCTGAACCCAGGTCAGGGTGCCTGGGTGAAGGACTTATTTGAAAGTCATGCTCACTCTGGATGTGAGCTTGTTGGGACCCACTTTATCTTGGAATATTGTGAAGGGGAAGCCTACTCTACCCACAGAGTGATGCAACATAAGGGAGGGAGACCAAGTCCCTGGGCTTTGGAGAAAATAGTTGTATTTTGTTCTGGCTATATTTTCTAAGAAAACGTCTCTTTATAAAAGTTCAACCTAATTGCTGTTAGGTGGTGTTAAATGGATCTGGGCAGCTGGTGGCTGGCCCCCCAAAATGGAGAGAACATGGATGAAGACTCCAGCTTAGAGCAAGAGAGAAAAGAAATATTCCCACCCCTTCAAGCACCCTCAAACCCCGAGGGGGAGATGCAGCCTGCCTGGATCTGGGGGAGGGAGCCAGAGCCTTCTTGCTACAAAAGCGAGTCCCCCAAAGACACACACTAAGCAACATCTTCTTGATGCTGCCAAATGACTGCATCCTCTCCCCCTCCCCCATGTACAGTCTGGGCCGAAGGGCAATGAGACATTGAAAAGCTCATGGATGTGGAGCTAATGGTTTTCATTTCACAGAAGAGAAAACTGGAATAGATGGTGAAGGGACTTAATTCGGGTGACATGGTAGGAAATTGTCTGATGCAGGATTTGAAACAAGGTGCTGTGCTATGCTTCACTGCCTCATTCATTCATTCAATTGACTCATTCAAATGACTCATCAAAATGACTCATTTTGTCAATCAACAAACATTTAGGGAGCATCTACTATGATGTAAGCCAGCCAATAGAAGGGAGACACAAAAGTTGGTTGACAAAGCCCCAGATCTCCCAAACTAGTAGGAGTACTTAGCACACACAGAGGTCAGGATAATTCATCCAAATAGCTCACAGTGACAAAGCACTTTAAGGTTGGTGGGGACCTTAACCTCCGTTCTCTCATTGGAGACTTCACAACAAGACTTGGGTGGGAATCTTTTCAGTTGTATCTGACTCTGTGACCCCATTTAGGGTTTTCTTGGCAGAGATACTGGAGGGTTTGCCATTTCCTTCTCCAGCTCACTTTACAGTTGAGGAAACTGAAGCAAACAGAGTCAAGCGACTTATCCAGGGCTACACAGCTAGTATCTGAGGCCAGATCTGAACACTATGAGTCTTCGTGACTCCAAGCCTCATGATCTATCCATTGAGCCATCTAACTGCCTCATGAGAATCATTGAATGTCTCAGTCTATCATTTTACAAACAAACTAAGACTTAGAGACAAAGTAACATGCCCAGGCTCATATACCTTATAACCGTCAGAGGTGAGATTTGAACCTGGATCTTTGGACTTCAAGTCCAAAAATCTAACTATTAGGGAATGGTACCTCTTAATAATATTTCATGAAGACCTCATGAGAGAGGGACGAAATATCAGATACTGGGGCAGCATGTTAAAGCTCAGAATATCAAGGAAAGATTCTGTAGAGGGACCCAATGGAGATGAATCGTAGAGGATGGAGAGGAATTTCCAGGTGATGAGTCAGGAAAGACACCTATGAAGACACAAGCAGAACAATGGCTGCCTGCAAGTCCTGCTCTGAGCATAAGACTTCTCTAGGGTGGGAGAAAGTGAGGGGAGGGGAGACCTTAGTGGAGGAAGGCTTTGGGGGACCCAAAGACAGACTTCTTGCATTGCTAGCTGTCCCATTCCTTTAGGTGACAGGTAGTCTGGGACAATCAACCTCATGTTTCTCTCTTAATCTCCCATAGATGGATCAAAACCCAAGTGAGTGGCATAAAAAGATCTGGTCATTGCCACTGAAGAGACCTTCTTCTTTTAGAGCCCCCAATTGACCACTGTTCTCTTGTGAAAGTCCCTTGGATCTCTGAGTCTCAGGTTCCCCATCTGTAAAATGAGGGACTGGGATATGCCCAATTCAGACACCGCTTTTCCAGCTTAGACACGCTGGAGCTAGAAGATCCCTCCCAGCTAAAACACTCTGTGTTCTAAGGGCTGTCCCAGCTCCAACATTTTATTTTCTGAGGTTTCCCACCTCTTAAAGTCTCTGATTTAGGACTCCTACCAGCACTGGAATTATAGGAGTTTAATAACTCATATTCGAGCCAAACTCAAAAGGCCTAAACTTGCCTTGAGGTCATGAGCCAATGGATCTTTCCATTAAAAAACCTTTTCCACAACTGTAGGGCTCAAGATGACCTTTGAAAAATGTGGGTCATCGGCTTTGTGAGAATGGTCTCCACAGGGTGGTTTGGGATCTAGGCCCAGATATGGAAATAAGAACAGATCAGGGATTAGGGTCATTGTGCTTCTGTGACTTGGCAACCTTCTGAGTACTAAGGTCAGCCAAACCAAACCCAGTGGGTAGATGTGAGACCCTGTTCAGGAATGATGGAACCAGTATGGCATCAGCCATCAAACACAAGCCTTCTGGGAAGACAGGGTTCATACTGTCATTTAGTAAACATGAGTCAAGTGTGTTCTATCTTGGAGAGTCCCATGCTGGGCAATGGGGAGATACAAAGTTCAACTAAAACTTGGACCCTACCCCCTTGGAGCTTACATTCTGTTAGGAAAAAGAAAGTGGGACATAATAGAAAGAACCCAGAATTTGGGAGCCACAGACCTTAGGCACTATCCTAGTTTCTGCCTCATATGAGATGCACAACCACAGATGAGTAAGTCAGTTAACATGTGTGAGCTGGAACAAAAATATTTATAGTAGCTTTTTTGTGGTGGCAAAGAATTGGAAATTGGGGGGATGCCCATCCTTTGGGAATGGCTGAACAAGTTGTGGTATATGAATGTAATGGAATACTGTTGTTCCATAAGAAATGATGAGCAGGTGGATTTCAGAAAAACCTAGAAAGATTTACATGAACTGATGCTGAGTGAAGTGAGCAGAACCAGGAGAACATTGTACACAGTAACAGCAACATTGTCAGATGACCAACTCTGATAGACTTAGCTCTCCTCAGTAATTCAATGATCTAAGACTCTCAGTAAATAAGGACATAGGGGAAAGGCAGATTTGGGATCAATGTAAAGTTCTGAAATGTATGAACTGGCTTTCCTCTGTGAAGAGACTGATAATGCTTAGCCCACTACATTTATTCAATCAATCAATAAACATTTATTTTTTTCAAGTATTTATTTATGTACTTTTAGATTTCAACATTCACTTCTATAAGATTTTCAGTTCCAAAATTTTTCCCCTCCCTCTCTTCTGTCCTCCCCAAGACAGCATGCAATCTGATATAGGCTGTGTGTGTGTATGTGCACATGCAATCATATTAAACATATTTCCACATTAGTCATGTTGTGAAAGAAAAATCTGAAGAAAAGGGAAAAGCCACAAGAAAGAAAAAAAGAGAAAATAGTCTGCTTCAATCCACACTCAGACTCCATAGTTCTTTCTCTGGGTGTGCATAGCATTCTCCATTATGAGTCTTTTGGAATTGTCTTGGAATTTCCAATTCTTTGTCACCACAAAAAGAGCTGCTCTAAATATTTTTGTGCATTTGAATCCTTTTCCCTTTTTTATGATTACTTTGGGATACAGACCGAGCAGTGGTATTAGTGGATCAAAGGGTATACACAGTTTTATAGACTTTTGTGCATAGTTTCAAATTGCTCTCCAGAATGTTTGGATCAATTCGCAACTCCACCAACAATGCATTAGTATCCCATCAATTACCATTTATTAAGGCACCATACTGAGCACTGGGGCTACAAAAAGAGGCAAAAGACAGTCCCTTCCCTCAATGAAAGAACTCAATCTAATAGAGAATATAACAAACCAACAAATATATACAATGCAAACAATATATAGGATAAATAGGAAATAATTACCAGAGGGAAGGCGCTAGAATCAAGGGAGATTGAGAAAAGCTTCATGTAGAAGGTGAGATTTAAGTTAAGATTTAAAGAAAACAAGAGAATCCAGGAGGCAAAGATTAGGAGAGAGAGAATTCTAGGTATAGGGGACAGCCAGAGAAAATGCTGGAAGTTGAGAGATTGGGTGTCTTGTTTGTGGAACAGCCAGGGGACCAGTGTTGGGAAGTAAGATGGCAAAAGACCAGACAAGTGGACTATAATGGGCTTTGAACATCAAACAGAATTCTTCCCTCCAAGAGGGGACATATGAGTTGGACCTTTAAGAATTCTGTAGAACATAAGGAGGATGGAGGGCACACCAAACACAGGGAGCAGAGTCATAAAAGGCTAAAATGCAGGTATTGTCAGGATGCATTTTTGCCCCAAGGGGAGTGTGATGAGCTAAGGTTGGCCCCACGTTGGGAGGCGTGTGGTGGAGAGGAAGCTGAACAGTCTACGCTGCCCACAGGAGAATTCCTTGGATGTATGGTATCTAGAGAAAAAAGACACGGTCCCTGAAGATTCATGGAATAATTCTGCTCTTTTATGAATCCCACGGACATACCCCATGGTTCTCTGATGTCCATTGGAACATTCTAGCCGCCTAATAAGGCTAATAAGAGGCTACATTTCTATAGAAATATGTCTTTTAATAGATATAAAATCCACAAGTTTTGGAAGCCCTTGCATAACTGGATTCTTTCCTAACTTTTCAGTATCCTTACCCTTCATTCCCCTACGCATGCTCTTCAATTTAGTGAGGCAGCTGGTGGTGCAGTGGCTAGAGCTCTGGGCCTGGAGTCAGGAAGGCCTGAGTTCAATTCCAGCCTCAGACTCTTCCTAGCTGGGTGACCCTGGGCAAGCCACTTAACTGCTGTTTGCCTCAGTTTCTTCAATTGTAAAATGAGGATAATAATAGCACCTTCCTCACAGGACTGTTTTGAGGCTCAAATGAGGTAACATTTGTAAAAAGCACTTAGCACATTGATTGGCATACAGTAGACATGATATAAATGCCTGTTCCTTTTTCTTTCCCCAGTCACTTTGCCTTCCTTGAATCCATTAATTCTTAGTGTTTTCACTGACTATCCCCCATGACCAGGACTCTCTCCCTTTTCATCTCTGCCTCTTGGCTTCCCTGGCTTCTTTCAAGGTTCACCTAAAGTCCAAACTTCCATAAGAAGCCTTCACGATCCCCCTTAATGCTAAAAAGCTCTCAGAGATTATTTCCAATTTATCATGTACATGTCTAATTTGTACATCATTGTTTGCACATTGTCTCCTCCATTAGATTGTGAACTCCTTGAGGGGGCCGGGGGTCTCCTTTCTCTTTTTGCATCTTCAGTGCTTAGCACAGTGCTTAGCACATAGTAGGTGCTTAATAAAAGTTTGTTGACTGGCTTACTACAATGTTCGTGAGACTATTCATGACATCCACATCAATGTTCCTTGATCCCATGTTAGCCAAAGGAACGTTCTTTCGTTCTTTATTATCCAAAGGAGAGTGTCATGGTTCAGTGATGCTCAAGGAAACATTCTTTGGTTCTATGATGTCCAAGAAATTATTTCTGGATGAATGCCCACAAGGACACCAGATGATTCCTGTGGTTTGAGTAGAAGATCTTGCCAAGTTGTGTGGGTAAGCAAAATGGGCTCCTTAGCACTTAGTTCAACAAAT
>CM053625.1:325305492-325324101 GCA_028646595.1 Phalanger gymnotis | reverse complement strand
TTTTCCCCTGAACTAAGTGAATGATATTTGTATGCTGAATTAAAGTAAGTTTGCCAACCCCTTCACCTTGCTTTCCTTAATTAGGCAGATCAAAAGAACCTGTATATTCTAGGTGCTGGTTGTTGGTGGATCTTTCACCCCCACAGAAGCTGCTAGCCAGATTGTGGAAACACAAGTTTAAGGGAAGCAGGTTTCCTGTGATTGTATTTCCTCTGTTGGAAAAGAGGAACTGTCCACCCCCTCCATCTGTTGATCTCATCCCATCTCCTCTCTACATTTTGTTTAAGGGCCTGACATACATATTCAGTGGGGGTTTAGTCACCCATCAGTAAGCCCCCAAAAGAGTATTTTTCACTCTTGACAAGGGTAAAATGCCTTTAAGCTGAAGGTCACATATCATTCACCCAACTGTCAAGCAAGACCCAAGAGTCTATACCTTACAGCCCCTGTGTGAGGGACTGAGATTCTCAAGACAGACATAAAAAGAAGAAATTGGGAGCAATGGGTGGAGGTTAATTCCATAACTCTCAGTAAATAAGGAAGTTGGAAGGCAGATTTTGGCTCTATGTAAGGAAAAACTTCCTAACAATCAGAAGTATCCAAGAATGGGATGGAGAACCTTTGGAGCTAGTGCTTTCCCAGTCACTGGAGATCTTCCAGTGGAAACTGGATGATGAATTGTCAAAGATGTTGCAGGATTCAGGATTTAGGTGAGCCCTAGCCTCAAAGAGGAACTTTCAGCTTCTTTCCAATTCTATGGTTCTATGGTCCCATGCTCATCACAAGCAATCACACAAACAGATGAGACAAGAATGAGATTTTTTTTTCCTGGTGTTATTGCTTCAGCTCTTCTGAAATGTGGCCATTTTATCCATGAATGATTACAAGTTGGCTGTTGTATGTGTATGTGAGTGTGTGTGAGAGTGTTTAAGATAAGGATTAGGCAATCAGCCAACCAACCAACCAACCAACCAAACATTTGTTGAGACACTATTGTGTGCATAGCCCAGTACCAGATCTCTGAGTGAGGCAATGAGGAAAAGGAAGAGATGCCCATTCCCTTAAGGAGCACACAGTCCAGTCAAGAAAATTTATGCCTTAGGACCATAGGAGTCAGAGCTCTAAGGGACCTCATTGGCCAGTCATGTCCAATGCCACCATTTTATAAAGGATGAAACTGAAGTCCAGAGAAAGGAAGGGGCTTTCCTAAAGTTACAATAATTGTAAGCAGCATAGTCAGGATCTGAACCCAGCCAGGTCCTGCAACTTCCACTCCATGCCTCTTTAGCAGCAGTCATACGAAACAGAACTCCTTAGCCAAAGTTTCTGGAATTCAGAAGACCCACAGACCAGCTCCCAGCAGCTCACTGTTTCCCCCAGTGCACAAGACCTGGGCACATAAATCCAGCTCACAGTGGCCGCAGAGCATCTGCTTCACCTGCCTCCCCAGGAATGCTCACATCTAGAACAGCTGGCCTCTGATTTATTTAGCCCCCACTACCCTGTCTTCTTGGTGCTTTGTAATCCTTTTCCTTTCTCCGAAGGAAAATGCACACTGGATGCTTGAAGGAGCTGGTTTTGCAATGATGGACGGCTGCAGGAAACTATTTTTCAACACTGAACGGCACACATGTGTGTCCTCACTCTGGTGCCAGGCCCCCACTGAGACTCCCGCTGCTCCAGCTCACTCAGCTGTTGTCACCTTTCCCTCTTCTTCTGACAAATGGACCTATTTCACGGCACGAGTGACTCACGGCTATTTCAAGCAGTCTCCATTAACCCCAGAAAGGCACCGCAGAATGGGGATGACTTCCTCCAATCCAGCTTTGCTCATCACACTTTCCTGCTCAAGAGTAGTCGATGGCTCCTCCTTGTGCACAGGATGGGTTCCACAATCCAGAGAATGGAATTTGAAGCCACCCATGGTTTGGGCCCATCCTTCTTCTCTGGTGATATTGTTGTCACTGTCCTCAAGCATGTACCTTCTGCTACAACTAAGTTCTTCTAGAGAGACTGCAACAACCCAAAGCAGCTTAAGGTCCAGTGTTCTAAGAATGTTCTTTGCACACTTGGTTGCTAAATCCCGTTGAATAAACATACAAAGTTGCTTAAAAATACCACAAATACAGAGCTGCTTAATGAGGACTTGGAAAGATAGGACTATGCAGAAAAGACAGAGATAGAGATGGGGGGCAGGAAGACAGAGACAGAAACAGAGAAACGGACAGAGAAACAGAGACAGACAGAGAGACATAGAGAAAGGCAGAGACAGAGAGAGACAGAGACAAAGACCAAGACAGAGAGAAAGAGACAGAGACAGAGAGACAGAGACAGAAACAGAGACACAGAGAGACAAAGAGACAGAGACAGAAGTAGAGAAATGGAGACAGAGAGAGAGACAGAGAGACAGAGACAGAGACAGACAGAAACAGAGAAGGAGGGAAAGAGAAGGAGAACAAGAAAGATAGAGACATAGAGATACAAAGAAATAGAAAGAGTCAGAGACAGAAAGAGAGGCCAGATGCTGGGAGACCAAGAGAGACAGAGGCAGAAAGAAAGGGACAGAAGGAGACAGAGACTAACACATAGAGAAAGAGACAGATGTACAGAAACACAGATACAGAGAATGGGAGAGAAAGGAAGATAAACAGAATAAAAAAGAGAGAGGATGGAGCCTGAGAAGAGAAAGGGATAAAAAACAATCCTGGTCACTCATCAGCTACTACTTAGGAAAGGCAATATTGCTGCATGTTGTTCCTCCTGAGAAAATGAACAGTCTTGACACATTTTGCTAGCCCATTCTCCAATAAAAAGAGTGTCCAGTTAAGATTATTTCCTTCTGCATCATTATGTATTTAATAGATCATCATCTAAAAAGAGGAGGGAGCTGGAGTAATTGGAATCTCAAACTCAGGGTTATTCAGTAGACGCAGGTCTTTGAGCACCAGTGTCATCAAACCACACGTTCCTGTGGGCTGAGGCAAGGGTAGGTTGTGACAACTTCCCAGTTAGGTGGGATACTCATTAAATAGTTATGTAATTGGTGCTAATGGCAATAACTGGGATGAAGTCCTTTCTTCCAGGTCTTTATCTTGGCCCCAAGATTTGATAATTCTATTTTACAACTTAGAAGGACATGACAGCTCTCTTCAAAAATGTCAAGGGTTGTCATGTGGCAAAATGATCAGACAAGTTCTATTTGTAGAACTGTGATTAGTAGGTATATGTTACCAAAATAAACACAAATTATAAATTTAGGCTTAATGTAAAGAAATACTTGCTAATAATAATAACTATCCAAAAATAGAAAGGACTCCTTCAATGGGTAATGGGTTCCCCATCACTTAGAGTATGTAGGAAAAGGTTATCTTACTGTATCAGGTAGGTTCTAGAGGGAATTCTAGAGTAGGCTTCCAGGAACCTCTAGAACATAGCAACACCTTTGGCTGACCTTGGGGGTCAGAGCTTGCTGAAGACTTGAGCTTTCTAATTACCCGCTTTTGTCATCAGACATCATTGATCCTCTGCATGGATCCTGCATCTTAACTCTGAATCCTGCTTCTTAACTCTCCAGTGACACACGATGACACTTAACCTTGTCTGGGAGAACAGGTACCTTTCTCAGACCTCATCCATCAACTCTTTCTTTCCTTTCATTTCTTGTAAACTTACCTCTCACTTCCCCCAATATCCTAGCACTTTCTTTTGTACTTTCTAGAACTCCCATTCGCCAATTGTCACCTTAGTTTCATTTTAGACCTTTCATCATCCCACTCCTTCTGTCTTCTGACACTCATGGAACATTGGCTTTCTATGATGATACTACATCCATGAACACTCTTTCCATTATGGTGGACAACTTTTGTTGCATTTCCCAGCTCACTGATCATAATGGGGATTTTGGAACATTCCTTGCCACTTTCAGACACTCTCTCTCCCACAATCACTTAGCAAACTTATGCTCCTCTGATATCTATACAATCTCTATTTATTGAGTAAGGGATGTTGTCTACTGACTCCAGGATGTGATTCCTCATTTCTCAACAAGTTCAGTGCCAACTGCACCAGTTCCCAAGGTTTTGATTATCTCTAAGCAGATGACTCTCAGTTCTATATATTCAGCTCTGGTATTTCTCCTGAACTCCAATCCTAGATAACCAACTGTTGCAGTGGACATTTCAAACTAGATTGCCTATAGGAATCTCAAAGTCAATATGTCTGGGGGCAGCTAGGTGGTGCAGTGAGTAGAGCAACTGGCCCTGGATTTAGGAGGACCTGAGTTCAAATCCAGCCTCAGACACTTGACACACTTGCCTGCTGTGTGACCTTGGGCAAGTCACTTAACCTCAATTGCCCTGCCTTCCCCCCTCAAAAAAATTTAAAAACCTCAAAGACAATGTGTCTGAAATAGAACTCCTTACATTCCCCTTAAATACTCTTCCCTTCCCACCTTCTCTGTTACTGCTAGGGATACCACCATTCATAGATGTCTGGATAATTAAAATCCTCCATCAGTACTAAGTCATGTCTCTGTACCAGGTTTATGATCTGTTTCTCAAACTTTGCACCTATTTCTTCTTTCTGTAGTGTGGGCTGTCATATACTCTGATGAGAACATCCCCTTTGTTTCCCTCTTCATTAATATTAACCCAAATGCTGTTCACCCTACTTCCTGCAACTGGTTCCTGATTTTCCCCACATGGGCTCAAAGTTTGTCAATGGTAAGGAAACACACTAGTAGGATGCATTGTGACAAAGGCAAGACTCTAGAGTTCTCGCACAACTCCCCATGGGCGAAGCATCCCGAATGGACAGGTTGCTCATCTAGATCCTTGAAGTCTACTCCTCTCAAAAGTCTGATTCTCTTCTCTGCTGTCACAGATCCTGATCCTTAAAGCTTCCTCATTCCTTGGGTGACTGTATCCATGTCTGTCCAGAGTGTGTATCCTTTAATGATCTAGGAATTCTTCAAAGTTTCAAGGCTGATCTTGAAACTTGGGAGAGGAGAGAGAAATTCTTCCCAGAGGATCACCTCCAGAAGCAGCTGTTGGTGGGCTGTCTCTCTCACACTCAAATTGCAAAAAATCATCCTGGGCTTAGGTACTGGGTACAAAGCTGCCAAGACTCTAGTTAATTGGTTTTCTCAACAAATCCGTTGTTTCTTTTTTGATTCGGAGAGGTTTGAGTTTCATACAGGAATCAAAAAGTATCACTTCATTAACGTATTAAAATGTGTGACTGTTTTATGACAACATCAACTGCTGGAGAGGGCCACAAATCTCTTCCCGCTCTCTTGTCTGTGATCCTATGATACTATAGTCAAGAAAAACACACAAACAGATTGGCCAAGGCTGTACACGAATGGCTCATCGTGCACCTCGAGTTTACTAGCTAGAGCTGGGAAGTTTGATTCATCATTCAGATGATCTACCTTCTCCGTTTTACTGAAGAAAAAGTTGAGACCCCAGAGAGACTAGATGTCTTGGCCAAGGTTGCACAGATAACTAGGGGCACAGACAGGACTAGAACCCTGGCTTTCTGCCTCCTGGGTCAGGGCTCTTTCCACTATTCCGCACAGCCTCCTTAACCCAGACTCTGTATGACAATAGCGAGCAAAGTGGGTTTCCTGAGCCACTGAAAGCCCAGTGCCCTCATGATAGGGAAAATCCCTTCTGCACATCTCTTCTTTTCAAATATCATCTCATCATTTTGTAGAATCAACCTGCTACATTCATCCAATGTTTTAATAATAGCGGTCTGGATTTCTAAAGCACTCATAGGTTTCCAAAGCATTTTATAAACATGAGTTCATCCTGTCCTCACAACAACCATATGAGCTATGGTATTATTCCAATTTAACAGATGAAGAAACCAAGGCAAAGAGGTTTGTCTTGGTCTAGGACAATAATGTGGTTAGTAAGTGTCTGAGGAAGAATTCGAACTTGGTTCAGTGCTCTGTCCATGACACCACCCTAGCTGGTTCACATGGCTATTGTTATATGAAATGGGCAGCTCACATTGGGATAGATTCATATTTTTGGATATAGATAGATATATCTACTGAGATATTTCTATCTATCTATTTATCTAAATATATATCAAAGTGAGCTGCCAGTTTGATAACATAATAGCCATGCCAGGCAGCTAGATAATGTTGTGGATATGTAGCTATCAAGACATCTATATATCTAGCTATATTTATATCTATATCTATATCTATTTCTATCTATCTAAAATCTTGTTGGATTCTTACTGTAGCGTTGGAAGGGAATGATAAATACCTGGGGGAGTGTGGGGAGTGTTTGTGTATGTGTGGGGGGGTGCAGTTCAGAGGAGACAGCACCAAAATGGATAGGGAAGGGTGGGATATTCTGCATATTGAGGTGGGGTACTCTGCTCACAGAGCCTCTATCAGAGCTCTCTCCCTGCTCCACTCATCCACTAACCACCTCCACTGGGCAGAATTCTTCACCCTAAATGCTCAATGCCCATCTTCTCCTAATCCAATTGAGCTGGTTGACAGTGGCTTGCTTGTGTATGAGACAACACTCCCCCCTAGTGGCAAGTTAACTGAATTGGTTACTGAAAAATATTGAGATGATTTTAAAATGGTTATCATTTAACATGGACTTATCCGAACTGACAGGACCCCAGAGATCATCTCACCCAAATCTTTGCTGTTTCTCTCCTTTTCTCCCCTCGTCTTCCTAACATCTCTACCTCTTTCCTCAGATCCCTGCCTATGTGTCTTCCCTACTCAGGCTTTGAAATGTATCCCTGACCACTCCTCCCTCATCCATCATAGCCAATCTGTCAGCAGCAGACCCAATTGATTCGGCTTTTACAGCATGTCTTCTACTTTCTCTCGCTTCCTATTTCACCTGCAGACACCTGGGCACTGTCCTTCAGCACCTCTAGCTAAAAGCAGTTTTTCTGGTTTCCACCTCCTCCCTGCTCTGATTCATGTGTTGATCATCCAGCTTTGAATAACCATCTGCCATGTCCCAGACTCTGTTATGGGCACTGAAGATACAAGTACAAAGGATGAAATAAGGCCTTGCCCACAAAGAGTTGAATGGGAGAAAAACAAATATGCACACTTACAAATGTACAGCATAAATATAAATTTAATAAATGCAAACGTGAACAAAGTATTTAAATAGAAGGTAGTTTGGAAGGAGAGCAATAGCTTTTAGGGGGATCAGGAAAGGCTTTTCTACTGAAGACAACTCTGAAACTGCATCTTAAAGGGAGTGAAAAACTCTATGACATAGAGTTACGGAGGGTCAAGAGGTTTTGCGTATGTGTGTGCACACACGCGTCTGCATGCAGGCGCACACAAGCAATTCCTATACCACCAATATTCCTAATTCATTTATCTAGTCATGTTACTCTTGTGCTCAAAAACCTCCAGGGGCTCCCTATTATCTCCCAAATAAAATTCAAATTCTTTTTCTTGGCATGAAAGACCTTTAACAGAAAGCCAAATATGAAAACTGAGATTAGTTCTTGAAAGAACAGACAGAACATTGGGCTAAATCTAATGATATGCAACATTCAGTAGGGATAAATATAAAGTCTTGTACTTGGGTTAAATAGTAGCAGTTGATATAAAAAAAAGATGAAAAGGTTTTAGTGAACTCCAACCTCCAGACAATTCCGCAAGGGATTATAGCAGCCATGAAAGCTAATGAGATCCCAGTTCCCATTGAGAGAAGCAGAGCTTCTGGGACAGGGAGGTGATGGTGCCATCATCTTCTTCCCTCCTCAGACTCCATGTGGAGAGTTGTGTTCAGTTCTGGGGCCCCCATTTTGAGAAGAATGCTGACAATTAGACAGAGTTCAAGGGAGGGAAGCTATAGTGGTGAAGGGCCTTGGGCTCATGCCATGAAAGGCTTTGAAGAAACTTGGACATGTAGCTTGGAAAGAGAAGTCTTTTGATAGCTCTCTTTAATTTGTGAAGTTGATAGCTCTCTTTAAGTTTTGACCCCAGAGGGGCAGATCAAGAAACAGTGGGTAGAAGTTACCAAGAGGAATATTTAGACTTGACATTTTGTCTGAAACTTGGATGGATGGATGGATGGGTGGGTGGGTGGATGGATGGATAGAAATTTACTAAGTGCTTAATACATGGCCAGTAGTGGGATAAGTACTGGAAACACAAATATACACAAACAAGGCCAGTAGCAGTGTGAGTCACTAAAAAGAATGCAAATGACTGGATCCCTGTGAAAACAGAGGGATTATTCACTTTCCTTAAGATGCTTACATTCTAATGAGGGAAGACAAGACATAAAGCAGATCTGGAAATGGCAGTGGGGTGAGGGAGGATAAATAGAGGGGAAGTCCAGAGAGGGAACTGAGCCAGGAATGAGGTGAACCTGGCTGGAGACCCTCGTGAAATGATGGCCTGGCCAGGAAACCACTATCCAAAAGAACAGGTCCTCAATGTAGAGGTTTCTTCACCCAGGTAGTACAGTGGATAGAGCTCTGGGCCTGGAGTCAGGAAAGATCTGCATTCCAATCCAGCCTCAAATGCTTGCTAGCTGTGTGACCCTGGACAGGTCACCTAACTTAACCTCTGTCTGCCTCAGTTACTTCAACTGTAAAATGGGGATAATAGCACTTACCTCCCAGGGTTATTGTGAGAATCAGATAAAATAATGTTTGTAAAGTGTTCAGACAGCTCCTGACATATAGTAAGTGTTATATAAATGTTAGCTGTTACTAAAGTGCTTAGCACAGTGCCTGGCACATAGTAGGTGTTCAAAAAATGATTTCTTCCTCCCTCCCTTCCTTCCTTCCTTCCTTCCTTCCTTCCTTCCTTCCTTCCTTCCTTCCTTCCTTCCTTCCTTCCTTCCTTCCTTCCTTTCTTCTTTTCTACCCTTCCTTCTTCCTTTTGTCCTCCCTCCCTTCTTTCTTCCTCCTTTCCTCTCTCCCTCCCTCCTTTCTTCCATCCTTCTTTCCTTCTTCCCTTCCTTCCTTCCTTTCTTTTTCATTCTCCTGGGTGGGTAGGCAGATGGTGAGGAAGTGAATAATCTCTCTATTTTCACAAGGATCCAGTTATTTGCCTTCTTTTTAGTGACTCACACTGCTACTGGCTTTGTGAGTGATGAGGATGGCCCCAGGTTCTATATGTATATGGGAATACATCTTAGAATATTATGAAAATTAACTAATTTTTAAAAAACTTCTTTATTTCTAAACTCCAGCCCTGGTCAGGGAAATTTCTTAAGATGATTTCTAAAACTAAATAATGTTGTGCTAATTTAATTAACTTAAAATCTATCTCTTAATAATTTCCTATATTCTTGGGCTCCATTTCCCTTGGTTTTCATTTGTATGTTCATTTGTTTTCCCATTGTGGCCATTTCTTGAGAAAAACATTTCTGGTGTCATCACTAATGGCACCCAGGTTTTTCCAGAAAGAAATGTAATGTGAATCTAGGAAACAGAGCTTAATGGATATATAATTTTAAACTTTCATGGGGGTAATGTTCCTAGAAAATGTCATGAAAGTCAAAAACACAAATGTTTATATATTGAACCTATGGGAAACAGGAGGTTAGGTTTCTATGACCATCAAAAATGGTAATCTTTCACAAGACATTGCTGAAAATACACTTTTTGCATGCAGTTCTTTATAACAAAACATTCTGATAATATGCACTTTTCCTAACAATGTAACTATAAAATAACCCATAAAATGTAGTACACGAAATAAAATTGGTAACATGCAAAACATTTTTTCTCACAGATTAGTACTACTATTATTATGAACTTGAGAAGCCAGGAGCAATCATGGACCATTTCACCACACAAAAGAAAACATCACAAAATAGAGTGCTGGACCTGAAGTCAGAAACACCTGACTTTGAATCCAGGAGGCCTTGGACACTTATAAACCTCAGTTTCCTCATCTGCGAAATGGGGATACTAAGAGTATTTGCTTGCCAGGTCCTTGTGAGACACAGCAGGCAGACTCTCTAGCTACCCTCCCAGCTCACATTTGCACAGACCAGCTGGATCCTCAGGGCTTGGATAAGAGCCATTGATGGAGCATTTCTCCGGACTTATTGTAAATGAGATCCTCCAGCCCAGGGTTTTTTTTTGGGGGGGGGGATGGGGGCTTGTTTTTTACTGGCAGCTCATCCTGCAGAACAGCTGGGCCAAATGACTATCTGGTAATTACTGGGACCAGCTTCACTCTCTTTCTCCCTTCTTAGCATATCGTTAATAATTTAACCTCACAATTAGCAACTCCAAAGCATCCTTCCATACCTTAACAACCACACCCAACTTCTTACTTACAAATTACAGAGATATTATCATTGTCATTTTCTCTTCAGTCACCAAAGTCTTATCTTTTCTTCCCAATTTTTATAACTTAATTTTCTAATCAACTACCCTCTCCTCTTTCTCCTGTTCCAAGAGGGCTTTTGGACAAAAACTCCCAAAAATGTTTACCTATTTACTTATTCATCTATTTGTGTATCATCCACACACCGATCTGTCCATTGGTCCATCTACCTACCTACTTATCATCATCTCTCTACCTACCTATCTACTCATCACCTTATCTATTTATCCTCTATTTACTTTGTTTATAAATTATGCTAATAAGGGTCCAGGATGAACAAGTTTGGAGGGAATACATAGTGGTGTACTTGTGTTCCCTTTTGGAGATTTTATTAAGCAAACCCATGCCTCAGGTCACCTTCTCTTTCCCCTCCCCAGAGCCACCCCATCCCCTACCCCATACACCCAGTGGCTCTTCTTCACCTGCCAGTCTCAGCAGGGCAGCAATGGAAGTGCACACGGTCAGGTGTGCTCTGCCTCTTTGGGACTCTGCATTACTGAGGGATCCCTCCCAGGCATCTTATAAAAGGGTGGGGCTACCAGGAACTAAGGACATCATTTTGAGTAGCATCTTTTTTTTTTTTCAGACTAGGGAGAAAAATTTCTGAGTGTTTAGAGTTGGAAAGTAAAACAATTCCCTTTCACCTACCTCCAAATCACTCTATTGCTTTTAATTTTGTTCTGTGGGTTCTGTGACTATTGTTCACCAGTCCTGCCCATCTCAGCAGCTAGAGCCACGAAAACTCAAAACTGGGATAAAGTGAGCTTTGAATCGGACCTCTGACTCAATGTACTGCAAAGGGTCAAATCAAGATTTTTCCAAACTGATGTCTATTCAATTGTGTTGTCCCATTACAATGCTATTATTGGTGATAATAATTGGATGAGGACATAAGCTTTCAGGACAACTCACAAAATTAAACACCAAAAATTAAACACATTATTTATTACATCATTATTTCATCATTTTTATTTCTATTCTTGTGTTTTATAACAGAAGATGTGAATACAGTGAGGTTTGCATGAAATTTATAAGTAAATAAATAGAGAGGTAGGTAGATTAATGAGCAAACAAATGCATGTTAGGAGTTTGGGCTCACTTTTTTTAGCTTAATAGGACTGAGTATCTAAAAACATTAAAATTCACTTCCTTAGAAAACTTCTCATCCCACCCCCTCTTTTTGGGGATTCAGAATTGATGTTCCAAGCAGTAAGGGGCTTTTCTAAGAGCACATACCTGGTTAAGACGAGATGCAGCCAGGAATCCACCTGCAAACCTCTGTGAGCCTCAGAAATCCCAGACAGCCAAAGAGCAGCAGGGAATGTGCCAGCAGGTGGCAGCAGAGCTCACCCCATTGAGGCAGGCAGGGTTTCCTCTGCTCCCCCTGGAGAGGCTGGTGCCCTCCCCAGTCCCACTAATGAGTCATCATTGTGTGCCGGTTTTCCCCAAAGATCTACCAAAATGTCAACTAAGAGAGGAAGTGGCCCTGAGAAACTGGCAATACACACACACCCCACACCCATGCACATACCGCCCCCACCACGTGCACATACACATAATACACATGCACATGACACACACACACAAAGTACACACACCCACACACCACAACCATGTACATACCATACACAGACACATATACCACACATACACCTTCACACACACCACACACACACACATACAATACACACACTGACACACCACACACACACACGCCACACATACACATAAAACACACCCAAACACGTCAAACCCATGCACATACCACATACACACACACACATACACACACTTACACCCCTTGCCCATAAAGAGCCTTACGCTCAAGTAGAGTCCCTAGAGAGGCACAGAGACTGTCCATGAGTGTCCCTGCTCTGAGATTAAACCCAAGGGTCATTTGAAGAAACCAGAGCATCCCCAAAATGAGAGTTCATAGGAGCCTTGGAGGCCACAAAGCCCGATCCCTTCAACTTAGAGAAAAGAGAAACTGAAGCTGAGGAAGGCTGGATGCTCTCTCCAGCATCACATGAGCAGAAATGGAGTATTATTAGGACTTGAACCCAGGGCTTCTGGTTCCTGATCTTTTTTTCCTTCCACTCCTCATACTGAAGGCTCTGATTCCCTGGTATGCTTTACTGTCTGAGCATCATACCTTCCCCTTTCATCACCTAGAAATATGGGTAGGGGTCTCTGTGCTTGGTGTGGTCTGACCCATATAGAGGCCAGTGGAAGCAGACACTTTCCATGCAATTTATCATCTTAGAGATTTGCCTGAAGCACTGAGATATTAGCTAATTTATTCAGGATTACTGAGGTAGTATGTGTCAGACAAGGAACTTGAACCCAATTCTTCCTGTCTCCAAGGACAATCCTTTATCCACTATACCTACTATCTGCCTTTCAACATTGGGGACATGAGGACATAATTATACACAATCACCACCTTCAAGGACATTGCCATGTAGCAGAAGAGTTACAATGTTCACAAGGCTCAGTGCAATCTCGAATGTTATGGGGCCAGAAGAGAACAGAGCAAAGGGGCTGTGAGAAATTTTAAGAGAATGGGATTGCCTTCTCCAGTCAAGACCAAGGAAGATGGCATGGAG
The DNA here is from genome assembly GCA_028646595.1 of Phalanger gymnotis. Classification (NCBI taxonomy): domain Eukaryota; kingdom Metazoa; phylum Chordata; class Mammalia; order Diprotodontia; family Phalangeridae; genus Phalanger; species Phalanger gymnotis. The sequence goes on along the minus strand of CM053625.1, from coordinate 325,311,135 downwards.
AAGAAAACATTTGAATTGGGTCCTTGCTGGTGATGAAGATGATGATGATGATAATGAAGATGGGGAACATAACAATGAATATGATGGCAACGATGATGAAGATAAAGATACTTGGGATGGATACTCCGAAGGACAGGAGTCCTAAAAATCTTCCCAGGGAGCTAGGCTGTGAGCTGCGGGGCTGCCACAGGAGGGAGCCTCAAGGGACAGGGCAGATAGGATTTGGGTTTATCCTGATTCCTGGTTGAGTGGTCTGAGTTCTGAAGGAAATAGGCTCAGACAATTGAAGGCTCTTCTATTTGGGATAAGGACCAAGAACAATACAGTTTGTGGGGCACATTAGTGCCCATTAAAAAGAGCATATGTTCTTCTGCTGGGCTGAATAACTGTATTGATGCCTTTATGAGAACAGCAGAGGCCAGGGACTGGGTTCAACATTAAAATGTTGTTCTGGGATGGGGGTGCAGGACCATAAGATCTCCTTCATTAGGACAAGAAAGCATCCTCTGCTCAACAATGCCCCTTGTGCCAGCTGTAGCTCTTGTTACTGAAGGATTAATATAGTACAATGGCATGTGGTTCGTGACCCGCCAATGACTACCATACTGGTTAGATTTATTCTCTGCTTTCATTGTAGGGCAGGAGGTTTGCCCTTATTACAGTTGCTATTCATTCCAAATACGGCATTTCAGTACCAGTTCAGTTGGTCACCATTACAGTCACCACAAAAGTTCTCACAGACCACATCCTTCTCCCTTATCCCACCTCTCATGACTCTAATCAGGACATCCATTTTACTACAGAGAAGTCAGTTAGAGAAGCCACTAAATGGCAACTTCTGATGAGGTTCCCAGGGAGGGGGAGGTTTGGGTTGGTGGGCCAAGGAACACTGGGTAACTGGAGGGAGGGGGGTGAGTATATTAACTTAGACCCTGGAGAAGGTCACAGGCAAGAAGCTCATGCCTTTTTGTCTACCATCACCACAGATGAACCTAGCCCATGATGGGGATTGGGGACTGTGTGGGAGTTATTGGCATTGATCCTGTAATGTGGATGGATATTACTGGCGCTGTTTGTTCAGTGTTGCTGAGGTACACTGGAGGTCAATTCTGAATGGCCCCCAACCTCCTCTGCATCTTTTCCACACACAGCTTCCACATGGTTGGACTTTCCAAAGGACTTTTGTGTTGTTTCATGTTTCTGTTGATTGTGTTAAGCTTCTCCTCCAGGGTTAGTACATTAGAATTCTTTTCAAGGTCACTTATTTACATGATGGAAGGCTTTCTAGAAGATTTGGGGGACCTTGACAACAAGGACTGGGATGTGATGGGACCTGAATTCAAATCTCAGCTACCCTACTTTCTAGTGACACCCCAGGAAAGATGTCTAAGCTTTTTGAGGCTCGATTTCTCTCTCTGTAAATAGGGTAGTATCACTTGCACTACCTACCTCACCTGTTATGTGAGAATAGAAAGCTCTCTGTTGAACTTTAGGTGCTATATGAGTATAAAGCGTCCTTATTCCATCCCTAGCCCTAACTCATATAAGGCAAGCGCAGTTGTGCCTTAGGACACAGAAGCCTGGAAGGAAGAGTTTCTTTGATGACAGCATTCTCCATCTATCAATCCACTCACAATATTTTGCTGGCCCCCATCATTGACCAGTGTTAACAAAATGGTTCCATTCTCTGTGCTCCTCCTTTCTTCTCCAATCCAATTGTTCGACCCAATCTCCAAGGTCAACTCCCTTTACCCCAGGTAAAACCTTTCCTAGTTGATGACTATAATTTCATTCATCATAGATTCCATTGGGCTAGGCTTCTCATGCCTACAGTGGAAAGAGACAATGAAGGAGGGCCACCACGACTGTAGAGGAACCCAGTCATTCTCTCGAATATGAGCACCATTCTTGTCCTAATCAAGTGAATCCACAAGGAAATCCTTCCTTTAGGTCTTACACATTTACACATGCCAGCAAATATTTCTGTTTATATTCAAGCGGTACCCTGATTCTGGGAATTAAGCAGCTTATTACCTCATGTTTATCATTCCTGTTTGGAGAGAAGACTGTTACCTAGCAAATGACTTCATTTCCTTAAAACACCAATGCAATTTTAAGCTACGTTGAGTTTAATTTAACATCCAGAATGAGAGGTAAATACAGGCAAATGCTGGGTGGCATGGCAGAGAGAAGGCTTGCCTGGGAATCAGGAATTCAGTCTGAATCACTCTTCAGCCCAGTAGGAGCCATACATAGTCACTTGACTTTTCTCTGACTCATTTTATCAATTTGTATGTAACGGGGATCTGACACATAATCAGACCCCATCTGCTTTCTAAATTGGCATCTTCAAGTGGAGACCCCTAGGAAGGTGCTTCCTGGAAAGTCATGATGATGTTGGAGGGAAGTGTATGACTGGACATCTTTTAATTGGTTCTACTTGGCCTGCAATATCATTTGGAAGAGGCTTTATCCATTATCTATGTATCTGGAATTCAAGGCATCTTCAAAAGTCCTGAGTCAGCTCTACCCCTTTCTTGGTGCATTTGCATTTGGAGGAAGGAGGTGACTCCCTCACACTCAGAACCCAATGAAATGATGTGTATGGGGGAGGACCATGGTTCCTTCTCCCACCAAGACCACATGACCCCTGAGAAATGGGGCTGCCTTGATCTCTTCATTCTAAGTTCACAGAATAGGGTCTCTGAGATTTATGCTTTTCAGCTTAGCTTTGGGGGATAGAACCAGGAGCCATGGGTGGCAGAGAGGCATGTTTTTGGTCAATGTAAGGAGTAAAAAAAACTTTGCAACAATTATGTGTGGTTAATTCTCCCTTAGGAGCTCTCTCAGGTCTAAGTTGGACTACTTGGCCCAACTAGGGTTTCAGCCAACTCTGAGACTCTATGATTCTGCTCTTCTGGGTGGTATTGGCTGCCTGACAAAATATTCCCCAAATTAAGGAGAGATAATGTTTTCCCCAATATTATAGATCAACTTTCCTAAAATCATGTGACAAGAAAGGTATTAGGCTTGGAGGCAGAAACCCTGGCTGAGTAACCATGAGTGAGTCACCTCAACTTTCAAGCTCCATTGAAAAAATGGGGATCCCAATCCTTGCATATCAAATCCCCCAGAACTGTTGTGAGGAAAGTACTTTGCCCCCTGAAATGAGAGCCCTTGTGATTCTCCCAGCTCTCAGTGGGAAAGAAACATGGCTTGTTTCAGCTACAGCTCTTATCCTGGGTGATGGCCTTAGCTTTGGTGTTTATTGACTAAAATGTAACGCTGCTTCTGGTGCACGGAGTGCTGAGGGAGCTAATGGCCTTTCAATGGGGATGCACTTTTATGAGGCTATAGTCATCAGCTTTTGAGTGGAGGTCATTAGGAATAATCACCGACTTGCTTCATTTGTAATGAGACTAGATTCAATGTTTCTCCCAGGGAAATGTTTGGACTATCAAACTGTCCTTCAAAAATCACAATAGAGATCTTGTTTCCTCTGCCAACACCTTCCCTGCCCAGGATGAATCTCCTCAGTCCCTTCAACTGGTCCTTAAATGTCATGGACTCAAGCAAGACTTTTGTCTTCCTGACTTTCCTCCTCTGGCTGCTCTCCAAATTATTAATGTCCTCTTTATTATGTACAAGGCATAATTGCACACAACATGGTCTGACCAGCACTGAGGACAGGAGAGCCACCTCAGTGAGGGCACAGCATCTCTCCAAATGCAGTTGGAGATTACTGTTGCTTTTTGGCTGTCATTATCACGCTATTGACCCCTAATGAGTTCTCATTACAGTAGGCTCCCCATTTTTCCTGACAAATTGTTACCTACCCATGCCTTACCTATCTTGTATCTCAACTGTACCCAATTAGATAAATATTTCTTAGATGTCTACTATGTTTTCTGTGTTAGAGGTTTGACAAAATGAAAAATAAAGTCCTCACCCTCAAGTAGCTTATACTTGACTGGGATGGTGTTGCGGGGGAGAGGAAGGAAGAGTAATCCCTCCACCACTCAGGGATCTACAGACCCCTTTTCCTGAGGCATTCTACAAGAGACATTCTTTGAAGTTGACATGAAACCATTATTGGCTATTTACTGAGCTCTACCTCATATTGATCCATCTTTTCCACAAAGACATCAGGAAAGACTTTAGAAAATACATAGGTAAGCTATGTCTCCAATATTCCCTAATCTACTAATATGATAGTCCTATCAAAACAGTAAATTGAATTTAGTGCGCCCTCTTCTGGATGAAGCCTGGTGGCTTTTGGTGATCATTGGTCACTCACCTGACCTTTAATAATGTATCATGTATGTAAGAAATGCTAAAAGGAACGATTTCAAAGGTAACTGGAGAGACCTGTATGAGCTGATCCAGAGTGAAGTGAGCAAAACCGGGAAAACAATTTGTACCATGACAACAAAAAAGGAAAGGAGAAAAGAAAACATTGCAAGATTTAGAACTCTGATCAATACAATGACAACCCTTAATTCCAGAGGACCATACGTGAAGCACAACAACCACCTTGTGCCAAAGAGAGGAAATGGACTTAAAATGTACTATAAGGCAGACATTTCTGGATATGGCCAATGTGAGAATACGCTTTATTTGGCTATGCATATTTGTTACAAGGGTTTTCTTTTTGTTTTTTTTTTTAATTTTTCTATTGGGGTGTGTGAATATGGGAGGGAGAGAAAACAGATACTTGTTAACCAGAAAAAATAGAATTAAAAAAAATGCAACCTTAAAGAATTCTGCCACTGTTTGATATCAAAATCACTAGACTGTATTTGCTGACTGCTCTTTCTTCCCTTAAAAACTTGGGATGACATTTGTCCTCCTTCAGTCTCTCAGCATCTCTTCCATTTCCTGTGACCTTTAACAATGGCTCATAATAACAATTGCCAGAACTTGCAGGACCCAAGAGTATAATATTTCTGGTCATGGTTGCCTGAGCTCATCAAAGACATCTAAGTGTTCTCAGGCTTTCTCTTACTCTCTCCTCGAGTGCTTGGGATTTCCACGCTTTAGGAAGCATTTTTGTTCTCTCTCATTGTCATTAATGTTCATGAACAGTGTCAGCTCATTGCAGGGTTTAACAGAGATACTGTTATTATTCTTAGCAGACCGAATGCCTCTTCATGCCCATCTTTAGTTTCTTTCCTTTGCTTCCATATTCTGTATGCTCCGTGCTTGAAGCAGATTCAGTGGGGGATCAAGTGTCTGAATCTATTTGGTGGCAGAAAAGAATAGGAACTGCAGGACAAGAGTTGGATGGCCTGAAACATTGAAACAGAAAAGCAATTGCATAAGGTTGTTAATGCGGATGGGCCTCTAGATGGTGCTATAGTGCATAGAGCGCTAGGCTTGACATCAGGAAGACTCATCTTCCTGAGTTCAAATCCAGCCTCAGACCCTTACTAGGGTTCTGACCCTGGGAAAGTCTTTTAATCCATTTGCCTTTGTTCCTCATTTATAAAATGAGCTGGAGAAGGAAGTGGCAAATCATTCCAGTATCTTTGCCAAGAATACCCCAAATGGGGTCACAAAGAATTGAACACAACTGAAATGACTAACAACATTAATTTGGCCTCAGTAATCAAATGCAGGATTAATAACATTTGCAAAGTGCTT
>CM053625.1:325286185-325304992 GCA_028646595.1 Phalanger gymnotis | reverse complement strand
TCTCAAGCCCCACCTCAATGACCAGAGACCATTGGTTCCCGAGCTGGCCCCTCCTAAGTCACCAATCCACACCCACACAGGTTTCACACCTGACAGGGCCCTGGGCCTGGGGCTTAGCACTTAACAGCTGAAAGTACTTCCACTCAAAAGAAACAAAAGCCATGCTAATGAGACAATTTTGCTTAACAACACACTCAGGTAGATGAATCTTCAAACCTGGTACTGCCCTGATAGATAGATAGATAGATAGATAAATAAATGACAGGTAGTGATGGGGTGCTTAGGTGCTTGTGCTTGGACCCCAATTCTAAAATTACATTTCTCCTAGCCTCCTAATACTGTCCCTGACAGTTTCTCTCCAGCCCAAGGACAGTATGCCATAGCAAAACAGGACAGTATACCCTAGCAAAACACTTATCTCTCTTCCTGATACAGTGGCCAGCTGCACCTATAGAATTTATTAGTTTGAACTGGGTGTGTATTGGCTGAACTGGCTGTGTACTGGCTCATAAAGATATTTACTACTCACTGGACTATCATATGCATCCTAGACTCTTCATTATGTTCATCCTGGACTTAGACATATGCATACTCACTAATTTATCTTGTCTAACAAGACATTGATGGGGGGCAGCTTGGGTATTTCTCAGTCGGCCCTGACCGTTAGCTGACTTAGTGATGTTTCAGGCCTAAAACCATACCTCCCTGTAGCCTCCCTCTGGACTATTTCCCAGTGAACTCTAGGTAAAATGCCTCCAGAGTAAATACTAAATGTGCCTGTTCCTTTAAGAACTGACCACTCCTTAACCACTCCCGAATCCTGCCTTGAATCACTTAGTTAGCATATTTGGCACATGTTTTACTATAATTTATCCTATATAAACTTTAACTGTACCTCTCTAAGGTCCCAGGTTCCCTAAGAGCTCTTGCCCACTGAAAAGCTTAACAACAAATCTTTGGCACCTTGACTTAAAGAATGCTTGAGTCCATGAATTCATTCCAGAAAACTCTATCAAGTACTCTGGTTTTGAGGTTCCTGAACCCCTCAAACCCGATTAGAAGGTACATAGATACATAGATGATAGATAGATAGATAGATAGATAGATAGATAGATAGATAGATAGATAGATAGATAGACAGACAGAGCATTTGTCTGGGTGCCAGTGCTAAGTGCTGGAGATGTAAATACAAACCAGCAGGAGTGTCTGTCCTGAGGGACTTTACATTTGAAATGGACAAACCTCCAAGAAGGTTCATTTCCTTTGCAAACCTGAAGCTGAGAAGTCAGGTAACTTGTGTCTTAAAAGAAGGGATTGTAAGTGCTGGGAATCACATGGACATTCAGCCACTTCCCCATTTTCAAGCTGGACCTTTTGCTCTCAGCTCCCTTCAGTAAATGCCTCTGGTCTCTCTTGTGACCACAGAGTGCTTGGGGGTCACACAAAGTTGGAAAGAGGAATTTCTATTGAGCAATTCAAGGCTCGAAAAGTGTTTTACATTTGTTATCTCAAAAGATAAGAAGCTTGATAGGAATGAGAGGGAAATGAGCCAAATAAGTGATGCTAATCTTTCCATTTTTGACTTGAGATGAAACATAATGAAGCAGAAGGCAGCCCCCAGCCAGGAGCCATGAAGACCCAACCAGAATGCAGCCATGTAGACCTGGGCTGGGCTCTTCCTGCTAGCACAGACATAGATAAGGGATTCAGGCTGAAGATGCAGAAGCCCAGATGGAGCACAAGCAGGAGGTTCCCCATCTACATATGTGCAGACTGAAGGACAGATGGAGCAGCCCAAGCCCAGAGCACTGCTGGATGGCTTAAGCAGAGATTCCCGAGTAGCGGCCTCCACCTCCCTTTACATTCTCAAGGCTCCTGTAAAGCAGGACCACCCTGATAGCTGCATATCTTAGGAAAATCTGACTGGCTTGGTGAGTTCCTTGTTCAAAGAGACCTGTCTTTTTAGTCAGCTTTTCCCAGCAGAGTGTATAGTATTTGTGACTTCAAGTCAGAAGAGACATTTTTGGAATCCTGTCTCTGACAATAACCATGTGAATAGTAGAGAGTAATTCAATCTCTCTGAGTCTCCTTTTCCTAATCCATAAAATGCGGGAGTGGGGGGGGGGAAGAGTACCTGTAGTACCAGTTTTCCAGGGAGGCTGTGGGGATCTGAGGAGACACTATCTATAAAGCACTCTGTCATCACTGTTGTAGTTATTAATCATCTCTGGAATGCATTTCAGTTTGTACTTTAAGGATTCCATTCTTCAGATTCTCTCGGCCCTTGTGCTTCTCCCTCTGCAGACTACTGGGGCACCAGCTTCTGCCACACCTTTCTCTGATGTCCTTTAAATTTGCTCTCCGGCTGTGGCTCAGCCTGAGGCCCCAGGAATCAGCCATTCCTTGCTGGTGAGGCTCCCCTACCCTCATCAATTCCTAGACCTTTTGAAGGATGGAATGATCATTGAGCCAAATCACCAATGGCTTTCTCTGCAGCTGCACTTTTGGCAGAGTAGGAGCTCACAATCCCAAAGTGTGAGGGGAGCCCCCAAATCTGATAACTTTAACACAGAAGAACACACCCTCAGCACTTCAGGCAGGTGCACACACAAGACCATGAAATTCTAACAGGAATGTTAACCCAGACAGCAGGCCAGGCCTAACCAGGGAAGGATCCCTTGGGGCCCCCTTCTGGATTGTCCACATCGGTGAACTTTTGGTGTCTCAGACCCGTGATCCTACTGCACCCCTCCATCCCAGCCCCTTCCGCTATTCAGGGGCCTGCTTCCAGGGCCAGGGCCCTTCTCCAGGTGGTCACTGTGAACACTTAACAAAAGCAGGTTGGGAGGCAGGTGTTTTTAGGAAATCAATCAACACTTAGCATGATGCCTGGGCTATAACAGGATAACAGGCACTTCAGAAATGCTAATTGGTTGATTTTCAGTGAATTACTGATACTCTAGGACCTAGAGTCTAGGTAATGAAGGTCACCAGGACAATGATATCCTTCAAAGGACATACTCGGTCCTGGGACTGGGTAGCATATTCTCTCTGTGTCTCTTTTCCTGCCTATGTCTCTCTCTGTCTCTGCCTTTATTTCTTTCTCTTTCTCTTTGTGTCTGTCTCTCTCTTTGTGTGTCTCCCTCTCTCTGTCTCTCTCTTTGTGTTTCTGTCTCTGTATCTCTCTCTGTCTCTGTTTGTCTCTGTCTGTCAATGTCTCTACCTGTCTCTGTCTCTGTGTCTCTGTCTTTGTCTCTTTCTCTCTCTGACTGTCTCTGTCTATCTCTGTCTCTGTTTGTCTCTGTCTCTGTCTCTCTGTCTGTCTCTGCCTCTCTCTGTCTCTCTGTCCGTCTGTCTCTCTCTGTCTCTCTCTCTCTCTCTCTGTGTCTCTCTCCTCCTCCCTCCCCCTCTCTCCCTCCCTTATATCTGCCTAGTTAGCGTAAAGCAGACCCGGGGGTTAACATGGGCTGAGTCCACAGGATGACAGGCTGCCAGGGAAGCTACAGTGAGCTGAACCAGCATTGACTGTGTCCCAGATAGGCAGGCCCGTAATTGCCCCATCCTCTGCTCTGGCCCCTTGAAAGGCTGAGATTGTGCCAAGAGAGGCACGCCTGCCTGTCCAGAGCCTTCTGACATCTCGGCTGCTGTCCAGGGCCTCAAGGCTCCCCTCTTATGCTGGAAAACTTGCCGAATCCAGACTGAGGCAGGGCAAGGGCCAAGCAGCCTCTGAGAGCCACATGAGGCTTCCTGTTTTGCTACAACATAATGATGGTTAGCCTGGAAACTTTTCAGACACTTACTAGCTGTGTGACCCTGGGCAAGTCACTCTACCCTGCTTGCCTGAGTTTCCTCATCTGTCCAAGTTGCTGGTGAAGGAAATGGCAAACCATTTGAGTGTCTGTGCCAAGAAAACCCCAAATGGGGTCACTTCCTAGTGACAAGAGCTCTTCCAGAGGGGGAAAGGCAGCCTCAGGAGGTAGTGGGTGTCCCTGCACTGGAGACCTTCAAATAGAACCTGGATGACCATTATTCATGTGGGGAATTTTGGTTCTGGTGTGAATTGGATTCTCTTCTGGGTTGGATTCTCTCTGACTGACTGAGCGGGGACACAGGGCATGGCCAAGCCACTGCTAAATGTTGTTGCTTGAAATACAAGAGGAAGATAAAGGTTCATTCCTGCCTTTGGGAAGATCATTGTGTAGTTTTAGTGATAACATGTATACTCATTAGGCAACTAAAGAAATAAGCAAATCTATAGCAAGAACAGTTCATGTGACTTAACAACATAAGATGATGGCTTAAAAATGGATTTAAATTATATTGTTTCACTAATGTCCCTTCCTGTGGAATGGGAGTTATCCAAAGTTCCCTGTCAGCAGAATTTGGGAGACCTCCCAGGTAACAAGGCTTTTCTAGTAGAGGTGCAGGGAGGGTTTGGGATGCCTCAGCCTGACAACTAGCTTAGCATAGAGAAGCTCAGCACTAGGGTCTTGGCCACAGGGGACAACCCTTTTTGTAACCACAGCCCATAAAACTCTCTCCTGAGGCATGGGGAGTCTGTGACCTGTCACAGTAGAGGGGTAACCCACCCTTTCGAAACCCTAGCCTTTTGTAATATGAGCTACGATTGGTTGTATATTTCATTAATAAAGCAGCAAAGTCTTGATTGGGCCACATGCCATTTGTATAAATTGTTCAACAGTGGAGACCATCTCTCAACTAAGGACAGTGCCCTGGCTTGGGGAGAAAATTCCTTGGAAGTGGTCCAAATGCTTGATTAAGTCTTAACTCCAAACCTCAGAGAATTTTTAAAAATTTGGGCAAACCACAGAACTTTCGAGTGTTGAAAGATGCTTCAATATTCATCTAGCCCAATTGATACAAGAAAGGAATCCCATCTAGGACATACTGACAGGGAGTCATTCAATTTCTGCTTAAAAACAATCAAGGAAAGAATCCAATAAGCCTGCAGGCAACCCATTCCCTTTGGGGATAGCTCTCATTATAAGAAGCTTTTCTTGACTTCTAGTCTGAATTGACCTTCTTATGACTTTCAGTCATTGTTCCTTATTCTGTCTCGATGGAGCTAAAAAAGAAAAAATAAAATAAAAAGACATATCCCTCTTCCACTTGACAGATTTTCAAGTACTTAAAGACATTTATCATTGTCCCCCTGAGTTTCCTCACCACTAGGCTAAACAGGCTCAGTTTTTTTTGTCTAATCCTCACATGATATGGACTGAAAGTCCTTCATCACTGTCCTGGTTGCCCTTCTCCACACTCTCTCCAGATGATGAATGACCTGTGTAAACCATGGTGTTCACAACTGGACATACTACTCCCCGTGAGGTTCAAGGAGAGCAGAGGATAGAGGGACTATGTCTTCCTTATTCCTAGAAGGTGGATTTTTGGAGAAGCCCAAACCCATTGGGATTGCTTCCTTTTGTGTCTTTAGAATTTTGTTCTTGGCCATCTGTTATCACTTCTGGGCTGGCTTTCCCTGAAGCATTTTAGGCCATGGGATCTTTTTGAAATCTGTGTTTCCAAAATCTAAGGTATGCCCAAATTTCCTCTTCTTTTTTGCAAACTCTAGGAAGGAGCATTTACCACCCCCACCTTGGGTTCCTATCATTTTGTTTCAAGAAACCAGAACAGGATTTTATTTCCTAGAGAACCATTAATCTTTATCTCACTTTTCTGAATCATCAAATAGGCAATTGCCCCTGTCAGATGAGCTTTGCTTCCTGGTGTTACAGAACAAAAGAACTTTGGATTTTCCATCAGAAGCCCTGAATTTGTATCTTGACTCTGTAAGATCTTGAGAAATCTCCTTTCCCTCTTGGCCTTAGAGCCCTCCTCTGTCAAATCACAAAGTTTAACTAGACAATCCCTTCCAGACCTGAGAAATCAGATGCTGGCTCTGGTGAATATTGATTGCATAGACATTGAGCTGAGAAAATTCATCACTGTGCTCTCCTGCATCTTATGCAGATTGTAAGACTGCCTGAAGGGCATGATCACAATGGTACAAAACCCCAACCTTTCAGTTGTGAAGACTCTCCCTTATCTGACACATAGTAAGTAAATGTAGCATTAAATAATAAATGTGGGTGATAAAAAAAAATATAAGTAATAAATGTTTGCAGATAGATTGCTTAACTGTACCCTCATTAGTTCCTCATGGGTAATGTTCCCAAGTCATCAAATGTCAGAGTTGAGAAGGCTCAGAGACCCCCTAGTACGAACTTTTCATTTGACAGCAAACTGAGGCCCAGAGAGTTGGTCAGAATGACTCAATGTCACATGGTTGGTAAGTGACCCAACCAGGTCTTCACAAGATGATAAATCTTGTTTCTGTAGACTTTCCTAGGAAGGGGGTGGTATTGTTTTTGTTGTGGTTGTGGTTGTTGTTGTTGTTCTGCTTTAAAGATGTGCAGGCTCTGAGAATTCACTTGACCATGATCACTTAGCCAGTAAATACTGAGGCAAGATTTGAACCCAGCTCCCCATACTTTGCATCTTTCCACTACAGCAGGCTGCTTCTTAGCCACTGCTACCATTTTGTGAGAGAGATCTTCCCAATGTGAGCTAGCAAGAGCAGGATGGTGTTTCAAGAATCCGGCTAGCAGCTTCTGTGGGGGTGTAAGATCCACCCACAGCCAGAACCCAGAAAGCTGCCAATAGCACAGGTTCTTTTGATCAGCTTAACTAAGGAAAGCAAAGTAAAGGGGTTGACGAGCTTACTGTAATTCAGCATCAGTGTTTGCCAGCCATCTAAGCAGTGGACCTGGGCTCCTGCACTGCAGCAGCTTTCCAGTGGTCCCTGGGCGATGAATGGAGCAGGATCACAGGAGGCTGTAGCCATAATGAGACACGCCTACCAGATGTCCACCCCAGGGCTGAGCATCAATGATAGCTACCTCCTCGACAGGCAGCAGCTCTCTGCTCTCCATTACTCCATGCATTCTGAAAATAGCTGCATCATAAAGATTCAGGGCAGACACAGTCACCCACCCCATCCACAGTGACATCTGGCAGTGCAGTAGAGAGAGCACTGAGTCTGCAGCTGGGAAGATCTGAGGTCAAATCCAGCTCCAGTAGATTACTAGCTGTGTGATCCTGGGCAAGTCACTTAACCACTGTCTGCTTCAGTTTCCTCTACTGTAAAAGGTAGACAATAGCATTTATGCCCAAGGGTTATTGTTAAGATTAAAATAGATAATATTTGTAAAGTGTTTGGTAAAACTTTAAAATGCTATAAAAATTCTACCTAATGTTATTACCTCCATGGAGTCCTTTAACCCCAAGTAAAACAGCATGTCAACTCGTTGAGAGCAGGAACTATTTTCATTTCTATCTTTGTGTCCTTAGTCTAAAACAATGTTTTGCTTTTTTGGGGGGGGGAGGGGCTCATCCCTCTAATTTCATTGATGCATGGAACTCCTGAATGAGGAAACTCCCTCTAGGAGTCCAGATCTCTCCTGTTTTGCAAGTGAGCTCTTAGATATTTGCCTGGAACACTGAGAGGCTAATGGCCTTGTCCAGACTCAGACAGCCAGTATTTGTCAGTGGGGAAACTTGAACCCAGGCCTTCCTGACCTTGGGAGCCTGGGCTCTGATAAAGGAGCTTTCCCTTGCCTGGAAGCAGGTCCCCACACCTCCTCCTGGACATCTTGAAGCCATGTAGTCTCACCCACACCCCTCCAATTTCAGCCTCTAACTCCTCTACGGGTGTTTCCATCTCCCATTAGGAAATAAGTCTCTGGAGGACAAGGATTGTCTTCTTTTCACTTCTATTCATCCTCAGTGCTTAGTACAGCACCTGGCCCACAGTAAGACTTCCAGAAATTTTTGTCATTCATTCATCCATCCATTCTTGCCTGCACAGCCATTTCTCTGCCCACTATACCACACTGACCCTGCTCCCACATGGTGAATAGTTGACGATAAATGTTTCTTGAATTGGCTTAAATACATACATAGCTTGGTTGTTCCAAGGGTCACAGCTAAAAAATAACACACACTTGCATTTTCACTGTGCATCAGTGTTAGCAAGCTCTTTAAAGCCATTACTCCTACTGAGCCTCACAACTTCTCAAGGACTTAGGCGCCATAAAGTAGTTTTATCCCTGTTGTCTCTGCCTCCGAGAATCTCTATTCTCCTGGGAGGTTTGGTTCAAGTGTCCCTTCTGACAAGAAGCCTTTCGTAATGTACTCAGTTGCTAATGCTTCTTGTAAGGAATGATTTCTGAGAATAGGAGCCAATGAATTTCCCATGGACCCATCAGGGATAGGAAGGCAGCTCCAACTGCCCTAGAGGGTGATTTGTGTTGACACGAAATTACATAGCTGTCTTCAGGTTTGGGATTCACTGTTATGAGCAACAGGGGTTAGAACTATTCTGCTTGACCCTGGAGGGAAGAATTAGGCCCAAAGTTTGGAAGCTGTAGAAGCAGAATTAGGTTGGAAGTATTTTTCTTAGTTTTTGTTTTGTTTTGTTTTCTCCCCCGTGCGGAGACTGCAAGAGGTCAATCAGATAGATACGTCTGCCTGCTCAGATTAATCCATCCATGTGGAAATTGTAGGTGGGTATAAAAGGGAGTTCCATGTGTGTCAACACAACCCTGTGTCCGCTTATGGCCTTGCTTACTTTGAGAATGGAACATTGAATGTCAAAACTGGAAAAAACATTAAGACATAGAATATTGCTGATAGAAAAGAGAATATCAGAGATGGAGGGGGCCTTATAACATAAAGCATAGAATGTCAAAGTTGGGAAGGAACTTAGAACACAGAACAGTCAATATCAGAGCTAGGAGGAACCTTAGAACATAGAACACAGAATACCAGAACTAAAAGAAACTTCATAACTTACCCAGTATAGCCCTCTAATTGTACCTGAAGGTTAGATTGGGAGAATCAGTTGCCCAAGGTCACACAGCTAGTGAGTGGCATTTAGGACCAGTGCCCAGGTCTCCTAACTCTGAAGCCAGCTGCTTTTCCCATTAGTCCTAATTGCCGGTATGCATCAACAACAAAAGCCAATACTTCCCTCTCCCCCCACCCTGCCCCGCCCCGGGCCAATTTGTTATCAATATGTTATGCCGTGATGTTGCATTGGAGTGGGGGTGGGGTGGGGTTCCATCTAGAATTGCTGGCATCAAAATTCTTCTTTTAGGTCTTGGAAAATAATTTTGCTCTTGTGGAAAGTAAAGGTGATAAAGGAAAGCTGTGGGTGCTGTCTGTGGTCCTGAATTCATGAGACTTTAGGAAGCATAGTTTATGTAGGGCAAAGATATAGATACTTTTGAGGAACAGTTCTGTTCACTTAGGATAGTTGCAGTTTCACCCTTTTTCAAAAGAGCTTTGTAACCATATCTATAAAGACCCACATTATTGTTATTGTTTTCCCTTCATTCTCAAAGAGGACCATGACATCAGAAAGGTTATGCCATGACTTTTGAGTGAATTGGATTTAGGTGAGGGAGGCTGTGCAAAGTCACCAGCCTCACTTTCTCCTCCAGAGCCATCTGGGTCCAGTGGCCAGATATAGATCAGGATGCCTGGAGATGGTCTCCAAGAACCCATATGTTTACTCAATGAGTCACTAGTAATCTTTTGTAACGTCAGAATTAGAATAAAATTTAGGAAGAAATCATCTCATTATGTAAACAAGGAAGAAGAGGTTATATGACTAGTCCATTGTCACTCAGGGATTCAGTAGGTGAGTTCACATTAGAGCCTTGGTCTATTGGCTACTGGTTCAGGGTTTGTCAAACTGGATGGAGCATGCAGTACCCCATACTTCAGCCAGCCTTCTCAATAATTGTAGTGGTTTGTCTTTTTTAAGAGTTTTACATATATTAGAGTTCCATATCTGGACATTAATACTAGCATTACAACTTTAATTGGGACAGACTTCATAAAGAGCCTAGTCCTCCATATGGTGACTAATTCTATCTTTCCTCATTCTTGGAATCCCCATGGACATAACAGGAAAGCATACATGGCTGAGCATCTGTTAGATTGCCAAAGAGAAAGGATTTCCCTTGAAGGGAATTTGTTTGTCTTTACAAGGAGTTGGAAGAGGGCCCCAGAAGTGTCTTATGTTACAGTCACACTATCAATGGGAATAAGTAGTGATTCTAAACAGCCCAAAGTAAAATTCCAGTGGGCATATCATGACTTATATTGACCACAAGAAGGAGTAGTCTGAGGGTGAAGCAAGATTCATCACATGCTACTGTGTGACAAAAAAATTGCTTGTCCATATAAATAAGTCCCTAGCAGTAAAATAAAAATAACTCTCATTTATAAAGGTTTTTTTGCAACATCAATATTCTCCCCCACCCCAGTATCTCTCTCCCTTTCAGAGAGCCATCACATATAACAAATCATATTTTTTGAAGAAAAAAATGAAAAAAAATTATCCTAGCTAGTAGATATGTCAAGAAAATCTGAAAATATGTGCCATGTACAACCTGTATGGACCTTCCCCTTACGCAAAAGGGTTAGGTGGGAGTATATTCTCATTTCCCTTCTTTCATTTGTTGTTTTTATTTGGTCATTTTAGTCATGTCCAACTCCTTGTGACCCCATTTGGGATTCCCTTAGAAAATATATGAATGCAGTTTTTCATTTTTTTTCTGTAGTTCATTTTACAGATAAGGAAATTGAGACCAATAGGGTGACTTATCAAGGGTCAAATCTGAATTCAGTTTTTCTTGACTCCAGACCCAGTGCTCTAACCACTATGCAACCTAGCTGCCCTTCTTCTTTCCAGTCATCCTGGTTCTTTACACTTCTGCAACATTCCATTTTTGTTCTTTTTGTGATCATTTCCATTAATGTCATTGTCTGAGCTGGCAGGCACCTCAGAGGCCATCCAATGTAACCCCAACTGGACATGAAATCCTCTACAGAGCATTAGGATTTGCTTGATCTCTAGTGAGTGACTCCTAGTGACCTCCAGGTCTTCTAGCAACTCCCAAGGCAGCCCCTTCCACTGTTGGAAATATCTAATCATAAAATGTTTTGGCTCCTTTGAAACTGCCCCCTCACACATATACACTCTTGATTCTGACCTCTAGGGTCAAACGATGAATTTACTACATCATTCAAAATACAAGTACCTAAAGACAGTTATATATGTGGTCACACACACACACATTATTGTTGTTGTTTGTCCTTCATTGTTGAAGAGGACCATGACATCAGGGAGATGATACCACGACTTGCAAGTGAATTGGATTTATGTGAGAGAGAACTGTTCAAAGCTTCCAGCTCCTCTGGAGCCATCTGAGTCCAGTGGCAAAATATAGATCAGGATGACTGGAGATGGCCCCAAATGTGGTGGGAGACCTTGGCCTTTTCATGCAGATATACACACACTCCTTTTTAAATCATATTTTCTACAGGCTAATCATTTTCATTTCCTTCAACCCAACCTCACGGAGTTAATACTTGAGGCCCTCTACCGCCCTGCTTGTCCTCCTGCCAATATTTCTGATGATTCATCCTAAACAGTGGGGCTAAGTACTGAAGACAACACTGCAGATGTGCTCTGATTGTGTAGTGGAAAGAAGGCTTATCACCTCCCTTGTCCTAAACGCTATGTCTCTCTTTATATAGCCTAAGATGCTATTAACTTTCCTGGAGGACATAGCATATTGTTGACATGTATTGAACTTGGAGTCCATGAAAATCCTTGTATTTTCCCACATAAGTCTGAGTTTCTAGTATGAGTATTATTCATTGAGGTCACTAAGCAATTGCTAAGGGGACTCCATGGTCCAGAAGCCGCTCCCCATCACTGGTTAAGAAGTCATTTTATGATGCAGAAAATCTTGAGGTGGGTGGACTATGAGAACCCAAGTGGCAAGATACTACAGTATGGCCCAATTCAGAATGAACAAGTTAATTTAGGCAAAAGACTACTGAGAGCAAAGCAAAGCAGTACTAGGAAGCAGTCATGGACTCTAGTCAAGTATAAGGAGGAAAAGGGCAAAAATGTGCAAGCAGTCAAATAAAGCTGCTTGGGCAGGAATGATACATTTCCCTGTTCTCCACAGGAACTTTCTGGGAACAAGGAGACCTACTCACCTTCACTCTTCCTACCAGACAAAGAAGAAAAAAAGGATAGTGAGGGCACTGCCATCATGCCATATGAATGGCAAGGTAAGGAACTGGCTATGTTTATCCTGGAGAAAAGAAAGTTTAGAGAGAATATGTTGTATGTTTCATATTGCTGTGGGGTGGCAGAGAGATCAGGCTTGTCCTGCCTATCCCCTTTGGGCAGAACTCAGATTAGCAAATGAAATTTGTGCAGAGGAATGTTTTGGCTTGATCTTTTTAAAGAATAAGAGCTTTTCAACAAAGGAAAAGGTACCTTGGGGATTAGTGAGTGCCCTGTTACTGGGAGCCATCTACTGACTCTAGATCACCACTTGCCAGAGACGCTGGTGAGGGAATTCTGAGTTAGTTATGGATTGAACCAGATTCTTGCTGCAGTCCCTTCTGGCTCTGATTTGATGATGGTTCATTGGTGGTGAACAAGGCAGAGGTAAATTGCAAGTGCTAACAATGATACACTTTATATACTTGAGGCCCTGGGTGGAGCTCAGTCTGTCACTGAATTAGTCATCTGTAGGGGCAGTGGATCCAAATGCATTTCCAAATGGTTCAGAATCCAAATGCTTTATAATGTGCCCCTTTACACATTTTGGCCACATTTTTCTTGATGGTTCTTTCCACATATGAGTCTGATCCGTTATTGATGGTTTCAGGACATTGTTAGAATATTTGGGATATTGGTGGGAATTTGACTCATATTCACCTCAGGAAGGCAGCTCAAGTTCTAGAATGTAACACTGAAGTTGGAGGAGGTATGGTTAGGCAACAGTTTATCTGAAATGAACGTGAGGGTTTGGGCAGACCATAACATCATTACAAATCAAGACTTAGATATGGCAGCAAACAAGAGTGATGTGATCTTGATTATGTTATGAAAAGATCATTTGTTCCCAAGAAAAAGGACGTGGGAGTCTTTTTTGTGTTCTTCCCTTGTCAGATCATGCCTGGAACATTCTGTTCAGTTCTCATCATGCCATTTTAGGAAAAGACATTGATAATTTCGAGAGTATTTAAAGAGGCCAACAACATCATGAACTACCTTGGGTTCATGCCATAAGTGGAAAAGGAATCACAGATATTTATCTTAGAGAAGAAAAGACTGAGACAGTGTGTGTGTGGGGGGGTATAGTGGGAATAATAGTTATATTGAAATAACTGAAGGATTATCACATAGAAGAGGCACTAAATTGGTCCTGACTTGCCCAAGAAAGTAGAACTAGGCTCAATTGGGAAATGCCACAGAAAAGAAAATGGGACCTGGCAGAAAAACAGCTCTAATCATGAGGGCTTCCCAGGAATAGAATGGGAGGCCTTGGGAAGCTGGCTTGGCTGAGATTCATTGTGTGGTGCAATGGATCACTCAGAGACTAAGGTTCACATAAATGATCCATTTAATAAAACATATTTGAATATCCCCTGGTAAAAGCAATCCCTAAAGTGGTCAAAAAAAGTAAAACAAATAAAACAAAACAAAAACTCTTCACAGGCAGATAAAGGCAAATAAAAGCTACCAGGGAGGTTAAAGAGGGATGAGCAAAGAAGCACTGTAAGGTCTCAAACATTCCCTTCCAGTCTTAGAGCTGACTTTATATCTTCTTTTATGAAAAGGGAGCAAGATTTAAATTAATTCATCTAGGAGTCAAGTTAACTCAAATTTCCCCAGGTCTGCACATATCTTTTTGGTTCACACAGTCCTGGCTAGTAATATGGGAATATGGGAATTATGTCAAGCCTCCCAAGCTCTAGTAGTATCCTCGGTCTGAGTTTTTCCTCATTGGACAATCTCAACCAAAGTCCATGTAACCATTTTTCAAGAACTTTGAAGAATAAAGTAAAAGATGGTGCCAAGATAATGTCTGATAATGTCAGGGTGAGAGGTGGAGAGATGGCAGAGGAACAGCCTGAGTGCTCCATTGGGAGCCTCACAATATCAGGTGAGGAGAAGTTGAGGAAGGTCCCTACAATGATGGGTAAACCCTGACAGCAAACTTATGGGAGGATGCAGACAAGATCACACAAGATGGCTAGGCATGGATGGAATGTGATCAGTGTCATTGGAGGGAACATCTAAATCAGGGAGATACATATCCATTGTGGTGTTTGTATATTGAGCATACATATCAGTTGTTATTTTTATTGTTGTCAGTGTTGCTGTGACTGTTTTGGTCATTGTAGTTATTGTGGTGGTCATTATTGTTGTCATTGTTATTGCTGTTCTGGTAGGATGGATGGAATGTGATCAGTGTCATTGGAGGGAACATCTAAATCAAGGAGATACATATCCATTGTGGTGTTTGTATATTGAGCATACATATCAGTTGTTATTTTTATTGTCATCAGTGTTGCTGTGACTGTTTTGGTCATTGTAGTTATGGTGGTGGTCATTATGGTTGTCATTGTTGTTGCTGTTCTAGTAGTAGTGATTGTGGTGATAGTGGTTGTCATTGTGGTGGTAGTGGTGGTGATGGTAGCGGCTGTGGCTGTTGTGGTGGTTGTCATTGTGGTGGTGGTGGTGGTGATGGTAGCGGCTGTGGTTGTTGTGGTAGTTGTCATTGTGGCGGTGGTGGCTGTGGCTGCTGTGATGGCTGCGGCTGTTATGGTGGTGGTTGTCATCATCATCATCATTGTTGTTGTTGTTAATATCTAGTCTAACCCCCACATTTTAAGAAAGTAAGAAACTGAGTCAGAGGGGGAGAGGACCCAATTAACATTGTAAAGCCAGTACAGCAAACGTTTAATAAATTTGCTGATGAATCTGAAAAAAAAACAAGTCTTGATAAATCATCTTTCAGAATTCTGGGGTACAGTTCCAGGGTCCTACTCATTAATGTTTCCAAAGAATTAAAGGGCATCACTGTCTTTCAAGATTGATGGGTTTGTGGATGAATGAGCAACCTGGATCACCATGACAGCCAGCGTGAGGTGAATAATGTCACACAGTGCCTGGGCAGCTGCCCCAGGGGCTGTTTGCTTCCTTCCTCATTTACACTGCTCCCTCAAATCAAGCAAGTAACACTGGATAACAAATCAAAGCTTGGATTTTCAATTTCTAGGTCTAGGAGTTAACAGTTGAGAGAAGTCTGAATGAATAAGCATTTATTAAGTGCCTACCATGTACCAAGCATTGTGCTAAGCACTGGAAGTAGAAATACAAAGGCAAGACAATCCCTACCCACAAGCAACATATACTAGAAGGAGACCATATGTGTTGAAAGTGATGTCCAGGAAAGAATATTTAGTCTGAGACATCACAGAGATGGTGAGTGGAATAAGGGGGTCAATGGTATTCCCTTTCCAGATACAATAATCATGTTAATTTTATTACAATTCTATGAGCAAAAGATGGAAAGAACAAAGAGTGATATGCACCTGGTGGTAGGGTGGGCCATGGCTAGGATGTAGAAGCCTGGTCCCAAGAAGTTTAGAGATGCATGACTTACATAGCTCCTCCCAGGCATAGTCTCTAGAAAGCTAGTTTGGAGTAAGGAGCATAGCCAGAGCAGCACATAGAAAATAATGCAAGCTCCTTGAGGGCAGGACCATTTCCTTTCTTTCTTTTATCCCTAGTACCAGGGACATAACAGGCACTTAATGATCACTTGTTAATTGACTGGTTTAGGCAAAGATGATCAGAAGCATTTTGTTTGTGGGAAAGGAGAAAATGGTCATTTTAGTGATAGAAACTGTGACATTGGAAGAAGAAATGAGTTGAACATCAATGTGCCAATTAAAAGATATTTATTAAGTTCCCTATATGTGTCAGGTATTGTGTTCAGTGCTGGGGAAACAAAAAAGCACCATTCTCTGCCCAAAGAAGCAACAAAATGTGCGTGGATATGCAAATAAAAAATATATGAAAATAGCAGGAGGCTCAGAAATTAGAGTGGTAGATCTGCAATCCTGAAAATCTGAGTTCAAATCCAGTTTCAGATACTTACTAGCTATATGACTCTGGGCAAGCCATCTAACTTCTGTTTGCCTCAGTTTCCTCATCTGGAAAATACAGATAATAGCAGAACCTGCCTCCCAGAGTTGTTGTGAGGATCACATGAGATATTATTTGGAAAGTTCTTTGCAGACCAATGTGTCATCAAAGTATCAGCCATTGTTATTAATCATTAAAGTTTTAATCCAAAGCCTGGTGTCAAGTTTAACTCCTTACTCTTTGAAGGCTAGTTGTGTTCCATTTACACAGAACTTCCTTCTTTCTTCTAGACGCATTTCCAGAGAGAACACTGAGATTCCACTTGTTTGGTAGGAGACAAGGATTTCCCACTGAGAGAACCACCAGCCACTTTGCGCCCATGGTGTTGATGGCCACCTGCTGCTCCCTTTCACACCCCAGTCTGCCACTGTCAATGCAGAAGCCAAAGGATTCCACAGAAGACTGAGCAATATTGGGGGATTTTCCTTCTTTGTTTTATCATCTGAAATTGCCAAAGATTTCATCCTGGTTGCCAACCTACTGGTGTCACTTTGCTCACTTAGAAAACTCAGTTCATAATGCTTTAAAGTTTTCAAAGTGTTTTATAGAAATTATCTCATTTGGACCTCACAATAGCCCTATGGTATAGGTGCTACCAGTGTTTACAAGTGAAACTAAGAATAATAGAGGTCAAATGGCTTGTGCCTGGTTGCAAAGCTAATGTAACCTAGGTTTACTTTGGTCTCATTCTCTGACCCTAGAGTATCTTACATTTTTCCTATCCCCCACAAAGTTTCTCCAGTACCCTTAAGGTTGGGAGTCACTCTTCTCTGCCACTGTCTAGAGCCCCTATTGAGAGTATCCCCCTTATTTTAGGGTCCTATTGAGTGGGACTCAAGTTCCGTGCAGGAACGTTTACAAAGGAATATTTACTTCAAAGCTAAAGCAAGAACAAACAGGTCAAAATTTCCCCTAATACGTTTGAGGCATAATCCCCACCCCCACCCAGTTATACCACTGTAGTCTCTGAGGAGGGGAGGCGATAAGCTTTATATCCTGGTTCAGTTTTACATATCATTAGTGCTACCAAATTCAGAGCCTAAGCCTGAGCCTGAATATTGGCTTCTTATGGTTCCTTTCTGGGCTACATGCAAGACCCGACCTGGAATCCTGTCTCTAAGAATGCTGGCTCTAATATCCCCATGGTTTGGTCAACCAGATTGGGGACTCCCTTCCCTTCTCACCTAAAACTGAAAAGAACACATGAGTCACACCAAAACCCCAGGCTGGTTTACACTGGCCACATGGCCCAAAGGAAGGGTAAGGAGGTACCCTTCAGGCCCTTCCCCGTCCCCACCTCCTTACTGCATGTATCATCTGCTCTAAGTCCTTCACCCCTAGAGAGGATTGAAGGAAGAGGAGAGACTATGCTTTAGTCAGGTGGAATCAGCTGATTGGCTCAAGAGTCTCTGAAGATAAGAACAGAGATGAGCTAGAACCCAACCCTGAGAATAGAAATTCCTTTGGTGAAGATGGTGGCTGGAAAGCAGGGACTAGCATGAGCTCCCCGCCAAGTCCCTCCAAAAACCTATAAAAATGGCTCTGAACCAATTCTAGAACTGCAGAACCCACAAAATAGCAGAGAGAAGCAAGGCTCCAGCCCAAGACAGTCTGGATGGTTGCTGGGTGAGGTCTTTCGCACATGGAGCTGGGAGCAGAGTAGAATGGAGCAGAGCCCAGTGTGGGCTGTGCGGACCAACCAGATGAGGAGTTGGGCAGAGCATGCCCTAGCGCCCTGAATCAGTGAGCTGCAGCAGTTATCAGGCTTCTCAACCCACAAACACCAAAGACAACAGAGAAGAACTGCAGAACCCACGAAATAGCAGAGGGAAGCAGGACTCTAGCCCAGGACAGCCTGGATGGTCTCTGGGTAAGGTCTATCCCTCACAGAGCTGGGAGCAGAACAGAGTGGAGCAGAGCCCAGCATGGGTGGCATGGACCAACCAGACCAGGAGCCGGGTGGAGCGTGCCCTAGTGCCCTGAATCAGTGAACTGTAGGAGTTACCAGACTTCTCAACCCACAAACACCAAAGACAACAGAGAAGGCTAGTGGGAAAAGCTGCTGGGGACAGGGGGATAGAGTTTGCGGTTCAGCCACCACCCCGGGGGCAGCGAAGGTGGGGCAGCTACAGAACTACAGATGTAGTTGCTTGTGGCTCCAGGCCCACCTGGTGGGAGGAATTAAGTGGCAGATCAGAGAAGGAGTGAAGAGCCTGCTGAAGATCTAAGTCCAGTCCTGGTTGGGGGTTCTTGGGGAAGGAGGAGTGCTGGTGAGGCAGAGCTGGCGCATCCCCCCAAGCATGGAACATAGAACTCTTTAGTCTACAAGCAGTGTTACCCTGCTGAAAAACTCAAGGGTCAAGTAAGATGGCTGAGAACATGGCCAGGCAGCAAAAATGCACCCAGATTCAGTCTCAGACTCTGGAATCTTTCTTTGGTGACAAGGAAGACCAAAACATACAGCCAGAAAAAGTCAACAAAGTCAAAGAGCCTACAATAAAAGCCTCCAAGAAAAACATGAACTGGTCTCAGGCCATGGAAGAGCTCAAAAGGAGTTGGAAAAGCAAGTTAGAGAAGTAGAGGAAAAATTGGGAAGAGAAATGAGAAGCATGCAAGAAAACCGTGAAAAACAAGTCAATGACTTGCTAAAGGAGACCCCCCAAAATACTGAAAAATATACTGAAGAAAAC
>CM053625.1:325235655-325285685 GCA_028646595.1 Phalanger gymnotis | reverse complement strand
AAAAAAAAATGTTTTTGCATGCAACTAGAAAATAAGATACACAGGCAATGGGGTGTAGAAAATCTTATCTTGCCCCACAAGAAAGGAAGGGAAAAGGAGATGGGAGGGGAGTAAGGTGACAGATGGGAGGGCTGACTGGGGAACAGGGCAACCAGAATATATGCCATCTTGGAGTTGGGGGGAGGGTAGAAATGGGGAGAAAATTTGTAATTCAAAATCTTGTGAAAATCAATGCTGAAAACTAAATATATTAAATAAAAAACAAAAGAAATTCCTTTGGTGGTAAAATCACCCTGAATCTCTGAAAAAGCTCGCTCACCTTTGCTGGCATTCCTGCTCTGATCTGAGATGATTAATGAATCTTTGTTGAACTGAATATTTCCCCTCTGTCCACTCACTGGTGAATTATTCAGGCTGAAATGAAGAGTGATGCTAATTAATACCTTGCAAGTTGGGAGGTCCTTGAGCCTCTTAGAGTGTAGTGAAAGCTAATAGAATCACAGACCAGCCAATTAGCAGCTGCATCTGCCAGACTCTGCTTTCACTGACCCTTCCCTCCAGTCTTTATTTCCCCTGCCTCCCCCTGGACAGGCAGGACCTTAGCACCTCTCCTCTAAACTCTCACAATCCCCTCCTATTTGGCTTCCCTGGCTCCAGTCTCTCCTCACTCCAAGCCATGCCCCATAAAGCCGCCAAAGTAATTGTTTCCCTAAAGCAAAGGTCTGACCATGTCCCCTTCCCTACTCAAAAAGCTGAAGTGGCTCCCTACTGCTTTTTTTCAGTTGAAATATTTAAATCCCTTTAAAATTTGGTTCCAATTTACCTTTCCAGTGTTATCTGGGATTATATCTCCTCTGCCCATTCTCTGTTACAGTCAAAGTAAACTCCCTCTTAAAATTCCCATGTATGTATTCTTTGTGACTCACTGGAACTTAGCTGAATTTGGTTTATATGGCTGTACATTCCATACCCTAGTAAGATGCTTTCATCACACTTTGAAGGCAGGGATTGGTTGTTGTTTTTTCCTTTGTATCCCCCAGTGTCAAGCACAATGCCTTGCATACATTTGGCATTTACTTATAATTTATAAATGTTTAAATTAATTGTATAAATTTATAAATTTTGTCATTTATGAATTTTTAAAAGTTGAAATGATTGAGTAGGGCATCAGAGGTAACACAGAACATAGAACATCACAACTGTCAGGTGCTAGAGCTCATCCAATGCAACTACCCGGTGCTTTTATTAATTTATTTTAAGCTTAAATACTAAAACTTAAATATAAAATAAGAAAAGAAAAAGGAATTGCCATATGCACAGAAGAATGTAAAAGAGGATTCAAAATACACAGAAATAAATTTCCATTTCAAGAAAGCCTGTATAATAAATGTTGTACATTGTGCTCAGAGCTGTCTATCTTGTCTTTTGCCTCCTCATAAGTTTTCTTTTGTTCCCTGCTGTGCACTTTTTACTTTGTTCTCCCCGCCCCACTTCCTCCTGCTCTTCCCTCAAGACTATTAGAATTAAGCATGGATACACGTGTACACACATATATAATACACATATACATATATATGTATATACATACATATACACATATATACATATACTTATATACACTTAGATCTCTATAATCATACATATACATTCATACACATCTGTGTAAGACTACACTATACTTATTTGTCCTCAGTTTGTCTGAGGGTGGATAACATCTTCCTTCATAAGTCCAAGTCTTTCCATGTCATTTTTAAAAATTTGTTTAGTGTTTTCTTTTTCCACAGTTACATGTAAAAATAATTTTTAACATTTGTTTATAACATTTTAAGCTCCAAATTCTCTCCGTTCCTCCTTCCCCATCCCCCTTATTGAGAAGGCAAGCAATTTGAAATACATATATAGTCATGCAGAACATTTCCATGTTAGTCATGTTGTGAAAGAAAACATAGGCCAAAAAAACCCTCAAGAAAAATAAAGTGAAAAAATATCCTTCCGTCTGTATTCAGACACCATCAGTTTTTCTCTGAGGATAGATAGCATTCCTCATCATAAGTCCTTCAGAGTTGTCTTGGATCATTGTATTGCTGGGAAGAGCTAAGTCACTCGCAGGTGAGCATCCTCAATATTGCTGCCACTTTGTACAGAGTACATCTCACTTTGTGTCAGCCCTTGAACATCTTTCCAGGTTTTCCTGAGATCATCCTGCTCATCATTTCTTAGAATGATAGGATCCATGATAATCCTAACTTCTGGTTCCAATTCAGGGCTTGCTTTTTACTGCCTCTAAATGATATTAGCAGCTAAATTAAAAGGTTTTCGTATGTGAAAGGCAGAATGTCTACCTCCCCAGCCAGTTCTGAGTTAACAACAACAAGCATTTATGTAACACTTTAAGCAGGCTTGCCAAGTGCATTAAATAGATGCTCTCATTTGATCCTCATAACAACCCTGAGAGTTGGGTGCTGTCATTATCTCTATTTTACCATTGAGGAACTGAGACAAACAGGTGAAAGAACTTACTTGCCCAGGGTCTCACAGCTAGTAAGTATCTGAGGCAAGATTCAAACTCCAGCTTCTCAAGTCTATCTCTCTATAGACTGTTCACTTAGCTACCACTATGAGATAATGAAAACAAATGAGGTTTTAAAACTGTAAAGTGCCATGAGAGGAGCTGCTGAAAAAGAGCCCCATTTCTTTGGGCAGCTTCCAAACCCATTAGGGCACTTGCTTCAATAACCCAGGACTTTCTCCAGTTATCTGGTGTGTCTCATATTGATGATAAGAATAGTGTTCAAATAAAAATGTCTTATTTTCTTCCACCTTGTGGGAATTTTAACTAAGGTTTCTTTCCAGGTCCATTTGTCCCCCAGGGAGCTGGTAGCAGGTGCCTCTGAAGAAATTAGGGGAGGCCAATAGCCAGCATCTTTTCCAACCAACCTTGTCCCCCTCCCCATTCAAATCACAAAGATCGATCATGAGGATGAGTAGAACCCTGCTAGATAAGGAAGAGAAGAGACTCCCTTTGAAGCACACAGCATCTGTGGAAGGTTCTAATCAACAAATAACCATTGGGCTCAAACAGGCCATAAACCTCGGAGAGAGAACAGAGACTGAGGAGCAGTCATTGGGTCCTGAAGGATTTGGTCATGTCTATATTACAGTCTAATGAACTTCCTGCTGTGTAGAAAGGCTATAAAAACATGAACCTGTGGGTGGTTTTCTGCATTGATTTCCAGAATCCCCTAAAGGTTTATTGACTTTGGGAGATAATTCAATTAATCAGTCTGGGGGAAAAATGAACTTTTCCTTCAGAGTGCAACAAAGTATTTCAGGGGAATGTTGATATTTCCTCAGGCTCCTGCCAAACCTGAATGGCCTCCTAAAGGCAGGATCACTGCTTTTGCCTTTGTTTCCTTGCCAATGTCCCTTTCTGTCTGGTTTTTCTGTGATCTTTTCTTGGCTGTAGTGCCCTGATCATAATAAACTTAACCAACACTAGCCGAATGGGATTGGATCTGACCAAGAAGCAAGGGAGCTAGGATCATAGAATGTCCAAGCTGGGAGAAAACTGAAAGTGGAGTCCTAGGAACACAGGTTTGTAGCTGGAGGAAATTTAGAGGTCATCAATTCCAGAGGAGGAGACTGAAGACCACAGAGATAAGTGACTTGCCCAAGATCATATAGGAAATGGAAGAGCTAGGAATGGAACCCAGGTCCTTTGGCACCAAATCCAAAGACTTCTACCACATCACATTGTCTCCTAGGTCACCTAGTCCAATTACCTCATTTTACAAAGAAAATGACATACAGAGACCCTTAATTAGCCAGCAAGCATGTATTAAGTGCCTACTATATACCAGTAACTTGGGCAAAATATATGACTTACCCAAGGTCACACAAGCAGTAAGCAGGAGTAACCCCATTAACCCCATTTCCTCTAGGATTCCAAATACAAAGCAGTTCTCACAGCTTCACATTGCTTCCTTATGTCACCTAGTTAATAGCTACCACTTTCATAAATCATGCTTAGCAGCAAAGCATCTTCCTTCAGACTTCTATTGTTGGGTAACTCATGGCTGCATTCCAAACTTGCAAACCCTTCCCAAAATTGTGAGGTCAGCTTCAGGGCAAAACCATTTCAAAGATGCAGCCCTTGGTTGTCTCTGAAAGACTTTATCACCATGGACTCTGCCTAATATGAGAAAGCCAACCCTAGCCAATAGGACTCTAATAAGCTCCTCCATCTTAGCACATGAAATCCACAAGATAGGGGAGAGACACTGACATTACTAGTTCCCAAGGCCACCTTCCCAGAGGACTGCATCTCAAGAAAAGTAGAGAGTCTCACCCCTGTGTGACAAGTCTCCAGGAGGAGCTCACTTTGTGTCTTTAATTTTCTCCAAATCCCAATGACTAACAAAGTGCTAAGTCATGCCCAAAGCATCAGAAGATTCAAGAATGTCCCAGGAGAGTGCTTAGCATCCAATTACAAGTGGGTAAATTCAGCTCCTATTCCTCGTCCCTAAATTTGTCAGTGCTCCTTAGTCCTACATAGCCAAAGTTGAGATGGAAATGCAGCTCTGATGCAGGCAGTTGGAGGCTACTCCCTGAATGGCTCAAATGCTTATAGGCCCCCTGCTGCTTCGGTTCACCCTTGTTACTGCTGGGGCAGCCCAATCTTCTCTTTGGACAGCTTCAGTTGTTAGGAAGCTTTACTTCCCATTGATTTCCATGAAATCTGAGCTTCTGAAACTTTTCCACTTTGCTGCTGGTTCTAACTCCCATGGCCAAGCAAAGCAAGGTTAAAAGTGAGAACAGCCTTTAGATTTTGAGGTTTCTACTGGTCCTTGAGTTTATTATCACATCTGATCTTCATTACAACCATGGAGGTGAGGGGGTGAAGTACTAATATTATTCACGTTTTACTGATAAGGATACTGAGACTAAAGAAATCTTAAGTGACTTGCCCAAAACCACACAGCTACTAACTGATGTTAGATTCATTGTCCATGTGGCAGCCTTTCGAAGACATGTATTGTGCTCCCCAAGTTTGCTCTTCCCTAAGCTAAAGAGCTGGAGTTTCATTGATCTGTCTTCATATGACATGATTGAAAAGCTTTTCATCCTAGTGCTAAGCTCCCTCTGGATACTCTCTGGCTTATCAATGTCCTTTCTAACACATACACACACATGTACATATACAGACATCTATATGTGTCTGAACAATATATGGTTGTAAACATATATATGCTTATATACATTTAAACAGCTACGTGTACATGTAGATTTGTGTGTATGTGTATCCCATATCTGTACTCAATGTCTAAGACTCAATCTGACTAGAACCAAGGACAAAAAGTGAATCCAAAGTCAGTATGAGTCCACAAAGTGACACCGCAGAAAATTTTAAAAAAGCTTCTCTGACCGAGGCTGTAGTATGAGAACAGCATCAGGAAAAAGGAGGAAATAATCTTGCTGTGCAGAACAGCTACAGAGAACAGTATTCCAGAATTCTAGAGCTGGACAGGCCCTCAATAGTCAGTACAATGCTATACTCAGTATTATAGGAGTAGACTCAGTAGTAGTGGTATAGATCAATCAACGTCTGAAAAAGAGCTGTCCCTTTCAGTAGTGGTCCTGACTCTTCCTGAAGACCTCTGGTGAAGTGAGCAAACTCTTCCATGGCTCTAAGAGTTAGGAAGTCATTGCTGAAGTCCAGCATTATTTTCCATTTTGTAACTTGCATTCATTGCTCCTAATTTTGTTCTCTGAGTACAAGGAGAGTCTAATCTCCCTTTCAGACAACAGCCTAGCAAGTCCTGGAGCACAGCTATCCTGACTCTCATGGGAGAACACTCCCAGTTCCTTGAACTGAGCATCACATGATGTGGGATCAAGGCCCTTCACCATGCTGGTTGCCTTTTTAATGGGCACTCTCCAACATCTTTATGTCCTTCCTAAATTGTAGTGCCCAGAACTGATCATAATATTCCAGTATGTTCTGGTGATGGTAGAACATAGTGGGGCTATAATCGCCTTATTCCTGAGCACACTGCCAACTTAGAAGAAGTTTGCAGGCCACTAAAAATCCTCAGGTCTTTTTCAGAACACTTGCTCTCCCTCCTTGACTCCCGCATCTTAAGCTTGTGAAGTTGACTCTTTAAACCTCTGTTAACACTTTGCACTCATCTATCAAATCTGACATCATCGAGTTCAACTCAATGTTCTAGTCTATTAAAAAAATGCAACCCTTCGTAGAACTGTCTCATTCAAAGTGATGAAGGAACTCAAAGTGATGAACTCCTTCTAATTTCAGGTAATCTTCAAATCAATAAGTGCCCTATCTATGCCTTTATCCAAATCATAGACATATAGATGAAACAACAAAAGGTGAATCATGGATCCCTGGGGATCCATGATGACCTCCTGACACATTAACATGAACAACTCTCAATCACTCTGCATTTAGCCAAACCATTTAGAATTCATCCGACTTTATTAGTATCTGGTCTATATCTTCTTATTTTTCCCATGATGAGCCCCTCAGATACTGTGAGGCTAAAGCCCAAGTAGGCAACATCAGATTGATCTGCTCTACAGGGTTGATCCTCTTGCCCAAAAAAGTACTAAGGAGATGAGCTGTTCCTGATGGCCCCATTCTGAGTCTTTGGAAGAGTCTTGCTCTTTTCCCCAAATGTTTACTAATCATGATTTTAATGATCCTTTTTAGGTTTTCCCAATAATCAAAAAGGGATATTGCTTGCTTAGATGTTAGCAGTGCCTGTGATAGCTCTGTCTTGTATTATTTTTATAGAGAAGATGGAGAAATGTGGTTAAGGAGATATTATAATCAGAGTTCAGAACCAGTCAGTTGGCTGTAATCCAAGAGAAGTTTTAATGATTCAAAGTCAACATGGCAGGAGGATTCCAGTAAAGGACCACAGAGACTTGCAATTCACTCTGTGCTGTTAAAGATTTTGTCAGTGACTCAGATATAGGCATGTGGACATGCTCATCTAATCTGTAGATGAAACAAAGCTGGGCATGATAACTAACACACTGGATGACAGATTCAATATAACCAGTTGATCTTGAAAGGCTGGAGAATTGGGCTTAATCTCCTAAAGTGAAATTCAATAGACATAAATGTAAACTCTTGCACTAGACTAGAGTATTAAAACAATCAGCTTCACAACCATAGTTAGACAGGAGTTGTTGTGAAAGAGATCCAGGGATATCAGTGGATGATATGCCTAGTATGAGTCAGCAGAGGGATATAGAAGACAGAAAAGCTCATGTGACCTGGAGTTGCATTAAGGGGAGCTGAACTTACAAGAAGAAAGAAGTGGCAATCCCAATATACTTTTATGGCTTCAACAGACCAAGGTCATGGATTGGATCAAGTTCTGGGTCCCATAGTTTGAGGAGAACATCAATACCCTGCTGTCATCAGACAAGAGCAGCCATGGTGGTGAAGGACCTTGAGTTATGTCACGCAAGGATCAGTTGCAGGAAAGTTTGTCAGAGAAAAGAAGCTTCTGAGGCCACAAAATAGCTGTCTTCAGGTATTTGAAGGAGGCAGGATTATATTTGTTGCGTTTGGCCCCAGAGAACTAGAAACAATAGGCAGGGGAGGAGGGGAGGGTAGATTTGCAAAGAGACAAATCTGTTTTTCATGTTGAGGGGAAGGAAGCTGGCTTTGCAGCTGATGCTGGACCTGACCAGGCCTGAAGTGTATCATCACGAGGATTCTTTTCATGCATGAGCTGCCTCAGTGGTCCACTGGGGTCCTTTCCACTTCTCAGTTCTTTGATTCTGTGACATTCACTGGTCCCTTCTTTGCAAGCTCTACTATTTTCCCTTTTTCAGAAAACTATGAGATTCACCATTGTCCAGATCTTTGGTTCCTCTTCTGTTCTCCAAGGTCTTTTCATTCTCACTGATGGTGGCTCAGCCAAAACATCTGCCAGTTTATCAGTACCTGAGGATGCAGGTGACATGACTTCCTCAACAGCAGTGAGATTCTCTTCCTCTCTCCTTACCTATTGTACATATGAAAAGATGATCCCTTACCATTTTCTTATTGATCCTATTTACAAGCCATTGATTTTGTCCTGTAACTGTTTAAGTCATGGCTCTTTGTCTCTGAACTTAGTTCAGAGTTCAGCTGGCCTATAATGGGTTAAGTTTAAAAATCCAACTCTCCTGCTCAAGGAATTGTGCTAATCTTGGGAAATGTGTATGAACAGACAGGAAGTCAAGCCTGATATATTTTTTAATAAATTTATTGTTTAATTTTAAATTACAACATTCAGTTCCACAAGTTTTTGGATTCCAAGCCTGATATTTTTATGCCACCAAACTATCCTTCAAGGATGTCTGGTTTACTTCCCAAAAGTCTGAGCCACCGTCATGCATCTGCACTCAGAAAATGAGCACTTCTTGGTCTCATGAGAGAAGAGGGGATTGTGTTATTAGTCCCCACTACCAAACTTCCAATCAATTATGTTCTTCCCTGAATCTCAGCTCTGTAACTAGTCATGTTGCCTTTAATCCCATGATGTCAACTACCCTGTCATGTTCTTTATTCTGTACTCCCCGAATTCTATAAAAAAATTCGCTATATGAGCTTTTTGCTCAGGCTCTTGGGCATTAATGGAGGCAAGCCATGGACCCGTTTACTGACAAATAGCATGCCCCTGCTAATAAATGTTATGTTGCTTGGAGATCTGCCTCAGGTTATCCTTTTGTTAAAATTCGATCACAATACATATCAACTATTTTTTGTCGATCATTCTTGTTCTGCTATTTTTGGCACAAAGACCCCTCTCCTTGGTAGAGAACATAGAAGCAAATTGCAAAATGATCGGCTCTGCCTTGATTAGTTGACAGTCTACCAAGCAGTGGTCTTATGTCTTCTTTGATTCTCATCTTCTCCCAATGTCACATTTTTTAAAAATAAAGCTTTTGAAAATATTCCCCTTCACTTTCTTTGACATTTCAACTCATCCCGACCCTTAGCATTCCTGCTATTATTTTCACAGGTCTGGAAAATACTTTTTCTTCATGCTATGCTACCTTCCTTCGCTCCCATCTTCTTTACATTTCTTTTTGAAATCTAAGTTGGTGAGTTCCACGTGTGTGCACATTAGTCTTTTCAGACCTGGAAAAGTCCATTGTCCCTCCTCATTAGAAGTGTCTTTTTTAAGACTTCAGACTTTCATTCCTGAGTTTTTCATGATTCTTGGATTCACTACTATTCTTTCTTCTATTCCTTTGAAATCTTTCTCCAAATCTAAAGCACTTATCAAAATGGACTCAGTTTCCCTTTTCTCTATCACAAAATCCCCCTAGGATTTCCGTCACTTACGTCCCAGCAACCAGTTCTGCCAGCTTAGTGAGAATCAGATCCAGAATAGAATCTTCTTTTATTGGTCTCTCTACCTTTTTCAAGAAGACAATTATCTTTAAGGTGGGTCATGAAGTTATTGCTGCTCTACTTTTGGCAGAAAAAGAAAGCTCCAGAACCTATGTGGATAATTGAAGCTTCCCATCACATTATAACATGTATCTTCATCTCCCACCTGACAGATCTTCTGGTCTTCAACATTGTTTCTAGTAACTTCTCTTGCAGGAGGATCAAATAAACTCTGGAACCTCTCATTACCTGGCCCCAGCTCTAGGATCCCTCCCACCCTCTAATTAGAAAAGGTGGAGGGCAGCATCAGCAAGCTCATCCCAGATCCTCCATTTCTGGAGGGGGCCCAGTGTAGCCACCTTTTAATTCCCACCTTGGCTGCAGATCTTCATCATGCCCCCATTGCAGCTATTACGTCTTCTTTTCAGCCTGTTTGTATGTGTTTTCTCACCTATTAGATTATGAGCTCCTCGAGAACAGGGACTGTGTTTTGCCTTTCTTTTCATCCCAAGTGGGTAGCATAGTGCCTAGCACATAGTAGCCATTTAATAAATGTTTATTGACTGAATACCTCTGCACTAGTCTTATGGGCTCACCCACGTGACCTAAAATCCTCACAAAGAGGTGACTTAAACCCACGTGGTCTAAGAGCCTCTGCTGTCCCAGACATGTAAACTAGGCCCTCCCTGGAGTTAGCCCCACCTTGGGCCCCACCTTAGTTGACAATCCACACCCACATAAGATTTACACCTAATAGGGGTTCGGGCCTGGGGCTTAGCACCTAGTAAGGCTCAATGAAATACACTGAATTACTCAAACAAAACAATGGCCATTTTGCTTACCAACACAGTCATGTGTCTCTTCTTGAACAATAGTGAGTAGTTGTAAAGAGGAAGATCTAGGTTTGTCAACAGATAAATTCTGTAACTATTACAGATGTCCTAGTATGGAAGCTACTGTCTGGGGAGGTGGTAGTTTCTGCTTTCCAGCCTACTGGAGTCTTCAAGAAGAGAGCAGATATGTTGGCTATGTTGTATTGGTGATTGTTTCTGGTGATGAGTTAGGTTCAATGGTCTCTAAAGTACTTTCAAATCCTGAGATTTTGCAAAACGTCTGCAGAATTGGATTCCTGAGAAAGAACAGGGCTTCAGTACAGGT
Source organism: Phalanger gymnotis (assembly GCA_028646595.1). NCBI lineage: Eukaryota > Metazoa > Chordata > Mammalia > Diprotodontia > Phalangeridae > Phalanger > Phalanger gymnotis. Next base: position 325,275,109 of record CM053625.1, on the reverse strand, counting down.
ACTTGATAGGACAGTGTCTACCTGTCCTGTAATTTGGGAAGCAACCCCAAAGAAGGAAGAGTAGGCATTTCTGTTCCCCGGAGTCTTTCCTTGCCAGAGCTTGCTATGTGGAATGTATATTGTTTTTACACACCCCATCAACACCCCAAGCTTATATGCCCAGTGTGATTTTTTAAAAATCCCAGCAAGAAAAAATGTTTGTGAATATTTTATATGATTAAAATGAAAATTTAAAAAATAGATTTCCTTTCAATAAGAGGCTTTTAAATTGGATCCACAAATCATGCTTGGTTTCTAAAGCTTGCAGGCACACATGTTAAGTATTAAAGATGGTTAACAGGAAAATGGGGATTCAATAAAAAATGAATCATTCATTTATACATGGGGCTCCAATATGTCAGCATCCCATCACACTTTGGCAATGTATACATACACTCAAATTTCAGACTCTAGGAAAGAAAGAAAGAAAGAAAGAAAGAAAGAAAGAAAGAAAGAAAGAAAGAAAGAAAGAAAGAAAGAAAGAAAGAAAGAAAGAAAGAAGAGAAATAAAGAGAGAAAAGAAAGAAAGGAAAGAGGAATAGAAGAAAGGAAAGAGGAATGGAAGGAGTGAGGGAAAGAGGGAAGAAAGAAGAAATGAAGTATTTATTTCCTTTCTTGCCAGGGTTACTTACCTGATTCCTGGCACCCATTGTGTAGATCTTAGAAAACTATGCTTTCCCAAAAATTCTAAATAAGGATGACCTAGGAGGTAGTGGAGGATGGGGAGAAGATAGTGAAAGCCTTGATGGGTGTAAGCACACTGCAACATGTAACAAACAAGGAATTAAAAAGTGGAACATACATTGTCATCACAGAAAAATTTCTAAGAAAGAAAAGAGGCTGGTAGTTATGCATCGAGAATAAGGAATAACTATGTGCCGCAATGGTGTCTCCATCCTGTTATGGGAAAGCACGGAAGGCGTCCAGCACATGGGTTAGATGTCCTATGGTGACTTTGTGGGAGAGTATGGAAGGCGAGGCAGGAATAGCTTGAGATCTATATCACTGGAGGCCATACCTGCATCTCTGAGTGCATAGGTCCCCTGGATGAGGTTAGTCTTTAATTGACTGATCAAGAGAAGGCTGTAGATACCGTTTCTCTATTGCAGTGTAATCTCTGGTAAACTCTCTTATGCTATTCTTGTGGAGAAGATGGGATATCGTGGGCTGGACAGCAGGGTAATTACAGGGGGTGGGAGCTTGCTTAGTGGTTGGACTCAAAGAGTGGTTGTTAAATGGTCTGATGTCCACATGGCAGGATGTCTCTTGTAGAGTTCCCCTGGCATCTGTGCTTGGCTTTTGGTTGTTTAACGTTTTTTATCAAGGACTGGGCTAATGGTATACATGGTCTGCTCATCAGAGGTGCAAGTGATCCCAAGCGGAGAGGAAGAGCTAACGGTTGCTGACAGTCAGGATCCAAGAGCTCTGGGCTCTTAGAGCAGTGGGATAGAACTAATAAGATGAACTCAGTCAGGATAAATGCAGAGTCTGACATTCAGGGTCACAAAGTCAGCTTTAGAGGTACAAGATGGGATGTGCTTACACAGCAATTTGTCTAGCAGAGAGCTGAGGGCTGGAGTGAATTTCACATTCAATATAAATTGATAACAAGCTAGGGCAGATGAAATGCAATGTGATTTGCGGATGCATTGAAAAGCATTAGCATCCAGGGATCAAATGGTAAGAGTCCTGCTCATGCTTGCCCATATCTGGGATGTTGGGGTCAGGCCTGGGAACCACAGCTCGGGAAGGAGGCTGATAAGCTGGAGAATAGCCAGCGGAGATCTGCCAGGCTGGAGAAGATCTTAGAGTCGGTGACATACACAGATATGCTGGAGGAACTGGTGGTGTTTGGCCTGGAGAAGATAATTCTCTGAAGAGGCTTAAGAGCTGTGCTCCAGTACTTTAGTGCCTGCCACATGGAAGAAGGATCTCCCTGTTTCTAGCCTGGTCCAGGATGATAGAGTCAGGAGCATTAAGCAGGAGGGCTGGACTGACTCAGCCAGCTAGAAGGGGAAGCCCTAACGGCAATGCTGTCAAAGTTCAGACCTCCAACCTCTGAGGCTAAGTTCAGAGATGTCCAGATTCTTAGCCAAAATCTGTTGCCTTGGAATTGCGCCCTACCCATGCCCCCTTTGCTCATTGGCTGGGCCCTCTTCTCAGGAACATCTTGGAACTCAATGAGTGCATGCTTCAATTTCCCTTTTGCAAAAAATGCAGGGGCAGTATTCAAATGGATGAGTCTTGTATCGACCTTGTATAATGCTGAGAGCAGAACATTAAATCATGACTCAGAAAAGACTTTAAATATTAATTTTCCAGGGAGATCTTTATTTGGAACATGGTTTGGAACCTTAAGCTAAAGTAAGGTAGCTACTGGGGTCGAATTTCAAACATCAGCTAGCTGGTATAGGAGATCATTTTTTTTAAAAAAATTACATTATGTAGGCAATAACCTACTGTGTTTATGCATAGGGCCTTTGGCCTGTGGCTGCTATAAGCAGGGACATTATTCACAAATGGAGTAATAGAACACAGAATGCCAGCCCTGGGAGATACTTTAGAATATCAGAGATGGACTAGAAAGTTCAGAGGGGCAGGTGTTTAGAACCCAGAACTCAGACTGTCAAAGTTTGGGGAGACTTTCGGAGACTGGAGTCAGAGCATGGAGCCTCCCCAAAGGCACCAGCCATTCTTTTGAGGAGGATACTGCAGCCCAGAAAAGTTCAGTGACTTGCTCTGTGTCACATGGCTTGTTTTCAGCAATCAGGATGACAAATGCAGCCACCCAGAGCTTAGCCTATGGATCCAACCCCAGCTGATGGAGCCCCAACTGGTTCTTCTGCTTGTCCTTTATGGATGATATCAATCTGCTGCACCCAAAGTGAAATCACATGAACCCCATACTTTAGGACCTGAAATCACAGAATCTTAGTCGTAGGGAACTCAGAGGACTGACTGCAACTCAGCCTTCACCTGACTAAGAATCTCTGATGAGCAGCATTTCATAGAGAATGTAGTAAAAGTCAGTCAATAAATATTAAGCACCTACTATGTGCCAGGCACTGTGCTAAGCACTGGGATGCAAAAAGAAGCAAAAGACAGTTCCTGCCCCCAAGGAACTTACAATCTATAGAGGGAGACAGCAAGCAAGCAAATATGTATAAACTACATGGTGGATAAAGGGCAGTTAGGTGGCACAGTGGAGAGGACCAAGCTTGGAGTCAGGAAGCCCAGAGTTCAAATCCAGCCCTAGGCTCTTACTATGTGACTTTGGGCAAGTGACTTAATCCTGTTTACTTCTGTTTCCTCACCTATAAAATGAGCTGCAGAAGGAAATGACAAACCTCTCCAATATCTTTACCAAGAAAACTCCAAATGGGGTCAACAAGAGTCAGACGTGACTGGATAACAATGGAAAGGCATTAGAATGAAGAGGAGTTGGGAAAGGCTTGCTGTAGAGTAGGGCTGTCCAACCTTAGATTTTTATTGAAACAATAGACAATATATTTTGATTTGCCATTTTAGTGAGAGTTCTGTGGTAGCTCAGCTTCATTTATTTACTAAAGCATTTATGTAAATTTCTGTGCTTGTAGGTGGGCCACATAAATCGCACTGCTGGCCCCATTTTGGACAGCCCTGCTATAGAGCATGAGATTTGAAGAAAGTGCTGGACTTGGAGTCAGGACTTGAATCCCGACCCAGGCACCTCGTACTTGTATGACCCTGGACAAGTCACTTAACCTCTTAGCCTCAGTTTCCTCATTTTCAAAAATGAAGTGATTGGACTCATTGATCTGGAAAGTTCTTTGCAGCTCTAACCCTATGAGGCTGTAATCCCTTCACACCATCACAACTTGACATCTTCTGTAGAGCACAAGTCTTAGAGTTAAGGAGATATGAGCTCAAACCCTGCCTGAAATATTCCCTAGCTCTGTGACCCTCTACAAGACCCTTACACTTTTTGAGTCTCATTTCTTCATCTATGAATTGGGGATTATAACAATATGTATAGGATCTCCATTCTAGGATCGAGTGTGACAAAGTGCTTTGTAAGCTCTAGCCACATCAGCTGTTCCACCATCTTCCTCCTCCTCCTCCTCATCATCCCTGACAAATGGTTATCCCTCCTCTGCTTAAAGACCTCCCAGAAGTACACTCAGACAAAGCTGTAAGTATTTGCAAAGCCTGGACCATGTTTAGGGGGCAGCTGCTCTCGATGACCTGTAAGGTGCCTTCCTACTCAGTTGCTCAGGAATTCTCTCTCCAGACCCTGTGGATTTTTGCTCAGGAAGGTCCCAAGGGAGAGCTTTATATCCCATCATAGCACCCTCTCCACATAGAGATGTAAGTGGGCTTGTAGAACCTGTGGCCAAGACCAATGTTAGAACTCAAGGCTATCCTGCAGCCAAAGTCCAGCTCTGGCTGGAAGGGACCAAGCAACTCGGGGACTTTTCAAAGCCACAACTTCTGCTCAGTGAGCAGAACTCGACCATTTTTCACAATGGGAGACAAGGCCTATGGGGTACAAAGGGAAGGCTTCCCTCCAGGCTTGAGATATTGTGTAATTAATTAAACAGCCCTTTTTTGAGTTCCCCAGCAAGCCATTAAAAGACAGCTCATTTCATTTTTAAAAGTCACCCCTCCTGCAGAAGTGCTCATGTGCTACAAAAACAAATTAATCTTTCCAACCTTTGCTAAGGATGAAAACCAATGAGTGGAACCATTCACTGGGCTTTAACTTAAAACAATTGGACAAAGAGTCTAAAGGCCTGGGTCCTAATCCCAACACTATCATTAACTTGCTGTGTGCCCTTAGCCAAGTTATTTCTCCTCTTTGGGACTCAGTTTCCTCCAATGTAAAATGAGAGGTTAGAAATACAAGACTTTCACTGTTTCCTCTCAAATCTATCATTCTGCATTCTATGTTCTAAGGCTCTTCCCAACCCTGACATTTAATGTTCTGCATTAGATGGCCCCATGAAGCCCCAACATGCTCTTTGCTTTGCTTTTGTCTTGGAGAAAATCCTAACTTTATTGTGGGGTTTTCACTTGCGGTGATATTAAACATCATAGATGATAGATAGGTAGATAGATAGATAGATAGATGGATAGTTGGATGGATGGATACAGACAGATATAGATAGAAAGATAGATAGAAAGATAGATAGATGGATAGATAGATGGATAGTTGGATGGATGGATACAGACAGATATAGATAGAAAGATAGATAGATGGATAGATAGATGGATGGGTAGATAGATGTAGATAGACATAGATAGATGTAGATAGACATAGACAGATAGATATGCACACATACATACTTATATATGTGTGTATGTATGTATATTCATCCAGAAAATCACGAACAAACATTTCCATAGATTATGAAAGCTATGCAATGGGGATTGTTATCAAAACTTGGAACCCACTACAGACAGCTTGTTGCTTTTAAGAACCATAGATGCTGCCACTGGCCTGCTTGTGTCTGTCTGTCTCTGAACTCTCCCATCTGGTCTCCTCTGTTCATTTCTGTAAATCTTTCATTAATGCTCTTCTCTTTTTTGCCATTGTAATTTCTATGCCCATTACATTTCCCCAATTCCCTTTATTCTCCCCACCTCCAAAAGCCTCTCCTCCAATAAAAAGTATACATACTTAAGCAAGACAAATTGGTGTTACAATGGTTGTGTCTGGAAATAGATGTCTCCTTCTTCCGCTACCATCCATACTCTCTTTGTGATGATGATGGAGACATGTTCCAACCTCAGACTTGTAGAGCTGGGATTGGTCACTGGATTGATCAGAATTCATTGCTTTCAGAGTCCACTTCCTTTGCATGTTGTGGTCATTATATAAATAGGTTACCTTGTTCTACTAACTTCATTCTACAAGAGTTTATATAAGTTTTCTCAGTTTGTTTTCTGTTCTGAGGTCCCTCCTAACTCTGACATTCCACGTTCCATGTTCTAAGGTTTCTCCCAGCTCTGACATTCCATGTTGTATGTTCTCAGGTCCCTGCTGTGTCTCTGACATTGCATTTTCTGTCTTCTAAGTTTCCTCCTAATTCAGACATTCCATGTTCTATGTTCTCAGGTTTCTCCCAGCCCTGACATTCCATGTTCTATGTTCTAAGGTTTCTCCCAGCTCTGACAATCCATGTTCTGTATTTTCAGATCCCCTCTGTGTCTCACATTCCATGTTCTATGGTTCCTCTCTACTCTGACATTCCATTTTCTGTCTTCTAAGGTTCCTCCCAATTCAGACATTCCATGTTTAATGTTCTAAGGTCTCTCTTAGGTGTTGTATTCTTTTTCACTCTCTAAGACTCTTCTCATTCTGTGATTTTAAAACCTTTCATAACCTGACCTCTTCCTACACTTCAACACTTATTAAAGCTCACTACCTTCCACATACTCTGTGCACATAGGTGGCCAGTGTCTCTAGAATGGACCTGGAGTCAGAAATACAAGAGTTCAAATCTTGCCTCAGACTCTTAATAGCTATGTTGACCCCAAGAAGTCATTTAATCTTGCTTTCTCTGTTCCCTCCCTGGTAAAATAGAGATCAAAAAGCACCTACATCCTTAAGTTACTGCGAGGATAAGAACCTTAAAGTGATATATAAATGTTAGTTATTATTACCTAGTAAAATTGGCTTCCTTGATGCTCCTTCCCCAGACACTGCTTCTCCTACTGGCTGTCCTTCGGGCCTAGTATGCTCTCTCCCTGTCCACCTCTGACTCTTAGATTCTGTATCTTCCTTTCAGGTCCATCTAAAGTCCCATTTTTTTGCAAGAAACTTTTAATAACACCCCCTCGTCCTTTAAGGCTAATGTCTTCCCTTTGTCTGTCATCTCCACTTCATCCTCTCTATATCTTGTATGTACATCATTGTTTTTATGTGGTCTCCCCCCATTAGACTGTGAGCTCCTCCTCTTATAGGAAGGGATGGTCTTTTGCCTTTTTTGTATCACTGCCAGTGAGTACATGATGGTGGGTGCTCAATGAATGTTTGTTGACTGACTGACTAACTGACTCCTAACTCTGATATTCTCTGTTCTCTGGTCTGAGTCCCACTCCCAGTTCTGACATTTTCAATTTGGGGTTCTAAAGTTGGGGAAATTTCCTTCCTAGTTTTAACATTCTATGTTCTATGATTCATAGAATTATAGGATGTCGCAGTTGGATAGAACCTCAGAGTGATTGCTCCAGCCTATACCCAATCAAGCATATCTCGTATAAGTAATCTCTCTTCCTTTAAGACCTACAGGGAAGGGGGCCCCACAATGCCTGTGTGCTCTTCTCTTTGGACAGCTCTAATTATGAGGAATTTTCTCCTTATCCTAAGGTCTTTAACCCAAGCTTGGACCTCAGTCAGACTGATAATGCTGAAGACATGGTTGGAGATGAGGGTCTCTCATCCAGCACCTTAAGGTAACCAAGTCTATTCATACCCTTTACCTTATGTCATCATGCAGGGCAAACAGAAAAGGAACTATCATGTGCACCCTGAAGAATGGAACATTGAGGGTCAGGAGGTCTGATGACTTCCCCAAGGGCAGGTGGCAGAAGGAGTTAATTTCAGAGCCAGAACCTAACCCTTAAACCCGACCACCTGACACTAGACCTTGGCGATCCAAATAAAACCAGACAGAAATTCAGCATCATAACAATAAGAACCCAGGATGCCAAAGGGCCTAAGAGAAAACTGATGAACAGGAAATAAAGGCTCTGATGCTGCCTCCACCTTTGTTCAAAGTCTACCTGAAAAAAGGAATGTTGTTTCCAGCACTCTGTGACTCACAACACTGTTGTTAGGCAAATGCTACTTAATCTCAAAGTGCTGTAGAGAGCTGAGGGTTTGTATTTTTAACATATAAAGTTCTACTTTTATGGCTGATTGTGGGATGGGAGTGACCCTGGATTCTCAGTGACTGAGCAGAGCATAACCTCTAGCAAACTCTACCAAGTGGGAAAGGCTTCAGTGAAGGAGCCAATCAACCAGTAACCATTTGTTTAGTAGCAACCCGTGCTGTGCAATGGGGAAACAGAGACAGAAAAGAAATAAGTCCCTGCTCTCAAGGAGTTTCCACACATTTACATGTAAGTATATGGAAGATATATACAAAATTAATACAAAGTCATCTGGAGGATACACAGCTTGGAGATGAGTAACGGGCTCTCAGGGGAGCTTTGAATCGAACGTTGAAAGAAACAAGAGATTCTCAAAGATGGAGGTGAGGAGGGAGGACATTCTAGGAATGAGGTTACAGCCTGTGCAAAGGCTCGGAGATGAGAGATGGGATTTCCTGTGAGGAACAATAGACAGGTTTGTTTGACTTGACTATAGAATGTGTGAAGGACTGTCGTAAAAAATCAAGCTGGAAAAGAAAGCTGGGGCCAGGTTAGAAAGGAAGCTGTATGATAAACATAGGAGTTGATATCCGTTCCTATAGAAAATAGGAGAAGCTAGAGTTTTTTGAGCAGGGATGTGATCTGGTTAGACTAGTGCTTTAAGAATATCATTTAGGCAAAAAAAAAATATCATTTAGGCAATAGTATATCAGAGAAGGGTAGAGGCTTGAGGGGGAGGCCAATTAGGAGACCCTTGAAAGAATCCAGGGATAATATGATGATATGATGAGGGTTAGAATGAGAGTGGGGAGACTGTGTGAGGAGAGAGAGAGGACCAGATGGGAAGGATGATGTGGAGGGGAAATCCCAAAGAATTGGCAACTGATTGAATATAGATGGAGGGAGAGAAGGTGAGGAGTTGGGGATGAGTTCAAGGTTGAGCACCTGTTTGACAGGAAGTATGATCCCAGCTACCTTGCTACGAGTAGAGGCCTACTTTGTGAAGAAATCTTTCAGCATGGTAATCCACACAACCAAGACAAAAACAAAATGGCACTCAGTCCTTTGCTCCGTCTTTCTATTTGTGAAGTTGTGGTTGTGAGTGAAAGAGAAGCAAAGTGTCTTAGAATCATGTGGTCTTCAGACCATGCATAAATTGTAATAGCTATTTGTACTTGAATTGTTCTGTTGTTTTCAAATAACCAACAAGAAGACATACTTACTGCTGGAGAAACTGAATTATAGAAACCTGACATTAACATCTTAAAGAAAACCAGAAAATAGAAGGGAAATGTAGTTAGATGAAAGAACGTTTCATGGTTTCTCCTTAGAGAGGCAAATCAAGAAATAGCATTTATAGCATGTGCTCAAAGACAACAGAAAACATTATTTTCTGGGACATCTGGTTATCACATGTTTTGGTGCTCATGCTAAGTATTTGCAAAAAGATAAACATGAACATAAATGCAGCTCATGCATCAACATCTGGAGCAAAGCAGGGGGCAGAATTCTAAAAATAACTCAACAAGACCCTCTAAATAAAATTAACACAGACTTTGATGCAGAGTGAAGTCAAAACAAAGGTGGCAATATTAGAGGAGGAGGGGGAATATGTAGGAAAGCATGGATCAAAGAATAAATAATCTCTCCCCCAGAAAACAAACAAACATAAAAGGGGCAGCTAGATGGAGCAGTGGCTAGAGGACCAGCCTTGGAGACAGGAGGACCTGGTTTCAAATCCAGCCTCAGACACTTGACACTTACTAGCTGTGTCACTCTGGGCAAGTCACTTAACTCTAATTGCCTCACCAACCCCCCCCCCCCAAAAAAAAACAAACAAAAGAATAAAGAAGAGAGGCCAATCTCATGCCAATTCCATGCTTCAAAATAATCACTATACTATTTGAAAAAAAAAGAATCCAAAGGTGTGGGACATGGTGAAAACTGAATAACACCACCAAAATGAAACTGATTTATTTTAACAGACCAGAATTAGCTCCTAATTGGTGTGACAGTAATTCTGAATATACTATGTACCGCCACACCTCTGGCCTGTTTAGAACAAAGATCAAATGTGCTATAAATCAAAAAGACAGAATGGAAATGAGAAAGAACTGGCATACTGTGGAAATAACCTTGTCCTCATCCATTCAGACAATTTATTAATAATAAAAATGGGTAATTGGACAGAAGGAAAAACATGGATCCAGACAGTAATAAATAAAATAAATTTATGTAAGAATTTAGCCCATATAATTCAGTTGCCATAACCAGAAAGAGCCTAAAAATTGACTTTGTCAGCAAATGTTTGATTTCCTTGCCAAACAGAAAGTGAATAATAACTATTTGCTGACTGCTTGCCTATCTCTCCACTTTCTACAAAGCTCTTGAACAAGTAGTCAACCAGCAAGCAAATCATTAAACAAGCATTTATTAAGCACCGACTGTATGCCAGGAATTGAGCCAAGTGCTGGGGACACAAAGACAAAAATGAAGCATTCTCTGCCTTCAAGGAACTTCCATTCTGCCAAGGGAAGACCACATATGCTAGAAAAAATGATATCTAAAATAAATACAAGGTACTCATGGGGAGGAGAATCTTAATTCTTAAGGCGCTCTCTAATCCCATTGGTATAGGAAACTCCCTGGTGAGGAAACTCCCTCTACCAATGCACGCTGACACCTCTACAACTTCAAGTCTTGGAGACTTGCCTGGGTGCCTTGCTCAGGTTCACATGGGGAATATGATCTGAGCTGGGCCTTGAGCTTGGAGGCTGGAGCATAGGAAGACAAGATCTGGATGATGCATCAGACTGAGATGCAGTCTATAGACAGAAAGGAGGAGAAACAAGAGAAAGCAAAGTCTCTCTCTCTTTCACACACACACACACACACACATAGAGAGAGAGAAAGAGAGAGAGAGAGACAGAGAGACAGAGAGAGACAGAGAGACAGAGAGAGAGAGAGAAAGGAGAGAATACCTAAGAAAAGAGAGTGGTCCATAGTGCAAAACACTGCTGAGAAGTCACAGGGATGAGGACTGAAATGAAGCCTTTGGATTTGCGAATTTCAGGACCATCCCTTCATCAGCTTGGTCTTTTCCATGTAGGGATCCAACATTGCTGTGTGCTTATGGCAGCCCAGGTAGACCCCAGTTCAGAATGCTGTAACCTTACGGAGGATGAGAGAAGGATGCTAGAACTTACAGAAGACGCACTAGTGTCGCCTCATAAAAGAGAAGAAACCTTAGAAAGGCAGGGTAAATCCAGCTAAACAAAGCTTGACAAGGGGTCATCCTCATCACTTATGAAATCCAAATGAAAGGAGGGTCTTCACTCACTAAGGTATCCGAGCAGGCAGGGGCCATGGCACTCTGAAGCAGCTACCAAGTCTCATCCACATGGGGAGAAATGAAATCGGAGGCTCCTTCCTGGGATGTTGGGAGTGGGGCTGGGACTGAAGCAGGGCTGGCAGTTTCAGTGGTGCTGACATTCCCAGGGCTCTTGGGCTTACCTTCCCATCTCTGGCAGTTGTTCGGTAGTTTGCATTGGTGCTATTGAGAAAGGCAAGTCTTTTTTTATTTTAAAATTTTTTGGAGGGGGGAGGTGATGCAATCAGGGTTAAGTGACTTGCCCAAGGTCACACAGCTACTAAATGTGAAATGTCCAGGCCAGATTTGAACTCAGGTCCTCCTGACTCCAGGGCCAGTGCTCTATTCACTGGTCCACCTAGCTGTCCCAAGTCTTTTCTTTATAGTGATCACTCTTCACAGTGATGACTGTAGCACCTAGTCTGGTGAGCTGTTGAACTTCTTGCATTCAAGATCCTGGGCTGTCTTCATCAAGTATCTTGGGATCAGTGATGGGAGGGGGTCAGTGGTTGGGATCCCCAGGCCCAAACTGTGTCCTGTCCTTCCCTTAGGGTATCTTGCTACTTCAGCAAGTCCGTAGGGAAAAACGTTATAGCAGATGTGGTCTAACAAGGGCATCATCCAGGAGAATTATCACCTCCGTCATCCAACTCATACCCACAATAGACTCTTCTCTACAACACATTGGGCAGTTGGTCATCCAGTCTGTGCTTGAAGATCTCCAAGGAGAACCTACTACCTTCCAAAGTAGTCCATTCCACTTTGGGGAGCTCTCGCTGTGGAGAATGTGTTTCTCTCTCCTCTTCCCATTTTGTTTAACTAAAACCTATCTCCCAGTTTCTTCCACCCATTGTTCCTAACATTTCTCCTTCTGGAGCAGGTCCATCCTATTCCTTCTTTTATTGATGCTCAGGGTACATTCCTAAATTTCTGAGTTCTGTTACCACAGTGTCCTCCAAATTATCCCTTAGCTCTGGTGTCAGAGCCTGAATCCTAAGCTGAAAGAAGATGGTCCTGACTCACTTTGATAGTTCTTCTATTCCAAAGGTCTTTTCCCTCTTACACAGAGAGAATGACCTGGAACACAAGTGGGTGACAGGCTATTAATTCTCTGCTGGTAGAGCTGAGAATTGCCTCAAACTTTCTAAAAACAGGTTGAAAGTATGTAAAAGTTTCTAAATTGTTCATACCTTTCAAGGTATGAACAGAGATCCCACTATGGGGACTAGACCCCCCAAAAGGAATTGACAGCAAGATCCACGTGTGAAAAATGTTCATTGAAGCAATTTGCACAAAAACAAGAGACAGGAAACAATCTATGTGCTCAGTGGTGAGGGAGTGAATGAACAGTTAATTGTGGGTGAAGGATAAAACAACCCAGGAAAGAAAGGTTTGATCTTCTGAGCATATTGATCTATTAAGCTCAGCTCATCATTGTTCTTCATAACTGAAGAGGACCAAAATGACATCACAATGTTGGGGTCAATGTACAGTGTGTCCAACTATGGCTGATCAAACCAATATGAGCTCAGAAGCCTCTGCCACAGGTCAGGCACAAATAGTCCATATAAACATTTGGGAAGTGGATATTTCTAAATTTGTGAATCTCATTTCTTTTGAGCTACAGCAGTTCTGTTTCCCTCATAGAGCACAATGCCTTCTGCAATTGCCCAACAAACCAGGACCAGGTACCTTCCTCAGCTTAGGGTTGTATCTTAAACACATGGAGAAACAGACTTTTATACATTAAAACAATCAAATGAGGCCAATTAATTAAAAGGAAACAATGTTAAGTAATCTGATTTCTAAATAGAGGAAAGATTAGGGACTTTTCAAGTTGAAAGGGAGAGAGCAAACAGGGACAATTCTTTGAATTCCAAAAAAGGTAGCCCACTCCTCTGCCACAGTGTTTGGAGATAATCAAAGGAACAAGGAAACAATAACTGATTGCCCATTATGGGAACAATTTTCAGATGTCCTTGAGATGTACAATTGTGAGAAAACACATTGCATCAGTCTTTGAATCTGACTGAGTTTCTGGTCAGCGCAAGCAAGGTCCTTAGTTAAGGGTCTCTAAGCAGCAGTAGAAGTGGTCCACCTTCCCAGCCATGCAGAGCTAGGTTCAAACGATGCAACAAAGTCCTCTCACAATTCCCACAATTGAATAAAGTTTTCTCACAGGACAAAAATTGGACTAAACCCATAATTTAATAAAAAGAGAATGGAGCTGGCTCTAGAATTGAGTTATGGGAGGGAGTCAGTGTGGTTGACTCAATTCCCACAATTAATCACCTGTTGTCCTAGTCCCCTCAATTCCCTCAATTTCTTCAATACGTATAATGAAACATCACATATCGTTTTATCTTAACATGAGGAATTCAGAGATGACATGAGAAGATATGTATGAAGCGATACAGAGGGAGGAAAGCCAAGCTAAAATACCAAGACACAAAATGACCACAATGGTGTAGGTATAAGAGCCAGGCTCTGGGGATAAGTGCACCTTCTTCCCACTAAAGGGCCTTCATTCTGCCTAGAAAGCTCTCCCTCCTTCACTCCACCATGGATCCCTTTAAGTCCCAACTAAAATCTCTTCTTTAACTGGAAACCTTGCCCAATCCCTCTTAATTCCCTTAAATAAATCCCTTAATTTCCTTTCCCCTGTTAATTCCTTCCTATTTATCCTGGAGGGAGCTTGTTCTGTATATATTTGTTTGTATGTTGTCTCCTTTGTTAGACTGTAAGATTCTTGAGTGCAGGGACTGTCTTTTGTCTCTTTTTGTATCCCAAGCACTTAGCATAGTGCCTGCCACATAGCAGATGACTAATTGATCCAGATTGGGGGAGCTATAGGAAGCCTGGGTGCTAAAAGGTGGCACTGGGCTTTTCCTCAAACTCTTTGCCTTGTTTTGACCTGCCCCCAGAATGAAACATGGTGGGGGAGGGAGAATCTCTGAAAATTTTAATTTGGCTCATATCTAAAGTCTCCCCCAAAAGAGAATACTGACATCTAGAAAGTTACTCACTGTACAAAGTAGCAGACCTCAAGCATAGGACGGATATTGATTTGATCTACCACAAAATAAATGCTTGAAACACAAAAGACATAGAAGGCGCCACTTAAAAATACTCACCAATTAAAACTCTAATCTGTCACTCTCATTATTCTCTCCTAGAAGGTAGTAAAGACTCCCAAGATACTTTGGGGCTGGTAAAAAAGCATTTCCCTTTCACCTTAAAGCTGCTCTGTTCAGGTACCTCTCATGGTCAGATTCCTGGCCAGCCTGGGAGCCTGGATTTTTCTGTTCTTTCATCAGCAGAATCCTCCTAGCAATGTACATCCTTCCTTCTGAATGTTGTTTTCATAACTTCCTGCTGGCCAACCTAGGAGCTCCCCCTCTCCTGTGCTCATAAAGTAGACACTGAGACAAGAAACACCCAGCTCAGTGTCCTTGTTAGGAAACCTGTCTGTAGTGAAAGAAAAACAAAGCCAAAAAGTAGCCTGAAATTAGAGGTCCAGGCACAGCCTTGTGTAAACAAGCACCTGCCGGTAATGAGGTACAAGGAAGGAGAGAATTTCCCCTTCCTCTCTTCACTGTCTGGGCCCCTAGTGACATAGAGAAGAAAAGAGAATGAGAGAGAGAGCAGAAATCTAATGAGCATACTTCTATTGGCTTGGTGACCAGTAATCTTTAACATACCTTCCCCCTTGCCTAGCATGGGGACCAAGGGACCAGCCAGGAGCTTCTGGTCACACACACCCTCTACCAAGAGGACAGAGCACTAGTATGATCAGAAGTGACCAAAGCCAATCCCTATATATGATCCATGGGGTCTACCACTCATTCCAGTCCTAGAGTTTGTCGAGCGAAACTCCTCCGACTACCCCCATTACACCAAGAAAGTCAACACAAAGAAGCATCAAAATTCTGGCTAATTACAATGGTCAGTGCCAAAGGTACCTCCCTCTTTTCTCTTAAAATCCATGTTCTGTATTTGGAGAGGGGGTGCATATTACAGCAGCGTTTGCTTAGATCTTTGTTGTGAGGTGTCATATCAAAATAAGAGATCAAAACTTGTTTTAAAAAATCAAAGCAGAAGCACAATATGGGTGACACTTAATGCAACAAACATTTATTTGGCACCCACTGTATGCAATGCACTGTGCTTGATGACTGTCACGATGGAAGGGCCATCAGGGTTTGAATCCTGGCACTCTCTCCCTAAGAGATTTTGGGCGACTTATTTGACCTCTCAGGACCTTAATTTTCTTCATCTGTAAAAATGAGGATCTAAGACAGTATGGCCACCCTTTCTTCTCTAAGGCTATGAGGGGATCCAGTGATTTAAAGCCCGCAGCACCCTCCTTGTCCTTGGAAACTTCCACACTGGTCATTGTCTGAGCTCTCAATCTGGCCTGAGCTCCGTGATTTTCTCTCAGTGCAGTCAGTGATGAATCAATTGTCTCAGCTGCCATATCACACTATTGACTCTTATGTGTGTGGTCCTCTAATCCTGCCTCCCCAGCATTTGGCATATGAACTGCTGTGTATGTAGCCTTCCATTCCCCAGCCTATACTTGGGCAATGCTATTTAAAGCCCATGACACAAAAGTCATCTCTCTTTTTTCCTATGGATCACGTCTACAATATGTGCTCAGAAGGAGGCTGGCAGTTGCTTGTAATACCAATTGTACAGATAGGGAAACTGAGGTTGGCCAATAAAATGCTTTTCTCCTAGTAAACTAAAGAATACAGGACTGCCGTGGCCTAGGTTTCTTCCCCACTAGATGGAGCTACTTATCCAGAGAGAGACAGGCAGCTGAAACATCAATGAAATCTGACTACAAGTGGTACCAAGGCCACAAGAAGCCAGAGAAGACTGGATGAACTCCTCCACCCTGGGAGGCCACTGCAGGAAGCCTTTAGTATCTGAACTGAGCTGGGCTTGCACACTGATTCAATTCAAGACACATTTATTTAGTGCCACCGTGTGCAGTGCCCTGGGAAGGTAGGGAGGACGTAGAGAGTTTAGCTAAAGTAGAGTCCTACCATAAGGAATATCACAGCCTTAAAGGGGCTAAGGGACAAATACCAATTATATAAAAGTCTATCATGGTGGAGTTCGGGAAGTAGACTAGTGCTCTTGAGATCAAAGAGGGAGGGATGTTACCAATGTCCTGGCTCATAAACCTAGAACTGGTCATGTCTTCAGAGGTCTAGTCCCATGTCCCTCCTTTTACAGAGGCCCAGGCAGCTGAAGTGGCTTGACTAGCTTCATGACCCTGGGCAAGTCACTTAAGGTCTGTCTTGGTTTCCTAAGCTGTAAAATGGGGATTATGCAGAATAATTTTAGGGACTCCTAGAAATTCAGTGCATACCACATCTGATGGGGTTTAATAAATGCTTGTTTGATTGGATTGAACCAAATAAAAAGGAATGAAATGAAATGGAGTTGAAGGTCACGCTGTCCTCCAAGGTCCTTCACCACTTGCTTCCAGGTAACTGGAACTGCATCCCTAGGGGACAGAATCTTACTTCTTAAGGGAGAGATCAGGCTTAGAATGAAGAGTTCTCTTTCCACCCCTGCCCTCAACTAGCTCACAGCCTGAAAAGGTCCATAAAATGGAGCTAGTAATAACTTCCTGCCCTCTCACACAGCATTATTGACATCAGGAGGCTTTGTGGAGCTTAAGCTACCATGGAAATGGGAGTCATTAGTAGTAGTAGCAGTAGTACTAGTAGTAGTAGTAGTGGGAGGAGGAGGAGGAGGAAGAGGAAGAGGAAGAAGAGGAGGAGGAGGAGGATATGTATAGAGCATGATAACATAGAGAATGTGTTGTGACTCTGGGGAGGATGGGACAGGGGCTTTGAACCTCGGAAGTCCTCACTGGACCCTGTGTCCAGGGGCTTTGTCAAAGAGGACTGGTAACTGGACAAAAACAATCTCACAAAAAAGCAATCTCACGCCCCTGAGTGGGTAATAAAGGAGTGGTTCCATCCCATTTCTACCCTCTCTCCCTTCTAGGACACATTCAGTCATAGTGCTCCTTTAGACTTCCAGCAGTGGACAGAGGAGAGGACTTCTCTCCTATTCTTCCTACCCTAGCAGCGAGGGCCCCCACAAACCCATGACAGGCTCCCTATTCCCTCCAGAATCAAATATAAAGTCCTTAGAATTTGAGGTTCTTCCCAGCCTGGCCTCATCTTGCCTTTTACACTTTACCCTCCCACCCTGCCTTGTGCTCTCAGATTCACCCACACTGGCCTCCTTGGTGTATGTCCCACAAGACATTCTGGGATATATTGATGGCTGGACTTGGTATCTCAGCACTGATATCAACCAATCAACATTAAGCTCCTATTATTTTCCATATTATAACTCAACATTAAGCTCCTACTATGTTCTGAGTCCTGTGTTGGTTAATGAGGATACAAAGACAGACTGAAAATGATCCCTTCCCTAAAGAAGCTTTTATCCTATTGGGGGAGAAAGTGTTTACCTACATAAGTATATTCACCAAGGATAATTGGGGAAGGGGCACTGGTATCAGGGAGGATCAGAAAAGACTTCATTTAAAGGTGATCCTTGAGGTTGAGTCTTGAAAGAAACTAGAGATTACAAGAGCCTAATCTGGGAAGAGAGGGCATCCCAGGCATGGAGGACAGCCTGCACAAAGGCCCCAAGATAGACAAACAACCCAGGAGCCCTGGCAGAAGTCATGATTTTCAAGATAGGGGTAATGGCAAGCTTGTAAGCCCTATTGACTGAACCCACCCAGTGACACACTATGCCTTTCCAATGTGCCCAAGCTCTGGGATTTCCCCAGAAGGATGCTCTTTAGAAAGAACACATCTCCCAACAGCATTTGTTTCCCTGAATGCTCAGTTCCAATATTGTAATTGCATCATGTAGTGCCATTTATGAATTTTAAAACATTAGCCTTATTGGATTTGCTGAACACTCCCTTGTCAGGAAGCCCTGAGGGGGCATAAGCTGAAACATGAATACCCCAATGCAATTACATCTCCAGTCTTCAAAGGAAACCTCCACACTAAAGGAAGTCGGAGGCAGGAATGGGTGGCCTCCCCCATCTGCCACTGCCCAGAGCCATGGAGCCATGGGCTTACTTTGAATTCACTGGCCAACTCTCTCCTCTCTCCTCCAGCCATGGGGGCCTTGAATGACATCACAGGAAGATAATAGGCAAATGAAAAAGTGTCTACTGTGAGCCACCTACTATGCGCTAGGAACTAGGATGCCAAGACAGAGGCAAAGCTGGTCTTACTCTCAAGGAGCTTATATTGGGGAGGGAGGAGAGGAGTGAGAATAAAACACGTACACACAGACAGATAAGTAGAGGCAGCTAGGTGGGGCAGTGGATAGAGCATTAGGTCTAGAATCAGGAAGACCTGAGTTTAAAACAGGCCTCAGACAAATACGAGTGCTGTGACCTTGGGCTAGTGCCTAACCTCTATTTGCTTCAGTTTCCTCATCTGCAAAATGGAGGTAATAATCACACCTTCCTCCAAGGACTGTTGTAGGGATCAAATGAGACAATATTTGCAAAATGCCTCACACGCCATAGGTGCTATCCAAATATAAGCTATTATTTGTCCCAAGTAGAGGATCTCAAAGCCAGATCTAACAGGATCTCCAGTCTGTGATTTTGGCTCTGAAATGTTGTCTGGTTTTTAACAAGTTGTCCCATGGATCTCCATTCCTTCTCCTCCTTTTGGATACAAATCCCTTCCTTTGACAACCATGACCTTCATTTGGCCTTTTCACATTCTCAAAGTCATCTTGAAGCAGAGATGCTAGAGTTGGAAGGGAAACTTGGCTCCAGAATCTCATCTCCCCATCTGTCTTGGTGCTCAGTGGAATCTTCTCTCTACTCACCTTCTCCTTTCATTCCAAGGTCTCCTTCAGCTCAGCACAAATTCCTCCTTCTGCCCAAGGACTTTCCCATTCTCCACAGCTACAAGTGTCTTCTCCTCTTCCATGTAGACTGTATCTATTTTTTATTGGACCTAGTGATTTTACCATGTCTCCCCTGGATTCGAATACATGCCCCTTTAGGGTAGGGATGGTTTTGCATTTCTTTGTATCCTGAGTACTTAGCTCGGTGCCTGACACATTCATAAAGGATTTTTGATTGATTTCAAGGAACTTCGGCAGCATCTACTGGAGTCCATCATTTACCTGAACGAGAATCTCTTCTACAAGAAATGAGTGGCCATCCAGCCTATGCCTGAAGACCTTCAAAGAAGAGGATGCCATTGCTCAAAGCAGCCCAACCCTAAAAGCAACAGCTCTCAGGGAAGATTGCTTTTTTCCTGGCATCAACATTTCAATCTTTATATCTTTCTCTCATTGTTCCTGGTTCTGCCATGCAGGGACACTAAAAGCAAATTGTTTCCTACGAAGGGAATAAGAATCTACTACGTTATGGCTGTACGCAGAATCTCTGTGAGGGTGAGACTTAAGCTGCCCAGGACAAGGGTACCTTCCCTCCTTTTTCCCTCATACACACCCCTGTCTGCCCTACCTCCCCAGTGGCCTTATTTCACTATTCTGTGCCCTTCCATGGTGCGCTCTAGACTGTATATCATATTGGTAACAAACGCCTTCATAATAAACATATCGTCTCCCCCTCATAAATCACTTTTTACCTATGTTATCTTTACTTCTCGGTGAATATATTCTTTCCTTTCCAACAGCACTCCTTAAGGGTGGAGACTGTTTTACTTTTTTCTTTGTACCTCCAGTGCCTAGTACAGTGCCTAGAACATAGTAGGTGGTCCATAAATGCTTACTGAATTGAGTTAAGCTGAGTTGGGGTGGGTTGAAAGACTCACTAGGTAGGTGACAGCTGACTTCAAATATTTAAGGGCTGTCACATGGGAGAGGAATTTACAGAGGGGAGAACCAGGATCAATAGGTGGGAGTTAGAAAAAGCCAGATTTAGACTTACAATTGGAGCTGTCCAAGAATATAAGGGGATGCCCTGGGAAGTGGTGAGTTCCCTTCCTTGGGTGTCTTAAAGCAGAGTCTGGATGACTACTTGGTAGGTAATGTGGGACACAAACTTTACTGAAAAACTCGTATGGAAAGGAAAGGTGAATAAATCGAATCTTCTTGTCTATCTCTCCTTCTCTCTCTGTCTCTTTTCCTCTCTCTCTTTCTCTCTCTCACTCTCTGTTTCTCTGTCTCTGTCTCTCACTCTGTCTCCATGTCTCTCTCTTTCCATGTTCTCTCTCTCTCTCTCTCTCTCTCTCTCTCTCTCTCTCTCTCTCTCTCTCTCCACCTACCAGAACAATGAAGATTTGTTCAATGTGGCTTGAACTGGGCCAGCTGGTTAGACTCTCCCAATCCATCAGAACTGTCTCAAGATCTACATGACCTTCTAGATTGCATACCTAAGGGCAGCCTGCATAAAAGGGGCTTCCATGTTAGGCTTATGGATGCCACTATTTGGATTGAGCCAGACTTTTGTCCTCTTCTAGAAGTTGTTTGAAGTCCTTCCCATTGCTTCCTGTTCGTGCTGGAAATGTGAGCTTATCACCAATAAATCCAATATAATTTTGCCATCACTTTGTGGTTCTTGTCATCCTAGTGTATCTACTATTTGAATCTAGGCTCTTTGTGGACTTATGTGGGTGGGGGAATTCCTTTGGGATATGGGTTGGACCAAGTGGCCACTGTGATACCTTCCAACTGCAAGATTCTATGATCAAAAGACAACTGAGCTCATGAGGCTGGATGCTTGTGTGATTGAAATAGATCATTACTTCCCCTACCACCAGGACTACATAATGGTTCTTGTGTATTGTTATGACTAAAAGAAAAAAAAGTCCATGGTGGTCACCTGATGGATTCTAAACCCTTCACACTTACTGGGTGAGGAAGAAAGCAATAGACCTTCAATCTATCACTGAAGTCACATGTGAAGCTCTTCCCTCTTGGTGGTTACTACCAGAGTCTTCAAGGTCTAGAATCACCTCTGGAAGACAAGAAGCCATGGAAGGAGCTCAGATGAATTCATTAATGGAGACAATGTCCTACCACATTGGAATAAGTGTTAATTGTCTACAGCTGAGCTATGACCAACTCCCAGCCCTCAGCCGTTTCTATCAGAGGTACTCATTGCAAAGCAACATGACCAAAAAGAAGAATGGTTTTGAAAATCAAGTCCCACCCACCATGAACATCCTGAGCTGTTAGTGAAGAGAAACACAGGCTCCTTCCTGTGGCTGCTGGGAATCTCACTGATTACATTTTGGACCTGTATAATTGTCTAATTAATCTTCAGAACATCAGAATACATTTTATTCCCAGTAATTTTCTTAGGGAAATTACACATATCTCATTATTTGTGGCTGTAATTGGTATTCAGGACTCCTTCATTTATAGGTATAAACACCAACTGCATGCCCTGCCCAATATCAGCAGCATATATTATTCAAATGGATTAATTTTTCAAGTGCATCTTCCATTCCATTTCTCATTAAACGCAGCATTGTAAATTCCACTGTCAGAGAGGCGCAAATAACATGATTATGTAATCTTTGCATTACTCTGATCTCCCAAGCTGGTGACATTTATGTGAGACAGATGCTGAATTAATGGTCATCAGAGGAAACTTGAAGAGACATTCATCAAAACTGACCAAGAACAAAAAGCAATTTGATGCCCACCCCCCCGCCCAATCACAAGTCAGAAGAATAGGCTTAGAATCAAGAGATTGTAGCTCATGGCTGAAAGAGACATCACGCACCACCCAATCTAACCCACACCTCTCCAAGATCCCCTCTATAAACTTCTGCCAAGTGGTCCTGCAGCCTCTGCTGGAAGGCCTCCTATGAGAGGCACTGCACCACTTTCTGAATCAGTCTGCTCCACATTGGGACTGTTCTCCTTGTTTGGAGGCCTTTTTCTTGCCTCATGATTAATGTTGTCATCACTTACCTTTACTTTATCCCAGAAGCCCATTGCTTCTTACTGCTATGGTTACTTATTCTTTTTCTTTTGATAGACCTAGCTGAGCGGTGATAGGAAGATGAACGCAACATTTGTCCTAAAAAAACCTCACAGTCTACTAAGGAGAATGAGCTATGGGCACAAATGGTTTCAATAAATGACAGAATGTGGAAAGAGTCATAAGAGGTGGCTTCAGAGGAGAAAGAGAGGAATTAGTTTGGGGAAAATCATTAAAAGCTTCCTGAGGGAGGAGCCTCCAGAGCTGGATTTTGAAGAATAGTGATAATTCTACAAGCAAAAATGATAACAAAAATAACTGATTCTTAGAGGTAGAAGAGACCCACAGAGGCTATTAAATACAGCTAGTAACTGAGCAAGAATCCCCACTCCAATATTCCTGGCAAATGGCTAGCCAACTTCTGTTTGAAGACCTCCAATGAAGGAGAACACACTACCTCTCACATCAGCCTAGTCCATGCTTGGACAGCTCCCACTGTCAGGAATCTGCCCTCTCTACCCCACCCCACTCTCAATCTACTTTTTGGCAATTTCTACCCATTGTCTGTCCCCGTTCTTCCAAATAATAGCCTTTTACATATCTGTGTGAAGGAGGGGGGTTGACACCCTCACCTCAATTAATCCATCAACAGAAATTGTTTAGCTTGAAATTTTTTGTACACAACATTACCTATACCTAGATAAGAGATTTTCTCTCTCTCTTTTTTTTTAAATCAGCTTCAACTTCTCTTTAGTTGGGTCAAGAAGAGAAAAGACGGACTGATCATCCAAACAAGATAACCACAGTTCCAGGTGTGCTTTAACTAGTAAGACAAATTGTAAGAGTCGTTCACTTCAGTGGTAGACCTGTCCGGGGTGGAGGACTCCAGGCTTGGGAGCACCTTGAAAAAGCAGACCGGTGGACCCCACTGGAGAGCAGCAAGTAGAGGAGGAGTGGGCCCAAAGGGATTGTAACACTTCCTCCCAATCTCACAGAAACGTCATTTACCATGTCATCGAAAGAAGGGGCCATTAAAAATGATGGTAGTGACAAATGAGAACAGTAGCCAGCTGATCTCTGGGACTCTACCAACCAATGAGTGGGAACTGGAGATGTTAGACTTACATAAACTACCATGTTCTCTTCAGATGGTCTTCAGATGGCATCGACTAGAGCCTTCATCATTCTGCTTGCTCTTCTCTGCATATGTTCCAGATACTCAATGAAATTCCTAAAGCATAGGGTTCAGAACAGAACACAATTTGCCAGGTATGTTATAACCTGGGCATTGTATAGCCAAGCAATCATCTCCATAAACTAAGACCCTAGACCTCTCTTCATGCAACATCTTTCTTCACCGTTCCATCACACTCTTTGTACCCACATCCTGTTCAATACCCGAACCTTTTCTAGACATATTGCTGCCCAGCCATGGCTCTCCCATCTAGCACTTGGAGTGATGTATTTTTCTATCATAAGAATGAGACTTTTACACATTTCTATTAAATTTCATCGTATTAGGTTCCACACAATGCTCTAGTCTGCCTGCCAAAATCTCTTTGGCATTAGCACCTGGCACCCTGCTTCACACATAAAGTAGTTGCTTAGTAAATGTGGGTTGAATTGAAAATGAAATTGAAATTATGGATGGGGAAGAACATTCCACGGATAATGAACAGTATTTAAGCTCAGTTCTTTTCATCATTTAGGCTGGTACATAAAGTATACCAACAGGATAGTCGAATAGAAACCTAGAAAGATGTGGTGGGACCAGATGGAAGAAAGCCTTGAAGGCCTGGAATAAGAAATCTGTGTATTCTTCTGGAGGCAACAGGAAACAAACCAGTGACAGTTTGGGGAACAAGGAGTTTTGTAATCAGAGTTCATGCACTAGGAAGATTAAGCTAGTTGTGAACACTTGATGAATTTTAAAAAGAGTTGTGGGAACTAGAGTCAGAGGGAGACCAGTCTGAAGGACGTTTGTATGGTCCTTATGTGAACAAGGACCTGAACTTAGAGGATGGCAGAAGAAAGAAGATGGATCTGGGAGACAATTCAAAGCAATGCATTGCGCTGGCTTAGCAAGAGAAAGGAATCAATGGTGACTGTTGGGTTTTAAGCTTGTTTAACTAAGGGAATGATGCTCAGTAAGAGAAATGGGAAGTGAAGAGATGGATGGGGGTCTTTTTTATGGACAATGATGAGCATATTTTTAGACATGTTGAATTCGAGAAGGTGATGGGATTCTCAAGTGGCAATATCTAGTTTGTCAGATGGAAAAGTGAAGAAGAGTAAAGCTCTCTGTTCATGTAGGGAGCTAACCCCATCGATCAAGAATATATATATATATATATATTTATATATATATATATATATATATATATATATATATATATATATGTAGTGGTGAGCCTTGTTTGGACTTATGTTTTCATCTCTGCATGGGGGTCAGACATGGCCACAGCTGCCATGTTGAGAATCAGTCAATTTTGTTGTTGTTCAGTTGTTTTCAGTTATATCCAACTGTTAGTGACCTCATTTAAAATTTTGTTGGCAGAGATACTGGAGTGGTTTGTCATTTCCTTCCCCAGATAATTTTATATATGAAGAAACTGAGGAAAACAAAGTTAAGTGACTTGCCCAAGGTCACATATCTAGCAAGTGTCTGAGGCCAGATTAGCATCTGTTATATTATTGTATATTACCATTAATTAGCATGCATATTATTATTATTATTATTAAGTCCCATTAACATTGATTATTTCCTCTGTTGATTATTTCTTATTTATCCTGTATATGGCTTTTTTGGTATATATTTGTTTACACATTGTCTTTCCCATTAGATTGTAACCTCCTTGAGGGCAAGGACTGTCATTTGCCTTTTGGTATTTCCAGCACTTAGTAAAGTGCCTGGCATATATTAGGTGCTTAACAAATGTTTATTGATTAGTTGGCTGATTAATAATAATTAGTATTTCTATAGCACATAGAGGTTGGCAAAGTGCCTAAAGTGCCTACTATCTGCCAACTACCAGCAATACAAATACAAAGAATGAAACCATCCTTACTCTCAAGGACTTTAAGCCAGAGAAGAGAGTACATCAAATGAAGTCTCATGACTGAGGCTATTGGCTGGTGTAGGCACCTTGGAGGCCAGACTTTATGAGAGGAGCATTCCTACCTGTAAGATGATAGACACTCAGGGGCACTTTTTGTCCTTTTCTCTTCTTTCTGCTCTAAGGAGGCTAAGAAGGCATCAAGAAGTCATCTCCCATTTTGCCAATAATAGCCATTTTGGAAAGACACCAGATAGAAGTAACAAGACCATGCTCTTTGGAAAATGGACCCGCCATCCTCACTAGTCCCCCACCCCTATAGACACACACACTGAACAAATGCCATTGATTGAGTGATAAAACCAAGATCTCTGAGAATAGCAGCATATGTCAGTCCAGACCTAGCAGCCATCATATGGGAACCCAATGCTCCCAGAGAAGTCATCTGCCTAATGCTTCTCCAGACTGCTAAAGCCTCCACCTCCTCATCAACTCCAGCTATTGAAGACTTGGAAAAAAAGGATATGCCACCAGTGTCTTTGGCACCAGCAAGTGGTTCAACCTCAGAAAAGGCTATGGTTTTATCCACGAAAATGATATTAAGGAGAAAACATAGCTGTGTGCTTTGTCATTGCACCCTAAGGACCATGGAAACTTTCCATCTGCTCAGCAGGCTGTGACAATAATAAAAATAACAGCTAACATTTATATAGCGCCTTAACATTTGCAAAACACTTTCCATAGATTATCTCATTTGAGCTTCACAAACAGCCTTGAGAAGGAGGTGCTATTATTATCTCCAGTTTCCAGATAAGGAAACAGCCTCATGAATGAGATCTTATTTGTATTCCCTTGAAGCTGCTTCCTCCCTTTCTATAACCATGTCTGTCTAGTGCATGTCCTTCAGTTGTGCCTCCAACTGTCTCCAATGGAAGAATTCTGGAATCACACCATCAGGTGTTTCCACCTCGGTAAGTCTCCATTTAAAGACAGAGAAATCCCTCCTGCCCTCTTCAGGGGGTACAGCTCCCTCCAGCCTACATTTCCTCAGACTAGCCAGGGTTTAGTTATTTCGAATCTCCTGAGACATGGCTAATTGTTTGCAAACTCCCCACCCCCATTATGTCTTTCCCTTCATCTTCAGAAAGAGAGGTGTTCATACTTTGTAAAGACACGAGTGAATGTTAACACATTAACACTCGCGTTAACACATTAACCTCTGTTATCTTCTCTGCTTTGGGACTCCATCCCCTGAGTTGGGCTGAGGATGACACACTATCTGCCACCTATAAATAAAATAAGAAATATGCAAAAGCTATTGGGCTTATCAATAAAAGGATGACGGGCAGCCTTCATGAGGGCAGTTTCATTAGAAAGATAGGAAAAACAATCAGTCTGAATGGCAAATTGAAGAGTAAATGTGTAGCAAGGGAAAGGAAGGATCAGATGGCGTGGTGAGATCCTTCCTATTCCATCATGGTTTGCAGGAAGGCATGAACTCTTTTCAATTGCCTTGCAAGGTTGGTACTATTTGTATTTTCCTTTCCATTTAATTTATGGAAAAACTGAGGATTACTCGGATTAAGTGCTTTGCTAGGATTCAAAAAGCTTTATCGGTCTTCTGACTCTAATTTCATAATAAGATGCAGGCAAGGAATATTTTATTTTTTCTGTGGTTCTGGTCCCAGTACCTAGGTACAGTGCCTGGTGCATAGTCAGTGTTCAATTAATGGTTACTTAATTGAATTTTAGTAATTTACATAAAACCAAACAGTAAGACCCAGATCTACTAATTCTCTAATTTTCTGACCTCTGAACATTAGTCATTTGGCAGATATTGACTGAAATACTCATTGGGGACAGTGTAGTATTTTCTATTGTAGTGTACAAGTGTCAAACTTGGGATAGGGGTGGAAGTGTCATAGCAACACATGATCCCTAAAAATCGCTGAAATATACTGAACTAGATTAAATTATAATTGGAAAATATTTAAAAATAAGTAAAAAAAGAAGATGATTGTTGAGTCATGTCACAATTCTTGTGACCTCATTTGGGGTTTTCTTGGCAAAGATACTGGAGTGGTTTGCCATTTCCTTCTCTGGCTCATTTTACATATGAGGAAATTGAACCAAACAGGGTGAAGTGACTTGCCCAAGGTCAACACAGCTAGTAAGTGTCTGAGGCCGGATTTCAATTCAGGAAAATGAGTCTTTCTGACTCCCGGCCTAGCACCCTCTCTACCACATCATCTCGCTGCCCCTAAAAATATAATACAATGTAGGTAATGTTAATTTGTATTTTTCTTTTTTAAAACATTCATTTTTTTAAGCTTTAAATTCCAGATTTTATGCTTTTCTCCTTCCCTTCTCCCTCCCTGAGATGGTAATCTGATATAGGTTATATATCTTATACAGATGGCAATGTGTTATAGATTGTATGTGTGATTCACGTAAAACATTTTCATATTTGTCATTTTGTGAAAGAAAACAAGAAAAAAGAAAGAAAGAGTGAAAGAAAGAGAGAGAGAAAGGAAGGAAGAGAGGAAGGAAGGAAGGAAGGAAGGAAGGAAGGAAGAAGGGAGGGAGGGAGGGAAGGAGGAAGAGTGAAAGAAAGAGAGAAAGAAAGAAAGAGAGAGAAAGGAAGGAAGAGAGAAAGGAAGGAAGAGAGAAAGGAAGGAAGGAAGGGAGGAAGAAAGAAAGGGAGGAAGGGTGAAAGAAAGAGAGAAAGAAAATAAGGAAGGAAGGAAGAAAGAAAGGAAGAAAGAAAGAAAGAAAGAAAGAAAGAAAGAAAGAAAGAAAGAAAGATTGAGGAAAGAGAGAGGAAGGAAGGAAGGAAGGGAGGAAGGAAGGAAGGGTGAAAGAGAGAAAGGAAAGAAGGAAGGAAGGAAGGAAGAAAGAAAGAAAGAAAGAAAGAAAGAAAGAAAGAATGAAAGAAAGAAAGAAAGAAACAAAGAAAGAAAAGAGAGAGAAAGGAAGGAAGGAAGAAAGAAAGAAAGAAAGGAAGGAAGGAAGGAAGAAAGAAAGAAAGAAAGAAAGAAAGAAAGAAAGAAAGAAAGAAAGAAAGAAAGAAAGAAAGAAAGAAAGAAAGAAGGAAGAAAGGAAGAAAAGGAAGGAGGAAGGAAGGAAGAAAAGGAAGGAAGAAAAGAAAGGTAGGAAGGAAGAGTATGTTTCAATATGTATTCAGATGCCATCAATTCTTTCTCTGGAGGTAGACAGCATTTTTCATAATTTGGGATTGTCTTGCATCATTGTATTTCTGTGAATAGCTAAGTCATTCACAGTTCTTCATCAAATAATGCTGTTACTGTGTGCAGCGTTCTCCTGGTTCTGATCACTTCATTCTGCATTAGTTCTTGTAAGTCTTTCTAGGTTTTTTTCTGAAATCATCCTGCTTATCCTCTCTCACAGCACAATAATATTCCATTTCAATCATATACCACAGCTTGTTTAGACACTCCCCAATCGATGAGCATCCCCTCAATTTCCAATTCTTAGCCACCACAAAAAGAGCTGCTATAAATATTTTTGTACAAATAGATTATTTTCCCCTTTTTGGATGTCTGTGGGATACAGACCTAGTAGTGGTATTGCTGGATCAAAGAGTATGCACAGTTTGGTTTCCCTTTGGGCATGGTTCCATAACTTTTTTTTTTCTAAACTGACCTGCAGCCTGCATGGATCCATTTCTATTTTAGTTTGACTGCACTTTTAGAGTTTCGTGGTGTGTTATACTGGCATATTAGTTTGATTTTCAAATATGTACAAATGTTTCTAGGGAAAACAGTGTGAGGTACCAACATTTCTGGAAACAAAATCTTGGAATCTGCTCCTAAGATGCTTGAGCTTGCTCTCAGGACTAGTTAACTCCTGCCCCTCCCCCCCGCCACCCGCAGAGAACACCCTGATGCTGGAATAGAGGCTTTCCTCCTTAGTGACAGTTATGGGAAAGTACGCATAGAAACATGAGACAGGATTCCCAGGAGCAGGTTCATCAATCAGAGAAAAGGCTCTTGGTATCTGAATCAAAACTGAATTTCCACAGGCAGCTGCCGTACCAAGCTGCACTGTTCAGTCACATAGACACTCTCGTAGTTCGGGCCCTCATCATTTGTCACCTGGGATATTTTAATAGACTCCTAATATCACTCTTTCCTTCAAGTCTCTTTTCTCTCCAAGTCATCATCCATACGCTAAAGTGATACTCCTGTAGCACACTTAGACTCTGGAGCTACTGTGACCATCTTAATGCTCCTGGAAGGCAGGGTGTCCAGAGCAAGGATGCTATGTGTTCTTGCAAAGTCTAGGTGTATCCTTGAGGGATTGGGGGTGGGCTGGGCATGGGATGGAGCTGTGGTTTCTAATGCTTTGGGTCACAAGCCCCCACTGGTGTGCTTCCCACCCTGAATATCAGTTGATATCAGCCAGATTTAACTGGCTCTGAGAAAAGGGCATTTCCAATACTATTCTAGTTGACACAAAATAACCCTCCAAAATTCTGATACGTTTTCTTACAAGTACATATAGAGTCTAAGATAAAGTGGGCTCAAAGTTAGAACATGTGTGGCAAAGAAAGGCAATCCAGTTCTTGGAAGTCCCTTTGCTGAGATCCTCAACATGTTCCCTTCGGTCCAGGCCCATTATGGAACCTTTCATCTGTTCTCCTCAGCTCTCCAGTCTACCCTTAGATCCTCAGGAATAAACTTCCACCAAATGGAATCTGTTCTGGGGATGCCATTATGGAGCTGATGGGAATATGGGAAGTCCCAATTCCTCCAGCCTTCTGAATGATAGCATATCCTCCCCCAGACAAGGTAGGGAAGAGAGGTCAAGACCATGGCTGAGGCATCTTCTGTCCTGCCACACCCTCCCATCACCCAAGGGTTTCTTTCTCAAGGGTTAAGTTGGCATACACATTTTTTGATTCTCCACTCACTCAAACATCTGATCCTACTAACCCAGTGATTTCATACAGACCTTAGAGGAAGTGACCTCAGCTTATCTGAACAGATTTCCTGTCATACCTAGGGAAACATCCAGGTGTTCACACCCAACGAACATTCAAAGTGTATTTTCAATGCATCTTAGAGTGGAGGTGATTTGCTGATTGATTCAAACCCCATCCTTGCATCCCTTGAGAAGGTTGTTATGATGATACATCAATGCCAACACTTCAAGTGGGTTCTGATGTTCCTCCCAGTTGGGTTATCTCATGTTCTGTGTTTTATGGTCCCTCCCAAATCTAACATTATTTTAATCTCATCCCTCACCACCTATAGTGAGCACAGGCACGGTAAAACAACTGGTTTTATCCCATCCATGATTTAGGTCCCTACCCCTGCCTCTATAGGCATTTCATCAATTATCCCAAATGTGAATTGAACTAACAAAGAAAAGAAATTGAATGCTGAGGTGTCATGGACTCATGGAAAGCAGCTGAGACAACTTCAGCTTGTATCCTCCTCCAACATTCACTGGATGGCACAGACAAATCACATAAGCCTCCTTCGACTGACCTTTCTCCTCTGTAAACAGAGAGTAAGTACAACAACAGCCACAATAGCTAGCATTTATATAGCACTTTACAAAGTGCTTTTACAACTATTGTCTCATTTTATCCTCACAACAAATCAGTCACGTGAGTGCTATTATCATCCCCATTTCATAGATGAGAAACTTGAAGGAGAAGACTTGCCCATAGCTAGCAACTGTCTGAAGCTGGCATTGTTGTTCTTAACTCAAAGGATTATTTTGGGGATCATACATAACTACCTGGCAAACTTTAAAGAGCTATAGAAATGTCATCTGTTGTTCCATTTTTAGTAACCCCTTCCCATGCACATCTTCAGAGCCTATTGTCATTCAGTCATTTCACTCATGTCCAAGTCTTCATGACCCCATTTGGGGTTTTCTTGGCAAAGATATTGGAGTAGTTTGCTTTTTTCTTCTCCAACTCATTTTACAGATGAGGAAACTGAGGCAAACAGTATGAAGTGACTTGCCCAGGGTCACACAGCTAGCAAATGTCTGAGGCCAGATTTGAACTCAGGAAGATTAGTCTTCCTGACTCCAGGCCTGGCACACTTTCCATTTAATCAACTGGCTACCCTACACTTAAACAAAACCTAGAATCTGCCCAACATACATATTAATAAAGATTTTCCTGGTTGGGAAAATGACCACACCCAGGGATCTGTAAAAGAAGAAATGATGGATTAGAATAGAGCTCTTAATCGTTCTCATGTTGTGGATCCCTTTGGCAGTCATTCTGGTGAAATCCATGGATTCTTTCCAATTATGTTGCTATTCAATTAGCAAAATATTAGACAAAACCAAGTTCACAGACTGCAGATGAAGAACTCCTGGTAAAAGCATCTCCTTTTCTCTTTCTGTCACAAGAGCCATCACAAGAACACCAGCCCAAATCTGGCTGCAGCTGTGCTCTGCCTAAAAATGAGGCAGAGGATGGGAAAACTTCCAGGTAGGTTTCCACATTTGCTTGCTTTGGAAGAGAAGGATTCTCAGAGTCTAATCGAGATGTTTGTAAAAGTGCTTTTTAAGCAGAAAAGCTTCCCAACCCATCCATTACTACAGGGCCTTTCCACAATGAATGAAGACCCTTGATTGGTACCCATCTGTACTCTCAGAATGGGGTTGCTTGAGAATTAAAAATCTCTAAGAGTCTAACAATATGTCAACCATGCCATTGAAGGAAAATGTTACCAAGTGTTAAACAGATGCCTCTGCAGTAGGAAGAATATGCAGGCACAGTGGGATGCCATTCATCTTCTGCTTTTCAAAGGGAGCCAACTGAAGAAAGATGCAGAATGCTGGCTTGATCAATACTGAGATTAAACACCTTTCAACCATTGGTTGCTGATGTGGATTCAGACCTCACCTGAATATTTTATCCTCTGCAGAAGAATGTAATCTTCCATTCTGTGAGCTGGAAGAAAGACAAGTAGTCATCTAGACTGTTTCTGAAGACCCTCTCAGGCAGCCCACTCCACATGTACATAAGATCTTTTCATTGAGAAGTTCTTCCTTAGATCAAGCCTAAATCTGCATTTCTGAACCTTCTTCCTTCTCCCTTGTGCCTATTTCTATGCTCTAGGACCAAACAGAAAAGGTCCAATCGTTCTTTACCAATGCAGCGTTCCAAATACTTTTTATAAAGAGTTGTTATTCTCATCTCCCATCCTTGCCCTTGCCAAGTCTTCCTTTGGGCACTTTCCTCTCTGGGCTTTCATAACATTGGAGGAGAGGCAGTACAACATGGCAGATAGCACCTCAGAGCCAGAGGACCTGGGTTCCCCACCCCCATTTCAGATGGTTGCTACCTATGTGTGTGTTCAGACAGAATAAGGCCAAACGCATCATGTATGTCCATGGTAAATGGAGTCTGGAATGGAGTTTCCTTATCTATAAAAGGAGGGGATTGAAGTAGACTGCCTCTGAGGTCCCTTCCAGATCCAGGATCCTTGGCTCTCTCTCTCTCTGTTTTCCTCCCACCTGGCTAACCTTCCGTCTTTGTCTCCTTTGCTCCATCATCACCTGCATCTCAGCCCCTAATGGTCTTTCTAGGCCAATTACCTTCTCAATCAATGCAGGTGCCTCTCATTACTTCTAGATTCAAACACAAAATCCTCTGTTTGTGGCCCTTCACAATCTGAAGACAAGCTACATCTCTAACCTCGTTATGCATTATTCTCCATCACCTCCTCTAGGCTCTAGTCAAGCTGCCCTTTTGACTGATCCACACACACAATGTTCTATTTTCCTTCTCCCTGTCTTTGCATAGTCTGTTTCAAATTCTTGGAATGTGTTCTGTCCTCCCCTTTCTTTCTCAGAATCCCTGGCTTCCTTCAGAGCTCACTCACATCACCCTGCTGCTGCCGTCTCTCCCCTCCACAAATTGTCTTGTGCTTATTTTACACATACATGCACACACACATGCAACACACACATACACACACATGCACACACACATGCACACACACACAATACATGGCTTTATTTGACCTCATGGCTCAGGTTAAAACAAAGACCTGAGTTCAGCAATTTACAGGAAATTAGTATTCAGGAAACTGGTAAAAACAAGAATTTTAGTATTGTGTGGTACAACAAGCCAGTCCAAGAGAAAGATATTCCTACACACGCTGTATAGCAATATAGATAGAGGTTTGTCTCCATGGATGCAAGAAACTTGCTCAGTGTGAAGGGGAAGAATATGTATCACGGAAATAACATGCTTAAAGCTGGGAGTCAGGAAATAAGATTATATATCCAGAAAGGGCTTGATTGAGAACAGATAATTGGTGCCAGATATGGGAAAGGACATCAGACTTCACTAGATCTGGCCATGGTGGAGAAGCTCTCAGGGTCACTTACTGATACCAAGCTTGAGGGAGGTTCTGGTAGGGCAAGCTTCTTTGCTGGGATCAGAAACTGGGAGAAGATCGAAGTTAACCAGCTAAGGCAGCCAAAGACGGACTCAGACTGATGCAGCCAGTTAGGAGTTTTATCCAATCAGAAGCTGTGAGCATTAACTCCCTTACACAGGGTTACATAGATTAGAATAGTGCAAAAGTACAAACGTATCTGTTTTTGTCTTTATGGGCATTAGGACCACTTAGCGTAAGTGACTCCATGTTGGAATCCTTTCATTATATTTATTACATCAAACAATATAAAGATTACAACTATCACACATCCTTATATTTGTACATATTGTGCCTCTTCCCTCCCCCTCCCCCCCACTGAATGTATGTTCCTTAACAGCAGGTTTCCTTTAGGTCTCTGGATCCCCAAAGCCTAGCATAGTGCCTGGCACATGGTAAGTACTTAATCTTAGCAAGTGGTTGATTTGCTGATCTTTCTCAGACTAGACAAGCTCATTTTCTCCAACCAATCCCTAAAAGTCATGAGATGGCTCCAGAGGAGAGAGTGAGGCTGGTGACTCTCCATAGCCCTCCCTCACTTAAATCCAGTTCACTAGCAAGTCGTAACATCTCCTTCATCTTCAAGAATAGAGGACACAAACCACCCATGAGCAGTAGTAGCTGCCCTACTGGGGACCCAGTGGGCCAGTTCCAGTTGGGCAACACAGCTCGTTCCTTCCTTCCTTCCTTCCTTCCTTCCTTCCTTCCTTCCTTCCTTCCTTCCTTCCTTCCTTCCTTCTTTCCTTCCTTCCCTCCTTCTGTCCTTCCTTCCTTCCTTCTTTCCTTCCTTCCCTCCTTCTGTCCTTCCTTCCTTTCTTCTTTCCTTCCTTCTATCCCTCCTCTCCTTCTGTCCACATAGGGATTCATACTCTCTACCTGTGGTGTTCTGCCTAAATATTAGATTGCTGAAACATAGCAAGATATCTTGGGGTTCACAGGCTAGATTTCCTTTTTATGGACCATGTCTCACAACATTTGTTGTTTGTCCTTCATTCTTGAAGAGGACCATGACAAAAGAAAGGAGATCAGTCTGGCTTTCAGTGAGGGCCAACAACAGGTCCCAGCCCAAGCCTTACTTGGTCATTGCTTGGATTCTGATGGCTCAGAGTGAGTATAAATAGCAGTTGGTTCTGTTTTGGCCAGAAACCCTGAGGGTCTTCCCCTCCCAGTCTGATTTTATTTTATTTTTTGACCAGATAAAAGAAGCTGTTCTTTGTCTCATTTTTATCTTGTCTTAATCACTGAATGGGTGTTGCCTCAGACAAACTGAGATCTGGGAAAGGCCTTAGCTTAAAAAGGCCATGGTCTCCTACTGCATCTGGGGCCATCTCCAGTCATCCTGATCTATATCTTGCCACTGGAACCAGACAGTTTCAGAGAAGAGAGTGAGGCTGGTGCACAGCTCTCCCTCACTTAAATCCAGTTCAAGTGACAATTCGTGACATCTCCTTCCTTACGTCATAGTCGTCCTTGAGAATGAAGGACAAACAATACATGTCATGATGACCATTCTAGTTCTCCTACTCTGGGATGGGATGGCCCCACGCATCCAGATGTGTGTCATCAGCAAACTTGATGAGCAACCCATTTATGCCTTTATCCAAGTAATTGATAAAAACATTAACTCAAGCTACATATACAACTGATGCCCCGTTGGCAATTGTCTCATTCAAAACTCTTTGCATCTGACCATGCAACCAGTTCTGCCTCATTTGGCCTAAATTATATCCTAAGCCAGTTCTTTCCATTGTATCCCCACAGATCGTAGCAATACATTGCTTCTTATTTTTTTCTGAACAAGAGTGGCTATTAGGCTTCTCTTGTGTGTGTTACAATAAGCAGTGGAACCTGAAAATCTTATTAGACTTTGGCTACAGTTGAATAAAACGTTCTCTGCCTTATCCAACAAAGCGATGTGAGTGTTGCTGCTACTATGGCCTTTTCTGCTTCAGCCATTGTGGGAACACAATGTAGATCTTGACTTGTGGTTGAAAAAAATGACATCACATACTAGCAGCATTGTTGTTGGTATTAATTAGTAGCAATTATTACTAATTAATATTATTAGTACTATTAATTATATTATATATAGTATATATAGTATCTTTATATATACATTACTATATATGTATATATGTGTATGTATATATACATTATTATATATACATTACTAAAGCTATTAATAGGAAAATTAAAAAATTATTTTACCAGTCAATAAATATTTGTTCCCTTATTTTATGTTGAAGATTTGTTTGTATATTACTAGGTGATTATAAAAATTCTTAATTTTATTTGAATAAAATATGAGCTGAAAAAATTATTGCATAAATTGTTTTATGAAAAATATGGGGAATGGGAAAATATTTTTGAAAAAAAAAAGAATCATGTCACCACCGAAGTTTTCAAACTATTGGTCTAATCGGATCTTCTGTTTCTTGATCATTCGTCATGTGTGTGCTTGTAGTTACCTAAACACAGCCTTCCATCTCTTCCTCTCTGCCTTTGCCCAGGCTGCCCCCCAAGGATGCCGGAATGCACCTTCTCCTGTCTCCACTTCTTGGTAGCTTGGGTCAGTGTCACTTTCTGTGAGAAGACATTCCTGATCTTTCCCACTTCTCAAGAGTTTCCCACTTCTTCAAAATTTGTTGGATTTAATTCTATGCCTACTTCCTGCTAGGAGCAGGGATGGGATATTTCTGTGTTCTGTCCCTCTTTGGAAGTCTATGGACCCCACTGCAGAATAATGACTTTAAATTCATACAATAAAATACAAAGAACACCAATTATATTAAACTACATTTATAAAAAAATTAAAAATGAATTCGAGGACCTCAGATTAAGAACATCTGTCCTAGGATAACATAAGCTCCTTGAGGACAGGGGCTATTTAGGCATTGTTTTGCATTTCCAGTGGCACACTGCTGGGCACAAAGTAGGTGTGGCTTACTTGACTTAGACCTGAGCTTGACAGGCTCCTCTTGATCAGAGGCATTATGGTGGAGCTCAGAGACTGTCATACTGATTGATATACTCATCCCCTCTGCCTCTGAGCACTCTCATTGCTCAGGAGATGTGGGACATACCTGTCAGTAAAATATGCATAAGGCTCCTTCTGCCCTAGCACCCGTTTCAGAGATAGTGATCTGGGCCCCTAACAGTACTGACTTCTGTGAAATCTCCATCTGCTTTCTCACATATTGTCTTTCAATATGTTTTAGGAAATTCCCCAGGGGTTATGTCTCTTTGTGGTCCTGTGAGCCCCATTCAGACCTCCTTTAGATGGTGAAGCCTGGTGCCACCTGCTGTCTCTCCCCTTTCTTCCCCTCTGGCTTCTCTCAAATTATTCTTCTCCATGTTATGCCCCAGGAAACCACTCTGTCCCACCCTCCTGCACACATACATGCACTGGATTCTTTGTCTACCTCTGCACCTTTGCTCAGGCTGTTATCTCTGCTTGTAATGCTATCCTCCCTCTAATTTACTCATGGAATTCCTACTCATCCTTTAAAGCCCAACTTCACTGCCTCCTCTTACAGAAAAGCTTTATCTGACTCTCCATTTGACAACACCCTGCCCCATGATCTCACAAAGAGCTTTGCACTTATATAACCCTTTTATTCTGAACTACTGTGCATTCTAGTTCTCTGTGTCAGCATCCTATCCTCCTCCTCCCCTCTCTCTCTATTTCTGTGTTTACATGTTGGTTCCCCCAACATAATATGAAATCTTTGAGATCAGCAACCATTTCATGTTTGCCTTTGAAGCCACAGTACCCAACGCAATGCCTGATGCATCATAGGTGTTTAATAAATGCTGATGTGTTGACTGATGGATTGGTGAGAGAATTGTCCAGCTCTGGGTACCACCTTTTAGGAAAGACATTGACAAGCCCTTCACAATGAAGTAATTGATAGAAAATTGTGGAGGATTCAAAGAACCCCTTATGATCTTTCATTTTGCCTAGAAGGCATTTGACTGAGCAGGGCAGAACTCTGCCTTTGGAGCCCTCTTCCAGCAAAGTATTTCCATGTATTTATCTAAATCATACCAGTGTATGTGGCCATGGTACAAGTGTGGGCACTCAACTCCTCCAGCTCTTATCTCTTCTTGCTCTGGGCTGGCTGGCTCACTCCAACCCCACTTCTGCTGACAAATTAGGGGTTCCAAAAGGCAGTGTGGGCATTATACTACAATTCACTCTTAAGTTCCTATAAATGCCTTTGTGTGGCAAAGCTTTTTACTCACAACTGTATCTACCGACCCCTCCATTAGTGTGCTTCCCATTCAAACAAATTAATCAAGATGACAGTAATAACTCTTAATTAGGAAAGAATTACTACACAGCAAGAAAAGTAAGAGAAATCACAAACTAATAGTCCACACACAAAACAATAGTCCACCAATGTACAGAGTATGCATAGGGAAGAGTGCACAGAAACTTACAGAATCCTAACAGGGAGATACATGAGTAGGGAAGCCCACATGCCTGAGGAAATTCTTGACTTTGATGTCCTTGGTCTCCTTGGGGAATAGTCTACACCAAAAGTCACTTGGTTGATGAATATGTTTGTCTTTTGGATGCTTCAATCAAACAACTTCTTGGCTTGGCTCTAAGGCAGTATTACAGTCTTTTAGCAAAAGCAGCTTCCCTACACCTAGGATCTGAAGAGCTATTCAGTTCAATTTCTTGGCTCACCTCTAAGAAATTTCCTTTTTTCGAGATTTAAGTGGCAGTTAAGGTCAAGGAGGACAAATCCCTGAAAGACTTCCTCACTGTCAAGTTGTAGATAGAAGTAAGGAGCAAGTCTCTCCTTTCTCCAATTAACTGTATCATTGTGGAAGATGAGTCTTCTTCCTCCAATCAGCTTCTAGCAGCAAAGCTTTTCCTCCAATTAGCTCAGCTCCCAAAATCAGATGCGAGGCTTCTATTCTTAGAGTTATTTCAGCAGGGGCAGTGAGACTTGGGGAAATGTAGGCTATGTGTCTGCTCTCAACTTTGAATTAGCCACTTGTCTATGAACCATATGCTTAATTGTACTCTGCTAGGTCAGCTGGGCTGGGCCAAGCTCAGATTTGTTCAAGCAGCAGGTGGTCATCCCAGTTGTTTCTCCTGTACTTCTCTGCTTTGGTCACTGGCTTAGTTTCTTCTGTCTTTTGTTTGACTTCTTTCTCCACTCTCCTTCTGTGCTTTCCTGCCTCAAAGAGGTTGAGAAACTGAAACCACACTTCTGTCAGACATGGCACAAATAGCCAACATGCAATTGTCCCATATTCACCAAAATGTTCTACTTATCTGGGTTTCCTGGCCATCAACATCAAAAGCCTATAATAGTCATATATAAATGAATTGCTAAGAAAGAAGATGCCTCAGTAATCTTTGCATTTAGTAAGTTTTCCCTGAGGGCGATTTTCTCTGAGATCTTTTCAGAACTGCATTTCTGTAGAAATGCTGGTTTTCATTTTCTTTTGTTTTCCTAAGGGCCCGATTTCTCAGAGGAGGATAACTGTCATTGTTTTTCACTATTTCAATAACATAATGTCCAAAGAAAAAAGAACAGTAGTGTCTCCAAGATTCATTGAAAGTGTAATAGCTATGCTTAATGACATCTGAGGTATAAAGCAAGGAGGCTCTG
Source organism: Phalanger gymnotis (assembly GCA_028646595.1). Lineage (NCBI taxonomy): Eukaryota > Metazoa > Chordata > Mammalia > Diprotodontia > Phalangeridae > Phalanger > Phalanger gymnotis. The sequence continues at coordinate 325,235,738 of CM053625.1, read as the reverse complement.
CTCACCCACACTGTTACAGAGAAAAGTCTAATTTAGAGATGGTCGAGTCCTAACGGCAGCATAGCATAGTGGGAAGAGTACTG
>CM053625.1:325177063-325235155 GCA_028646595.1 Phalanger gymnotis | reverse complement strand
GAAGGGAAGGGAAGGGAAAGGACAAACGAGGGAAAGGTCCATAGGAAAGGGAGAAGCCAGGAAGAGTACCACCCAGCCTAATGGGCTTTCTTAGACTTCCACTAATGTTGTTTTTCAAATTTCCTATTTCTTATTCCAAAGCTCATCTCATAACTGCTCACTCCCAGCAGATGTAATCATTCTTCTCCTCTAGAATATGGAGATTGGAAGAGAGAGAGGAAGATTAGACACCCTGAGGCCCTGAGATCCAGCTCACCAGGGGAAACCAGAACCCCAGTCTGAAATGTCGCCATTCCAGCCCCTTCCCTCTTGTAAGTCACTCATTGGAAGCGAGAGTGTAGAGGCACCTTGGAGAGACTTCTTGCTCATTTTATGCATGGGGAAACCAGCAAGGAGAAGGGACTTCCCCAAGGTCGTCAACGTCAGAGCCAGGATCAAACCTTCCAACCTCAGCTGGGCCCCAGACTCCACACCTGGCCTCCTTTCCACTGGGCTGCACTTGCTGGCTCACCAGCTGTGATCGGGGTCTTTTATTTTTCAAAGTCACTATGAATGATGATCTTCCTTTTAGTAAAGGGCAACGAAGTATCATGGAAAGGCAGCTTGTGTGAACCCTGAGCCTGATTCTAGTGGCAATCTACATAGGACATGGGCAGCATCCTCTGTCTCACCTTCCTCATCTGTAAAATGGGGAGAGTTATCCTTAAACTACCTGCCTCACCTTCAGAGGGTTGTTGAGACAAAAGGGTGAACAGGCTGGGAAGTGTCCCCAACATGAGAGTGATACTTATGTGATCATCATGGTCACTAATGGTCTGGCAGCTTCCTCCCCAAAGCTTTCCCTGATGCCTCATGAGAATGATCTTGCTCCAGCCTTCTCCCTTGGGTGGAATATTTGTGTATCCATCCTCCCCCATTAGCAAGCACTGTTCCATTGATTGATTTCTTTGGGAGAAAGCAGCCCTTCCTTTTTTTCCATTTTCCCTAAGCCCTGATCCTTGAAGGCTGAATGTCCTTGACAGTAAATCTTCACCAGAAGGGCCAGGGAGGAGAGCTGTGTGTCTGACTGGGAGCAAAAGCCAGAGAGCAAGAGGGGAGAAGCCACAGCTGTCCTTTGGACAAGTCATCTTACTTCTGTTTGCCTCGATTTCCCCATGTGTTAAAAGGGCAAACAAGGTTTTTCACAGCCTCAACATTCTGAGACTGAACAGGAAGTATTCTTGGGTTTAGAATCTCTTCCCCTAGTTGGCAAAGCCGGTTTTGAGGTAATAAATGATTTCAAGGCCTACAGAGAACATGGGGTCCTAGGTCTAGAGATGGAAAGGTCCTTAGAGGTCTGAGATCAACTATTCCTGGGTCTAATGAGCCCAGAAAGTAGCATTTGTTTCTCAAAGTGAGTTATGGATTTGGAGGTTGAGGATTGGGGTCCATATTCAACTGAGTTTTCCCATCTGACTGAAATAAAAGGAATGTTAGCCTTGAAGAGGGCTTCAAGGCTGCCTTGCCCAGCCTCCCCCTTCTACAATCCATGAACCTGAGCCCCAGAGTGGGGGCGGCTCTTAGTCAAGGTCACCCAGAGGCTGAGCTGGAAGCTCCCTGCCCTGGCTCCTGGCCGGGGCTCCGCCCACTGCAGCACATCGCCATTCTCAGCCGGGTTAGCAATGGTGATGGATGACATGAGAAATGTGACAGAACTTTGATTAAAAGAAAGAAAAGGATCCCAGCACAGAAAACCAGCAGGAGGGGGCCAGCTGGGCATGGTGACTCAGGGCAGAGGCTTCCTAACCTTCCCAGCCTGCAGGAGGGATATATGCATTGAAAGCCTGGATCATTGATCAGGCCTCCAACACCAGCAAGTCTGTGATTGGGCTAGGAAGGAATCCAAGCCGTGCTCCTGGGTTCTGAGTAAAGGTGGGGTTGGTGAGGAGCAGTGGAAAGACCCCCAGATCTATAGGCTGGAGCCAGCATCCAAATCCCAATTTTATGATGTAATAGCTACATGACCACTCCCTCCCTCCTCTCTAGGTCTGTTTGTTTTGTCAAGTGAGGGAGTGGAATGGGATGACCCCTAAATTAATTAATCACCAAATTCCACTGATAGATAGCTTCTGTGACATAGGCTTCATTACCAACAATGACTTGAGAAAGGGGACAGAAGTGGAGGAGGGTGTGTCATGTTCTAGGAGGCAACAAATGTACAGCCCAAATGTCAAATTGGCAACTCCCATTCCCAGTGTGGGAAAAACAAACAAACAAATAAAAACAGAGAAAAAAACCCAGGGCACTCGATGGATCCTCTAAGTTAAGGGGGATTTACAGAAAGACATGGCTTTGACTTGCATAAGATGGGAAAATTCAGAGGGGCTGCAATCTGCATCAGGGAAGGGAGAAGGATCTCTAATGAGAGCACACAGACATGCAAGTCTTTAAGGGGGATGATGAAAATTCCTCCAAGCCTAGTCCAGAATGGCTGGGGATCAGGGGATGTTTGCCTCCCACCTTAGGGAGAGAATACACAGGATAAGTAAAGGGATAGCAAGAGAGCACAGAACTGCCCCAGATAAAGTCCACTCTCCAGCCCAGATGAATGGCATCCTCCATTTGTGAAAGAATGAGCTCATGCAGTTGATGGCTGAGCGCTTGGAAGAGAGGAGTATCTGAAAATGGGAAAATGGAGGCAGTGTGGACTCCAAGTACCACCTTGTCCTACTACACCCTCTAGCCAGTCCTACAAGTGATCATGATCCAGCCTTGATAGGACGCTCCCAGGGGTGTCCATGCTTCCTGAGGCTGCCATTACTTCAGTCATCTCTTCCCTCTACTGTCCAAGGCATTCTACACAAAGATTAACAAAAGGGCAGTGCCTAGCCTTACATTCTCCTAGTAGCCCTCACAAAGGCCATGTCCCCATGCTGGTATGGCAGCTCAATTACTCACTGTAGGCTCAAATAGTAGGTCTATAGAAGATCAGAGGGCTCTAGTGGGCCACAAGCTCAAGACATGCCAAAATATTGACAGTGCGGTAGAGTAAAAAGAGTCAGAAGACTTGAGTTCAAATGTTGCCTTTTTGATATTCTGGGCATCAGTCTCCTCATCCGCATGATGGTCTTGAAAGTCCCTCCTGGCTTTGAGTCCATGTTCTTATGAGGCTAGGACCATTATGACAAAGCACCAGAGAGAGGAGAGGGTCCAGGACTCAGGAAGGAGGAAGCCCCTAACCCTCCACCTCCAAAGGGGCCATGTTGTGCAGCTCTGAGGTCACACTATAAGATGGACTTAGATGAACTGGAAACTTTTCAGAAAAGGGCATCATACAATGAAAGCAAAAACAGTGATAAAATAATAGAAACAAGTTAGAAAGCCCTTAACAAATACTATCTCCTTTGGTCTTATGTTGTCTTGGAGAAAAGAAGACTGAGGGGAGCAAGGTGGTGGCAAATGAAGGGCTGACATTAGGAAGAGGGATTTCACTGAGTCCCCTTGGCCCCAGGGGCAAAGGAAGGGAGAGCTGGGAAGAGCTGGATTTGGGCTTGATGTCATGAAGCATTCCTTAGATACTTAGAATCAAGGATGTACTGATAAGTATTTAACAACCAGCTCTCATTTTCTCCATCACTTTGTTAAGTCTAGACAATCAACAAAACAATAAATCAAGCCTGTACTTGCCAATTTTCAAGGTACAAGTGGTAAAAATGTGATTATTGGGTCCCTGGAGCTGGGAGGAGCTGGAGCACACTCCTGCTTAGCAGCAGTCCAGAGTAGAATAGTCTGCCTGGGGAGCTGATGACCTCCCTGACTAGGAGTTCTGCATGCAGGGGTCTGGTAACTATTTGTCAGGAATGCTGAATGGGGGATTCATGCTCAGGCATTGGTTATGAGGCCCCTGAAGGCCCCTCCAGTTCTGACATTTTGGATACTCCAAGAAACAATTAGGATTGGGTTTTTCCATGCTAGGACCCAGCCTTCTCAGCCCTCCTTGGAAAACTGTCACCTTCAATCATTTTTAGTATATGTGCTCTGATCCATGCCATCCTCATCCAGAAAAGGATCTGGGGGAAGGGGACAGGGAAGGGGCAGGACTCCAGAAGCAACTCTGGGGAACTAACAGTGCAGAACCTTCTCCATTTTAAACCGACTCCTCCCTGTAAAGGCATCCTCTCTCTCCCTACGTGACCTTCAGGTCTGGGCTGATTTTACCTCCAGACTAGGGATAAAAAGATGAGAAGGAAAGATGTACAGAAGTGTTGCAGTCTAGGGTACTGGAAACCCCAGAATGCAAGGGTACAGGGTGGGGGTCTGCCTCAAAAGAATTCGACCACTCAAGCTTCTCTCAGTCCAAGTAGTGAGTTTATTAAGACACCCATTGGATGGCTGAGATTCCTAGTGAGTCTGCATGCCAATACAAGAGGGCCCGATTCTAAGAACCTGCACATTTGATGAAGGTAAGATTGATATTTTATACAGAAAGACTGTGGGAAGATCTGGATGGGATAAGGAGTGGCAAGTAGTCTGGGGTGTGCCAGTAGGCCAGGTGCAGACAATGAGGACCAGTTATGGCCCAATGAAAGGGCAGTGAAAAGGACAGTTAGCCACACTGGGATGGGCCGATGCCTCAGGCAAATGCCAGGGATCTGGGCTGCTGAAATTTGTGGGAAAGTTCAAGCACTCTTTTTCAAGGGTCCTATTGCTCCATCAGCCCAATCAAGAGAAACACCCATTTGTTGTGCTTTTAAAAGAGAAGCTTCTTGAGAACAGTGACCAGACCCTGCTTTTGACTTTCTTTGACTTCCTCTTGCTTACCACAATGCTTACACACAGAAAGTGCTTAATAAAGGCTTGCCACCTTACTAAGACATACCAGGGCACTTTCCTTACCTCCTCTTCTCTTTCAGGTCCAGGCCAGGATGCAAAGTCAGGATTCCCTCTCTTCCCTTCTTCTCCTGTTTCTCTCCCCTCTTTCCTTTTCCCCTCCATTCTCCTCTCCTCTCCACTCCAGGAGCCTAAGAGCCCAGGTGTCAGCACCCATGCCCAACATCCATGTGAAAGGTGCTTTCTTGCCCCCAGCAAGAAGAGATCCTGAGCCTACCCCCTCCCCAAGGGCTGCCAATAAGGGATAGCCTATCCATTCTTCAAGATCCAGATCAAATGCAGCTTATTCCAAGAAGTCTTCCCTGATTTCCCCCAGGTGAAAATGAATTATGATTATGTAGGATCAGATAACTAGAGATGGGAGGACCTCAGACTCCACAGAGTCCAACTCTATCTTTTAAAAGAAAGTAAAACTAAGGTGTGGGAAGATGAGCAGAGTCATCCAAATGCTTTATTAATTGGCTCCTGGGATTCTAAGTTTGATGATCTATACAGAGCCCCATGCTGCCCTTCCCATTCTCATCTAATCTCCTAGCTCAGTCTTTGCTCTCCTTATGTACCTTCTTCTAAGGACATTTGGGAAGTACTTAACCTGTATTAGCTTACTGAGCCCCAAAGGAACCCTGGGAGGGAAGGGATACTACTGGCTCCATTTAAAAGATGAGGAAATTGAGGCTGTCAGTAGTGAACATTCTCTGGCCCTAATCAGTAATATATCTGAAGCTGGATTTGAATTCAAGCCATCCAGACTCAAAGTCCAGTGTGCTGTGCCCTATGCCATGCCCTGTACCACACTCAACATATTCTGATGTCGATTTTAGTCACATATATTCGTATCTTGTTACCTCCACTGGACTATACACCTGTTGAGGGCACAGAAAGTGATGACCTCTTCTTCATTCCCACCCCCACCCCTCTGCCTAGCACAGAATACCACCCATGGGAGATACACAGTAAAGGTGTTAATTTAATTCAATTAATTTCAACAAGTATTTATTTAGTACCTGCTGTGTGTAAGGAGTTATAGTAGGCTCTGGAGTACAGAGACAACAATGGAACAATCTCTGCCCTCAGGGAGATTGACATTCTCCTAAAAGGTAGATTTGTTGCACACACATATGGAAACATGGGCATGTTGAGGGTTATTGAATGCAGAAAGGAGCTAACTTCCACAAGAAGTCCAGGAGTGTGCCTGTGTATGTGTGTGTGTATGTGTGTGTGTGTGTGTGTGTGTGTGTGTGTGTGTGTGTGTGTGTGTGTGTGTTTTGGTGTTTTGGGGGTGAAGGACCTGGCTTGACCCAGGATGGAAAAAGGAGAAAACAAGGCATTTATAGAAGATGTCCAATATTATTTCCAAACTGAATGTATATTCCATACCTAGGTCAATATTCATGTAATATTGATCTCCAAGCCAAAGGGATGGAGGATTTTTCCATCTTGTTCCAGCCTAGTAATCAGCATTCAAATGATACAGTGGCAGATGGAGCCTCTCCTTTGGTACTATTTCTAATGTATAGATTGACTGTACATTAGAGTTAAGAGCTGAATTGACAAAGTAGAGGATGAATTAGCCTCTGTGGTGCTAGTAGGGGAGTGTATTCAAAATGGTTGCAACTAACTACTTAACTGACATCCATTTTTTTAGCAAGATATTTCAACTTCTGGAAAGACTAATACTAGACTCATCTACCCCCTCACTCCTCAAGCCACAATGCCAGGCTTCTATGCTCAGCCTGACACTGACCTTGGTGGATAGAGAGGAGTGGTCTCATTCTTGGGTCCTAGCTGTGGATAGGAGTAGAAGGAAGGAGAGGAGAAGGGAGAAGAGAAGCAACTTCAGGAGCCAGTAGTAGTGGTGTGGCCCTGACCCCAGTATCAGAGCAAGGGCTCATTTCTGGCCTCCACCTCAGGCTGGAGCCTTCAGTGGAATAACCAGGACAGAAATCCCAAACCAAAGGGGAGCCTGCAGTTCAGTCCCTCTGATTCTCTTGGAGGACTAAGAGTCACTGAGTTCACCAGCAGATATTCAAACTTCTAACCTGGGACAAGCCAATAGACCCAACCTTCAGTCAGGCATTTGCAGAGCTCCCATAAGCCATTTAACTGTCAATGAACATTTATTAAGTATCTGCAACATGTGAGATACTGTGCTAAACTCTGAGGATACAAATACAGAAAAAGAAAGGCAATCCATGCCCTCAAGGAGCTTACAATCCAATGAGGAATATGACACACAAGGGAGATAAAAAGTAAAGGAGGAGGGATGAAAGGTACCCATCATGGGCTGTGATAGAGTGAGGCCATGTGGGAGATGAAGAGATGGCTGACTGAGTAACCCTCTTTAAATGGAAGTTCCAGGAGGAGCTTTCAGCTTGTTCCTCCAATCCGGGGGGTTCCTAGGGGTAGAGAGAGAGGACTGAAGAGGTCTGAGCTCCAGGACTAATGTGATATTGTAGGATACAAAGGCTCCTGGTTGAAGCATGATGGAGAAGTCCAAAGGATTTCAGGAGTGTGGGAAATGGAGACCAGGAGGACAGTGACAAATAGCTCCAGATCCTATCACCTAGGGAGCTAAAAGCTTGCAGGCCACCAGACTGAATTGTAAATGCAACAGAAGAACCCAAGAAGACAGAAGCCTTAATATTAAGTCCAAAGTTAAGAAATAAGCTGGAAAAATGAGCAAAAAATACAATCACAAAAAATTATTATGGCAACAGGGAAGCTCAAGACACATACCCAGAAGAGAATTAATTGAAAATATCTACAAGCAAAGCCTCAAAGAAAAATGCAACTTAGGGATATGTTCAACCAGAATAACTCTACAAGCTAAAGTAAGAGGGTTTTTTAATGAGCTTAAAATTTTCTTTTCAAAACCAAATGAGAGAGGTAGAGGAAAAAGTGAGGGAAAAAAACAAGAGCTATGGGAGAAATATATGAAAAGAGAATTAGCAGCTTGAAACAAGAGTTATGAAAACTTAATTAAGAAAACAACCCTTGAAAAGTAAATTGACAGAAAAGAAAGCTAATGAAACCAGTGGAAATAATGAATATTAAAAAAAGTCAAAAGACTGAAACATTTAAAGGAAATGTGAGGTACCTCATAGCAAAAACAACTAACCTAGAAAATAGATTGAGGAAAGATAATTTAAGTATCATTAGAATACCTGAAAGTCAAAATTAAAACAAACAAATATAAAACAACCTAGACATTGCAGGTACTTCTTTCCTCTGGGACTCAGTTTCTTCATCTGTAAAAGATGACTTTTTAGGTTCCACCCAGTTCTAGCACAGTGATTCTAGTATCCCATAGTCATAACATTTCAACCTGTCTCTACCCCTAACTTTCCTATGTCTCCTGAAATGTTGGGGTCCCCTGCACTGAAAGGCAGATGAGTATACATGGAATGGGAAAGTGACTCTAAGTTGCCCATTACTGGAAGTTCCTCCCTTGAATAGAAAGGAATCACAGAACTTTCTCCTAGGCCTGGTATCTGGTGGAGTAGGTGTGGCTATCAGCTGGATTGTGGTGAATTGAGATAATGCATTGTGAGGGGAACTGGAGTGTTTCAAGGTGAAGAGTATATGGTACCTGTATTTACAAGAAGCTAGAGGATGGGTCAGTGCATTGCCAGTGAGGTAAATGGCCCATGTGTCAGAGGGATATGAGTTAGTGCATGTTTCAGGTAACTTAGAGGGTGGATTTTGGGTCTTTGGATATAACTTCTCAGGGAATTATGGTTGGTGCCCTCAGGCAAACCTGTATTTAAGGAGTGGGGATGATTGAAAAGTCAAGTACAGAGGCAGACTTCTGGGAAGAGCTGACACATCAGATTGATCTGTTAGTGCCCTGGGCTCTTTCTATTAAGATGACATTGAATATAAATGAGTGCAAAATTTGAAAATTGGCTTTTTTTAATCATCTTAACAAGAGCAAGATTGGGGAGAGGAAGTAGAAATTTGTTTGGAAGAGATTTGGGGGTTTTAGTGGACTGCAGATTCAATGAGTCAGCAGTGGGTTGGAGCATCCAAGACAGCTCAGGTGGTGTTAGGTTACATTGAGATTCTGATTCTGCTCTTCTGAAAGCCTAGTCTTTATTGGGCTCTTGATGGTGAGAATGGCCAGATCCTGATCCCTCTGGAGTGATTCTGAATGTTAGAGACTGGGATGGTGGAGCCCAGGGGGATGGTAATGTCTGATGGGGAAGTTCTATGCTCTCAGAAAGAGTGTGGCTGTGTGCGTGTGTATAAGTGTGTGTGTGTGTGTGTGTGTGTGTGTATAAATGTATGTGTGTGTGTGTGTATGAGATAGTTACACAGACGAGAGAGAGAGAGAGAGAGAGAGAGAGAGAGAGAGAGAGAGAGAGAGATTATGGGCATGTGCACACAGGTGTCTAGGGCTAGTTTTGGAGTTATTTTAGTTTTTTCAATGATTAAAAATCTACTTTTTCTTACCTTTCTTCATATCCTATCAGCCACAAGTGTTATTGCTTCTATCTCTGCCATCGTCATTTATCTGTTCCCTTCATTCCACTCCTGCTACATCCCCAGGCCAGGACTCCATCTCCCCACCCCCAACACATTCTACTTTCTAGCTCCAGTCCAGCTCCAATGACCCCATCCTTGCCTCCTTTCTTCCTTTGCCTTTATCTTCCTCTCCCTTGTTTCGTTTATTTAGACCCATGCCATTCTTTTCTTCTTTATTAGATTGTGAGATCCCTTCACATGACAAATCAACCAATCGATCACCTAGCAAGCATTTATTAAGCATCTACTATGCCCCAGTAAGAGGCAGGGAGTGGCTCCAAGTGGACAAAATGCTGTCTTCAATGCAGGCAGGCTTTGGGATTTTAGTCCCAAGCTGCTAAACCCCTCAGTGTTCTAAATGACTCCAGCATCATAAGTTTAAGAGTAGAGAAGTTGCCATCTGTCATTGGTAGAGCATTCTCTATGCTAGGAAATAACACATCTGGTCTCTATTTCTATCCCTACGAACCAGGCACTCACACTGACTCTCACTCTGCTTCTCTCTGCCTTTCTGTCTGTCTCTGTCTGTCTGTCTGTCTGTCTGTCTCTGTCTGTCTGTCTGTCTCTCTCTCTCTCTCACTCTCTCTCTCTCTCTCTCTTTTTGTCTCTCAGTTTTTTTATCTGTAAAATGTGGCACTTGGCCCCTCTAAGGACTCTCTTAGCTCTAAATGTATGTATAGGATAACCTACTTTGACAGCAACATAATAATCTCCTTCCCCCACTTTATCCTGTCTTTTTTGAGTGTTTATGCCTTTCTTCATGCCATACTCAAAACTAGGAATGCCCTCTCCTCCGTCCCCTCCCCCAGAATATTGGCTGGTTTGCCAGTCTGACCCCTTTCCAATCTGTCCTTTGCTCACATGCTGCAGCCGCCATCTTTGAAATTCCACAGTGTCCAGCACTCCTACAATGGGTCCCCATTTCACATTACAAATCATTTGCTTCTGTCAAAGTCCAGATCTCTTCCTGTCCCAGACTCCTCACCTCCCAGTAAAGTGGCCTCTCTCTATCTGGAATGTCTCCAAGCATTTTGCTAGGACCTCTCCTTTGTACTTTCCTTCCTGGACCTTGTAACAGAGCTACCTGTGTTCAAGATGTTTCCCCAGTGTACTGTGAGTTCCCTGAGAGGAGGGCCAGTGGTGAATCCCTGGCACTGGGACAAATACCCTCAAAACAGCAAGTGTCTGAAAATACATGTTGAATTTAATTGAAAAGATCTGAGGTTCTTAGTAGATCACAAGCTCAATGGGGAAAAAGCATACTGTGGTAGCTGAGAAATCACATGGGGTCGTGGGCTCATGAGGAGAGACAGAGGCTCCAGGAAGAGGGAGGTGAATGACCTACTGTTCTTGTCAGGCCACATCTGGTGTGTTGTGTTGTGTTTCATTCTGAGAGACAAATTTTAGGAAAGTCACTGAAAAACTGGAGAAAGTCCAGAAGAAGGCAACCTCAATGGTGAAGGTCAGTCAGTCCATCAGCACTTGTTAAGTGCTTACTAATCAATGAGATGGCATTTGTAAAAAGCACAGTGCCCTGGTCCTTCATTTCCCACCTGGCTGCATTCCTGGATTTCAGCAGTTCCAGAAACTCATCACTCTGCAAGATGAAGTCAACCTCAAAACTCTCACCTCCTTTTCAGATCCTTCCCCACCTGCCTTGGTAGCATCCTTTCCCCAAGCCCTCTCCATTGTCTTTTTTATTCATTTCCCCCTCATTAGACTAGGAGCAATCTGTCTCATGCCTTCCTCTGTATCCTCCGTGCTTGGCACAGAGTCTGACACACAGAAGGTGCTTAATAAGTGCTTATTAACCCTGCACATAGTAGGCTCTATAGAAGAGCTTCTTCCCTCTCTTCCCTTACTATGTGCCAGGCACTGTCCTAACCCCTGAGAATGCAGAGAAAGGCTAATATAGTTCCTATTCTCCAGAGTTCACAATCTACCAGGAGGACAACATGGGAAGGAATGTAGCTACAAGATATAGATGGATTGATTGGAGACACCATCAGTGGGGAGGCACTAACATTGAGGACCATTAGGGAAGGTTTGTTACAGGAGCTGGGACTTTATCTGGGACAAGCTCAGGCAGTGAGGAGGCAGAGAGGAAGGAGAGTATGCTACACAAGGGAGACAGCCAAGGAGACTTGAGTCCATGGCACATGAGAGCACAGGTAGTATAAAGGCTTAAGCTGAGAATAAGTGCAGGAAGGCCTATGATGTGCCATGGGGACTAGGCTTGTCTTTCATGGTCCTATGGGGCAGAGCTAGGAGGAATGGATAGAAATTTCAGAGACATTTGGGACCAATATAAGCAAAAACTTCTTAACAATAAGGGATAGGGGATAGGGGCTGGAGCTGCTGGGATTTCACTCATATAGAAACTTTTAAGTGAGGGAGTTCCCTCTATCTATGTAGGTCAGCACCTTCTCTGTCTTTAATGATGATAATGACAATAATAAAGAAACTTTATATGGTACCTACTATGTGCCAAGTACTGTGGTAAGTGCTTTACAATTATGATATCATTTGATCCTTACAGCAACCAGGGATATAGGTGCTTATGTTATCCACATTTTACAGATGAGGAAACTGAGGCAAACAGAAGTTACATGACTTTCCCTGGGTCGCTCAACTACTAAGTGTCTGAATCTGGATTTGAACTCAGGTCTTCACCAGAGGTATGACCTGACCCCAAGTCCGTGCCTTTGCTGCCTCCACAAGGAGAGCTGTCTCAAAGTAAGAAGAGCTTCCCTAGGAGGTGATGAGCTCCCCTTCACTGAAGGTCTTCAGGTAGGTGATGGATGAGCTCTACTGGACCCCCTTGTTCAGGTAAAGAGAAGATTATCCTGCTTCTGAGCCTCCCCCTCCCCCAGCATTCAGAGATCCTCTCATTTGAATGACTGAACTCTCTGCCATTGCTTCCTACTTGACAGTCCCACACTCTGTATCCAGGCATTTGGAGAACCAAGGGTCCAAATGGTCTCTGGAAGCAAAATGTGTTCCCTAACAAGACCTTGGGCGAAAGGGGCTCAGTGGCATCAGTGTGACTGCAGCACAAATCTTGCTGGGTAGAAACCAGACAGAATCCACCAGGGTCGTGTAGCAGGCGCTCCAGGGAGGTGGGAGTGGGGGCCAGCATCTGTTCAGCAATCTCGTTCACCGCCATCTTGGGACAAATCATCTCCTAGAAGCAGCTGGCCTGATCAGTCTCTTCTTTTTTCCAAAATCAACACGGCCCATAAAGCCTGGCCCCAAAAGGCAAATGAGGCTCCGGCTGATGCCCAGAACCTGTGCAGGGCATGTTAATTGCCTTCATTAATGGAGTATAAGTTGGAATGAAGTGTCGATCCCTCAGATGAACCATTTCTGGAAAGATATGGTTGGTGTTTAGCACTCAGTGCCTGTTTTCCTCTGGTCACAGAAGGACAAGGCTCCCATCTGCAGTGATGGAGTATGTGGGGTTGGAGAGGAGGGAAGGGGTGAAGGCTTTCTGGCTTTGATGCAAGCATGATGTCTCTGTGGAGAATTTACTTCAGGATTGCCAAGATCCCATCTTCCTGCAGGCTGATGTTGGGTGTTGTCCAGCAGGATGTCTAAACTCAAGAGGATTTCTAACCTTTTGCTCACTGTTTGTCCCCAGTGCCTGGAAGGCTCTCCCTCCACATTCCTGACTCCCAGCTTCCCTGGTTTTCCCACCAAACATCTCCGTCCATGCTCTTTAACAAGGCACCTTCTCTCTGAAGTTGACTCCCATTTATTCTGTCTCTGTCTTGTTTGTACACAGTTGTCTGCATGCTCTATCCCCTGTTAGACTGAGCTCCTTCAGAGCACGGATGGTTTTTGCCTTTCTCCGCATCCTTAGCTCTTAGCGTAATAGTCCGTGCTTAATGAATGTTTGCTGGTTTGACTTGCTGCCATAGACCCCCCTTGGCAGTCTGAAAAAGCCGATGGTTTGCTGCCTGCATTCGTGATCAAAGTAGAACAGGAGTGGACATGTGTAGAGAGAACTTCCCCATGTGAAGGCTGCAGAGCCTGCATCTGAGACTATGGGGATGATCCGGAACAAGAATATCCTGGAGAGACTGTGGAGACATTTCTAGCTGGGTCTGGTTGGCTGTGTGATGACAGTGGAGGCTTTCAGAAAGGACCAGCAGCCAGACCTGCGGGCCTTTTCTCTTTGACTGCTGAGTCTTGGTTGACCTCCACTAAAGGGGGAAAGAAGGGAATAAATATTTATGTAGCACCTACTATGTGCCAGGCATTGTGCTAAGTTGTTTACAAATATTATCTCATTTGATCCATGAGGCAGGTGCTATTATGATCCCCATTTCACAGTTGGGGAAACTGAGTCAAACAGTAATGAAGTGACTTGCCCAGAGTCACATAGCTAGTAAATACCTAAGGTTGGATTTGAACTCAGGTCTTCCTGACTTCAAATCCAACATTTTATCCACTGTGCTTTGAAACTGTGTTGAGTGAATCTAGCCTTCCCAGAAACTGAAGTAGAATAGGGGACAATGTGCCCCTGGGGGGGGGCTGTGTAGAAATGTTCGTGTGTCTGTTTTTGTTATATCTTCAAAGCACAAAGCCCTTTGTAAAAGCTGATTGATGTTAAATGGTTAATAGCTCAGGAGTACTAGTCACCCACAGCTACCAGGGGAGGATCACGACAGGTGCGATCTCGAGCCAATGGCAACAGATGGAAAGGAACTCCAGTCTTCTCCGCCCCCCTAGAATCCTTCTATCTGTTCTCCTGCCTCAGGCCTCTCCCCTGCCGTGACGACTTGTCTGAAGTGTGCGTCTGACAGTCCCTGCCATGTCCCTGCTCAGTGAGTTTCAAGGGCTCCTCATCACCTCCAGGATAGAAAATGAACTTCTCTTCTTGGCGTTGCAGGCTCTCCACAGCCCGGCCCCTTCCTCCTGCCCAGCCTGATGCTCACTTTCCTTCATGCACTCTAGGAACCAGCTCCTCTGGCCTCTGACAGCACCGCCTCCCCTGAATACTTTGTACAGGCTCTCCTCCATGTCTAGAACAATTTGCTCCCTCATCTCTACCTCTCAGCTCCCTGGATTCCTTCAATATTCTGCTCAAGTCCTACCTTCCATGGGAGGTCAATCCTGCCCTCCCTCCCACAGCTTCTAATGCCTTCCCCTTTCCAACTATCTTCCATATACCCCATACATGGCCTGTACCGATCTGGTTATTCACACCTCATATATCCCATTAAAATATATGCTACTTGAAGGCAGGGACTGAGTTGTTTTTTTTTCCTTTCTCTATGTCCCCCCCTCCCCCCCCAGTGCTTAGCACAAAATCTAGTGACTTCATAACAAATGCTTATTGACTGACTTACTGGATGACTTATGTTTTTCTTCTTTCTCCCCCCAATATTCTATTTATTCACCACTCACTGACATTACTCCCTCAGCAACTTTTTTTAAAGCTAGCATTTATATATACCTTTAAGGTTCACAGAGTACTTCAGATATGTTAACTCACGATCCCCTCTCAATAATCCTTAAACTTGGGTGCTATTATTGTCCTCATTTTGCAGATGAAGAAACTGAGGCAGACAGAGATTAAGTCCCTCCCCTCCCCTCCCCTCTCCTCCCCTTCACTCCCCTTCCCTTTCCCCCTTCCCTCCCCTCCCCTTCCCTCCCCTCCCTTTCCTCTCCTTTCTTCCTCTATCCATCCCCTCCCCTCCCCTCCCTTTTCCTTCCCTCCCTTCCCTTCCCTTTTCTCCTTTTCTTTTCCTTTTTTCCTTCTTGCTCTCGCCACACCTCTGTATCCTTCTCTTTCTGTCTCCCCTTCTATCTCCAAATATTTAGTCTATTGTTCACTTCTTTATTCTGATTCCCTCCCCTCACCCTTCCTTTCCTCCTTTCTCTTTCATCTTACAGAATATGAAACTAAACAACATATTTTCTTATTTCTCTTCTATTTTCTTAATTTAAAAAGCAACAAAGTTGAAAGTTTTAGATTTTCTAAAGGGGGAAAAGAGCTAAATTAATTTGTTTTCTACTTATGTGCAGCCTTTGATCGATGTGCTCTCTCTCCAGAGAATCAATGGTCCTTGATAGAAAATAGGTTCCCTTGTAAACAGGGGCATCTGTTGTCCTTTGCCTAATTGAAGAGATGCTTTGACGAGTGAGTCCTATGGCAGATCTGGTGTCAGTAGCATTGATTAATTCCTGAAATAACCTTCCATGGGCCTAAGCATTTTGTTTTTAGAGAAATTAAACTGAGCAGGAAGTGTTCCAAGCTTGCCAAGTGTCTGTTATGATTTCAATAACTAACTGGTTTGTAAATTAATAACAGATATAAACTCAATCAGGGAGATGGTTGGAGAGAAAGAGCAGCAGCAGCTGCCATGTGGTATGACAGGACTCTTCCCTGTCCAGCTTCTCTCCTGTTTCCAGCACAAGGACAACACTTGTGCTGATGATCAGGAGCCCTGGAATCATGTCCCAGATCTCCTACACACTGGATACATTTATTAAGCACTTACTGTATACCAGGCGCTGTGCTAAGTGAGACCTAATAGTGGTAACCTGAGGGTCTGGTTTCTTGGTGGGGAGAAGCCCTATCTATCTATCTGTTGTGTGTGTCTCCAGGAAGGCCTCCTGTGATGGACCACATTACACACTGCTTGATTCAATACAATTAAATTCAATCTGGTAGATATTTGTTAAACACCTATTATGTGCTAGGCCCTGCTTGGGGCAGGGCTGGGGGGGGGGGTACAAAGACAGAAACTGAGCATCTTCTTCTCTTAAGAAGTTTACAATCTAATAGGGAAATACAGAAAAGATAGAGCCTTGGGGAACACTCAAAGTTAGGGAATGCAACATGATAAAAAGCTAGCAAAGGTCATGGAACAAGAGTAGTTGGAGACATAGGAGGAGAGCCAGGAGACAGAGGAAAACATATCCAGGAGGAGAAGGTGGTCAGGAATGGCAAATGCTACAGAGAGAATAAGAAGAAGGACAGAGGAAAGACTAAGAGACTGATTAAGATTTGTCATTGATAACCTTGAAGAAAGTAGTTTCAGTTGAATGGTGAGGTTGGCAATCTGATGAAAAAAATCCAAATATCTCCTCCTCAAAAGTTTACAATATTCTCCTCTGGTCAAAGCAGACTGAGATATGGCCTCCTTCCCTCTAAGTGATTCCTTCTCAGGGGCATGTTCCCTTAAGCTGCCATTAAGCTGCCAACTGGCCAACTCACTTTGTTCCAAGAAGGTGAAGTACTATTTTGTAAACACCCACAGGGCATGACCAAGCTTTCTCAACCAATGTGAACATACTTCCTTGCAACATCACTCCAATTCCTTCTGTGGCTTTTTAAGGACCTCTCAGTGAATCGAGGCATTTTTCACACTGAGTTCAAAAGCTATGATTGATTGCTTCCCAAGTGTTTTCACTAGGTTAAGGTATCAGTGATATGATAAGCATCTTATCCCTTACATTAAGTGGGACTTGGGGGACTAGTAAAAACTGAAAAAATTAACAGCCTCCCTCTAGCATCTAGCACAGTACTCTGTGCTAAAGTCTTAAAAACCTGTCAAATATGTGTGTGTACATATACATATATGTATGTATGTATTTATGTATAATGAACTGACTTTAAAGAGACCAACACATTCCATAATTCCCCTCCCCCCCACTTATATTGATTCCTTAACATCTTAAGTCCTATTTGTAACCTATAATTGAATATATGTCACTGTTATCTCTCCTTTCTAGACTAAGAACTCCCTGAAAGAGCAGGCCATTGCAAAGATATCAGCATGCTGAATAAGAACTTGGTAAAACAAAAAAAAATGCAGAATTGCCTTTAACATCTAAAGAATTGTTTTGAATTTTTATGAGTATATTAATAATTGACCCATTCCCTCGCATGGCTAGAGGGAAAGTAACCTCAATTATGGAAGTCTAAAAGTCTCTGAGCTTGGAGGAAACTTGGGTTTAAATCCCAACTTTTCCCCTAACTCTTACAGCTGCACAACCCTGGACAAGCCATTCCCCAAGCTGAGCCTCAGTTTCCACTTCTGTAAAATGGTGATGATAACAATTGTACCACCTACATCATGGGAGTATCTCAAGGGTCAGATAAAATAATGGATGACCACATGTACCATCTTTACAAAGTGCCATAGAAATGGACACTCTTCATGATGACTGCTACATTTAAAGCCACCTCTATTTACATTACTTCTCAGCTTGTGCATCATATGACAATTAATCCTTCCTTGACCATGGTCATGAGCTGCTGGCAGAGAGAACATCTTTGTTCTAAAGCCCAAATCTCTACTTTTGGCCCCAGACAGTTGACTCTCAAGTGTGTGCCCAACATCTGGATGGGGTGTTAGGACAAAGGGTAAAAGTGGCCCTATCCAGCCCATCCTTGGTACAGACTTGTTTGCCCTACGGCAGATGGGTCAAAAGTGCTGTCTGTCCCACAGTGGAGTGGGAGGCATGGGAGACAGTGGATTCTTTTTCCATAGTAGTTTGGTCTTCAAGATGAGGCCGGATGACAACGATGTGGGGGGTGAGTTGTAGCAGAAGGATCATTTATATCTGAACAAGACTGATGTCAGCAGACCTCTCTCTGACTGATGAGACTCCCAGATTCTGTGATCGTGCCTGAGAGGAGTAGTTGAAAGACTGAGGTTGTTTGATGCAAAGAAGAGAATCCAGAGCTGTAAAGGCTGTTATATAGCTTTCATCTGCATAAGTCTGAGGGATTTTAGCAGACTTTGAGTCAATGAGTCAATAATTCAAGAGGGCAGCCACAAAGCCAACCCAGTACCAGGCTGCATGCAGAGAACCAGAGGAACGGGGAGGCAACAATTCTGCTGTCCTCAACGTTGGTCAGACCCCATCTGAAAGCATCTTGTTAAATTGTGGACACCACATTTGAGGAAAGATATGAATAAGCTAGAGACTATGCAGAGGAGAATAACCAAGGGAGGGAAGGTTCTTGAGCCCCCAACACCCGAGGACTGGCTCAAGGAACTTGCAATGCTTAGCTCAGAGAAGAGATGATTCAAGAGAGACAATGTTGTGGCTTGCAAGTATTTAAAAGAAAGTCACATAGAAGGTGAATTATGTATATTCTATTTGGCCCCAATGGGTAGAACTGGGATCAGTGAATAGATGTTTCAGAAAAACAGAATTAGACTCAATGTAAGAAAAGATTCCTAAACAATAGAACTTTCTCAAAGTAGGAAGGGCTACCTGAGCATGTGGTAAATCCCCCCCGCCACTGGAAGTATTCAAGGACTTGTTGGGAATGTTATAGAGCAGATCCTTGGACATTTAGTAGCTGTGTGACCCTGGGCAAGTCACTTAACCTCTATCTGTCTCAGTTTACTTATCTATAAAATGGGGATGTTAATAGTATCTACCTCCCAAGGGTGTTTTGAAGATTAAATGAGATAATTATGAATCACTTACCACAGTGCCTGGCACATGTAAGCACTCTATAAATATTATTTGCATTAATAAATAGTAGTAAAGTAATATTAGTATTATCCTTCAGCAGAGATGGATGGACTCAAAGCCTCTGAAGTAATTTCCAGGTCTAAAATTCTCTGACAAGATGATCTCTAAGGCTTCTTCTACTCATATACTCTGAGGCACCAAGACCTTTTCAAAATAAAATTTATCATAACTTTTATGAAAGAGCAAGGACCAATACTAATGTCTTTTCTTCAATTATCTCCCCCAAGTCACAGACCAGGTATTTTGCCAGGGGAAAGAAGGTAGAGTGAGCTGAGATTTGACTCTGAGATACCAGCCACTCCACCTTCATCTGCTATACTTGAGGAAGGCTAAGCAGGTTGGTTTCCAGAATCTCTAGTTATGATTCTGGGCTAACAGCAGCCCTTCTTATTTGGGGCTGACTTATGCTGTCAGCTAACTGTATCTACCTTCCCAAAAAGTCTATATTTTTCAATAGCACCGGTAAAAAGCAATTTCAGCAATGAATTATTTCGTGGAAAGAACCCTGAATTTAGAACCACAAGATTTGTGTTCAAATTTTGCTTCTATGTCTCACTATCTGCATCATTTTGGACAAGTCGCTTTAGCTCTCTGGGTCTCAGTTTCTCCATCTGTAAAAGAAAGAGTTAGATCAGATAATTCTAAATTCCTTTGAAGGTCTAAATTTCCGGGTCTTATGAGATAAAAAAAAATGCACAAATCTCTCCTTCATACACTTCATTCTTGCCTGGGAAAATCTCTCCTTAGGAGAATACTGAGTCATTTGCTAAAGTAAGGGAAAATGTTTGTACCCCAAATTAGATGAAAAAATCAAGAGAACAGTAATTCATGACTTTTGATATTTATTGTTACAATCCTGGTCCATTAATACCATGATCTAAACAGAGGCCTCCAAGAAAAGGTTAATTAATTTTCAGCATGGCTGGTTCTCTACGGCTCAACACTGGCTCACATCTATCTTCTGAGCATTTATGAAGACAAAGGATCACCCTTGGCTTCCCTAGGGAAATAATAGGAAATGACTTTCACTCTGGCAGAGGGCTGGTGGGGAGGAGGACCAAGTGATGCACCCACTAGTTGTCTGAGATGTTTACTACTAGGAGGAGCCTGAGAGTTGCCTAAGATAGCCTAGAGTGAACTAGAGTTTGGCACAGTGTAACAAAAGCTGATGAAGAGGAATGGTCACAGAATATACAAGGGATAGAATGCTGGCTCTGTAGTCAGAGAACACTGGATTCAGATCCCACCTTGGCCACTTGTTACCTGGGGGACGTTGGACACTTCATTCCAATTCTCTAAGTCTTGGTTGGTAAAATGAGGATGTCGGATGAGATGGTCTCTAAGGTTCCCTCAATCCAACCTCCTGATTTTCTACATAAGGAAAGTCAAGTCAACAATCATTTAAAGTACTCAGTATATGCTAAGCCTTGGAGCTACAAATACAAACAGAAAGGCAGACTTTGCCCTCTAGTAGCTTACCTTCTACTTGGGGAAGAGAATTCATAAAATGGAGCTAAAGTCCAGAGAGGTGTCCCATGCCACAAGCAATCATTGGTTTATAGATTTAAAACTGGATGTGACCTTCAAGACCAACAAGTCCAACCCCCTCATTTTGCAGATGAGGAAATTGAGGCAAACAGAGAGGAATTGACTTGCCTAGGATGTACACAGCCAGTGTCTGAGGTAGAATTTGTTCCCAGCTGTTGTTGAATTCACTTCCAGGACTCTATCCATTGTAATACCTGGCTCTCCTTAGGGAACTTGCCCATACTAACAAAGCTGGTGTTAGAGTTGTTTCAAACACAGGTTGTCCCACTCCAAATCCAAGATGGGAGCCAAGAGACCACTCACCAGCTGGGTGTTCTTGTGGGAGACATACTTCTCTAAGCTCCAGATTCTTCACCTTTAAAACTGTAATAAGGGGCAGCTAGGTGGCACAGTGAGCAGAGCATTGGCCCTGGAGTCAGAAGGACCTGAGTTCAATTCTGGCCTCAGACACTTGACACACTTACTAGCTGTGTGACCTTGGGCAAGTCACTTAACCCCAATTGCCCTGCCTTCCCTCTTCCAAAAAATGTAATAAAACCCCTGTCTTGCCTACTACCCATTTGTCTTTGGTGAGCCAATGGATAGGAAAGCCCTTTAAGAAGGATCACATGGTACAGAAATGTAAGGGGGTGTGCGTGTCTGTATGTGTGTGTGTCTGTGTCTGTGTGTGTGTTTGAGTGTGTGGATCATGTTTTTATCTATATGGACTTGTTTAAATGCAGCTGACAAGAAAGCACCAATAGATATCTCTAAAATTCTTTAAGAGATATTTTGTCTCCCTCTTGGAGGGCACCAGAACATTAGGTTCACAAGGCTGGCCACTCTGCTTTTCTTAAAGAGGGCATTAGAATTATAGCTATCTGCCACAACCCCCACTTCCCACTGCTCCCCAGCTACTTGAGCGGAAACACTTGGAGGTCCAAACGGTTTTTCCTGGTTACTATCCCTTAACAGGGAAGGAGTTCCTCTAATCCTTGAAGGCTTGACTCTTCCTATTGAATGCCAGTTGTATAAAGACAACCATATAGAATGAATGGTAAATTAACCCAGTTACCCAAGCCCATACCAAACAGAGATCAGAGAAGTTATGCAGACTAGAATCAACCAGGTGATACACAGAGTAAATGAGCTCTCCCACTGGGAGTAAAATGAAAGAGAGGGATAGCGACAGGGGAAAAGAGAGGAAGGGAGAGAGGGGAGACAGACAGACAGAGACAGAGGCAGAGGAAGAGAGACAGAGAATCTTCAATATCACCAAGGTGGAAATTCTCTGACATATCTATAGTGAGGCAAAATGAAGACTTGAGGCTTTGGATCCTCTACTTGCCAGCTTCTTCCTGGAGTCTTTCTCTCTCACTAGGGACCTGTCACTGAAGGGAGTCTAGACCCATATGTCCTCTTTCCAACTGGGAATCTCCCTGTACCAATGCAGGTTGGTCTCTTCTAGACAGTTGCTCACAGAACTAAGAAGGTAATTGACTTGCCCAGACTCACACAATTGCTATTTGCCAGATATGGAACTTGAATCCAGGACTTCTGCTTCTGAGGCCTTATATATAACTGCTGGGCAACATAGTCTGTCCACACACAGTAACTCCTCCAGTTTTTGCTGATGGATTGAAAAGGATTTTATGCTGGAAGGGAGGAGAAAGTCATCTCATAAGACTCTCCTTTTTTGGGAGGAAGAAGTCAATCACCCAAGTCCATACTGCCAAAAAGTAACTGAGCAGGATTGGTCTGGCTGGCTCCTTACCTGCCTGTAAGCTGACCAGTAGGCGAGTAGAGAGAGACATCTTTGGAGATGAAAATATGACTTAGCCACTGCACCTACCAGCCAGGTCCAGGGACCAGGCAGCTACTTACACAAAGGTCCTTAAACACCAAACAACCAGCACCAACAACTGAGAGAATCAAGAAAAATGTCTTGAAAGAAGGTACACGAGGTGAACCTTGGAAGAAGCTAGAGTTTTTGAAAGGCACAGGCAGAAAGGAAGAGCAGCCTATATGAGAACGATCCATTCAAAGACGAGGTGGAAGGTGAATGTGATGAACAGAAACACAGAAGTTGGCCACTTTTGCTGCAATGCACCTTAGGTAAAGTCCTGATCTGTGACTGGAGCTGTATGATGAAGGTCTTTGGGTGCCAAAGAGAATTCTGAATTTTATCTTGGGAGAATATGCAGAATATGAAGCTCGTTAGGCAGGAGAGTAACATGGTTAGACCAGAGCTTTAAGAAGATGGAGTTGGCACATTTGCGTGTGGGGCCTGGACTGGAGAGAGAAAACACCAAGAGCACTGAGAAAACACCAATAGTGCAGGGAAGAGGTCACGAGGGTAAGTGCAGCAGAAACAGAAGGCTGTGGGTGCCATCCATGGGGATAAATGAAGAAGGAGAGGAAGGACTTGACAGGGGACTGAATATATGGGGCAAAGGAAAGGGAAATTTTGAGGATGACAATGAGGTTGAACTAGAGCCTGGAAGGATGCTGGTTTTCTCCGCAGAAACAGAACATTAGGCAGGGGGAGGCTTTGAATATCACAATTTTATGAGAAATGTTTATCACAGAAATGGTCTTCCCCAGTTTGATTTTTGTTCATTTTTGTACTGGATGGAAAGTTTCGTGTAATGAAAAGGGGTTTTGTTTGTTTTTTAAACACAATTAAATCCATCGATTTTGTCTCCGTTAATTTCTTCCATTTGTTGAACAGCTAGGAGTCTTCCATCTCTCTATGACTGCAACAGCTATCCTATTATCTCCTAAATTTTTCATGTTTTTAAAAAATGTTTAGAGCATTGATCCATCTGGAATGTATTGTGGTATGTGGTAGGAGGCATAGGTTAATCTAATTCCATTTCTTACCCTGGTGCTATCCAATTTTCCCAAGTGTTTATTGAACAATGAATTCCTTTCTCTGGATTTTCTGGTCTTGGCTTTCTCAAACACTCAGCCATCGTACCTCTTCAGTTCTAGTTTCAGGTTTTAATCTGCCCTATTGGTCTACTTTCCTATTGTTTTCATTATCAGAGAGCTGAGACAATTATACTTTTATAGTATAATTTGTGCTCCAACAATGCCAGGCTTCCTTCTTTTTTGTTTTGCTCATATTTCCCCTTGATACTCTTGACAGTCACTTCTTCTGTATCAGTTTGTCAATGATTTTCTCTCCTAGCCGATTGCTCCTTGTTTCTGAAGTTCTCAAGGGCTTCACAGAAAGGACAGACTGGCCAGAGAAAAGTGGAAACAATAAGCCTTTTCTGACAGCATGTCTTAGCTCTCACAAGGGAAGTCATGAAGGCTCCAGGGGCATACAGAGGGGAGAAAATAAGAAATCAAGAAGAGGATGAAAGTAAGCATTAGGACTGCAGTCACCCAGTGGTCAAGGCCATGACTAGCTCAGAGCAGCTAGAGGAAGGCAACCAAGGCCATCTATGGGCCAAAAGAGGAGAAAAGGGGGGAACCCTTCAAGAGGACCCCTCTTGCTTGGTACCAGGGAATGACTGACTCTAAGCAATGCTCCTACATCAGCACAGGAGGTTCCACAGAGCAGTCACTACACTAGATGAGGGGGCAGGGTTTTCGAGCATGGCCAGGAGCTTCCAGTAGATGCTTTCAGTTGGTTTTCCATCTCTGATGTTACCTATAAGAAGTTTCCAGGATCAGCTAGGAATCTGGACATTTCAGCTTGGAAAAATCCTAGAAAAGTAATCAGCAAAGAGGACTGAGTAAGTCTAGGGCTGAGATTACCCCAAGAAGGATTGTTCCTAGAGGACCACAGCTTTATCAGGCTGCCATGATCAATGGGGGCTTTCATTGGTTTTACATTAAATCTGTAAGTTAATTCGGGCAATATTGGTAACCTGACTTTATTTTCTGATTTGTAGTATGGGTGGAAGACTTCAGGGTAAATAATCACGGTAGAAATTTAGCAAGGAAAGACCCAGTTCCAGCCAGCTCCAGCTACCCTTGATGTGTGCATATGTATATACACACACATATATGCTTACAAACATATATGTCTATATGTACTATGGTGATCGATACATACATACATATACATATACGTATGAAAGATTGAAGACTGAAAGGGAAAAAAGAGAGGGGAAAAAAGAGCAAAAAGGAGAAGAGGCAAGGAGAGAGCAACTGAGACAGAAAGACAGAGACAGAGACGCAGAGAGATTTTAAAGTAGTATCACAGTTTAAGAGACTGAAGAATCCTGAAAGGTGATTGGGTCCCAACTCCCTCATCTAACAGATGAGTGAACTGAGACCCAGAGAAATTAAGCGAAGCACCTAGCCAAGGCCACACAGGCAGGAAGTGTCAAATCTAGGATTCCAAACTTAGAACCTTCCAAATGCAGCTTCTTCAAAATGTGCCCAGTGACGTGGCTGCTGTTGTTCTTATTGATTGACTCCAATGTTAGCCATCTATCAAGTGCCGATTGATGGTCTTAGGAGGTTTATCTCTCATGCTGCTGTGTGGCTGAAGCCATTTATTATCTCCACTGATTGCTGTGGCCTCTTGGGTTTTCTGAGTACTGTAAATCATCATCACCTGCAAACAGAGATGATTCAGCCCCCTTTTTCTCTTATGCTTCTTGCCTTGATTTCTTATTATTAAATATAGACAGATAAATAGATAGTTATAGATATAGATACAGTACATAGGCATTCACTTCATTTGTGCTCTCATGGGTTTGA
Source organism: Phalanger gymnotis (assembly GCA_028646595.1). NCBI lineage: Eukaryota > Metazoa > Chordata > Mammalia > Diprotodontia > Phalangeridae > Phalanger > Phalanger gymnotis. Next base: position 325,210,006 of record CM053625.1, on the reverse strand, counting down.
TTTTTGGGGGGTTAGTTTGGGGTATGTACTGTTAAGAGAAAGGCATTTTGGTCTAGTGGGGAGAATACTCACACTGGAGTTAGAAGGGCCTGGATTCAAGTCTCACCACTAGCTCTATGACCATGGTCAAGATGTTGAACTTCTCAGTTCCTTGAGAAAATGTCAGACTGTGTTATCAAAGAAGCATGTCCCACACCAAGCACAGGTTTTATTCACAATATAATGAGATGAGAGGAAACAGAAATTTGTATCACCTCTCCTCCCCCCCCACCCACCAAAAATACAAAACAAACAACAAAAACCCATGCATTCAGGTCTGGGCTTGATCAGCCAGCCTTGTAGTGAATAACTGTTTCCCATTTCCCTCCTAACTATTTTGGAATGGAAATGTGGCAAATAAAATTGTCTTATACTACCTTCCCATGGGTTTTTAGTAAGTGCTTTGGTTTCAGGAGAAAGTGGCCTCCTAGAGGGCCAAGGACTTGAGGACATAGCCTTCCATAAACCATCACCTTTTTCATCATCCTTTTCAAGAGGTCAGACACCTAGAAAAAACCCTTTGTACTCATGACCTCCATTTCCCCTCCTCCAAGCTCACTTCTCGACTGACTCTGATCCCAGCACTCAACTGAGATGGCTCTCTCCGAGGTGCTGAAGCCTTCTATGTTCTCTCCAATGGCCTTTTCTCAGTGCTCACTCTTTCTTGACCTTGCTATAATTTTCTGCACTACTGACCATCCCCTGCTCCTGGAGACTCATCCCTCGGTCTTCGTGACTGTCCTTACTCCCCTCCTAGAAGAGAAGGCTCACAAGGTGACTCTCCATACTCCGGATCTTCAGGGAGATAATGAAGGGCTGTGGAAAGTCTTTCGGTGTGAAGTCCCCAAAAAAGGAAGATGTGGATGACTGACCTGTGCCAAGAGGTTGAAAGGTGGAAAGATATAACCCTGAATGCTAGAGAACATTTGAGGAGTCTTTTGAAGTGGGGGGGAGATGAATGCTCTGGGGAGCAAGCAGTGGTTTGGTCTTCAAGGAATTCATGGTTATTTGTAAGTGGGAGCTTGTCTAGAAGGGGGAAGAAGAAGAAGCAGAGAGTTGTGGCATGTGACTCTTTGCTGGGGAGCACTGAAGCAGATGTTTGTCAATCAAATAACAGCAATAGAGAGGTCAATTGTTTTCACAGGGTATGCATCCAAGATACAACACAGACCCTTCTAACACTTGTCAAGAATCTGACAACTACCCCTTCTGGATACCTTTCTTTGTTTATCTACCCATCTATCATTTATCAAATGAAGGTATTCTCCAAGGTTCAACCTGGAGACTTCTCTTCTCTCTCTCGGTGATCTTCTCAGATCTCATGAGTTTAATTATTACATCTATGCAGATGGCCAACAAAACTGTATATCCATCTCTAGTCTGTCTTCTCAGAGGTCATCTAAAGTTGTCCTGATCTATATCTGGCCACTGGACCCAGACAGCTCTGGAGGAACAAGTGAGGCTGGTGACTTTGAACAGCCCTCCATCACTTAAATACAATCCACTTGCAAGTCATGGCATTATCTTCCTTATGTCGTGGTCCCCTTTGAGACTGAAAGACAAACTACGATCCTGTCTGGCTACTCTTTTTCATTCAATTTAGCACATATTTATTAAACACTTGCTATGTGTCATGCACTGCAGTAGGTGCCAGAGATAAAGTGACCAAAACCCATAAGACTCCTGTCCTCAAGGAGTTTACTGGGGGACATGACATGTACACACACACACACTCATGAAGAACTAATAAATGAAAAGTATTTATTAAGCAATTTCTATGGACTAGACATTGTGCTAAGTGCTAGAGTGACTAGTGAAAAAATTGTCTCTACCTTCAAGGAGCTTACATTCTAGTAGGGCAAGAGAGCAGCTATAGAACAGTGATGTACAAGGGAGTTTTGGTCTGGGGAGTCACAGAGATGTTGACTAGATATAGAAAAGTCAATTGCCCCACCTTCTGATGCTTCTCCTCATACCAGTATGGGCACTCCTCAGTTTCCTTTGCAATATCATCATCCATGTTCAATACCACAGGTAGGTCCAAAAGTTTTGTCTTGGACCCTCTTTTCTCTCTAATCTTTCTTGGGGATCACATTATCTTCATAGGTTCATTCAAAATTTCTATGGAGATGACTCCCAGGTCTGTATATACACCTCCAGTCTCTCTCCAGAGCTCCAGTCTCACATTGCCAGCTACCTACTAGACACCTCCACCAGGGTATCCAGGGGATCTTAAAGTCAATATGTATTAAATGAAATATCTTTCCCCTAAACTCACCCCTCCTTTTAACTTTTCTGTCTCTGTTCAGGGTACCACCATCCTCCTAGTCATCCAGATTGACAGGTTAATCATCTTCAAGTCCTCCTTTCACCTTTTACTCATCTTATATTTCAAACTCTTGTCAAACTTCCTCAACATTTCTCTCATCTGTTCCCTTCTCTCCACTCACACCATCTAAGTCCAGGCTCTTCTCACCTCTCAGCCTAACTGATTGAGATAGCCCCTCCTATTGGATTTCTCTGCCTCATTTCTCCATTCTCCAATCTTCCATACAGATGTCAGATGCCATCCAATTTTATCTTCCTTCAGGGAATAATTGTGCACCTTATATTTTTATGGTGATTATTAAGGATCCACTACAATTTTGGTGTGTTTGGACCAAGGTAGGAATCTCCCCAAGAGTCCGTGTGCTTGATGGACATCAACTTATATTGAATTTATGTGTTTATTTTTTAAAGTGGATTGTTGTTGTTACCTTTTGATTTTGTATCACCTAGATGGCTCCTTCTGTGCTTCCCCTCACCCTACCAGAAAGCCATGACTTAACATATTTTTTAAAGAAAATGAAAAGGAAAAAAATCAGTGAAACCAACTGACACATGGAAAAGAATCCTACTCTATATGTGATGTTACATAGCCATTGACCACTAAAGTCTGCAAAGGAATGAAGGCACATATTTTCTCCTTTCTTTGGAGCCAGGCTTGTTCTTGATGATTCTGCAACCTTCAGATGTGTATATGGGGGTTAGGGGGCTTTGTTCTTTCTATTGGCATTATAGTCATCATTCTGCAGGCTGTTTTCTCGGTTCTGCTTTGTTTCACGCAATATCAATTCAAGTAAGTCTTGCCCAGTTTCTCTATATTTATCATATTCCTCACTTCATACAGCCCAGTAATATTCCCTTACATTCAGGTGCCACAATTTGGTTAGCCATTCTCCCATCAACTTAGTTTCAGTTCTTTGCTACCACAAGAAGGGCTACTATAAACATTTTGCTTTATACAGAGTATTTCTTTGTGTCAATGACCTCTTTAGGCTCTATGTCTACATTTTAGCCACTTTATTGGCATAATTCCAAATTTCTTTCCAGAATGAGTGTACCAGTCCAAAGTTCCACAAGCACTCATGTGTTGTGTGTCTGCTAATGAGCTCAAAATTTTCTAGGATCACTACTCTGGAACTGGAAAGGACCTCAGAGGCCATCTTGATGTGACTCTCTCATTTTATAGATGAAGAATCTGGGGGCCAAAGAGATTAATTTACTTGTCCAAGATCATACATGTTGCAAGAGCAAAGACCAGGATTCAAACCTAGATCGTCTGGCATGACATGCTAAGAACCGTGTGTCTCTTCTCCTGAGAACACATGTACTACTTCCTAGTACCCACTACACCAATCTCTGTCTATCTCTGTCTCCATCTATGTCTCCCTCTCCCTCTCTGTCTCCGTCTCCCTCTCTGACTCTCTCTCCCTCCCTATCTCTGACACCCTTTCCATATCCGTTTCTGTCTCTGACTCCCCTTCTATCCCTGTCTTTGTCAACACTGTCTTTCTTCCCTGGAGCCCTGTGTGCCAAGCCCTCTCCTGATCTGTGCTCAGCTCTGTGATCCTGGGAGTTTGCCTCCCTGCCCCCAACTGTGACTGTGACTGACTCCTGACAAGGGCCTGACAATTTTATTCATCTCTTCTGAATTCATGGTGATCACTCCTTTCTGACTTCTGAGCACAGTAATTGGATTGCCCTCTGTCTTTTTGGCTAAACTTGCCAAGACTTTCTCAATTTCACTGGGGCTTCTAAAAACTCCCTTTGGTTGTTTTCCCCATTCAGTTTTTCCTTTTACTTTCTATTTTGCTCATTTCTCCTTTATTTCAAGGGAGTTCTTACTTGCTACTTGCTTTGGTTGCCTCGATTTCTCCAGTTTCTCTAATTCTTTCTAGTTGCACTTGACACATTTGTTTCTCTTTTGGAATGCAAGCAAATGTTTTTGCCTCTTCAGTATGCGAGGACAGATTTATTGGAAAGTGGATTTATACAAACTGCATCTCAGTGATATTTCTCAATCAAAATGTAAAAGAAAAACCATTTTCCCTATTGTCTCCATGTTTTCCCTATCCCCGCTTTCAGAATTGGGGCACTCAGTCTGGCAGCCTTTGATCAGCCTCAGTCTCTCTAACTTTTGCTCCATTGGAAGGAAGCAGGAGGAGATGGATTACTGAGCCCAGGTCTTCAAGGATGGATGGAGCTCATTGAGAGCTTCCCAGAGCATTGGACCTTGAGCTGCAGGCTCAAGCTGGAGACCACCTGTCTAGATCCACACCCTCCCCCCAAGCCGAGGGTGATGCTTGACTGATTCCATCACTTGCTCCATTTGGAATAATGGGATCATCAGCGTAGAGCAGGAAGGGGCCTCGGAGAACATCTGTTCTGACTCCACCATCTTACAGTTGAAGTATTTGTAGCCCACAAAGATTAAGTGATTTGCCCAAGGATATATGGGAGACTGAGATAGGATTTGAACCCAGTGTTTCAACAATCTGGCTAGCAGCTTCTGTGGGGGTGTAAGATGCACCAACAACCAGCACCCAGAAAGCTGCCAAGACACTGCAAAAGCACAGTTTCTTTTGATCTGCTTTAGTAAGGAAAGCAATGTTAAGGGGTTGACATGCTTACTTTAATTCAGCATACAAATATCATTCACTTAGTTCAGGGGGAAAAGCCAGCACCCTGAACTTCAGAGCAAAATACAAACAAAGTACAAACATCGACAGACAGATCAAATACAGATTCATAGTTACCAGAGTTTAACAAAGTCTCAGCATTCAGGTTTACTAGCTGGAGGGCTTCTTAGCTACAGCTGCCCGGGAGTCTCCACATGCCACCAAGAGTGAGAGCCCTGTGCAAATGGCTCTGTCTTCTCTTCTTATAGGATTTCAGATGTCATCAAACATCATCTGAATGACCAGAACTTAGGCTCCTAAGATTGGCTCTTGAGTTAGCCCCTCCCCTTAGGACCCTGAGAGGTTTACATCCACATAGGTTAGGTTAACACCTAATAGGGTTAGAGCGTGGGGCTTAGCACTTGGTAAGACTCAATGAAATACACTGAATTTCTCAAAGGAAACAAAAGCCAAACTTTTCAAGGGCACTTGGCTGAACTAAGTGTTAAGAGCCCATTTTGCTTTCCAATACACCCAGGTCCCCAAAGGCAAAGCTCTTTCCAAATAACTGACATCAATACTTCACTCCACACACAAGATCTTATTTGAGCCTCAAAAAACAATCTGTGAGGTTAGCCATCTACATACTTTCTATACATATATGGGGTGAATTGGGTAAAGTACAGGGCCTGTAGTCAGGAAGTCCTATGTTCAAATACAACCTCAGACACTTATGAAGCTGAGTGACCCTGGGCAAGTCATTTAATTGCTGTCTGCCTCAGTTTCCTCAACTGCAAAGTGGGGATAATAACAGCACTTACCTCACTAGGGTAGTTATGAGGATCAAATGCGACTATAGTTGTAAAGTGTTTAGCACAGTGTCTGACTGACACATAACAGATGCAAGATAAATGCTTAGCATAATGCCTGGCACACAGCAGGTACTTAATAAATTCTCCCTCTTTTTCCTTTTGTGCTAGATTTGTGATTTCCTTGGTGTTGTGAACGCTAGATGAGGAAATGCCCTTCACTAGTGCAGATCTGCACCTGGCCTCCAAGTTATAAGCTCAGAGACGTCCTCGGAGTGCTGAGATGTTAAGACTAGAAGCACACAGCCAATAATTACCAGAGCTGAGATGTGAGCCTGGGACATCCTTGACTCTGAGACAGCATTTCTATCCACTGCATTACACTGCCTTTTGTGGCCCAATTATTAACCCTTTTTAGGATGAGAGAATTGAGTCTTAGGGAAGAAGGTAAGTGACTTTCCAAAGGTCACACAGTCAGCAAATTCCAAAGATAGAATGTATACCAAGGCCTCCCAGATCCTACCTCTCTGTTCTCTCTACCAGCTCTCTGCCAGCATCTGGGATGGGGAACTAGGCTCACTTAAACTTCTCTTCACCCTCAACCCCTCAGACCCCCAACTTCAGCGTAGAGAAAAGAACCAAGGATATGGGGTCAGAAAAGCCAGCTCTGTGAGCTTAAGCAAGCCTCTCCCATCTCTTGGCTCCCTCTTCCACACCTTCAGAATGAGAGATTCAGAACAAATGGTCACTAAGATTACTTCAAGCTCTAGTGACCTGTGTATCAATGAATCATCATCCAATCACTGAGAACAAGTGTGACCTCGATCAAGGGTCTGAGCCTCAATTTCCCCATCAGTGACAGGGAGATAGGATTGGCACTGATTCTCAGGGGGGTTGTGAGGCTCCCATTAGGTAAAGGCTCTGGAGGAGAAAGTGAGACTGGTGACTTGCACAGCCCTCCCTCACTCAAATCAAAGTCAACTGCAAGTCACATCATCGTTTCCCTGATGTCATGGTTCTCTTCAAGAACAAAGGACAAATGCAACAATAACCTGTTAGAGAAACAGGAACCAGCCGGTTATTGTAACTCATGGCTTTCGCATTCATTACAACATTCAGCAGTGGCCCCTGGTCAGCTTTCAGAGCCATCAAAGCCATCAGCCAGCTCTCCGTCCTCTGAGCTCCACCCTTTGCCCCCTCCAATACCCTTACTGTAGCCCACGTCACTTATCTATGCATTGACACAAGCTACTGAAAACATCTGGGGGCTGTTAGATAATAAGTATACCTCAGTGGCTCCAGCCCTCATCCCAGCTCAGCTGGCAAACTCTAAAATCATCTGGATGCCATTAGCTACAGTCTAGGAGACCTGACAAATAACATGCCTTCACAATTAGCACATTTAGTTGAGGCAAGGGGATATGATAGACAGTTTCCATGCATATAGTCTAGGGGTTAGGGTCTCATCTCTAAATGAATAGAAGAGGAGATTATTCTCCGGGATGCAGAGGGCATAGCAAGTCTTAATGGTGGCACTAGACCAAGGCTGCCCAGCTTCACCCACCAAGCATTTTTCTCCATTTGCAGTGTCTCCTAAGCGAAGGACATCTCTACAGTGAGGATCTCCTCTCCTTATTCCATAGGATTTCAGGAATATGCCAGAACTCCTGGAGTCCTGGACACTGCTAATTCAGACTCTTCTCCATGCTGCCCCCACCCCTTTTTCTCAGACATCTTCCTCCATTAACCAGAGTAAATGTCTTATGATTCTCTGTCTTTCTTGCAGGCACAGTCTTATGGGAAAAGAAGTTCTGGGAACTTCGTTCAGGCACAGCCTTGAGGCTTCTTGGGGGAGAGGAGGAGGGAAAGGAATGAATATTTATTGGTGTTGCTGTTATCATTATAATTCTTATCATTAGTTGTTGTTCAGTTGTTTCCATCATATACAACTCTTTTTGACCCCATTTGGAGTTTTCTTGACAAGGGTAGTGGAGTGGTTTGCCATTTCCTTCTCCAACTCATTTTACAGATGAGGAAACTGAGGTAAACAAGATTAAAGGACTTGTCTAGTGTGACACAGCTAGCGAGTATCTGATTTGAACTCAAGAAGATGAGTCTTTGTGACTCCAGGCCTGGCACTCTATCTGCTGCACCACTCAGCACTTATTAAGCACCCCTGTGTGCCAGGCACTATGCTAAGTGCCTTACAAATATGATCTCATTTGATTCTTACAACAGCCCTGAGAGGTAAGAAATGTGTTCCTTTAAAGCATATGTGTCCCTACTATGTACAGTAAATAGATGTTCTCCCTACATTTTCCAGCAAGCAACAGGCTCCCCTACCCCTCAGTAATTCGAATTTCTATAACACCTTAAGGTTTATAAATCCCTTACTTCTCATCCTCTTCCTGCCCCCATTCCTAACTTCCTAGACCCCAACACTGTTGTTTCCTCTCCTGCTGGCTCATCATGGAATTTCCTTTGGTTCCCAGGGCACCTCTCATCTTGGAAAACCCTATCAGCCCTGTGACCTGATCTCCATGGACTATGCCTCCAGAAGGCCCATCTGCTTCTCTCCTTAGTAAGTTCTTCCTGGAGCCTCAATTTGTGACCAGTCTTCATCTTCCCTACCCTGGTTCTGCCTTACTGGACTACAAAGTCATGTCTCCATCCCAGACACTTTCATCTCGCTGGTACATCCTCCCTTCCCTCAGCTTTCCTGCTCCCATTGGTGTATGGTCTTCCCCCGTTAGATTGTAAGCATCTCGGAAGCAGGCACATTGTTTTGTTTTTGGTTTTTGTTTTTTTTTTTTGCTTTTATTTGTATCCTTAGCACTTAGCCCAGACCTTGATACAAAGGAGCACTTGATAAATGCTTGCTTTCTTCACAAAAAACACCTTGTGGGGTTCAAATACTGTCATCTCCATTTAATAGCTGAAGTAATGGGGGTCCAGACAGGGTTAGCAGTCTATGTGCTCAAATCACACAGATGGCTAATATCAGAGGTAGAACTACTATCTGGTTCCAAGAATGGCATCCTCTGTTCTCAAACTGCCTGCCTCCTCAGCTGCCTTCTTGGCTCAACGTTATGGAGATGCTCTGCATATAGCAGGTTCTTAATGTTGGCTGAGTGAATGAAGGAATGAATGTTGGAAGAAACCAACCATGGCATGGGAGATGGCAATCTCAGCCTCTTACATGTATGTATGCATGTATGTATACACATATGCACCTATATGTATAATATACATATATGTGTATATGTGTGTACACATACACACGCACACATACACACACGCTGACTTCTCAAGGTGACCATTAGAAAAGACCAGGAGAGTAGAGTTTTCCTCTTCCATGGCCCCACAAGTCAAAAACCAACCAACCAACAATCCTTCCATGGAAATAAGAGCTTCACACAGTTAAAAATCAGAAAGGAGCTGAAAGATTTTCTAGAAAAACTGTTTTAAGGAAATTCAATTATGAACATAAGGCAAGAACTGCCTTTTTGTCTTCCTTCTTTAATTTTATTACCAAGACTAATTATCCCTTCAGTGTTGAGAGATGAAAGGAGATGGCTTCCTTGTGGTGTCTGCCCAACTCTCAAGTTTCCATAAAATATTCTGGGGAACAAGAGCCAATTTGGCAACCGTCCTGCTTCCTTATCATTCTAGCATCACATGGCATGACGAGTGAGCATTGTCTACAACGCCCACACTGCTGGTGCCTTGGAATCCACTATGCCTGCAACTCAAGCTTGTGCTGCAACCAGGCAGTGAGGGACAGAGTGCTGTGGTTCCAACATTCCTTTGTCCTCTACCTATCCTTCAACTCTGAAAGCCTGAGTCAGGGAGGACTCAGAAGAAAACAACTGGCATACAGATGATGAACCTTTCTAAGCCTCAGTGATCTCATCTATAAAATGGGAATCCTTGATTCCTTCAAAGGCTGAGGAAAGAGTAAGATTATGAAGGGTCAAGTTATTCTTCTATTAGCATCACTAGTCCTCATTTCAGTGAGAAGAGCCCTGGACCTAGAGTCAGAGGATTTGTCCCAGAGGTTCAGTCCTATGTTTTTCCTTTACTACTTTGTATGACCTGGAGGAAGTCAAGGAATTATAGAAAATTATAGTTGACTGCACCCTCAGAGTGGCTCAAATCCATTTATGAGGCATGGATATTTATTAGGGCAGCTGGTGGCCCTATGAAGAGAGTTATGAAGACCTTTTAAGTTTGGTCTCAAACATTAGCCAGCTGTGTGACCATGGGCAAGCCATTTAATCAGTTTGCCTCGGTTTCCTCAATTTTAAATAGGGATAATAATAACACCTATCTCCCAGGATTGTTGTGAATATCAAATGAGATGATATTTATGAAGATGTTAATAGTCTGTATTGGAAGGGCTTTGGAAAGATAGGCACACTAATACACAGTTGGTGGAGTTGTAAATTGATCCAAGCATTCCAGAAATCAAATTGAAGTTGCAATAAGGAAGAAGTAAAGTGTCCATACCCTTTGACCCAAAGATCCCATTGCTAGGCATATAGCCCAAGGAGACCAAAAATGTAGGGGGAAGGGAGAACAGTCTAATTGCCACAAAAAATATGTTAAAGGTTCTTTTTGAACAACAGTAGGAAACAGACTAGTTGCCCATCATTTGGAGTATCACTAAATAAATAGTGGTGCATGAATAGGATGGAATATGACTGCACTATATAAATTCACAATGGATATAAAACCCCAACTGTGAGGAATAGTCTCCTACAATCCTCTCTCTCATTTTCTGGGCACAGAAGTGTCCATGTTTGTTGACAATTGTTAAGTTTGTATTAATAATGAAAATGTAGCTCATAAGAATATAAAGATTTAGATGAACTTGCTGTAAATTAGGGAGCAGACCTAATAGAGTGATAGCCACACTGGCCACAGAAGCATGGTGAAGGTAACAGCAATAGTTTATTATTAATAATTATCATTTAGCAAGCGTCTCAGCAATAACACGTAAAAGAGTTGGAACAGGACACATTTAATTATGATCCCTTATTCTTAGTCCCAAAGGAAAAAAATAGATTAAAAAAAATCTCTTTCTTTCTTTGCTGGATGGGGGGCTATGGAGGTAGACTACCACATATACAATTGAACTTGATGGATGAGTTAGTAATTTTGCTTGGCTGCTTTTTTCCCTCTCTATTTTTTATTCTTTGTTATGAGGGATGGTTCAGTGTGTTGGGGAGTAGGGAAGGATATTTTGAGGAATGAAGATGTAAAAAAACCCAAAAGATATTCATAAAAAATTCTAAACGATAAGAAAGAAGTTCAGCAGCAAGGACCTAGCTTCCCCAGGCGAACTGAAGGCATCAGACACAGCAAACTACAACTTCAGGTACTGAAAGAATTAGCCAAAGTAATTGCTGAAACATTGTCAGTAAGTGACTTTTGGAGGCCAGAGAACAGAAGGGCCAAAAAAAGGGGAGAGAAGGGGATCTGTAAAATCTACTCAAATGAGCCTGACTTTGATTCTTGGCAAAATGCCACCATTAAAGGGATACTTGCTGAACTTTTAGAAAGGGAAGCAGTGATCACCCAGAGCCAGCTTGGCTCCATCAAGAAGATGCCATTTTAGCTTAACCTTGATTCCTTCTTAATAGGCTTACTCCACTAGCTGATTAGAGGAATTCTGTTGACATAGCTTAGAAGGATTTTAGCAAAGCATTTTGGGAGTAACTAGTATAATGAATATTATGCTGGGTTTAGAGTCAGGGAATCCTGGGTTCAAATCCTGATTTAGTCAATCACTAGCTTCATGATCCTGAGCAACTTGCGCTTCCAGTTTCCAACCCTGGGAATGTCCTCCTAATCTGTGATTTCTTGGTGGAAGAGCTCCCCGGGAGCTCCCCATCAGGAGGAAATTTCATTTTCTTCCTATATTTAGGCCTTTGAGTCAACAAAGTCTCTCATACTATTTTTTTGGAAAAGCTGGAGCGACAGAGCTAAACAATAATATGGGTGGCTTTGGGACTGGTTCAATGCCTGGCCTCAATAACAGCAGTTAATGACTGGATGTCAGCTGAGAAGGAAGTTTCCAGTGAAGTACCTCGGGGAGCTGCACTTGGCCCTGTTTAATTAGCCTTGAGCTGTGTAATACATTTAGCATCGACTTGGATAAAAGCATCGAGGGAGAGCTTATCGAATTTGCCGATGACACAAAGTTGAGAGGGGCAGCCAGCACCCTGGACAGCAGGGCTGAGATCCACAGAGATAGGCTGGAATGTTGAACCAAATTTAATAACGGAAAATCTAATAGTGACAAATGCAAAATAATACACTTAGGTTAAAAAGCTAACGACAGGCTAAGGAGAAGCCCAGCATGTGGGATGAGGGAATGCAGAGGCACGTTTATTCTGCCCTGATCAAATGAAATCTGGAGTCATGGGCTCAGTTCTGCATAATGTATTGTAAGGAGGAATGAAATAAGCTAGAGAGTGTCCAGAAGACTGGGGTGGGGTGGGGGTGGGGGATGAAGGGAGGTCTTGAAAGCATCTACACAGGATAAAGGAACTGGTGATATTTAGCTCTTCTTGGTGAGGATCAGTCTTGTTGGGGGAAAGGAGGTAGAGAATGATAGTTGTCTTCTGGTACCTGGAGGATTGTCTTATAGAAGAGGTGGACTCTTTGGCCCCTGAAACCACATGTGGAGGGGGGAGTAAATTAAACTTAATCTAAAAGGAGGAAGATCCTAATAATTAGGGCTATGCCAAGGTAGAATAACTTTTCTCAAGAGAAAGTAGATCTCTCCCCCACCAACACACATATACACAGTAGATTTCTCCAAGCAAAAACTGGTCATTTGTTAGGTATGTCATCATAGAGAGGATTCTTTATGAGATATGGTTAGACTAGGTGGACTCTGAGGTCCTTTCCAGTGCTACGATTCTAAAGCTCATAGGCTCTATCTGTCTGTCTGTCTTTCTCTCTGTGTCTCTCTGTCTCTGTTTCTCTGTGTCTTTGTGTCTTTATGTCTATATCTCTCTTTTTTCCTTCTTCTCCTTCTCCTTCTCCTCTTCCTGCCCCCCCCCCCAAGTAGACAAAACACTTCACAGAACAAACCAAACACATAGGTCACCTGGAAAAAACATCCATGTCATCCATCCTGCAGGATTGTTAATGAGTCTATATCTCATGGAGTCTGTGAAGAATAAGAGAAGCTTTTATTTCTGCTTCATTCACATGCCTCTAAGGAGCTAGAAATCTCCCTGAGATCCATGTACTTTTGAGTTGCCTTCAAATATATGACCCCCAACCCCTATCTCTTAAAAAGTTGGGTCTGTCTTATTGAGTAAAATCTAGCCAGCCTCCATCAAATTTCCTATCAGCTGCTTCCAGAAACAAGTCATGGCTTGAGAATGAGCTGAGACAACCCCTCACTCTCTCCATCCCCACCCCCATTTCCTTGGCCTTATAATGTTGGTCATGCTGTCAAGGGTCAACATGTATTGGGGCACAAAAGGTAAAGGAGAATGATAAATCAATAAATATTTATTAAGCACCTACTATGTGCTAAGTGCTGGGGATACAAAAAGAGGAAAAAGACAGGCTCTGCCCTCAAGGAGCTTACAATCTGATGGGGGAGACAGCATACAAACAATATAATACAAAGCAAAAAACATACAGGATAAATAGGAAACAATTAACAGAGGGAAGAGACTGACAAAACTTTCCTGTAGAAGGTGGGACATTGGTTGAGATTTAAAGGAAGTAAGAGAGCAGAGGAGGGCGAGTATTCAAGCATAAGGGAGAGCCAGAGGAAATGCTGGAAGAGAGAGATGGAAGTTCTTGTTCTTGGAACAGCCAGGTGGCTGCTATCAGCTAGTGAAGCCTCTGAACAGCCCAGATCTTCTTGACCTGCGGGGTGGTTGCACCTAGACAGTTTGAAGACATGATACATCCGCATGAGCCTTTTAAATGCTTGTGAGCAGAGTCAGCTCTTCCAGGTAGCCAGGGTTATCATTCAATAGAAGGGCAAGTCTGGCTGTGATCATGTGTGAGATAGTGACAGAATTACAGGCTCATCCCATCCTATTCAGTATACTGACTTCCGGACTCTCCACTGAAATCCTTTTCTGATGTCTCCTGTTGATATGAGAACAGGACTGGGACAATCATAGGTTTAGCAATAAAAGGATCAAGACGGCAGCTAGTCCAACCCTTTCATTTGACAGATGAGGAAACTGAGGCCAGGGAAGTTCAGTGATTTTTCCAAGGTCGCATAGCTAGTAATTCATAGGATCCAGCTTCAGGGCTAGCAGGGAACTCAGACGCTGTCTAGTCCAACCTTCTCATTCTGTACAAGAGGAAGTTGGCGGTCACATGCCCATATAGAAAGGGGATGAACCAAGATTACAGCCTGAATCTTTGGATTCCAAGCCCAAGTTTGTCCAATGATTCACAAGCACCAGGTGCTGGGCTTGGTCTCCTGTGCTAATAGGTCCAGTCAATGCAACAAAGATGGTGTATGTCACAAGAAGATTGGTTGAAGGAGCTGGGAATGTTGGGCTTGGAGCAGAGATTAGGTCATAATAATGGTCTTCAGATATGGAAGAAGCATGTACTCCAGAGTCAGAGGACTTGGTTTCAAATCTAACTTCTGCAATTTAATACCTGTTTGACTTTGGACATGTCTCTTGGACTCTCTTGGCCTCAGTTTCCCCCACTTAAAGTGAGATTAGATTTGATGGCCTCTGAGATCTATGACCCTAAGTGTGGCCTTTGGTAAGTCCTTTATCTACTCTTTGCCTCAGTTTCTGTCTGTTTATAAAGGGGCTGACTATAGAGTTTCTGAAGTCTCTTCCAGATCCAGACAAAGAATTTTCTCATTCTCTCTTTCCTCCAAGCCCTCTTCCAGACATTGGAAGAAAATGTCTTCATTTCTAAATCCACCTGCCAGTGCCCTAGAGATTACCCCAGCGAAGGAGGTCATGCTGGGGCCCCTGGGCCTCTTCATCATTTAGAGCACGCAGGAACTCATTTTCCCCACAGCCAAGTGATTTTACAGACAGGCTGCTTGGGCACAGGCAGACGTGAGCCGCACCACAGATACAGGACCTTGTGGTTTATTATGCCTGATGGAGAAAGCAGAAGAATGTTAAATGACATCAAATGACACCAGGCTTCCTGGTGCCAAGTCTAGTGCAGTAATTGTCCCCTCATTTCTGCTTCTGGGACTGAATATGTGACATCAGAGTGTTGGTTTGAGAGTGGGGATTTTCTAAGGATCCCTGACACTGACTAGGGTAAGATAGGACAGTGAAAAGAGCCCTGGCTTTAGCCTCAGAGGACCTGGGCTCAAATGCTGCCTGTGCCATCTGGGGATAGGGCAAATTACTTATCCTTCCTGGGCTTCCTCAATTTCCTCATCTGTCAAATGTTGAACTTCAACAGAAAACAACTATCATTCCCCACCTCCCTTCCACATCTGTCAAATATTGAACTTGAATTAGGAAGACAGGACCAGGGGAGGAGTCAGCAGCCCAGGGTTCAAGCCCTGGGCTGTCCAAGCTAGCTGTGGACCTTGGGCCAGCTGGACTAGATGGTTATGAAAAAGCAGCAGCTCTAACATTCTATTTTCTATGACGCTTCTGTACTATGTTCCAGGTCTCTCCCAGACCAGGCATTCATTCTGTCCTCCCACGACAACCTCCTTCCCAACTCAGACAATCAATGTCTTCCTTGGAATCCACCTGGAATTCTTCTTGAAAGCCCAGCTCAGATGATACCACCTCCATGAGGCCTTCCCTGATGCCACCCCAATACCAGCCAGAAGCGATCTCACTCCTTTTGACTCTCCCAGGCCAACCTGTTTAACTTTCTCTTCATTTACAAGCTGGAAAATTTCATTCAAGAAAAAACATTTGTTTTTCACCCATGATATGCTGTTGATTTTTGTGCATTTTGCCCCACACCCCTACACCCTGCTACAGTGTAGCTCCCTCAGGGATTCTTATCTTCTATCCCAAGAACCAAGCCCAGAGCTTTAGTGAATATCATGCTCAGGTATTTAATGAACATTTGTTGAATTCAATGAATGGGGCATGAAACGCACATAATTCCAGCTACAGAGGTTCTTCTTATACTCTACTCCACCTCCTTCCCATAGCCTTTGTCCTGGCTGCTCCCATACCTGGGATGCTCTAGTTCCTCACCTCTGTCTCCTGGCTTTCTGAGCTTCCTTCAAGACTCAGCTCACATCATACCATCCTCAGGAAGATGCCCTGCCGTGCCCCACCGCCCCCTCCCCCCCTCAGCTGCTTCTCACTTCCCCTCTGAGAAGACTTTCCATTTTATACATGGTTGTTGATATATTGTCTCCTTCCCTGGAATATAAGCTCCCTGAGGGCAAAGACTGTGTTCTTGTCCACAGTGGTATCCCCAGCACTCAGCACTGGGGCTGATAGCCAGGAAATGCATCAGAGATAGTGAGTCCCTCAGGCCACAAGGGCAGTCTGGAGAGAAGTTAGAAATCAGGGATTTCCCCAATTTCCGTCCCATCAGACTGAGATGATGCCAATCTTAATGAGGGTAGGTAGTGTCGTAAATATAATGGCTCTTCATCTCCACCTGTCTGGACCGCAAGCTCAATAAGAGCCAGTAGGGTGGTACAACAGCCAGAAATGCTAGTGGCAGATTGGAGAATAGGGAGGAGATGCCCTTTGTCCTCTTCTCTGCTTAAGAGCTTTGGAGCCATGTATTAAGAAGCAAGGGAAAGGAAAAGGGAAGAAACATTTATTAAGTACTTACTGTGTGCCAGGCACTTGTACCAAGATCTGTATGCATGTTATCTCATTTGATCCTGCCCTGGGAGGCAGGTGGTATTATTATCTCCATTTCTTTTTGAGGAAACTGAGGCAAACAAATTAAGGGACTTGCCCATGGTCATGCAGCTAATAAGTGTCTGAGGCCAGATTTGAATTCAGGTCTCCCTGATGCCATGCCCAATTCTCTGTCAACTGCGCTACCAGCTGTCTCCAAGATTCTAAGCCAATTGATAACTGGGGCATAAGGGATGGCAAATAAGATGGTGAAGGTGAAGAAATGAGGCACATTTAAGCTGAAGAAGAAAAACTCTGGGGTGACAGGCTGGTTCTGATCATGTGATCAGAAGAGCTCTCTCTCTCTCTCTCTCTCTCTGTCTCTCTCTTTCCTTTTCTCTCTCTCTCCCTCCCTCTCTCTCTCTCCCTCTCTGTCCCTCTCCATCCCTCTCTCTCCCTCCTTTTCCCTCCCTCTCTCTTCCTCCCTCCTCCTCTCTCTCTCTCCTAAAGAGGGCCAGACTTGGGCTGCTTGGCCCTGGAAGGCAGAAGGGGGGAGGACATGCAAAGAAGCCAAGTTTGATACAAGGACAAATTTACTGTGATCAAAGTGGAGTGTGCTCCCCACCCCCCACCCCGGGCTCTTTCACCAGAAGGTGGACTCCTGCTTTGGGAGATGTTGCAGGAACATTCCCTGTCTATGTCTGAGATGGACTAACTGCCCCTGAGGAGCCTCTCCAAGGCACTAAGTGACCAAGGCAGGAATAGAACTCCCGTCTCTTGCTTCTTCATCCAGGACTCTATTAACGCTGCCCTTCTGCGTCTCATCACACTATGAACCCACTGCATCTACTTCTGTCCCACTCCTGCTGACCACGAGAAGTCAAACATCATGGAAAAATGGATGTGTCTATCTCTTGAGAGGAACAAGAAGGACCCACCTTCTAGGCTGAGGTGAGATTCAGGGGACAGATCTTGCTCATAATGAAAGTGGCAGGTACTGTGGACTTCTCCCAGAATCTCACAGCATGTGTGTCTGCCTTCATATTGATGCTGATACTTGCAGGGTCTGTTCTAGGAGAAAATACACATTCCTCACTTTAACGGACAGTTTCATAAGTTTCTGTGCTCTCCCTGCTCAATTCCCTCCCCATTAAAATAAATAAATAAATAAATCCCACCTAGGTCTTCAACACCGTAGAGCCTCTCTGCACTTCATCCTCAGAGGTCAGACACCACAGAACCTCATTGACTGGTACGCTAAGCCAGTCTGCCTGCCAGAGCCCAGTGGCACAGCTTTCTAGACCTCACTAACACCTCCATTTAGTGGCAATGGCTGTTAGCTGAGGTTTCTATTTCCTATTAAGAAGAGATGATGAGAAGCACATAAAAAAATGAGGACTTAATTTTATGTGTGTGAAATGATGCTTCATTCCTCATGTAATTTTCTGCACAGTTAACTCCTCATCCTGGAAGAGGTGGAGGCATTTGATTGGCATTTGTCATTGAGGCCCTTACAGATGCCACCTCTCAGTCTGTAAGAGCTGCCAATGTCGAGGATGAGGACTCAGAGACAGAGTGATCAGCCCGTCGCAGTGTTTATGTCTCTTAGAGTCTAAAAATATGTCTTTATTTACAAAACAACCAGTTCTCAGTTCTGCAGTCCTTTGGGCAATCCACAAGTGAGAAGGAATTCAGCAGTGAGCTTCACATTTCCAGATTAGAATATTTAATTGTTTTTTAGATGTTGATTAGAACCACACAACGATAATTAGGAGGTACCTTTGAATAGGTTTGGGGACTGGGATGAAAAAACAAAGTGCTGTCTGAGGCCTGATGAGAGCTTGAGAGCTGGAAGGGACCTTTACAAGTATTCTCTCATAAAGTTCTTCCTTTACAAACCCTCTGCACTTGTACTGAACCCAACAGACCCCTTCCAGTATGCCCCCATTCTCATACTGCCCACTCTTGCCTTGCCTACCCAGAATGAATTCTCACCTTCTCTGTCTTTGTCTATTGAAGCCACTGCCACACCTCACTCCTATTTCTCCATGGCCCAAGTCACAGAATCACAGAGATGTGGAATTCCACAGACATGTGGAAAAGACTTCTGACCTCTAACCCAACCTATATTTCGGGTAGGCTTGGTGGTGCAGTGAGTAGACAGGGGTCCAGGCCTGGAGTCAGGAAGACTCATCTCAGACATTTGCCAGCTGTGTGACCCTGGGCAAGTCACTTCACTCTGTTTGCCTCAGCTTCCTCATCTGTAAAATGAGCTGGAGAAGGAAATGGCCAACCACTCCAATATCTCTGCCAAGAAATCCCCAAATGGGGCCATGGAGAGTAGGACATGACTGAAATGACTGAACCACAACATCCCTATTATACCAGACAAATGGTTGTCCAGCCCCTGCAGGCTTCCGAGGAGGGTAAACTCACCAACTCCTGAAACAGCCACTTCCACCTGGGGACAGCTCTCATTGACAGCAATTTTTCCCCAACACTATGAAATCAGTCAAATGATACCTTTTCCATGAAGCCATCCTTGGACCCTTTGATCCAGCTAGAAGTCCTCTTTTCCCCTGAAAGTCCCTACTAAGGTCAGTTGGTGACCATCCTCTGCAAGTTCCCCTTCCACCGGGATTGTAACGATCTTGTCTGGCCTGATTCCTGCCTGCTGGTTCCCCATTAGAACATAAGCTCTTTGGGGACCGAAGTGGTTTCTCTTTGTGCCTCTGG
The DNA here is from genome assembly GCA_028646595.1 of Phalanger gymnotis. Lineage (NCBI taxonomy): Eukaryota > Metazoa > Chordata > Mammalia > Diprotodontia > Phalangeridae > Phalanger > Phalanger gymnotis. The sequence goes on along the minus strand of CM053625.1, from coordinate 325,190,680 downwards.
CACTAAGCACAGAGCTGGACACGTAACGAACGCTTGTTGACTGAGTGAGTGAGGAGCTTCCTGGCTCTCCTTCCAGATCACTCGTTATCTGCCTTTGTTCTGTGCCCTTCCCCTACCCCGCAATGAACTTGTCCCTTCCTTGGTTGTGGATTCCCTCCTTACCTCTTTTTTCATCCTCAGGGCCCAGGACAGGACTTTGTACATATAAGGGCTCCATGAATGCTCATTCATTCTGTAAATGAGAAGAATGGTGGTCTCTGAAGCTTTTACCAGCTGTTCCTAGGCCCCTATCTTGGTGTTTCTTAGAGAGTGAAGAAGAGTGGTCAGGCCAACTCCTCCCCTCCCCCTGGTCTCAGTAGCAGCCCAAACAGCTTGGGATAATGGACTCGTGCCTAGGGCAAGTGGGCTAGCTCAGCCAGGGATGATGATTATGCCTGAAGAATATTGGCCTTCCAAGGACACTGTCAACATGGCCATAAAGTCAGTATGAATGCGGGGAGAGAGGGGGGAAATGGTTTTTTAAAAAAGTTAATATACAGGCACTTTTCCCTTTAAAATGTTAAAGACTCTTACATTTTTAACAGAACTAGAAAGAACTGGGCACTTTTATTGAACATGACTTAATTTGAATAAGTAAAAGATCTTTAAAATTCAAGCCAAAGGGAAAAGAGTCCCCTCTCTATTATCAGGGATTCTGCCAGTGTTCTGCCTTCAGGCCTGGCATTTTCCAGTTTACAGGAATCTGTTGTTGAATATAAACTAATGCAGAAGCAGCTTCCTGCAGCCTCATACAGCTGAGAGAACACTGGACTTGGTCAGAGGCCCAGGTTTGAGACCCTGTTTGGTCATTCACTAGCTCAGATTTAAGAAGGGCATGGGAGCATTCACCAAATATCAGAAGGTCTGTGCGGTGGATTAACTATCAACTTGGCCCCAGAGGGTAGGACCAGGAAGCAGATGGGGTGGGGAGGGTGAAGATTTCAAACCAGCAGATTTAGGCTGAATAGGAAGAAGAATTTCCAAACTGTGAAAGCTGCCCCGTGGAGGGATGGGCTGCCCTAGGAGGTGGTGGGTTCCTCCACCCTGGAGGGCATCAAGCAGAGCCTGAATGACCACTTGTTCATATGCAGCAGAGGGGATGTGTGCCTCAGGGAGCATTTGGACTCTGAAGACTTCCAAGCTCAGAGACTCTCTGGCAGCTGTGTTAACCTTGGATGAGCCCCTTAACCCCAGTGAGCCTCAGTTTCTCTATCTGTAAAATGGAAAGAACACCACTTGTAATAAATCCTCTGCAATACCGTTGTCAGGCGATGCTCAAACCTAACATAAGATCCATAATAAAGCTCAACGTTAGCATCCTAAAGCCTTGGATGAATGTAAGCAGTCATGATTTCTCTCTCCTGATTGAAATAGGGACCTCCCACATGAGCACACTCTCTACCAGTGCAGGCTAGCAATGACTTAGCCCCAGGTCACACAGGCACTACAACATCCCTCAGGCACCTTAAACAACAGAACTCAGAAGGTCTGCCCCGAATGCTCCCCTCTTCTGAATTCCTCTACTGCTCTTGAGGGGCCCACCATCCTATTCCCCCAGGCTCTCTGTCAGCCTGGACACCCCCATATAATCCAATCTGCTGCCTTATCTTAGTGTTTCCACTTCCCACACAATCTCTCTCACCCTATCTTTCCCACCTCATTCAGCCTCACCCTAGTTCAGACCCTCTTTACCTCTTATCTGAATGATTGAAGCTCAAGGCTGCCTTCTCTCCAGTCAGCTGCCAACACGATGTTAAAGAGCAAGTCTGACCACATCCCTCCGCTACTCAAAAATCCCACTAGCTCCCTCATTCCTCATTTATATAGTGTTTTAAGGTTTGTAGTGCTTTACAAATACCGGATTTTATCCTCACAACAATCCTGGAGGAAGGTGCTCCTGTTATCCCCATTTCATAGATGATGAAACTGAGGCAGAGATTAATTGCCTTTCCCAGGGTCACACAAATAGTGAATCTCTAAGGCCAGATATGAACTCAGAATTTCCTGACTCTCACTCCCTGGGCTCTAGCTTTCTCCAGGAAGTGTATATATATATATATATATATATATATATATATATATATATACAAATATATGGATGATGGGGGTGATGGAGGTGATGGAGAGGATGGAGATGATATGGATGATGGAGATGATGGAAATGATGGAGAGAGTGGAGATGATGAAGATGATGAAGATGATGGGGATGACAGGGATGGTGGAATGATGGAGATGATGGAGAGGATGGAGGTGATGGAGATGGTGGGGATGATGGAGATGATAGAGATGATGGAATAATGGAGATAATGGAATGATGGGGAGGATAGGGATAATAGAATGATGGGGTTGATGGAATGATGGAGATGATGGGGATGATGGAATGATAGAGATGGTGGAGATACTGGAATGATGGGGAGGATGGGGATAATAGAATAGTGGAGATGATGGAATGATGGAGATGGTGGAATGATGGGAATGATGGAGAGGATGGGGATGATGGAGAGGATGGGGATGATGGGGATGATAGGGGTTCAGGTAAGCTATAGCATCACTCCAACATGGCCACAAACAATGATGCCAAAGGCAAGGATGGGTCACCATGGCTTCCTCTGTTTCCACAAAAGACTGACTTTTCGTAGGTGGTGCCTGAGGTTAGGGAAGAGATATAGCTTGGAAACAAAAGAAGAGGCAGGTACTTGACTAACCCTCCCAGTTGCAGAGAGAACACCAACTATTTTCAGAAGGTGGCAAATAGCTCCAGTTAGATGGGCCTCATGCTAATAAAAGACTGCAGAGAGAATGAATACTGGAAAGATAGGGAGGTATCATCTTGCAGTGCCAGACTTGGTAGCTCTTTTGTAGCACTTTTTTTTCCTATGGGCAATGGGAAGCCACTTGAGGTTTATGGGTAGGTGAGGGATGTTGCCTGAGCTTGGAATTAGGAAAATGAATACACAGACAGGACTGGTGGGGCGAGAGGTTACTCTGTGAGAAGGTTATTGTGCTATTACCAAGCTGGAGCGAGGATGGGGCCAGTGGGAATGGAGAATGGAGAAGCAGGGGTGGATGGGAGAGTTGATGCGGGGGTGGCAACAGCAAGACCTGGTGACTGATGGGAGGTGGAAGGTGAGGGAGAAGGAGAGAAATGAGCGATGCAGCACCAGCCGCTCTGGAGCAGCCCCTTGGTCCTCTGCAGTTGCAGAAAGGTAATGGATGTTTATTACAGACTGTATTGATTACAGAAAATCTTCCCAGATGATGAATTCCTCCAGCTGGCAAAGAAGTGGGGAAACCCTTGGCCAAGTGGGAGAAATGGAAAACAGAGACTGCTTGAAGGAGCTGACATCCTTTCCACTTGTCTCAGCCTCAATCAGATCTCTCTTCTAAGACAACAGCTGGCAGCTAGGTGGTACGCTGGACAGAGCACTGGGCCTGGAATGAGGAAGACCCGAGTTTGAATGTGACTTTCTACCTGGGTGACCCTGGGCAAGTCACTTAACATCTGTCTGCCTCAGTTTCCTCGTGTGTGAAAATAGGAGATAATAACAGAACCTACTTCCCAAGGCTGTTGTGAGGATCAAATGAGATGATGATTGGTGTTTAGCACAGTGCCTGGCACACAGCATGCACTGAGTAAATATTAGGTATTTTAATAATAATAATAATAATTTTTACCTCTGGCCAAAGGATTCAGGTCTGCTTCCTCAGTACACCAAGTGAAAGAAACTCTCACCTCGGGTTGTTGACGCTTCGAGTTCCAAGATGCCCTTAGAAAAGTGAGGAGCTTCCTTCCCGTGAGGGTCGCCTTTGCAAAAAGGGATGGACATAGAGGCAGGAAGATTTAAATTGGGTTCAAATCCTGCCTCTGACAGTCACTTAGCTATATGGGCAAGTCATTTGACCTCCTTAAGCCTCCATTTCCTCATCTATAAAATGGGCTTGGGAGTTGTTGGAGTGATGCTATAGCTTAGCTGGCTTTAGTGTGTACATCATGGTTTTGGGGGTGGCCAGGAGCAATAGCGTATATGACAGGCTTGGCCAATTTTAAAGGCCTATAAAATATCAGCTGTTATTTATATAGACTACATCCAATTTCTGTTGTGAGACATTAAAATATAGTGGACAGAAATTTGAAGTTACTAAGACCTTAGTTCAAACACCACCTCTAAAGTTTAGTTAACTGTGTGACTCCAAGCAAATTCCATGATATCTCTGAGCCTCAGGCTTCTCATTTGCAAAATGAGAATTGACTAATCTTACCTCCAGTCCTGAGATCTCAGACCTGGGGGAGGGCTCAGGTGAGCTCATGGGTACAGACATGGCCCAGAAGCAATTCCTGTTGGGATGTTGCGTGGTATAAGGGGGCAGAGAGCTGGGGGCAGAGTCAGGATGCCCTGGGTTCAAATTACCCCTTGGACATTTTCTAGCTCTGGGTGCATCAGCACATTGCACAACTTCAGGGTCAGTTTCTTCTTCAGGAAGGAGATGATTATATTGGAGCACCCACTTCTCAGAGCTCCTGAGAGGATGAAATGAGATGATGTAGGCTTGACATGGTGCAAACCTCACAGCAGTAGATGCACAGAGTGTAACTATCATTCCTGGGGACATTGTTATTGTTTCTGCTGCTATTTGCTTTCTGAAGACAATGGCCACCCCTGGGAGCTGAGGCTGTCCACCATCGCTTTGCGTGGATCCCTTCTGGAAGTAAGAGATGTAAACTCTGCTTCCCAATGTGTTGCATCCCAATGCAGAGCACATCAACCATCCCAGGAGAGCCTGCAGCCCCCAACCCTGGAGGACGCTGTACCTCTCTGGTGAGTTCAGATCCAGTGAGACTGGGAAATGGGGACCCTCCAAGGGCAGCAGCCTCCCAGGCCTTCCTTAGATCAGCTACAGTAAGATTAAAGCTTTCTTGGGAGCCTGGGGGAGGAAGGAAAGAGTCAATGCACAGTGAGGTCCCAAAGACCAGCCTCATCCAGCACTGTCTCCCTTACCAAGCTCAGCTAATTTTGTCATTTCATAGAACTGCAGCATCCCAGAGGTAGATTAGCCTTGAGCAGCCTTCACACCTAACCATAGCTGAACAGAATCCAGGCTCTCACATCCCCAACAGTCGGCCATCTAGCTAATATGCTCCTTCTCCACAAAGTCCACTCCATTCTGGGCAGCTGAGGAAGTCTGTGACCTCCAGCCTAAATCCTGCTCTTTACCATTCACATCCCCTGCTCCTAGACACTCTATCCTTCTGGCCCAAATGGAACAAGTCTCTTCCTCTCCCAGGTGACTGTTCCAGACTTGACAGCCCTGTGACAGAAATCAGTAAATCAGGCAGGGTTGATAACAAGTTAAGAGCTGAAGTCAAATATGGAGTTTGGGTCAATCCTCCTCCAAGAAGAGGGAGGGATGGAACCCAAAATATGCCCAGCAGGGACAGAAAATGAAGGACAAGGAAAACCAGCCCCTGGGGCCCAAATTCTCCATGCCCGTGTGAGTCTACGCAGGGCATTTTCCAAAGACAGAACCTTATTTAAAAACTTTTAATCCTTGGCATATCCAAAGTAATGAATGAAGCACATTTTTTAAAAAAGTAAACAACCTTACCTTCTGGCCCAACTCACACCACTTCACCAAGTTTCCCATCTATTAAGGACCCAGGCTTTTAGGTCTTTTGGGAGTTACCTGTTTTAATTCTATTTATTTTAAATATTATGGTATTACTACTTTAAGTTTTTATATCACCTGCACTACTCAACGTATCCCTTCCTTCTCTCCCTCTCAGAGGCCAAACCTTACAACCAAGAATTTTAAAGAGGAAGAAAAAAAGAAAAAAAATAGCTATCTAAAAAGCATAGGTTGTACTGCATTCCATATCCATAGGCCCTCACCTCTTAAAGAAAGATGGAAGCAACTTTACTTTAAATGTATGTTAACATTTCTTTGTTGTTGTTGCTATTAGGTCACATCCAACTCTTTGTGACCTCATGTGTGGTTTTCTTGGCAACGATACTGGAGTGGTTTGCCATTTTCTTCTCTAGTTCATTTTATAGTTGAAGAAACTGAGGCAGACAGAGGTTGCCTGAGGCCAACCAGCCAGTGAGTATTTGAGGCTAGATTTGAACTCCTGTCTTCCTGTCTTCCTGTTTCCGGGCTCAGTGCTCCAAGCACCATGGTGCCCCCTAGCTGCCAAGGATGGTTTATGAACGTATGGAAAAGGCCCAACCATCCAGACACAGAGGGAGGCAACTCCCATAGAGAATCCCACTGTCTCCCTGAAAGGGTTAAGGAGAAGGTAGGCCCTAGTAGAGGGCCACCGTAGCAATGGTGTCCATAGTGTGGGGTGAAAGCCAGCAGAGGATGTAGGGACGTGGTCTGAAATAAGCGTCCCTAGACCATGATAGGGAGAAATGATATCCCTCAGGCAAGACAGCCGCACCACATCCCAAGGAGGCAGCATGTGCCCCTATAGGCCAGTGTCATGGGGTAAAGCCCCAGCTGGTTCATACTGGCTAAGTCTCTTGGCAGAGTCTGGCATCTTTGGCATTGAGGCATGAGATGCTTGGAGGTCCACTGGGGTCTTGGTTTGCAGCAGAGTGGAAAGTGGCAGCTGTGATTGGGGTGTGCGTATATCTGGGGTCCATGTTTCAGGGAGAGTAGAGAGGGAGAGGCATGGGTGAGTGAAGGGGGCTGAGGCCTCAGTGCTGAGGGACAGTATGGAGGGGAGTAAGGAGAGTCAAGGGAGAGGCTGGAGGGGTGGATTGTGCTTTGATTCATGGGGATGTTGGGAGGAAGCCATTTTGCACAAAGGCAAATGAACAGGAGTTGCTCAGGTGAAGACCAGAAAAGGGAGGACCAGTTTTGGCTAAATGAGTTTTCATGGAATCCTCATCCTCAGAAAGTTAATGCGAGGGTGCTTCTACACTAGAGACAATTTAACTGATTTAACTGAATAAAGTTGCTGTCCTAACAGTTTTCTGGAACCTGGCAAAACTCTGAGGGAAAAAAAATGTGCTGAGTAATACAAGGAATGTGGTCCCAAGTCATGAGTTCCCCTTAATTAAATTACTGACTTTGCCAGAGCTGGGTTTTGCCTTAGAAAGAAAGAGGTGGTTTTGGACTCAATGACAGAACTGTTTGCCAGCTCCCAGACCACAATGGACCTCACCTTCCCTGGATGTGCTACTGACTTGAAGGCTGGTCTTCAAGTGCCCTCTCCCCACTTCTCTTCTCCCTAAAGCTGGTTCTCCGAGTTGTCATGAAAATCAGAAGGAGCAACTGCTTCTGGTTGGGTCTGGCAGAAAGAAATCTACTCTTCCACTTTGGTCGACATTGAATTTATTTCAAAGTTAGGATAATTGTTGGTGTCTATCCATGCCTGAACCAGCCAAGACATAAAGACACAATTCTAGAGGGAAGGAAAATGGGGGTTACTATAGGAGAGTCAATGAGTGCATGTAAAAATCTGTACAGTGCAGATATTAAGAGAATACATACACATTTATAAAAAGTAGACAATTACAAAGTCATTTGAGAGAGAAGGCACTAGCAATTGGGGAAAGGATTGGGGAAAATCTTAATGCCAAGATGGAGCTAGAGCCATACCTTAAAAGGAAGCTGGAAGAGGAGGAGGTGAGAGGGAGAGCATTCCACTCAAGGGAAACAGCCAGTGAACAGGTACAGGGACAGGAGATAATGGGGGAGAACAGAGGGAAAGTCAGCCTGGCTGGATCATAAGGCAAAGGAGGAGCCAGAATGTGCAAGAAGGCGAGTAAGGAAGGTTAACCAGGTGGAGTTAGGGCTTTAAAAGCCTCTCTAGAAGCAGTAGGGAACCACTGGAGTTAATTGAGAAGGAGAATCACATGCAGAGAGGGTCAATCACATGAACAGTGGGAAGCCCCCAGGAGGCTATGGCAATAATCTAAGTAAGATGTGATGAAGTGGTGGTGAGTGATGAAGAGGTGATAAGATGGCACATGCATGAATGGAGAGAAGGGGGCAGAGGTGTGAAAGAGGCAGAAACATCAAGTTTTGGAACTAGCTGGGTGGATGGGGTGAGGGAGAGAGAGGAGAGGAGGCTGATGCTGTACGTTAAGCTGTAATAAACTCTAATACTTTAAGCTACTACCAGATCTCCATCACCCCTCAGGTGAATGCTCCAGAGACTGTAGTATACATGACTCTCAGCCCTGCAACATTACAAGAAAATTATTTGTGCTCAGAAATTGCCCTGTATTTGTCTTCTTCTTTTTGAAAATATATTTTATTTCATTAAATGTTTCCCAATTACATGCAAAAAATTGAACGTTCATTTTCTAAAATATTAAGTTCCAAATTCTCCTTCCCTCCTTCCTCCCATCTCTCCCCCGCCCCTTGAGAAGGCAAGTAGTATATTTATTATATATGTGAAGCCATGCAGAAGACATTTCCACATTCACCATATTGCAAAAGAAAACACACACACACACATACACATGCACACACACACGCACACACACACACATACACACACACAGAGCAAGCAAAATCATGAGAGTAAAAAAGTGTGCTTCAGGCAGCACTCAGAGTTCATTAGCTCTCTCTGTGGAAGTAAACAGCATTTTTCACCACGGTCCTTTGGAATTGTCTTGGATCCTGGTCCTGATCAGGGTAGCTAAGTCTATCACCTCATCTTTACAGCATTGCTATCACTGTGTACAATGTTCTCTTGGTTCTGCTCACTTCACTCTGCATCACTTCATATTAGCCTTCCCAGCTTTTTCTGAAACTATCCCTTTCATCATTTCTTATAGCGCAGTAGTGTTCCATCACAATCATATACCACAGCTTGTTCAGCCATTCCCCAATTGATGCCCAATTGATGGGCATTTCCTCAATTTCCATTTCTTTGATAGCACAAAAGGAGCTGCTATAAATGGCTTTTTTGTACAAATGTGTCCTTTTCTCTTTTCTTTTATCTCCTTGGCATACAATTGCATTTATTTCACATGAGCTTGAATACATCCATGTTGTCTCTTCCAATAGATTGAATTAATTAATAATCATGAATGAAGCACTTACTCCATGCAAAGTCCTTTGGAAGCCCCCCACGAACCCAGGGACAGCTCATCCCACTGTGAGACAGCTCTGGGCTTGACTTGGAGCCCAAATCAGCCTCTTTTTTAGTTCTACCCATTGCCCCTGGCTCTGTTCTTGGGGGCCAACCATGAGAGCAGTGTGCTCTCCCTTCTCTTCTGCAGGTGAAGCATCCCTAGTTCCCTCCCCTGATTCTCATGCGACATGTCTCCAGGTCCTTCCTCTGCCTGTTTTCTCTCCTCAGATATTCTCCAGTTTATGGCACATCCACCATAAAAATGTGGTGCCCAGAGCACACAGTTTCCTAAGTCAGTGAGATCTCAGGTCCAGGCTTTGTAAAAAATTATCCAACAAGCAGTTTTGGGAAACCCTAGCAAACATTCTCTTTAAATTGATTAAAGTTAATAGAAACTATTCTCTGTTGTGCTAGGAAGTTCACATGGGAACACTGTGCGGGAAGGAGTGTGGTCACTTTGTTTTCTCCAGTTTACAGAGAAGGAACCAGGCTGAGGGAAGGGGAGTGATTGGAAGATGGCTGGCTTTGGAGTCAGATCATGGTACAAATTTGGACTCTGCCACTTACTACCTGGATGACCTTGGATAAATCCTTTCATGCTCTTTGGCTTCAGCTTCTTCACTCTAAAAGGAAGAAGGTAAACTGGATGACTGCCCTTCCACCTCTAAATCTATGAGTCACTGAGCCTAGGACTTGGTCAAGGTCATCGGGTCTGCAAGGGTCAGAGGAGGACCGTCAACACATGGCTCTAAACCCCTGCCACATTCTTTCCCCACACTACCATTCTTCGTGTCTCCAAGTATAAGGCCAAGTACAAGACATGGGAGGTGGGAGAGTCATCAGCAAGGATTCCATCTCAAACAAATCTTTCATCTCTAATCATCACTAGTAGATATAAATCTGAGCTGAGACCACATGGTCAATCAGTTGCCAAGTCTTGTCAGTTCTTTCTTCTCTCATCTTTCCCTTTCTTTCCACTCACATGGGCACCACCCCAATGCATGCCTCCTCACCTTCCACTGGACCCATGTAGCAGCCTCTTCCTTGTTCTCCCTGACTCTAAGCTCTGTTCTTGCCAATGTCTATTTAGCTACTAAGTTAACAACAAAAATTTGCCCACATCCTCTCCTTGCTTAAAAAATCTTCATTGGATCCCCATTGCCTTTTGGATGAAACACAACATCTTTAGCTTTGCATTCAAAGCCCTTATAATCTGGCCTTTCCAAATTTCCTTCATGTGTTTCTCCTTCATACATTCTCCATTCCAGGCAAAATGGCCAGAGGGCTATTACCCGCTCGATAATCCTTCTTCCTCCTTGTCTTTGCTCAAGTGACTGCCGCTACTTCCACCACCACCACCACCACCATCTAGCCATGGCTGTCATGCTTATCATCCTCACATCCATCTCCTAGGATGCCTGGTATCCTTCAAAAAACCTCAGAGAACAGCAGAGGCAATATCTCCTCCACGAGGCTATTCTTTATTTTCTCAATTTTGGTCACTCTTTACCTCTTGAAGTTACCTTAAATTACTTTGTGTAGATACTTTGCATTTCAGTAAAGCAGATTCTCTCTGTCTTTCTGTCTTCTCTGTCTCTCTTTCTATATATGTATGTATACATATGCATATATAACATATATGTGTATACACAAACACATATATACATATATATGTATGTACATGTATATGTGTGTGCGTGACCTTACCCTTAGGTTTAATTTTGTTCCAGTGTCTTTATCCTACTTCCCATTCATTTACATGAAAGACCAAAAGAGTTTTGAGGTTAAAAAACTCTAAGTCACTGAAGCCAAAGAATCCTTGGAAGTAGGTAAAAAATGTAATTTATAAATGGAGGCTGAGTGTAGTTTAGCAATCGAAAGTTAAACACGAAGCCTCAAAACCTTTCTAACCTTAAGTCAGAGTGAGATCCCTGGCAGAGACCTTGCCCTTGGTACCCAGCAACAGAACCTAAAAAAAATTAGATTCAGACATGAGAGTGCTATTCATGTCAGTGGCCTTGGTTCTGTTCCAAAGATATTGGTGCCTAGGTCAAGGAATTGCCTTTTAGAGAGGAAAAGCTCATTCTCACCAAGGCTTTGAGAAACAAACCCCACCCCTCCACACACACGCACACTTTATGGGACCCTAGTCTGATGCCTGGGTATATCAGAGCCTCAATTTTCTACAAGAGCAGTTGCCAAAAGCTCTGAACTTGAGGTCAAAACCACAGTAACAGAGGCCATTTCTCCCCTAAGGAAGAGTTAACAGCTCTAGAGAAAACCAGGAGGTAGAAGCAGGAGGCTCCATCCTATGAAGCCACACATGGGAATAAACCCACTCGAGGTTATACACCGTAGGAAACCAGTAGGAATCAGGCCTCTGTGGCACAGAAAAGTGACAGGGCAAGAAATCACTGGCCATGTGTGTTCCATTTGTACATGTCCCTAATCAAGTGTACTCTGGCCACATGTGCTCCCTACATGTGTGCTTTTCCATATTTGTTTGAATCTGGCTACTCCCACCAATGGCATACACATTTGTGGGAGAGTGTGACCCACAGATCTAGGGAGAACTATTTTATTTATACTTTTCTTATTAGGCTATTTTACTGGATCATTTGTCCGAGCTAATTTTGTCCTCTGGCTGCCTAGAAAAAGTAAATACATCGTTGGAGTCTTGAGACCTAAGGTTTTGAGTAGATATGAGCCAAGATAGCCTTGGATATAGGGGGAGGTGAGGAGGAGTTGACCACATGTGCACACTTATTTGTGCAAATGATATATCCCCCAGTAGAATGCAATCTCGTTGAGAACATGGGCTAGTCTTTATTTTGTGATTTTATCCCCAGTGCCAATTCGCATAGTACCTCATGCACAGTAACCACTTAATAAGTGTGTGTTGTGTTAAATCATGCTGAATTGTACTGAAGTGAAATGGAATGAATTTAATTTAATTAGGAAGGTACTTAGAACATAGAATAGGACTTCCTGCCAAGATGAATGCCTGGATGGGAGTTGGGCTGCTCAACTCTCCCACACCTACTCCAAATACTTCTACTCAAAAGTGCAAGAAAGGATGGAGTCTGGCCTTAATTCAGGAACTCAGGCTAGATAGATAAGTAAGTTTAAAAAATACCAACTAATAGTAAAAATTATTTCAAAACTAACTATATGACACCTGGAAGCAGAGATTCAAAGGAAAAATGGTAGACCTTGCTCAAAAAACAAAATCACCAGAATAGGTCACACAGAAATCAAGGACTCCATGGGACTGCAAGAAATATTAGAACATAATCAAAAGGCTGGAAAAAATTAAAAGTAAGATGGATGATACCAAAAATAACCTTCTTGGGAGCCAAGATGGCCACATGAAAACAGTGCCTTAGCAGAGCTCTCTCACAAGTTCTCTCAGATTCCTATAAAAAAGTGAATTTGAGCAGATTTGAGAGAGAAACCACGAGCAGTCTGAGTGCGGCAAATTTCCCAGCCAGGAGAGTCTGAAAGGCTGAAGGAATGAATCTGTAGGCTAGGAGAACGCTCTGAGAGCAGAGCTGCTCCAGACGGGACCAAAGAGGAAGAGGCTGGCCGGGAAACCCACGTGGGAGACAGGCTGGGAGAAAACCAGGCGCCCTAAACCAGCTGAGATCCCCAGGCCTCCCAACACAGGACGGCACTCTATGGAAGCGATGAGAGGCAGCACAAAGCCACCCGCCACGAAACATCAACTCCTGAGGCTTGCAGCCCAAAGGACGCTTCTTGAACTTCCTGGAGACAAAATGGCCAGGTAAATGGCTCTAATCCCTCCCCTCCTCACCCAGAGAATTCTCCAGAGGAAAAAAAAAAAACAGAAAAGCTTGAATAGAGGAGACAGAAGTGGGGCTTCAGTGGCCAAGTAGTGGGAGTACCTGAGTCCCAGAGGGGCAGAGCCAGCAGGGGTCAACACTAGGAGCCCAGACATACTCTTGCTCCCCCAGGGGAAGAGCTAGACACCCAGCTCAAACAACAAAGAGCTGAGATCATTGCTGAAGAGCAAGAGTACTGGAGAACAACCCCAGGGAAGAGGAGATTTCGGGCAGCCAGAACCCCTCCCCAACACCACAGGAGAATAAGAAAGCTGGGACAGTGAGCCCTGAGCCTCAAAAGCAGAAATTTATTGCAAAGTCAGGAAAAGGGTAACCAACATGAAGAACACAAGAAAACCAAGGACCATTGATTCTTTTTATGGAGACAGGAAGGATCAAAATACCAATTTAGAAGAGGATAACAATGACGCTATATCCACATCTGATACCTCAAAAGGTAATGTGAACTGGTCTGCAGCCCAAAAAGCATTACTGGAAGAGCTAAAGGAGGATTTTAAAAACCAAATTAGGGAGGTGAAAGAAAAAATGAAAAAAATGGAAAAAAACATCCACTGATGAAATCAAGTCACTAAAGAATAAGATAGGTGAAATGGCTATGGAGATTCAGAATCTAAATAGAGAAAATGA
>CM053625.1:325124489-325176563 GCA_028646595.1 Phalanger gymnotis | reverse complement strand
AATTGGGGAATGGCTGAACAAGCTGTGGTATATGAAGGTAATAGAATACTATTGTGCTATAAGAAATGGGGATGATACGGACTTCATAACAACCTGGAAGAACCTACATGACATAATGCTGAGTGAGCGGAGCAGAGCCAGGCGAACATTAAACACAACCACAGATATATGGATTCTGTGATGACTAACCCTGACAGACTTTGCTCTTCTCAGCAACACAATATACAGAGAAAGCTCCAAAGGACTCACGATGGAGAATGCTCTCTGCATCCAGAGAAAGTACTATGAAATATGAATGCAGATCGAGGCACACTTCATGCTCGCCTTTTCCCACCCCCACTTTTTTTTATCTCTCTTTTGTATTTGTTGTTGGGTTGTGTTTTTGTTGTTTTTTTTTTGGTTCTGTTTCTTCTTTCTCATGAGTCATTCCATTGGTCATGGTTCTTCTCCACAACTTGACTAGGTGTAAATTAATTCAATGACAAGTTATACCTGGAAGTTATATGGTTTTCCATGCCTTCTTGGGGAGGGAGGGGGGTGGGAGGGAAGAAAATCTGGAATTCAAAATTATGTAGAACTGTTTGTTGCAAAATAAAAATAAAAATATAAAAAAATTCTAATTACACAATATGTTGCTTTCAGAAAACATAAAAATGAGAGATACATACAAAGATAAGATAAAGGGCAGCAGAATTGATTATGTAAAAAAGAAGCAGGGGTAGTAATTATGATCTTATAGAAAGTTAAAGTTCAAATAGATTTAATCAAAAGTGAAACAGAGAAACTACACTGTGTATCAGCAATATTATTCAGTATTGTTTTAGACCCATTTAAAATACCTAAATAGTTATAAAACACCTGAGTGTATACCTGCCAAAACAGACACAGGAACTATATGAACATAATCATAAAGCATATTTTATACAAATAAACTCAAATCTAAATAATTGAAGTAATATTTTTTATTCATGGGTAGCTAAAGCCAATGTAACTTTTAATGATAATTTTACCTAACTAATATATTTATTCAATGTCACCCCAATTAAATTACTAAAAATTATTTTTCTGACTTAGAAACATGATAACAAAGTTCATTTGGATAAGCAAAAGGTCAGGAACTTAAAAAAAAACAGGAAAAAAGATAAAAAGGAAGTAGATTCAGCAGTATCAGACCTTAAGCTATATTATAAAAGAAAGCATTGTTGAAGGGTAAAAAGCATAATTTTGATTATTTAAAATTAAATTTTTCTCATGTAAGTAGAACCTATGTAGCCAATGATAGAAAGAATGCAGAAAATTGGGAGGGGGGAGAACTTTCATAGACAATCTCTCAGCATGTAAATGGGCTGGAATATTATTGTGATGTAGGAAATGGTGAGCTTGTGGATTTAGAAAAATATGGAAAGACTTGGACTTATGAAGGAAGATGCTATCCATCTTCAGAGAAACAGATGACAAGTGGAGATATGCATAGCACAATCTTACATATGCATGTATGCATATATTATGTGTACATATGTGCATATTTATGGATATCTGTATAAATGCATCTTTATCTGCATTTAATTGTAGCCCTCTTGGGGGAGGAGGCAGGGAGTGGGAAAATAAAGTAAAAAGTGCACAGCAGAGAACAAAAGAAAACCAACAGAGAAGCAAAGTTGATCTTGGGTTTCGGAAGGGTTAACCCTGGCATCCCAGAGTTCCAGAGTTCAGGCATGTAGCCAGAGCAGGGGAACAAGAGTGGCCTTTAGGGTCCAGTCCAGTGGTAGCTAGAATCTGACACTCATGCTGCATGTGAACATAAACTTGGGCAGGATGGGGAACCAATGACGTATAGGAACTAAGTTAAGAGAGATCCTCTGGGGTATTGGGGAAGAATGTTTGTTGTTTTGTTCTTGCTATATCTTCAAAGCAAATGTCCCCTTATGAAAGTTAATTGATATTAATTGGTTAAATGGAACTAAGGCACTAGTCAGTGGTTCCTGGTGGGGTGGGGGTAGGGAATAGTCAAAGGCAATAGAAAAGAGAAACTCTGCAGAACCTTTCAGAGTACTCTAAAACCCTGAGGGATAGATGTACCCAGCTGGTTCTGGGAGAGTGAGGCCAGGATCCACTTGCTGCAGGTTGGACCATAGGGCCTCTGGAGTCCCTTCCACCTCTCAAATTCTGTGATTGTGGTCATGACTACATGATATTGATGCCAATCTCTGGCAGCTCCAACTAAGCTTCAGCAATGGGAGGTTGTTGTCTAAAGACCAGAAAAGCTAAGAGAGAAGAGAGTCATTATCAGGACAGTCATATGGGCATAACGGTTTTGTCCATAGCATCCCTTGGTCAAAAGTAAGTGAGGAAGAGCTCCAGCTCATGGATACTCCCCCTGAAATGAAGCTATGGGAGAACATGAGTAAGGGTCACCCAGAATGTGTGGGTATGAATAGGTTATGATGTTTCTTGTGGGAAAGAACTTCCAAATCAGTGAAATCATAGATCCATTCAAGTCAGTGATAAGTTCAGTTGGAGAATCTGTTCACTTGAAAGACTGTAAGTACCCCCTCTACACTGTGGTACCTTGGGGCAAAGGACAATGGTTTACCTTAGTTATAACTTGAAGAAAGATGCTAAACCTGCTTAACCAATAGATTTCAGGCAGACAATATACACCAATTCCCAGAAGGCAATGCCAGGTTTATCTCTTCCCTAATTTGTACCCAAGGAAACGTGTGGTGTTTACCATGATGGGCATGATGGTGTCTGGTGGTAACCCCACTGCTAAAAAGCTGTTTTCTACTGTGGTTCTATAGGCTAGATGGTAGATTAAGGAATTCAAATCAATTCAATGTGATAAATATTTATTAAGTCCCTATTCCATAGAAAGCACTGTCCTAGGATGCAGACATAGAAAGATAGAATCGAAGCAATATACCAACACCATAACTAGGCTTGCCAGATCTGGTGGCTTGGGTTTCTCATAGCAGCCCTGTTTTAAAAAGAAAGAGGCTAAAGAAATTGCCCAGTGTAAAGTCAGCAGCCTCCTCTGATTGCTAGTGTATTCTGGAAAGCAAAGTAGCACAAGCTCTATGAGCTGTGTTCTTTGCCAAGAACATTCACACACACACACACACACACACACACACACACACACACACACACACACACACTCGAATTTTATGGGCATCATTGCTAGAATCCTTAGGTGAACTCTGAGCTAGGAAATTCATGGATTCTGCTAATTTCATATTTTGTTGTACTAAAAGCAAAGACATCTAAAAAACCCAAGGAGGTGAAATCTCTCCACTACTTCACTGCCTCCTTCAAAGGATGCTAACTGCATCCTATGCAAATGTCTCAACTCTCAATTTAAAATGTCAGGAAACTTTTTGTCTAACACCTACTGTACACAGAGCACAGTGCTAGGCAGTGGAGGAGACACAAATTTAGATTAGACATAGCCTTACCTCCCCTCCTCAGTTAAGTCCACAGGCTTATGGGGGAGTAAGACATATACATAGATTAAGAACAATGCACAATGTCATAGGGTGTATATATTAGAGAAATGAGCACATAGTGCTTGACAAAGTTGGTACTGACTGTGAAACCGAAGCAGGCTTCCTGGAGGAGGTGGCAACTTGAGTTAGGCTTTTGAGCAGAGGAAGAATGTAGCTAGATTTATGCAAGGGAAGATTATTGTGGCAGAATGTCTAGGATGACTTGGGGCAATGGTGGCCTGGAGAGAGGGGAAAAGACCAACAAGGAAACCATAAAAGCACCCCATTCTGGTCATGTGCCCTAAGGGCCTGTGCAAGGGTGGTGGTAGCACTAATAGAAAGAAAAGGATAGATGCTAGAGATGGCTGAGAAGGCGAAATCAATGGGACTCAACTAATTGACTATAAGAGGATAAAGAAATGGAGAATCTGTGGCAGAATGCAAGGGTTGTTTTGAATAGGATCATAGTGTTCAAAATAGAATCAGCCTTAGAGACCATCTAGACCCATCATCCCGTTTTACAATAAGGAAACTTGAGTCCATAGAGGTTATGCAACTTGCTCAAGGTCACAATAGTAAATTACAGTCAAGATTTGAACTCAGATCATCTGTCTCCAAAGATAGGACTCTTTCCACTGACTTTGCCATCATTTTGTTTCTTGATTTCTCAGAGCCTGGCATAAAATTTTGCCTACAGTAAATGTTTAATCAATATTGGTTGAGTTAGAATTTTTGTGGGCTTTACACCACAGATAGAAACAAGGAGGACAAGAGGAGTGGGCTTTGGGCATTTGGTGATGAGCTCTGCTTTGATCATGCTGCCTTTGAAATTCTAGGAGAACATCAAGATGGAGGCAATGAAGTCCTCTGAGTCTCTTGACTCAGAGGACTTGGGCTCAAATCCTGCTTCTGTGAACCTTAGATGAGTCACATCAGCAGGGGGGATAGTAAGATCAAAGTGTACATAGGACATCCTGGACAAATCCTTGAGAAAAAATTCACTTTAAGGGATCCAAAAATACAAAGAGGATCAGAAGACAAGGCATTTAGGAGGAAGAAGGAGAGCCAGGAACAAGTGTGATGCCTCAAAAATGAGGGAGGATAGAGTATCTAGGAGGAGGAGAAGGTGGTCAGCAGGGCTAGGGATGCTGAGCTATCATGAAGGAGAATTGAAAAAAGAATCATTGTGTTTTCATTATGGTGGCCATTGGTGATGTCAAAGAGAACAGTTTTCATAGAAGGGTAGGGGCAGAAGCTAAATGGGGGTGGGGTGGAGGGAATAATTGTGAAAAGTATATGTGGGAAGGTCAAAAGGGGCACAAAAATTAGAGCCCCTATCAAGCCTTACACTGAACACCCAAAATAAGTCCATGGTAATCTCTGTGACCCAGAGAACTGCCCCCTTGCCAATGAAACCCAGGCCATAGAATCTCAGAGTTGATAAGGTCCTCTAAAGTTCCCTCGTCCAACCTCTCCTCAAGTAAGAAATGACTCTACAATTTCCCTCTTTAGTCACCCAGCCTCTTCTTAACCGTCACCATTTGCCATGGGGCTCAGTGGTATACAAAGAAGTCCAGGCTGGTGTCTAGCAGCTACAGTTGTAAATATATGATTCTACTGAGCAGAAATCGACCTCTCTCCTTGCAATTACCTACCCTCTTTACTCCTAGCTCTGCCCTTGGGGGCCAAGAAGGACAAGGGTCATCCCTCCTCAGCCATCCATATGACTCACAGCTTGGCCAATACTTGAACACACCTACAGATTCATGGTCCCCGGCGTCATGTTGTCTCTAAGCTATGTGTGCCCCCATCACTTCAGCTGATCCTCCTACAACATGGGATTGAGGCCTTTGACCATCCTGGCTTCCCTTCTCTGGATAGAACCTCCTCAGCTTGTCAAAGTCCTTCTTAATTCACGGTGCCCAGAACTGAAGATAATACTCCAGATGGGCTCTGACCCCTCTTGGCTGCAATGAAGGCATATGGGGACATTTGGAAAGGGCCTGGATCCCAGACTGAATGCAGACTGACTTGTAACTGCCATCTCCATGCTGGCCTCCCTCCCCCTCAGGCCTGGGTGACAGCTTGGCTTCTGTTTATTTCAAATTCGCTGTCAACTTGGGCATCATGAAAGGCGCCTGAGTTTCCTGAGCCCAGAGCTCTGTATTTATTTATGCATGGACTCCCAGAGGCCCCTCTTCCTGATGTGCCAAGCCCCCAGATGTCACATCCAGCAGTCAGCCACTGATCTGCCCAGACACAGGGATGTCACTGAGGCAGAGCAAAAAAGGGCCACCCACCATGTCTTCTAAATCCTCAGCTGAAGGGAAGCTCAAAGGCCACTTTTTACAGGTGAAGAAAATGAAGCTCAGAAAGGTCAAGGGACTCCCTCGAGGTCACTCAGAGAAGGAGTCATCACTCACATACACACACACACACACACACACACACACACACACACACACGCACACACATGCACACAGCTGGGCAGCAAAGCAGATAGAGCACCGTGCCTGAAGACTCACCTTCCTGAGTTCAAAGCCAGCCTCAGACATATCCTAGCCGTGTGACCTGGGCAAGTCATATAACCCTGTCTACCTCAGTTTCCTCATCTGTAAAATGAACTGGAGAAGAAAATAGCAAATCCTCTAAGATCTTTGCTAAGAAAAGTGCAAACGGGGTCACAAAGAGTTGGCCTTGACTGAAAAATGACTGAACAAAATGAAAGGATCATGGCAACTGGTCATCCTATAACTCTCCTCACCATCCCTAAGACAGGTAGTCCAAGAGTTCTTTTTTTTACCTTTGACGTGCCCTGGACCCCTTCAGCAGTCTGGTGAAGTCTACAGATCACTTCTCAGAATAATGTGCTTTTTAAAAGTTAGAAATTATAGGTTTTAGTTAGAAGTTAGTGAAGATATAGATATGTTTTTCCCCATCCAAGACTTACTAAAATTGGACCCCCAGTGAAGAAGCCCTGTACTAGACCAAAACTGCCTTCCCTGGATACCTCTCTCCTATAAATGTTGCCTCCCTCCCACACGTCCATGAGGACATACATTCCCTGCAAGGAAGGACCATCTCACTTTGTCATGAACGATGTCTGGAACATAGTAAGCAATTAATGCTTGGCTTTGGATGGGTTCATTGATCTGGTCGAATCTCATTTTAGAGAGGGGGCAGCTAAGGGTAAGACAGGGAAATGAGTATTTTATGATGAGATATCCTCGGTGATATCTTAGGAAGCTTTAGTCTTTGGTACATCCAGTCCCAGCCATCTCAAAATAGCTGCCAGTAGAATTGGGTTTCTTCACCAGGGTCCAGATTGCTGGAGGTTGGGCAGAAAGCAGACTGATGTCATAGAGAATGGGACATAGGGGAACACTGGATGAAACATTGGTGGAATGCCCTTGAGGGCAAGCATGGAGAGGGAGAACAACAGTCGTTCCTGGAGTGCCAAGCTTGGAGTCATGGAATCCCAACTGTGTTACCTATCACTTGTGGAATCCTTGGCAAAGCCCTTCACTCCTTGGGCACTCAGTTCCCTTGATGGGGCTGGAATAGAGGATGAATTAATTTCTTGTGTACTACCTCCCTTTCAAAATCCATTTAATAAGGCCTGAGGCACATAATTTAATATCCCTGGACTTCAGTTTCTTCATAAAGGGGTCACATTGGATGACTTTAAACTTCCTTCCAGCTCCAGGCTTCTGATCCTATGAACCGCACCCCCCAAGCCTAGAACAAAGCTGGGACACTATGTTGGGAAAGAAACTCATATTTCTAAGGACAGTGTCTGGATGCCCAGAGGTCCTTACAGGATGGGATGAATAGCCACATCAAAAGAACACAAGGCTGGCTTATAAGAGCCACTTAATAAATGCCTGTCTATTGACTGACTGATTAATAAGGTGGAATTGAATAGGAATATGTGTAAATTCTTCTACAGTTTAGTGGTACATTGGACAGAGCTCTGGTCTTGGTTTCAAGAAGAACAGTTAATAGCTTTCCTATAGTACTACCTTCCTTGACACTACAGAAAACTAACACTTCTTATAAGAGATTTCAGCTAAGCCAAGGCTGCACAGACAATCCTGTCTGATGGCAATATTCCCACTCACACACCAGGTGGATGGATGGCAAGGTTCTCACTCATGCACCAGGTGGGTGGATGTCAAAGTTCACATTCACGCACCAGGTGGGTGGAAATAATGTCAGAGAACAGCAGCCTAGTCAATGTAGGATGGAACTACCAATGGTACTGAAGGGGATGCTTTGCCCAAGACAGTCTGGAAAGTCAGGATCTTCCTCCCTCCCTCCCCTGTGCCCCTCAAGGCTCTGCTCTCTCATGTAGAAAGTGACAGGCCATGGAGGAGACTGTCAGAAAGCATGTGCCATCCACGTCCTCTTCCCTTCTTCCATCACAGCTCAGTTCTAACTCCAAATAAACAAAATCAGACAATGTCTGGATGTTTTCTCCCTAAACATAGACAGAGTCAACAGAAGGAAATGAGACTGAACTTGGAGCCAGGAGAGCCCAGGGCCCTAGTTGTGGCTGTTAAACTCACTCTCTGTGAACCTCCAACAAATTTGTTGACAGAGTTTCCTCCTTTATAATGAAAACAGTAAAAAAAAAGCATTGGGTTAGGAGTCAGAGGGCCTGGGTTTGAATGCTACCCTTGACATTTATTACCTGGATCATTTAACTTCCCTGGGCCTCAGTTTCTCCTATATGTAAAATGAGTGGGTTGGACCAGATGCCTCTGAAGTTCCTTCTACCCTGAAATCTATAATGCTTTTCCCCAGAGCCTGGCTAGAGCTGAGCAATAATCCACAACAGCAACAGTGTTTACACAGCCCTTTAAGGTTAGCAAAATGCTTTACAAACTTTATCTTATTTCATCCCCACAACAACACTAAGATGTAGTTTCTATTATAATCCTCATTTTACAGTTGATACAATTGTGGCAGACAGTGGTTAGGTGACTCACCCAGGGTTACAGAGCATTCTCTGAGGCAGGATTGGAACTTAGATCTTGCTGGTTCTAGGCACAGAGCTGGACATTGCACCATGCAGATGCCTCACTAGCAGGTAGCTAATGAATAAAGCCTGGGAACTTTCTAGGAAAAGGAGGTTACTCTGATGCTATAACTAGATTCAGTTGTGATCATCAAATACTCATAAAGCATCTACTCTGGGGCTTGCACTGTGCTAGGCACTAAGGGCCGGAAGGGAAAAAAACAAACAAACATAAACCCTCACAATTTCCACCTCAAAGGGTTTTCATTACACTGGGAAGAGAGGAGACCATCTATCTATCTATCTATCTATCTATCTATCTATCTATCTATCTATCTATCTATCTATCTATCTATGTATCCATCTCTCTATCTATATACACACATATATACACATATATATATACATACAGAGAAAGTTAGAAATGATTGCAATATTTATACATGACATTAAGTATATATATAACATGTAACACATGTAAAAGCTTATGAAACATGTAAAGTCTACAAAATCAAGACAAAGGGATGATCTCTTGGCCCCTTCCTGCTCTGACAGTCTGTTTTCTGTGTTCTCTGCCCACCACCGTCCATCATATCTGAGTTCAAAGAACAAGACGGAAATGCATGGCTGGACAGCAGTTCATCTGTAAAAAGATCTGAGAGTTTTAATGGAGCACAGAGTAAGCAATGTGGCATCCAGAAAAGCCAGTCTTTAGCATGGATTAAGAGAGACATGCTCTCAGTACCCAGGGAGCTGAAAGTCCCACCGTCCTTTGCCCTGGTGAGACACCACAGGGGGAATATTATCTTCAGCTCTGTGCCCTATGGATGAGGCAGGACTTTGATACAATGGTAAGAGTCCAGAAGGCAGCCAGGATGAGGAAGCATCTCAAGTTTGTGCAATAGGAGGATTCTTTGAAGGAACTAGGGATATCTACCCCAGAGAAGGGAAGAGTGAGAGAAGACATGAGAGCTGCTTTCAAATAAGGGAGAATCTATTGTGTGCAAGGTCAAATAGACTTGTCATGTTTGCACAAAAAGAGAAGAAGGAGGAGCGGGTGAAGATTACTTGGAGGCTGATTTAGGTTCAATGTAAGGAAAACCTCCCTGTTGCCTTTATAACTAGAGCTACATACAAGTGACTGACTACAAGACCCAGAAAAGCCAGGGAGGAGGGCTTCTCTGTGTTCTGGACAACTCTTTAAGTTGAAGAGGAGATGCTGGCCTGCATTAGCCAAGGGACTTTCCTTACCTTGGACTTCCCTATGCCAGGAAAATCACAGATCATGGGCCCTGATCCTACCCAATATTGAAGAGTGAAAAGGGTTCTCCTCTCCTGGGGGAGGTCTTCTCGTTGCGCCTGGGACATAGTGGGGCAGGCATTCCTCTCCAGCTAATGTCTGGGTGGGGCAGCCATCCATATTGTTCCCGCTCCACAATTTTAGGATTCTGTTCTCTTTGTTTTTGGTGCCATTATCCTTCCATCTCCAACAGTTTAGGAATCTTTGCCTGATTTTAGAACAGGACTTTAGGACTTTAAGAGGTGGGCGGGATCTTAGACTATCCAGAGGGGCAAACCCTTCAAGTAATTTGGTGGTCATCATATCTAGTGTCCTAATTCTATAGATGAAGAAAGTAAGGTCCAGCTAGGATGACCCAAAATGACCAACATCAGCCAGGGATTGAGGAGTGGCATCAGGGCTCAAGAGAGATCTTCTGGATCTGAAGCCCAGACTCTTCCATACCACAATGCCACTAAGGGTACTCACTTACAAACAGGAAATATCAGACGCAGAATTGGGTCCCAGAGCTTCCTAACTCCATTCAGACCAAATTCTGTAGTCCATCAACTATGCTTCACCCATTTTAGCTGAAAAGGTGACATCTGGGGTCATCTTGTCCAAAACTCAGGCCTAAAGAATAGACTTGCCCGTTGTCATGCAGGTAGGAAGAGGCGTAGTTGGGATATGACCATAGGTCCTTGGATTCAAAGCCAACCTCAATCTGAACTGAGCTGAGTTTCCCATTTAACCTTCAAGTCACCACCATTTTCTTCCCCTGAGCAATCTGAATTGTTTGGAATTGATCCTAATTCAACTTTTAAAAACTTGCATAGGACCTGTCACGTTCTCTGTTGGCCTCCTTAAACCTCAGGCCTTCCTTATCATCAGGCTGACTCATAAGCTGCATATTCAGAAGAGAAAGGGACCCAGTACTACACAACTCATAGGTGGCTCCATCTGCCCACTGAGGACCTGCCCAGTGCTCAATGAGAGGGATGTTTGTAAAGAAAAGGTCCAACAGGAAGGCCGCTCATGACAAGCTGGGAACTGGCAGGGATTTCTCTGAACTCGAAAAACCCACACTATCTTCTCAGAGGTTGTTCTGGCTTATGCTGTGGGTCTATAGGTCAGCCGACATTCCCTTGAGGAGATAGGACAAAGCATAAGCATGTGGCCTGGACCTCACATGAGGAAGTATATGGGCATCTCTGCAGGATATAGGGCAGATGGCTTGGGCAACCCATGGTTGGGATGAGCAGTAATAGTAGGCCACAGGGGCAAATTGTTCCTGTCTCTGCCACTGTCACTGTCCATCTCTGATGTTGTCTCTGTCTCTTTCTCTCTCTATCTCTGTCTCTGTCTCTTTCTGCCCCTATCTGCCTTTGTCAGTATCTTTGTCTCTGTTTTTTCACCATCGTTGTCTCTGATGCTCTATCTCTGTCTGTCTCTGTCTCTTTCTACCTCTGTCTCTTTGTCTCTGTTCTCTGTGTGTGTATGTGTGTGTCTATCTCTACCTCCGTCTTTCTCTCTCTCTCTCTCTCTCTCTCTCTCTCTCTCTCTCTCTCTCTCTCTCTCTTTCCCCTGCCCCAGCCCTCATCCTCATTGCCTAGGTCCTATCAGATGCTTAAGATCCCAACTCCATTGGACCTACTATCCTTTCCCCAACAGTCATTGCTTTGAAACATACTCACATGACCTCAATGCACAGGGAGTCTTCAACTATCTTATCTTTCTGGCTCAATAGTGGATTACTGACTTCTAACTCTGGTGGTGTGAGAAACAGCATCCATTGGGCACATGGGTGCCGAAAATGTTGACTACCTGATTCCATATCTCCATCTTTACCTTGGAGTTCCATTTTAATCAAATATCCTTTTATTTATATCGATCTGTCCTCTGTATGGTCTGGCACAGGGTTGTACTGGGGACTCGGGCAATGGTTTTGAATAGATTACTGATATGACACTAAATCTGGGGGAGAAGCAAAGCCTTTGGAGGATCCTGGGTGGCCAAATGTTGCACTTTCAAGGACCAAAAGATCATTCACCTCTGACGTCAATCAGCACCACAATCTTCAATCCCTCATTAGTAATAATTAATAATAATATTTATTAATTATTACTAATATTAATTATTAATAATAATAACAAGAATAGATATTTATATGCTTTTAATTTTGCAAAAACAATTTGTGTACTTTATCTGACTTGACTCAAAATGAGGAAGGTACTACGAGTGTATATCATTATCTACACTTTACAGATGGGGAAACTAAGGCTGGCTGTGGTGAAGGAGTTTGTCTATTGCCACATAACCATTAAGTATTAGAGAAAGAATTTGAGCCCAAAGCTTCCTGGGCATCTCCTCCCATGATGGAGGACACCTCATGCTTGTCTTCTTATCTTGAATCTCGCCCACCTTCTCCCATGAGTCCTTCATCACGGTCTGACATCTAAATAATTTAGCCTCTTGTGGAATCCAGTGCATCATGGTGTTATTCAAACCCCCCACCTCCTTTTCTGCCTCCATTCCTCAATGGTGATTTACCTACTGCACACAACCATGTTGGCGAGGTTGGCAGCTGACCTGTGCCTGTCCTGTGGGGAATAAGCATTTATAAAGCACTCTTCCATGTGCCAGGCACTGTGTTAAGCGCTTTTTACAAACATTTCATCTGGTCCTCACAACAAGCCTGCAAAGTAGGTTCTATTATTGTTCTCATTGCATAGTTGGGGAAACTGAGGCTGAGAGTAATGAAGTGACTTTCTCAGGGTCACAAGGCAGGAAGTATCTAAGGCTGGATTTGAACTCAGCATATCCTGACTCCAGACCTGGAGCTCTGGGTACTAGGGTGCCAGTTGCCTCTGGTGTCTCTTCTCTACCATCTGGGTCACTGCAATTGTGATTTTTGGAAACCATGGAGTTCCATGAAAGGCAAACTGTCAGAGTGCGCAGAGAGTTAAATTTGGTGCCACGAAGGCTGGGTTTGAATCTAGACTCAGACACTTACTAGTATTGAGGTACAGCGCCTGATCTAGAACCGAGTTCTCTTGGTCCCCAAGCTCATACCCTTCCCTGAACCTTTGTTGCCATCAGGTACAAGTCAGAGCCAGGACTATCCCCAATTTCGGCACCTCAGAATCCAGAAGGGCTCCAAAAGGCTATCTTGTCCAGCCTATCACTCAGCAAGAATCTCCTCAACAGCACCCCAGCAAGTGGTTTTTGTTTTGTGGTTTGGTTCTGAGACTAGTGTCTCTGCCAGGGACCGCCTATGCTGGTTCCTGGTCTAGTGTGGACACCCTATGGACTTAACCTACTACATCTCAGAACTTCCAAGCTCAAGAAATTCACCAGCCACAGCCCCTTTAGTGCGGTTTATAGGCATGTGCCGCCATGTCCAGACAGCAAATGATTTTCCACTCTCTAATACCCATTTTCTGTCCTTTTTCAGAACAAAGATCATTTTCCTTGACCAAGAAGTTTCATTATTTTCCATGGCTGAATTATTGACCTATTCACTGAAGGGATGCTGGGGCTAGAGATCCCCTAGATTTTAGCCAACCTCTAGATAAAAGAGCTCAGACTATTCTTATGGAGAAGGTGGATTGTCAAGGAGTAGATAAGAATACTCTCTAATAAATTCATATTCAAAGAGGATTTGCTTATGGTCTAATAACAATACAATGAGTAGAGTGCCTCAAGGACCTTTGTTTGAGCCACTGTTGCAACAATTTGGCTAGCAGCTTCTGTGGGAGGTGTAAAATCAACAACAACCAGCTCACAGAACTGCAAGCCCAGGTTCTTTTGATCTGCTTTACTAAGGAAAGCAACGTTAAGGGTTTGACAAGTTTACTTTAATCCAGCATACAAATATCATTTACTTAGTTCAGGGGAATAAGCCAGCACCCTGCACTTCAGAGAAAATACAAACAAATTACAAACATCAACAGACAGACCTTGTTTGATTCAAATCCCAATTTATAGTTACCAGAGTTTAACAAAGTCCCAATATCCGGTTTACAGGCTGGAGGGCTCTTAGCTACAGCTGCCTGGAGTCTCCACATCAGCCTGCTACCAAGAGTGAGAGCCCTAAGCAAATAGCTCTGTTCTCCCTTTTTATACAGTTTCAGATGTCATCAACCATCATCCGAGTGACCAGAACTTAGGCTCCTATGATTGGCTCTGGTGTTAGCACCTCCCCTTAGGACCCTGGGGGCTTCACTCTCACATTGGCTCAGCACCTAGTAATTAGGGGTTTGGGGCAAACTTAAGAGCAAAGATCTAATCAGACCTCCCTTAGTTGGCCCCACCTGGGGCCTCACCTTAGTTGCCAATTCATCCTCACATAGGCTTAGCACCTAATAGGGGTTTGGGCCTGGGGCTTAGCACCTAGTAAGACTCAATCAAAGACACTGAATTAATCAAAGGGAACAAACACCAAGCTCTTCAAGGATCCCCAATACAGGTGCTTTTATCAATGACTCACACAAAGAAACAGAAGGAACATTCAACAGATTTGCAGAAATTGGGGACAATCAACTGACACAGTGGAGGCCAGAGCTCAGATCTAGAAGATCTCGACAGGTCAGCATATTGGGTTAAATCTAATAAGTTGAAATTCAAAGTAATGTCATGCACTTGAGTTCAAAAATCATCCTCACCATTACAAAATGGGGGAGGGGCATGGTTCAGTAACAGTCTGTTGGGAAATGATCTGGGGCAGGGTTGTGGAACCTGCGGCCTCAAGGCCACATGTGGCCCTCTAAACCCTCAAGCGCAGTAGGGTCTGGAGGCTGCAGGTTCCCCACCCCTATTAGGCTCATCCAAAGCTCATTTGATTGCTTAAGAATCTAAGGAATTGAAGTTTAAACACAAGTTTATTACTCTCAATTATTTTACATAAATAATGTAGCCTGGCTTAGGAGAGGGTTGCCTCCTGTGTCCTTAGGGGATCTGCTTTAATAAAGGGAAATGGGTGATTGATAGTCCTGCTTTAATTGTGTGTGAAGAGGTATTTCCAAAGTGTTTGCCAAATTCCTTAATTAGGTTAAGCAGATGGCTTAAAGTTTTGTTTACAAATTCTTTTTTCATAGACCAACATTTATTTTATATATGGGACACAAGCTCAGCCTAGGTTTAAATCATCCCAATTCAGTGTTTGGGAAGTCTGAATGTATTTGATTTTCCTCACTTTGATGTAGCCCTTTCAATTCAACTCAATAAACATTTATTGGGGTGCTGTACTACGTGAGTGTGCTGCTCTGGCTGCAGAGGTGACAATCAAGCCATGGCCCCCATTCCTGTGGAGTTTGGAGTCTAATAAGAAAGACGAGGGCAGCTAGGTGGAGCCATAGTGCATAGGGTGCCAGATCTAAAGTCAGGAAGACTCATCTTCATGAATTCAAATCCAGCCTCAGACACTCACTAGTCATGTGACCCTGGGCAAGTCACTTCACTCTTTTTTCCTCAGTTTCCTCATCTGTAAAATGATCTGGAGAAGGAAATGGTAAGACACTCCAGTATCTTTGCCAAGAAAAGCCCAAATGGGGTCATAAACACAACTGAAATGACTGAACAACAAGAGGAGACAAAACTTGGATTTGTTCACTACAACTGCAGGACTGGAATCAGCTTGGGGAGCACACTATGGTTTGATACCTGCCTCAACCCCCTTAACTATGAGTGGCTCCCTCTTTCTGAGCTTCGTCTCCACCTATACAATAAGACCTTTGGCCTAGATAGTCTCTAAGGGTCATTTCAGATCAAATTCTTCTGAACAACTTAGAGGTCTAGTGAATAGACCCTACAGGTAAATAAACATGACACTTCTGATCCTGGCATTCAGGGCCCCCCATAGCCTAGTACTCCTGGACCTCATTTGTTCTGCTCAGCTTCCCCTCCATACAGTGGATTCTTTCCCATCTCTATGCATTTGGTCAGTTTCCCATGCCTGGGCTCTATTCCCTCTAGCTCTACCTTCTACTTCTTTCATGAATCCTCTGATGATACCCCCTCAAAGTGATTTCTCTCCTTCACCTGGTGCCATACCATTTTGTGCTACTTGTATAGCCCCAGGTTCATAGTTATAATCTAAGCATCCTCAGTATGTGCCCGTTCGCTGGTGTCTTTCTCTGGTGCCAGCTTGTGATACCCATGGTTCCCTGTGCTCTTCTGAGCTGTGCCAGAACAGCAGAAACACTATCAGGTCCTACCCAGTGGGAAAGGATTACAGGCCAGCCCTGGGATAAAGGGTTTGGCTTTCATTCAGGGACCATCCTAGTTAAATGCAGGGATTCATTACCAGAAGGTCGGCTACCAAATGATGGCTATTGAGGTCCATGGCTACCTAAGAAGATCTACTCCATCATGGAGCACCTGTGATCTGGACCATAGAAATTTCAGTATTGAAGCAAATTGTCTGAGTACATGACCAACAACTCCCTGATAGATTGAGGCAGGGCCTGACTTTGCCTTTGTAGCTATCCCAGTGCTTAGCAGAAGGTCTTGGATATAAGAGGGGCCTTGTAAATTAGAGTTAGGGTCTGTGGAATGAATGTATACATGTATAGCACCTGCCTGGGCTTACTCTCCCGATTCAACCTGGACTAGCCATTTGGGTGCCCAGAAGCAAATGTCTATTTCTTTCCCTCAAGATTCTAGGGGCAATCCTGAGGGTCTAGTGTTTCTAATACTTTAGCTCATAAATCCACCAAAAAGCATTTGATAAGCATTTGTTATGTGCCAGGCGGTATGTTAAGCTCTGAGGATATAAGTACAAAGAATGAAGTAACCCCTTCTTGCAATGAACATACATTCACGAGCTCGGATTGGTGTGCTTCTCAATGTCATATAACCAATCAACAGCTCTCCAACCTCAATTAACATCAACTGGATTTTAGAGAGGGATATTTACTGAGAAAATAGAACAAGGTCCAAAGTACAACGTCCTCCTAAACCAAGAGGTTCACTACCACCCCTATACTCCCAATGGTTCCTAGAGAGGGTCGACTCTATTTTAAAGTGGTTGTTTAAAAAAAAAACAAGCATCTTCACCTAATTCTGTGCCTGGGAGTCCTTATCTCTCTTTGTGGAATCCCCCCATGTTCACTGATGGGTGGGGCATAGCTGATGATCCAGTTGGATCACTGCCTGTGGGATGGTTCCTTGGCAGGCTTGGTCAAGCAGGCCCCTCCTGGGGGCTGCTGTATGGTCTCCTCGTGGGACTCAGCTAGAACTGTCACCAGTGCCAGGACTCTGGTTATTTATGGAAACTCTGAGAGCTTTGATGGATCACCCAGTCTCACCAATCACCTGGGTGCTCTCACCTCAGGATATTCGTTCCCAGCACTTATTTCTTCTCAGAAGCCATCAGAGAAGAGAGACAGATTGTCTGCTCAAACCTTGTAAAGGCATACTTCATTTCAGCTGAGCAGTCAGTTAAAAGGCTTTTCATCACAAAGCTGCAAGTTGACGAGAAACATCGAAAGGATATGTGTGCTCTGATTTGAGGAGAAGGGTTCCTCCAGAAACCACCTTGCCAGATTCCAGGACAGAGGTATTACATACCCTCCAAAGTCTGGGCCAACATTGGTAAGTCTCCCATTGTGAATGAATGAATTAATGGAGTAAATGAATGAATGAGTGAATGGATGAGTAAATGAAGGAATGAGTGAGTGAATGAATGAATGAGTGACTGAGTGAGTGAATGAGTAAGTGAATGAATGAGTGAGTAAATAAATGAGTGAACAGATAAACAACATAGGTATCACGTGATAGGTGACTGGCTAAAGCAATATGCTAGAGGAAGTGAAGACAGGAAGAGATTACATCAGGCTGCTGCTGGTCAGGGAAGGCTTCTGAGAGGTGCCAGGACTTGAATTGGGCCTGAAAAGGTGAGTGGCCCTTAAGTCTACCTATAGGCAGAAGGATGCTGAAAGTTTCAGGCAGAGAGAGACTGAACCTTCCTTCCGCATTCCCCAAACTCCCTCTAATCCCTATCATATAGAGGGCTTCTCCCCATGTCTGGACAGCAGCATTGATCTCTGTGGAACTAATGGCATGGAGGAAAAGCCCTGCTTGGGAGAATGTTGGATTGTGTCTTTGAGTAAAGTCCATGGAAGCGATTTTGCTCCCAAGGTCACCCAGGTCCTGAGTGACAGAGCCCTAGGCTTCTTCCCATTGCATGGCAGCTCCTCCCTTGGAAGGAGGCAAACAGAATAAAGGGACTTGCCCAGGGTCACACAGCCTGTAAATATCTGACACTGGATTTGAATTCAAGTTTTCTTGACTCTATGCCCAGTGCTCTATCTCTATCCACTGGGCCACCGAGCTGCTGAGAGAGAGAGACAGAGAGGCAGAGAGAGACACAGAGAGACAGAGATGGAGAGAGAAACAGAGACAGAGAGTATGTGTATGTGTGCCTGTGTGTGCCAAGTATTATGTGTCAAGCATTGTGCTAAACCCTAAGGATATGATAATAAGAAAATAAAATGGTGCTTGCCCTCAAGGAACTTATATTCTAAGAAGAGAAGACAAAGCCTAGAGGGGAGCAGGAGAGCAGAAGCAGTTGTGGAGGGAGGCTCAGAGGTTCCTGCCTAGGAGCCAGACAGCTGGTGGCATGGGGCAGAGTGTGAGCAGCGGTACTGGGAGGCTGTCTTCAGGGACTCAGCAGTCATTAAGGCACAGTGTCCCCCTGCAGGAAGCTCCCTCAGGTGACAAAATCATGTGTCTGTGCTGTGTCCATGAGCTCCCTCAGGTCATAGTCATTCAGAATTCATGCCTGGAGGAAGGTCTGAGTTGGAAAGGATCTCAGGGAGACATCTAGTCCATCTCATTCCTGACTGGCAAACCCTCACATAATGTCCCTAACAAGGAAGGAGAAACCCCTGCCTCCTGAGGAAGCGCCTTCCACTCTGGGACAGAACTCACGTCTGGGAAGTACTTCCAGACATCCAGCCTCAGTGGGCCTCTTTGTACTTTCTCACTATTGTGCCTAGCTCTGCCTCCACCCCACCCCTCACCCCCTGGGCCAAGCAGAACAAGACTAAGCCTACTTCTCCTACTCAAAGGTCATTCTTTCACCCACCTTCCCTCCCCACCCATCCTCAGGCTTCTCTTCTCCAGTTTAAACATTTCCAATCTCTTCAAATGACCCTTATGTGGAATAAACTCCA
Organism: Phalanger gymnotis; assembly: GCA_028646595.1. Taxonomy (NCBI): domain Eukaryota; kingdom Metazoa; phylum Chordata; class Mammalia; order Diprotodontia; family Phalangeridae; genus Phalanger; species Phalanger gymnotis. Next base: position 325,157,603 of record CM053625.1, on the reverse strand, counting down.
GACTCTTCCCCATGCTGGTCACCCCCACTCCAGACCCTCTCCACCTTGTCAATGTCCTTCCAAAGCTACAGTGCACAGAATGGACCATGAGACTCTAGGCATGGGACCAGGGAATCTTTGTTTATGACTCCTAGAAATAGCCTGAGCAAAACAAGACAGCCATTTGGTGAGTCAGTTTCTATACTTTGCTGAGTTTTAATTCATTTTTGATTCCCAACCCAAAGCCTTGTCTGTATTGTGACAAGCATTTCAATGGCTGGTATGATTATTTGTAGACCTCAGAACTTAGGGCTGGCAAAAATCAGAGTGGTCCTTTGGTGCCATGCCTGCTTTCAATGTAATCAGAACCTCTCAGAGAGGACGGGTGACTTCTCCAAGGTCACACGGGGAACACAGCCAAGATTTGGACCCAGGTTGTCTGTCTCAGAAGCCCTATGTGATTTCCTCTATAACCATGAAGGTATTAGTGCTTAAAGGCATCTGAGGGCAATTTTAAGCTGTTAAAGCTTAAATTTGAAACACCTTGTGGATACTTAACAGTTTGCAAGTCCCACTTAGCTCTGACCTTCTCTGTTCTATGCTCTAAGCACCCACCCCTCCACACACATACACACAGAGCTTTGACATTCTAGGTTCTAAAGTCCTCTAGCTCTGACATTTTATGTTCCAAGGTCCTTGTCAACTCTCTGTTCTAAAATATTCTTACATTCTGTGTTCTAAACTCCCTCCAAGCTCTAAGACTTCAGGATTCTCTCTCCCAGGAGAAGAAGGACAGTATTTGTGGACATCAGCATTGCCAACATTTCAATGGAAACAGTTGAAGTTGGAATGCCATGGGGTCCCTGTGCCAATGAATGGTCACTCCTGCTGTCTAGGGTAGGGCTTCAGTCCTCTGTCATCCCATGCCAGTGAGAGGCTCCCACAGCATCCAGTCCACTTTTATTTTTCTTCCAAACCTCCTTTGGATTCCTTCCCTAAAGGGTCTTTGGTAAGAGTAGCCATAGTGTTGTGCCTGGACAGCCTTATGGCTGAGAACCCATTCCCTAAACTTGTGGAGACTTCTCAATGGATGAAAAGGCACCAGTAGGAGACCAAAGGCTGATTCTAGGCCCATCATTGTCACCTAAGCTGATGATTGGTATACATAAAGAAAGTATGGCCCAGAGAGGTTGGTAAATTGCCCAAAAACACACAGCTAGGAAGGGTCTGAAGTAGGATTGGAACCCAGAGGTTCCTGACTCCAAGTCCAGTACTCTATTTTCTGAACCACACTGCCTAGCTCTAGCTCTTATGATTTCAGATAAAGCAATTCTCTTCCTGAGACTCAGTTTCCTCATCTTAAAAACAGGGATATTAATTGGTGCTATCCCTACATCACTGAGTGGGTGTGTGATTGAACCTTAGAATAAAATATAAATTGACTTACCACTGTGACTTTTAATAAAAATGAAATCTGACTTTTATTCAGCATTTTAGGGTTTGAAAGGATTTTAGGCTTTATTCTTCCACTAAATTAAACTCATTACATACTAATTAAGCACTTACTTTGTTCCATACATACTATTCTTTGGAAAAGAGATAAAGACAACATGAAAAATCAGGCCTGCCCTCCAAGAGTTTCCATTCTGATGGGAGAGGGCAAAACATCTAAGCAGTCAATCCAGTGCTCCAATGGGCCTGTGGCCTCAGGGATGTGGTCGTCATCTCCAATGATGCAGATCATAGTCCATCATGTAAGACCCTTGCCCATGTCTTCCCATCATAGGAGGGCCATCTAACATGATGAGGGGGTCTTCCTTGCTTTCTCTGTAAACTGCCAGGGTACCAGGGGAACACATGGGCTGCTATAGCTAGGCTCTCAATATGGCCACATGGCCAACACATCTTTCATATATTTCTTGGATAACATTCTTTATTATACATTACCTGATTGACTGATTCCACTTTCCTTTTGTAGATTTGTCTTCGTTATGTGTTGCAGCCTGCTCATACTCAGCATACACCTCTTCTTTGACCTCTGTGAGATACACATTTTTAATTCCTTGGAGGCTATAGTATTCTATGACTCACAGTCATTCAACCACCCTGGGAGAATCTTGGCATTGAGAACGTGAGCTTTTATTTCAAGGAGATATTTGGGGTATTTAAAAGAGCTTTGCAATCTCTCCAAACAATTCAGGCTATTCTCTTTCTGTTTAATTCCGGGCCCAACTCAAGGTCATTTGCAGTGTCTGATGAAGATAGCTAGGCAGACTGAAAGAAAGAGACAGACAGAGAGACAGAGACAGAGAGGCAGACAGACAAAGACAGACAGAGAGAAACAGAAATGAGAAAGAAAGTGTAAGAGGCTGTATTAAGAAGGCAGAATTTATGATTTCAAAGAGAATCATATATATGTCTGAATGGTTCAGAACTGCAGGATATAAGGAATTCTCTAAGCAGAAGGCAGAAGAATTAAAGCATTTATTCAGGCTCCAAAATAACAGACCCACTAACCAGCCTCCCCATTTTGATATTTTGATCAAAAGCTTCCAGGCCCAATAAGTCTGCCTCACAAGAGTAACCAGGAGGCCACAGAAAAACATGATGGTATTAAACCAAATCATATTCATGCTTCCCCTCTCCAGTAAGAAGATTACCCACTGGCCTCAAGTCCTTGCTCGGCACTCCTCGGTCCACACACAGGTAGGCTCTGCTTCCGTGTGGGCTCTGCTTCTGCAGCTCCTGCTTCGGCTTCGGCTTTATTTTCAGCTTTGGCTGTAGCTGCCTCTTGGCTTGCCTCTCCTCGCAGCCTCCAACCCCGACCCAGAAATTGAGCACCGGGAGCTCACCTTCGGGGCGCCTCCTCACCTCCTGCTTTGGTCCCAGGTCTACAAAAGGCTGCTAGAAGCCGAGGCACCAGCAGGGGAAGTTTGTGGCCTCACTTTGTTCAAAGACTACGCTGAGCTTCTTGGCTGCCCCGGTGGCGATGGTGCTGAGGCCCTCCTCCCAGCTGAGCCCCTGGCATCATCAAGCGCCACCTGAATGACCAGAGCCCATTGGTTCCCGAGTTGGCCCCTCCCCCTAGGGCCCTGGGAGGCTCACATCCACATAGACTAGGTCAACACCGAACAGGGCATGGCTCTGGAGTTAACACCTCCCCCAGCCAGCCCCACCCTGGGCCCCACCTCAGTCATCAATCCACACCCACATAGGTTTTACACCTAATAGGGCTCTGGGCCTAGGGCTTAGCACTTAGCAAAATTCAATGAAATAGCTGAATCACTCAAAGCAAACAAAAGCCAAACTCCTCAAGGGCACCTGTTGAACTAAGTGCTAAGGAGCCCATTTTGCTTACCAACACAGATTCAGAGAAAGAGAGAGGGAAAGGGGGAAAAAGAATAGAGAGAAGGAAGAAGGCAAAGGGAGAGAAGGAGGCATGGAGAGACAGAAACTGAGAGACAGATGGGCAAAGACAGAAACAGAGACAAAGAGAATAAACACCTATGCACAAGCTCTATGGGTTGTCTGTCTAACACTAATCTAGACCGGCATTTTTGGTCTACTTGGTTTTGTGGTCCCAAACTCTCCTGAGTGGTTACAAATCATTTCTAGTCAGTCATCCAACAAATATTTATTAAGTGTATGTTATACACCAGGTATTGTGCTAAGCTCTGGGGAAACAAAGACAGGCAAAAACATTCCCTCTCCCCTCAAAAAGCTGATATTCTAATGGGGAGGCACCATGTAAATAATTATGTCCATACGAGGCATGCCCAGGAGTCTCTGCAGTGTTCTGAAGCTTGGCATAACCAGTGCAATATCATTCATGAAGAAGAGAATCTGCACACCTCCTCATCCATAGAGGATCCCTCTTCCATTTGGACTCTATCCTTAGTCTCCTCTATTGTGGTGGCAAATACCTATGACAGGTATCCATTACCCTGTTTGGTATCCCAACTGATACCAATGACCAGAGAGCTGCTGAACAAGGTTCTCTCCACTTCTCTTTTAAGAAATCTTGAATAATTTTAATTTATAGATGGGCAATTTCCTGTTATTGTAGAGTCTTCAAAGTTTTATCAAATCAAATGTCATTTTGTTTTTTTAGATCCAACAATTCATAAGCCCCATGAGACCTAATATTCCCTCCATCTTTCCATCACTGTCTAGCACCTTCTGATTCTTTTCCAAAAGAAGGTATCTGTGTTATATAGGTGTGGGACTTTTGCGTAATCTACACAAGTCTTTGACCTCTCTCATTTGAGGAAGTAGGATACGTTAAGACCTCAGGGTGCCAGGAAAGGCTTCATATGGGAGATGCCACTTGATCCTCGAGTCTAAGAGGTAGGAAGGAGGAGGGAGGGCATCCCAGCCATGTCACCGTGTCCATGTAAAGATTCAGAGGTAGAAATAAGAATCCTGAGTTCACAAAACAGCAAAGTAGTTCATTGTCTGAAACAGAAGAGAATGTGAAGGGGAGATGTGAAATCTGGCCGGACAGTCTGGAGCCAACTTTTGTAGGACTTTAAATGTTATTGCAAGAACTTCAGCAGAAAAATGCTTGTTACATGGGGATTCTTTCCATGCATGGCTTAGACTAGATGGCATTGAGATCCCTTGCAAATTTGAGTTATTTGACTCAGATTATAAAACCATCTGGGTGATGGGTGAGAAGGGCCTGAAGCAGGGTGGTGGACGTTAGAATGGTGAGAAATAGATGAATGGAAGAAATGTCATGGAGGAAGAATTAATAAGACTTGGAAGCTAATGGGATATGGGGAGGGAGATGGAAGGATCCTGCTTTGAAGTTTTCTTGTGGCATAGCAGCATCTTTGGCTCTCAATGTCTGGATCCACAGAGGACAAGCTAAGACAGGTCCTTGACAGCTGGAGAGGCTTTGAGTATGACCCTATGATGGATGACAGGTCCCTCATCCATGGACCAGCTAATCTAAGTGTGGAGATTCTTGTCGTCAACGTGGGTACAAAGCAGTGAATTTGTCATTTTCTTTTTTTTTTCCAATCAGACCAAGGCTTTTATTTATTCACTTCTTACATTTAAAATATTCTTTGATGACATCTTTGGCCTGAGATTCCTTGCCGTAGTCCTTAACAACAACGCAGCTGCAGCCAACCACTTTACGGGGCTTTCCCTCTCTGTCAATTTTACAGAGATCCACCCATTCACCCAGCTTCTTGTTGTCATCAACCTTGATCAAGTTGCTCTGATGCTCAACACACAGGGCCTCAACCAACTTTACATACATAGGTTCATCACAGTTGGAAGCAAGAACACAAAGATGGGCTTGGCATTGGTCCAAGGCTTTGGCAGCTTCACGAATTCCACGAGCTAGGCCGTCGTGGATGAGTGCGGTCTTCAGCACTTCTTGTAGAGCGGTGTTAATGTCCATTACACCTCTAGCAGCAATGCCTTCCTTGGCCATGGCAGCGGTTCACGGGTGAAGCTAAATCTTGAAAACACCCGGGAGCCTCCGCCTCCCGCTCGACTCAGCGGCGACAGAGAAAGAGCGAATTTGTCATTTTCAACTAGGGTACCTTATAAAATTCACCTAATCACCTGTACAAGGTAATTAGGTAGCACAGTAGATGAAGCACCAGGCCTGGAGTGAGGAAGATTCACCCTTGTGAGTTCAAATTGAGTCTCAGACACTTACTAGCTGTGTGACCCTCAGCAAGTCATTTAACCCTATTTGCCTCAGTTTCCTCATCTGTAAAATGAGCAGGAAAAGGCCAACCATGCTTGCATTTTTGCCAAGTAAACCTCAAATGGGGTCATGAAGAGTCTGACATGACTGAAAAACTACTGAAACGAGTAGTAGTAGTAGTAGTAGTAGTAGTAGTAGTAGTAGTAGTAGTAGTAGTAGTAACCTGGACAAAGGCTGTGATCTGTATTGGAAAAATTGCCCACACAAATGAAATCACAGATTCTTTAAGTATGCAGGTGTCCTTGTTCACATCTGCTACGCAGGCTGGAATACCTGGCACATACTTCTTCCTCCTTTTTGGAATTTCCCTACATCTTGTAAAGGTCAAGGCATCATGATATAGTGGTTAGAGTGCTGGCTGAAGAGACAGGAAGAGCTGGACTCCAGTCCTGCTTCTGATATACCCTGGCTGTTGGACCCTTAAAAAGTCACTTAGGGTGACCCCACCTCTCAGCGCTCTAAGCAACTCTCTGGACATAAATTAGAGAGAAGATGCTGACCTGTATTGATGCAATGATTTTCCTTAACCTGGAATTTCCCATACCAGTGACATCCCCAGTTCAGTACCCACCCCTAAACCTTTTAAAGAACACCTCAAATGCCAGCTCACTCAGAAAGTCCTGTGGATCCCTATGTCAACAAAAGTCTTCCCCCCATGGACCTCACAGAGCTTTGTGCTTTGGACCTCTGAAGAGCTTATCATGCATTGTGCATGACAGCCATCTATCTGTATTGGTGTCTCATTTCTCTACTTGACTGGTGAGCTCCAATAAACCCTTTCTACTTTGCAAAAGGCTTTAAAACATCCTTTATTAGTTATTTGATTTTCTTCTTCACATTCATGGTGAAAAGGGAAAAGAAAAAAATGAAGCAATAAAGACAAACAGCTTAAAAAACTGAGACAGACTCTGTCTGTGAAAATTCCCAAAGATATCCAAAATCAATAAATAATTAACACAAATATATATGACCAAAAGCCATTCTTAAATATATAAGTGGTAAAAGGATTTGAATAAACATTTTTCAAAAGAAAAATTACGAACTAACAACTACGAAAAAATGTTTCAGATCTTTCAAAATAGGAGAAATGAGCATTAAGGTGACTGGGATTTTTCTTCACACTCACTCATCAAACTGGCAAAGATGCCAACAGATGGGAACAGCCAATTCTGGAGGGTCTGTGAGAAGGCGGCTCATTGGTATCCTCTTGGTGAAGCTCTGACTTCCTCTGACCGCTCCTGAAAATTATTTGGTTCAGTGCTTGAAATATTATTAAGCTACAAGAATGTGATGGAGTATGACCATGTTGTAGGAAATGACCAATATGATGAATACAGAGACACATGAGAAGATTTACATGAACAGATACAAAACAAAGTAAGCAGAGTGAAGAAAGCAACATATACAATGATCTCAATAATGTAAATGAAAAGAGTAACCACAAAACAATCAAAAGTGAATGTTGCATATTACAAAGAACAAGCCTGGCCCCAAAGAAGAGATGGGAGAAAACACCTCACCATGCTCCTTTGCAGGGGAAGGAGGGCCACAGGTGTCATACATTTTTTAATGTATTGATTGGTTTTGTTGATTTTTTTGGTTCTTCCTCTTTTTTCTTAAAAAAAATTATCTGTTATATAGGATTTTTCCCTGAGAGGAGGAGGGAGTAAAGTCTTGGGCAAAATTCTGGTGATATTAATAAATACATATATATATATATTCAATAGAAATGTCTTGGATCACTCCCACCATTCATCACTCTTATACATGAACCACTGAATGAATGTTGAGAAAATCCCACACCATTGTGACTAGATCCACTGCAAGTTCATCTTCTACAACCTCAGCTAGGCCTTCACTGCTGCTCAACAATCCAGTACCAACCTCGCCAATTCACTCTCCCACTCTCCTCAATGGCTTTTCCAAGCCTTTCCATCCATCTTCAAACCTCCCATGGCTCCCCCTTCCCCTGTCCTGTAAGCTAAAAACCTTGATTCACAGTTTACAGGAAAAATTGAGGCCATTGGCCATGAGCTCTTTCTTCTCCCTCTTCCTTATATCCTATCATCCACATGCCTTCTGCCACTCTCTCCTTCTTCATCCCTGTCTCACATAAAGAGGTGGCCTTACACAGGCCAACCTCTGCTTGTTCAAGTGATCCCATTCCATCCCACCTCTTCCAATATATTACCCCATCTGTCACTCCCACTTTTTCACTAGCCTTTTCCCCGTCTACCGGTTCCTTCCTTATTGCCTATAGATATGCCACATCTCCCCCATGCTCAAAAATCCCTCACTTGATCTTTTTATCCCTTCTAACAATAGATTTCTTCTTCCTTTTGTGTCTTCACTTCTTGAGAAGGCTATGTACACTAGAAGCCTCCACTTTCTCTCCTCTCACTCTCTTTTGCTTGACCCTTACAATCCAGCTTCCAACCTCATCATTCCACCATTATCCCCAAAGTAACCAATGATCATTTAACCACCAAATCCAATAGCCTTTTCTCAATCCTCATCTCCTTGACCTGTCTTCAGCCTTTATTACTGTTGATCACCTTCTCCTTGATGTTCTCTTCTTTCAGGACACCTCTGTCTCCTGTTCTCCTCCTGCCTATCAGACCACTCCTTCTCAGTCTCCTTTACTGGTTCTTTATCCAAGTCACATGCTCTCACTGAAAGAGTCCCCAGAGCTCTATCCTTGACTCTTCTCCCTCTATATTACTTCACTTGATGATCTGATCAGCTCCAATGGAATAATCATCTTTCTGTTCATGTTTCTCAAATCTACCTATCCTGCACTAACCTCTCTGCCAACCTCCACCTTTGCAACATCTCTTCTCTCACACTACCACCACCCTGGTGCAGGCCCTCATCCCCTCACACCCAGACCATTGCCATAACTGCTGTGGCTCTGCCTGCCTTGGGTTTCTGCCCGCTCCGGTCCATCCTCCATCCTGCCACCAAAGGGATCTTCCTAAAGAGCGGATATGATTATGTCACCTCCTGCTCACTAAACATCAGTGGCTCCTGTTGTCTCATGGGTCAAACACAAAGTCCTGTTTGGTGTTCAAAACCTTTCGTAACAACTGTCCCCCACACGCTTTTCCACTCCTCTCACTCTTTACTCCTCACCACACAGCCTTCAATTCGTGACACTGGACTCCTTACTTTCCAAAACAAGACACCCCATCTCTTGGGAGTAGGCATTCTCCCTGGCTGATCCCTCGTACCCAGAATTCTCTCCCTCCTCATCTCTGCCTCCTGACTTCCCTGGTTTCCTTTAAATCCCAACTGAAATCCCATCTTCTATGGAAAGCTATCCTTACCCTCTCTTAATTCTAGTGCCTTCCCCACATTAATTATCTCCTGTTTATCCTGTACATAGCTTGCTTCATACATATTTGTTTGCATGCTGTCTCTTCCATTCGATTGCAAGCTTCTTGTAGGCAGAGATTCTTTCACTCTTTTGGTATCCCCAGTGCTTATCACAGTGCATGGAACATAGTAAGCTCTTTACAAATGCTCATTGACTGACTGACTTGATAAATGTTCAATAATTATTTGACTGATTAAATTTTACACTAGCACGTCAAGCTCGGCATATCCAAATTGGAACTAACCAACGATTCCCTTAAACTTTCCTCTTCTCTCAATTTGTCTCTTTCTGTTTACAGTCCCACCACCCTTCCAGGCACTTAGCTTCCAATCTTCTACATATCGTGTCCTGGAAGTTCTTAAACCTATGGATTCTCCTTCAACCACACCTCCCATATGGATCCCTTCCTTTCTCACTACTTCACCAGACCAAGCTCCCATATCTTATCTCCTCCCCATGTTCAAAATATTCCAGTCAAAGTAGCTGAAGCTAGCATGTATGCATCAGACAGATAAGAGCTCCTGTGCAGGTGGGGGTAGGTCTATGAATGTCATAGCTGGGAGTCTGGAGGTGATCGAAGAGCTCACAATGGGCTAATGAGAGCAGGCTGGGTAAGGAAGACTTTCCAGAGGTGACACTTGACCTTGTCCTGAAAGGATGGACAGTCTTGGAACAAGCAGAGAAGAGGGAGACAGAAAGGCATCTCAGGCCATGAGCAGGGCATCAAGGAGATACAGTAGGGTATCACTTTCTCAAAATCAGATTTTCACAAATCTTCTTTTCAAATTCCATCACTTCCCCGAGATGCCATGCCCCACCCTTTAGATTAAGGACATTGTCCCTTGGACAAATTTAGGCACTCAACAATCGCTCTATTTTGGGGCATCTGAGTCTCAAAACTTGGCGGAGATGAGGATTACAACTGAAATAGAACAACTAATTTTTAGGAATAAACATTTGCTTCTATTTCTGTTTCTGCTTCATTTTAAAAAATGATCATGTCCTAAGGAAGATCCTCACAGAGTGTCTGCGGATGCTCTGAGGTGGGGAGATAAGGTCTCTCGTGTTCTCCCAACCCATCCTAGCCCAGTGGGGCCAACACAAGGACAACTGATGGATGGTTACCTCCATATGTGGGTGTGCAGACAAAGCCCTTACCTCTAGACCTGTCCCTGGTGCATGAAGATAAAGCAGTGCCTGGGTTATCTCACTGTTCCACTGGGATGAAGCTGCAATAGTCCTTCCTGACTGTCCTTGGCATATTTGAAGGGATGGGGAGGCCCAGAGCTTGGAGAGAAGAAGGGTGTTTGAGAATTCAGGAAGGAGATGGACCTGTCAAGAGGAATATGTGTCCATGGAGCAAGTAGTGGCAAAAGCCCTCTCACTTAAGAAAGGAGACTGCGCAAGGACCTGCGAGGACAAGACAGAAACACTGAGTCACCAACTTTGGTGGAAGGGGCAGGGAGCGACACCCTGTGCAAGGGGGAAAGAGAGATAAAGACCCTGGTTCTAGACTGATGGCATGAGGCTGCTGCTGAGGAGTGGAAGGGAGCCAGATGCCATCCCACATGGGGGGTGGATTATGAGATCCCCTAGATACCAGTGTGAGACCACTGCTGCAGAGGCTAAGTTGAAGGCAAGGACTGAGGACCTTTATTCTTATAACTCAGGGCTGAGCTCTGGCATAGAATTTCTGAATTGTTGGATGATGGAAAGTGTTGGCAGAGACCTCTCAATTTGGTTCTCTGTTGCAGAGCTCTGGCTAGCCTGCCTTGGTTATGGCCCTAGAGAGAGAAAACAAGGAAGTTGTGACATTTACTGATCTTGGTGATACAACACCACATCTGTCATTACTTATTACCCGTCTAACCTGAAATTAGGTACTGAGACTTCCCAAAGGTCCATTTCCTCAGCTGTAAAACAGAGATATAATCCCTCTGCTGGCTTTCTCTCAGGGCTGTTGCAGTGATCTAGTGAGAAAAGGAATAGAAAGTGTTTTATGAAGCAGAAAGAGCTCGAATCATGTGGCCCATTATTATTAAGACACAATAAAAGATGATGAGTTCTTACTTGGATGACTAGAACAGCCTTTAATCCTGCCTTTCTGTTACCAGGGCCTAACCCAGTGTCTGGCACACAGAAGGTGCTTAATAAATGCTATTGGAAAGAATAAACAACAACATTATTGGACAGAATTCGATAGAATCGAATACAACAGGATGGGCTGGGCTGGGCTAGAATACCCTCCAGAATTACCAAGCAAGAACTTGAGGATGGGGAAGCAACAGTTCCCTTCCACATTAAACCAGAGAATCTCTGAGTTGGATATCTGCCAAAAGTATTTGCATCTTCCACTAGTACAGAAATTCCCTGTCCAACATTCCCAATAGTTGACCATCTGGTCTATATCTAAGGACCTCCAGTGATGCAGAAGGATAGGGGCTTACTAATTTTAAGGCAGTCCATTCCAAGTTGGGAATATTTCTCATTGAGGCTAATTTGTCTCTTTGCAACTCCCCTGCCTACTGGTTCTGTTCTCTGAAGCCAATCAGAAGGCGGCAAACCCCTCTGCCGTATTATGGCTCTTCAAGTATTGAAGTATTCAACCGAACAATTCCTTCAGGATTTATTAAGCCCTCACCACGTTCCAGGCACCGTCAGAACCCTTGAGTCAGGAACCATGATGGATAACCATCCCCAGCTCCTCTAACCGATTCTCTCAGATCATAGACTCCAAGCATGGCTCCTCATGCTGGTTGCTAGGCACTTCCTGACATCCTCTTTCAATCATGGAGCACAAAACCAAATATCCCATTGCATCACATGTTGCCTGATGAGGGTGTAATGCCAGAGGCATAATCATTGTTTCCTTCATCCTCAGCCCCAAAGTGCTTCTCATGAAGCCTTGTTCCCATTGACTCTGGCCAGTCCTCCCAAGCCACTCCATCACTCATCATACAGCATTTACAGCCCATCCTGGCTGTGTGGTTGCATGTTTCCAAAGATGACCAAAATTCCAGCGGACCAATATTAACTGTGCAAATGTGAACAAGACACCTATCTCCCTTTATAAGATTTAGTTTCTCTTCATGTCATGAGTAGGCTAAACTAGACAAGGTCTAGATTGATTTGGTCAGCTAGGTGGTACAGTGGATAGAGCAGATAGAATGCCAGGCCTGGAGTCAGGAAGATGTATCTTCTTGAGTTCAAATCTAGCCTCAGACGTATACCAGCTATGCAACCCTGGACAAGTCACTTTACTCTGCTTGCCTCAGTTTCCAAATCTGTAAAATGAGCTGGAAGAGAAAATGGCAAATCATTCTAGTATCTTTGCCAAGAAAGCCCCAAATGAGGTCATGAAGAATCAGACATGACTGAAAATGATGGTTCCTCCCAGGTTCCTCCCAGAGACTGGCGACTGAGCACTATTTCATCAATGTAAGGAAAGCAGAGAGGGGAGTCTAAGTCTATACTGTTCTCCCATGAATCAAGTTACCAAGGGCCCCACTGCAGCTCAGTCCACAAGTCGGAAAGTTGCTGGTTTCCATCCTATAGAAGAGAGTCCAGCAGAGGACACTGAACCTGAGAAACAATGCCCCTGGGGAGTGAATACTCTGAGGTGCCTGGAGTCTTCCCTCTGCAGCGGGCTAAGTTTTGGCCAATTCCTGTCCCAGCCTGGGAGAGAAATCTGGGCCTGCTATGTTCACAGCTGGTGGTGCAATGCAGAGAGGGCTGGGCTTAGAGTCAGCACCTACCTCACAGGCTTGGGTGAGGATCAAATGAGACTATATTTGCAAAGCATTTAGCACAGTGCCTTGCACACAGCAGGCCTTTAATAAGTGCTTATCCTCTTCCCCTTCCCCTTCTTCTGCAGGAACCTTGGGATGCTCTGCTGATTAGATGCCAATCTCCTACTTGCCTGTGGACCTCCTTTTCTATTTTGGGTCATGGTTATTTATGGCCCCCTATGACATCCTCCTTTGATATCTTACCATGCTGTGAAGGGCACCCTGGGCCAATGGAGCAGGGCCCCTCACATATCCAACTAAGCTGGAAGGGTTTGAAGTATGGGCCTAGCAATGGACTTGAGGTCTACCCCCAGGAGCAGGCTGCCTCATCACAAATGGCTCAGCCCCAGAAGCCCTGATGAGCTCAGCACCAGAGGGCACAGAAAGCTCAGCACCAGGGGGAGCTCCTCAGAACCACAGGGCGCTGGAGGGATCATCAGGGGGGAGAGGGAGCAGAGTGGGGATGTGGGAGGTCAGTGCCAGGAGGCACAGTGAGCTCAGCACCAGAGGGCATGGAGAGCTCAGCACTAGGGGGAGCTGCTCAGAACCATTAGGCCCTAGAGGAATGGGGGCCGGGTGCAGTACCAGAAGGCATGGTGCTAGGGGAAGGATTTTTTTTTTGCAGGCACAGCAACTTGCAAAACCATCTACAATCAATGAAAGAAGCTATAAACTGTATGGGGTGGAGGGAGAGACCCAAGCTGAAGGAACTTTTTAGCCTTAGATTTCACTCATAGGACTAGAGGCTGCAAGGGACCTTAGCGGTCATCTTATTCAATCCCTGACTTTTACAATGGAGTTAACTGAGGCCCAGAGAGATGAAGAGATTTATATAGCATGTCCCAAAAATCTTAGTGCAGCTTTAGACTTTGATAACTTCAGAAGTATAAATGCTACAAACTTAGACATTTTATTTATATTTCTTTCATACTTAGTTTTATATATTTTGAATAATTTATTTTAGAAGTTTTTGTTTGTTTCAGTCCTTCTGAATGAAGATGGCAAAAAATAATAAAGTCAACTGAAATCTCTGATTAGCTGAATTCAAATCTGCAGCAGGCTCTTGGGGGCCTCAGTTTCCTCATCTACAATAATAATAACTTACATTGATATAGCATTTTAAGATTTGCAAAGTACCTTACACATTGTTTTAAGATGTATAAAAAGTTCCAGAGATATAATATCTGGGTAATTAATCATTTTATTAATCATGCTAGCATATAATTAATATGAGGAGTCAGTGCTTATATCCCCTTGGAAGAGTGAGTGTTCCCAAGGGTGGCAATAGACTCTGATTGGTTAACAAGTAATGAGACAGAATGAATATTATAATGAGAGGTGGGCCTATTCTAATGAGGGAGTAGGGACATGACTTTGATCACTCAGTTTTGGTCAAAGAGACATATTTATACCCACATCACCTGTCTGACAAAAGGGAGAATCCACATGACCCCAGACCTGTCTGAGTAGAACACAATGGGCCAGAGTCCATCCATTCACCTAAACTAAGATTTCTTTACCTAGTAAACAATTCTGAGCTCTCCCTCTCAGGGAGAGGGAGCCCTCTCCCTGTATCAGCCCTGTACTTCAAAGGCTGCCTGAATAACCTGCAGGGGTAATTTCTGAGTAAGGAAGTAGAAAAGGGGAAAAACCTTGGTCTTATTAATATTCAGTTATTAATACAAGCAAGAAATAATCATTTCTCTTAATCTCATCTGACCTTCAAAAAAAACCTAACCCTGTGAGGTAGGTATACTTTATTATTGCCGTATTTCAGATGGGTAGACTAAAAGTAAAAGGTTAAATTGCTGCCTTTATTTTTCATCTCCAGCCTCGGATCATTCTAAACTTCAGCACTCTTGACATTATACTTAAAGTAATTATCCCACCCTCTTAAATCCATCCTTCATTACTTATTCAAGGTTGTGCCACATACAGGTGTATATAGCTATGTATGTATGTGTGCGTACATATATGTAGTTAAGTATAGATACACCTGCACATCTAGATGTGAGTATATGTATGTGTGTGTGTGTGTGCATATACATACACATGTTTGTATATGTGTGTATGGAAATCTAAATTGTTTGGTGAATTTTCTAGGTATAGAGATTATACAGTCTTTATGTTCCTAAACATTTTCTCTTCATCAGAATTTTTCCCTTCAGACTTTGAATCATCTTGAGAGTTTTCTGTCTTTCCTTAGCTGATTTTCCCTATAGAATTTTAGCCCCTAGGATCCGATCTCCCTTTGAAATCCACTCTCTCAAAGCACCATCACACACGGGTCTCTGACTCAATTTCTCTCCTCTGACACAGTTTCTGAGATCATGTTCTCCCTTCCCCACAAGGTTATCAATATTTCCACTGAAGTCCCCAATTCCTTCCTGTAGATGAGAATTAAAACCAGAGTAGAATTTACCCTCCGTTGGTTCCTCCATCATTTGAAGGATGAAATTGTCATTAAGGCAAGTCAAGCAGTTGTTGGCTGCTCTGCTTTTGGGAGACAGAGTTAAAGCCAAAGTCTGGAAAAATGAATTACCTCATCGCAGCAGTATTGGGCCTCCATGCCAAGCCTGTGATCTGTTTCCTGAGTTATTCACCAATTTTGTTTCTGTCCAATAGGTCTATATGGATACCCGGGTGGCCAAATCTGTTTGGTTTTGTTTCTGCCCCTATTGAGCTTCCAAAAATAAAAAAAAAAGGTTCTTCCTTCTCCCATTCTGCTTCATTTCTTTCCAGGCTCCACTCATGTGGATTCCTCCACCATGTCCTAGGAAGCTCCTGGAGAAGTATCCTCTACTGCTATAGCCCCTCCCTCTGATGGGAGAGCTGCTCCCAGAAGCTCCATGTAAGGAGGGTGCTCAGGCCAGGGATCTCTTCTTTTCTCATGAGGCTCCAGGCTACCTTCCCCCAGACTTTATCGTACTACCCCCTCTACCTCTTTTCAGCTCCTCTTTATGTGTTGGTTTCTCCCATTAGAATATAAGCTCCTTGAGGGCAAGGACTGTCTTTCTGCTTCTGTGAGTATTCCTAGCATTTAGCACAGTGCCTGGCACATAGTAAGCACTTGATAAATGTTTGTCGACTGGCTGCTGACTCACTTTGGTTCCAGAGTTTCCTTACATGAATATATCTTTTTAACATATAGTGCCCCACTGATACCTGTCATGTTTCTTTTTGATTAAGGCATGCCCATTCAGGCCCATGTTCTAACCACTGATTTCATCCCACTTATAGTTCAGTGATACCTTCTGGGTCAAATTCACCTCCTTTCATTATGACAGCTAATTTCTCTTTTTTCTTACCTCAACATTGGCCTTATAAAACTATAGCTCTGGGTTTTACTCTTTTAAATTAACAAACATGTATTTACTAAGCACCTACTGTGTGCCAGTAACTAAACTAGGTGTTAGAACTACAAAGACAAATGTGACAATAGCCGCATCTTTCAGGAACTCAGAGTAGAGCCAGGGAGACAATGTAATTGGTGATTGGAAGATAAGGTGATTGGTAGGGAGGGAAGGCACCAGTTTTTCAGTGGATCAGGAAAGGCCTCAGGTCAAAGAGCCTTGAAGGAAATTTCTTGTTGTCCAGTCCTCTCTGACTCTCAGTGACCCCATTTGGAGTTTTCTTGGCAGAGATACTGAAGTGTTTGTCATTTCCTTTTCCAGTTCATTTTACAGATGAGGAAACTGAGGCAAACAGGGTTAAGTGACTTGCTCCCAGCCACACAGCTAGTAAATGTCTGAGGCTGGATTTGAACTCAGGAAGATGAATCTTCCTGAATTTTGGCCTGGAGTTCTATCACTGCACCTAGTTGCCGCTTGAAGGCAATTGGAAACTCCGACAGATGGATGTGAGGAGGGAGTGGATTGGGGGTGAGAGAAGATAATCAATGCAAAGCAAACAAAATAGGGAATGGAGTATCTTATCTATAGAAAAGTAGGAAATGCAGTCAGTTTTGTAGAGGGGAATATTACATTAAAAAAGCCTGGAAAAGAGAAGGGGCCAGGTTGTGATGGGCTTAAGATTCTACACAGAGGATTTTATATTTGATCCAAGAGGTAGTAGGGAGCCATTGGAGTTTATTGAGCAGAAGAATGACGTGGTCAGATTTATGCTTAAAGAAAATGACTTTGAAAGCTGAGTGGAGCATGGATTTTATAAGGAGGGACCAATAGCTAATTAAAAGGCTATTATGATAGGGGAGAGTGGTGAAGTGCTGAGCTAAGGGATAAATAGAGAGAACAGGCTGGATACAAGAGGTGTTATGGAGGTGGAGATAAAAAGATTTGGTGGCTTATTGGATAAATAGGGTAAATGAGAGTGAAGAGTTGATGATAATGCCAAGAGTACAAACTGGGGAGATGAGAAGGATGGTAGTGTCTTCTACAACAATAGGGATTGCAGAAGAGGGCAAAGTTTGGGGTATAGAGGAAGCAATAAGTTCCATTATCTAAATGCTGAGTTTGAGATGCTTCCAGGACATCCAGTTGGAAATGTCCATTAGGCAGTAGATGATAAGGAACTGGATCTGAGAAGAGAGACTAGAGATGGATAGATAGTTTGGTTGGTCATCTGCATAGATGTAATAATTAAACTTGTGGGACCTGAGAAGATAACCAAGAGAGAGAAGAAAAGGCTCCAGGTAAAGCCTTGGAGAATACCCACCTTTGATAAATGATCAGTGTGCAGATAGATGAAGAAAGGGATCCAGAAGGGGGAGGTGCCAGATGTCTTGACAAGTCTCGGAAGGGTTTCTGTTATATCTTGGATGCAAACCCTGTGAAAACAACTGACCTCTCTATTGCTGTTATCTGATTGACAAACATCTCCTTCAGTCACAAAAGTCACATGTCACAACTCTCTGTTTCTTCCTCTCCCCTTTCTAGATGAGATCCCACTTAAAAATACCCATGAATTCCTTGAAGACCAAGCCACTGCCTGCTCCCCAGAGCATTCATCTCCCCTCACTTCAGAAGGATCCTCAAAAAGTACTCTAGTATTCATGATAACATGCTTCCTCCTTCCAACCACCTAGCACACGTCAGACATCCCCATCCTTCTTTTTGGGGATTTCACAAGGAAAGACTTCCCAGAGTGCTTTATTACCTCCCTGAATATCTGGAGTATGGAGAGTCACCTTGTGAGTTTTCTCTTCTAGGAGGGGAATTAAGGTGTCCTTGGTGCTTCACATAGCAATCAGCCATGGCAGATATCCCACACTCAGAGTAAATCACTGTGAAAGCTTCCCTTCTTTCCATCTTGACAGGTAGAACATACCCTTTTCATTTCTTTATCTGTCTGCTCTCTCTCCCTCTGTTTACAGGCTGTGCAGTCAAAGCTCTATTAAACAAATGGTGAAGGCCACTCCTTCTGGGCAGAACAACTCCCTCCTCAGGTGACCGAGGCAGATCACCCAAATATGCACAGACAAAGGCCAGAATATTTATGTAATACTGATACACTCATGCACCAGGGGAGGGGTTGGTGGGGATATTGAAAGTGTATGTGACTAGGAACTCTGGGACTGTTTAATCATGTCATTTTCTTCAGTGTTGCCCCAGCCCAGAACCTTTAGCTGCTAGCAGCCAGCATCCCATGGCCCTACCGTGTGAATAAGCCACCCAGCCTTTGATAACTCAAGTTTTAATATTAGAGGGAAACATTAATGGGAAGTCTAGAGAGACCCTTGGGTGAGGGTGGAAGGTGGGGAATAAGCATTTATGTGCCAAGCACTTTACAAAAAATATCTCACTCGATCCTCACAACAACCCTGTGAAGTAGGTGTGGTTAACATCCCCATTTTTAATTTTTTTTTTTATTTTTAGTTTATAACACTCAGTTCCACAAGTTTTGGGGTTCCAAATTTCCTTCCTCTTCCTCTCCTCCCCCTTCCCCCTCAAGACAACATGTAATCTGATACAGGTTCTACATATACCTTCGCATTACACTTATTTATACCATAGTCAAGGTGTAAAGAATTATAACCAATGGAATGAAAAGAGGGCAAATAGTTTGCCTCAATCTGCATTCAGACTCCATACTTCTTTCTCTGAATGTGGATAGCTTTTTCCATCATGAGCCTTTTGGACTTGTCTTAGAACCTTAAATTGATGAGAAGAGCCAAGTCTATCAAAGTTAGTCATCACAGATACCGTGTGTCTGTGTATAATGTTCTCCTGGTTCTGCGCCCCTCACTCAGCATCAGAAACATTCCCATTTTAAAGATGAGGAAACTGAGGCAAACAGATTAAGTGACTTGTTCAGAGCCACATACCTAATAAGTATCTGAAATCAAGTCTTTTTTTTTTAATTAAGATCTTTTTATTTTTAGTTTACAGCACTCATTTCCGCATGATTTTGAGTTCCAGATTTTCTTCCCTCCCCCCCTCCTCCCCCAGACAGCATGGAATCTGATATATCTTCTACATATAATTTTGCATTAAACTTATTTACACAATAGTCAAGTTGTAAAGAAGAATTATGCCCAATGGAATGAGTCATGAAAAAGAAGAAACAAAACCCCCAAAAAAGAGAGGGAGAGAAAAGAAAAAATATAGGAGAGCAAATAGTTTGCCTCAATCTGCATTCAGACTCCATAGTTCTTTCTCTGGATGTAGATAGCTCTCTCCATCATGAGTCCTTTGGAGTTGTCTTTAAACCTTCTATTGCTGAGAAGACCCAAGTCTATCAAGGTTAGTCATCACAGAAGCAATATGGCTGTGGTTGTGTACAATGTTCTCCTGGTTCTGCTCCGCTCGCTCAGCATTATATCATGTAGGTCTTTCTGGAACTCAAGTCTTCTTGACTCCGGGCCCACAGCTCTGTTCACTCTGGAGCCCCCTAGTGGTCTAAAGTGAATGGAAGTCTCCAATAAATGGAAGTCTCTGGAAATTTGGATACCGAAGGAATCAAGGGATTGATAATGGTATAGGGGCAGCTAGGTGGTGGCACAGTACATAGAGCGCTAGGCCTGGAGTCAGGAAGACCCGAGTTCAAATTCGACCCCAGACTAGCTGTGTGACCCTGCACGCGCAAGTCACTTAACTCTGTTTGCCTTAATTTCCTCATCTGTAAAATGAGCTGGTGAACCGCTCCCATATCTTTGCCAAGAAAATCCAAATGGACTCACAACAACGACGTGCTAAAGACTGAGCAGCTACATTTGGCATGCAATTCCTTTCTGGTTCCACATCTTGTGAGAAAGCTGTTGCCTCGAATAAAAGACCTCTAAGGACAAAGGTTTGAGCCATTCAGTATTGAAAGAACCAGACAGGTCCTCCCATACGGGTCTAGTCCTATGGTCCCATTTCTTCATTCTCCTCCCTCTAATCACCTCAGAACACCTTGACATTCACACTCAGCTTCTTTCTCCTTTAGTGTGCCTTGTCTTATAGATTTCTCTCGCTTATCTTTCCTCACTTGCTCTGTGATAACCACTTTCTTCATTACTCCCAAACCTTTGACTCAGTTCTGTACTCATGGGTTATTCATGTATTGCACATTTACAAGAAATTAATAAATGGTAAAGAATAGAATAGAATAGAATAGAATAGAATAGAATAGAATAGAATAGAATAGAATAGAATAGAATAGAATAGGACTACTGTATTGCCAAGGTAATATTCATAGCAATTATTATTACTATGAATATGCTGACTTGATTCTGTATTGCAAAATAAAAAAAAAAAACATATAGAAGACAGAAAAAGCAAAACATTTATTCAGACACCAGAGAACCAAATCCCAAAACCAGTAAGTCTAATCCATCCAAGCAGCATAGAGGTTAATACACATTATCACAGCAGGGAGCAACTCCATTCCATAGCCTCCGCCCTGTTGGGTCCTTCCCACAAGCACTCACAAATCCCAGCTGACTCCTTGCTCTCTCCCTCAGCTTTAACTGCTCTGAGCATTTCCTGCTCCACCCTTCCAGTTCCACTCATTCAGCAAGCTCCTCCCATCACATGTAACTTAGGCTTCCTGTGACATAAGCAGGTCACGCAGGCCTATTAATAGATGGGGAAGATCTTCAAATTTATATTACCATTATACCTACACTAGAGTAACTGTTTGCTATTTTTAAAATGCCACCAATGCAATAGTGCCAAGAACAATTAATATAAAATGAGACATTTTTCCAGGAAATGTTTTAAGCTCATTATGGTTCTACCTGGCACTAACTCCATGATCATCTCTCCTCGAGGGAATTAAATATGGCTTCCAAGCAGGTATGTTGTGAGGCTCAAACAAGACAATGGATGGAAAACATTTTGCAAATCTTAGAGTGCTGTATAAATGCCGGTTATCATCATAATTGTCACTATCATTAGCCTCCTGTCTCACCAGGCCTCTGGTCTGTTCTAGCCTTCACTCCCTAAGCCCTCTACTGTGCTCCTGCTGAGCACAAGCAGTGTTTATAGAGCTGTATAAGAGTGCACAGATAAATGCTTAACAACTGGGCTCTCTGGAGATAAAAAAAATAAAAACATAAACATGCATATTTAGGTTTAATCTTCATTATTTACACTTTCTTTAGCCTAGGCAATTAATACCAAGTTAAATGACTCTACCAAAAAGCACAAAGCACAATAAAAAATTTTTAAAAAATCATTCTCCAATGATTTCAAACTGTAATATTGAATCAGTAAGTATAAAATTATTGATATATGTCAAGGAACTATAGAGAAGGAAAGATTTGAACTTTAATCTGGGGGGGTCACATAGAACCAACAGATCAAAGTGACATGTCCAAATACCTTGGGCTTTTCCTAGGCAAGATACATTGACCATAAAGCTATCCAGAAGAAACTGACTGAATGTGTCAAGATGCCACACTGATGGTATTCTGAGGCCAGAGCTGGGTGAGAAGAGTCTTTTTCGAGTGATGAATACCTTCACAATTTCAGTCTTAATGTGCACTTTCGAAATAGTAAAATGGACTGCAACAGTTCTAGAAGGAATCCAAGGATGTGCACAATATTAATGAATATTTGACCTATTTGCCTCAAGGCAGCTAGAGAAAGATTAATACTTTGCATCAAAAAGTAGGAAGGCTGACAATCTCAGAACACGTGATAAACAGGTTAAAATGTTCAGAAATACTTCTGTAACAGAGAGATACCACTTCACAGAACAAGAGTAAAGGCTAAAAAAAGGTACATCTTACTGTACTTATTGAATGTAACCAATATTCATCAATTTCCTGATATAGTGATGAAGTGGCTATGATCTTAGGATGGAATCAAAAAAACTCTAATGCCTGGCATCCACATGAATTCAATCAATAATATGTAAACAAAGACGTGCTTAAAACTTTCCTGAGTCATGTGTGTTTGTTTACAAAAGCAGGATTTATGATAGCAATTCGCAACCAAATAATGGACAGTAGAAAATTTATAGCAAGGTCATCCTTCAAGTTCCTAAACTTCTGTTCAGTGAGGATTGTCCAAGGAAATGTTAGTGAGTTTTTTTTAATTGTGCAACATATCACAGCACATTCTAAAAATTCAGCACCTACTCAATTTCTAGGCATATGTCATCAAATGGTCAGAATTGTACATCAGAAGCTCACAGACTGCACATCACCATACTACAAATACAAACCTTACTATTTCCTTGAGGATCCAATAAATAAATTGTACTAGAACCAGAACCTCATACAGACAAAATTGTTATTCCCAATGTCCTGGACATAAGACTGACCCATAGACCTTTAAGAATGACGGGGAGAGAAAGTATATGTCTATATATCTACATATCTACATATGTACATATGTATATATATATATATATATATCTACATATGTATCTATGTCTATATATCCATAATTATATATAAATATATTCACTTAGTTGTAGCCTTCTGGGGGGGAGGAAGGGAGGAAGGGGGTAAAAAGAACAAAGTAAAAAGTGCACAGCGGAGAACAAAAGAAAACTTACGAGGAGGCAAAGAAAAGATGGGCAGCTCTGAACACAATGCATAGTATTTGTTACATAGGCTTTCTTGAAATGGAAATTTATTGCTGTATATTTTGAATCCCCTTTTACATTCTGCTGTGCACATGACATGCTTTTTTTCTTTTCTTACTATGTATTTAAGTTTATAATATTTCTTTTTCTTTTTTATTGTGTATTTGTTTCAATATTTAAGTTTATAATACATTTCTTTTCTTATTGTGTATGTGAGTTTCAATATTTAAGTTTATGTTTCTTTTCCTTTTCTTATTGTGTATTTAAGTTTCAGTAATAAAAAAAATCCAAGTTTAAAAAAAAATTTTTGAAAACGTGGAGTGGATGTCACCATACAGGAGTCTCCCCCCACCGCGACCCACTCACTTCCAAAGTACATGCAGTGGAAGGCTGCCAAATATAGACACCTAGTACCAAAACACGTAGGGAAAGGATAAGTGTGCATCCGATCCTGGGCTTGGTTGTCCTCAAGATGCTTTCTATGACTCTGTGGAGGATGAGAGTGCATCCCGATATTTTTATCCAATGACGAGAAGCAGTCACATTTGATCCACCCAAGCGACAGTCCAGCTGATAGCAAGCATGGGAGAGCAACAATAAAATAATGATTTGCCCCAGGGTCCTTTCTATTTAAATCTCATTGAATATAGCACAAAAAGAATAACAATAATAAAGGCTGATATTAAAAGCGTGGAAAGTGGTCCATATATATTGTGTCATTTGAGGAGACATTCCCCCAATGAAAAGTAGCCAAAGCCAGAAGAGGTATGACCAGCCATCGGCGTCTAGCTCCACACAGCCATTCACCTTTGAGATCTAACGTGGCATATGAATAACATAGTGGGCTTGGATCCAGGTCAAGACCCGGGTTCAAATCCTACCTCTGATGATGACCTTGGTTAAATCATAACTAAATCTATGACCCCCATTTTTAATAATTGTAATCTCTCTCAGCTTCTCCAAGTTTGTCTTGGGGACAGTACCTCCATCTTCCCCATGAACACCCAAGACATCATTTAAGTCATACCAGAAATGTCCCTAGTAATGGTAGTGAAGGGGGGAAATAAAATACCCAAGGGCTCTGGGACTACACCTAAATAGACCTACTCCCTACATATCTACTATGTGGAAGTCACTTTGCTCAGCATTTAAGAGACAAGGTGGGTTTTTTGTTGTTTTATTTTGCTTTTTAATGACAATCTGTCCTCAAACTCATGATTTGCTGGGTGGAAAAGAGGAAAGATATGACCTGTGCATAGAAAAGTATGATACAAGATAGAGTAGGGCAGAATAAGAAAAGGATCTTTGATGTGAAAACTTGGCAAAGTAGATGAGGAAGAAGATGAGAAGGTTCGGGTGGATAGTACTCTGCACCAAGGGAGAGAATGGCCACATGGAGGAAGTCATGGGGCTGTAGAAACATCAAAGCCAGATCACCTGTAGAGTCACAAAAGGGCTTTGGAAAAGTGGTATTCTTCCAAGTTGCTCTAAACATTTGATAAACAGATTCACTAGTGAAAGAGAGGGAAGGAAGAATCTGTAATCACCCAGCGTAAACTGGAGGCTTTGGAAGTTACTGATTCCTTTAGGAATCAGGGAAATATCCCCCATATTTAGAGAACCTGGCTCTTCACTTTTGAAACAACGTGTACATTTAACTTAGGGGAAAGCGCTGATACTTGTAGGCTTTTCTACCAGACAGATCATGGTCTTCAGGACTTTGTTTTGTTTTAAATTGGAGAACAGGCTGAGAGTCTTCAGGGGGAAGTATATACTAGAACACTACGGGAAACATTCTTCACTGAGTCACTTTCTGGGCTGCCTCTGATGTTTTCTCGAGGTCACTCTTTTGCTCCCACTCAAATGTGAAATGACTTCTCAGAATCCATCTCCTGTGCCACTCTGGGATTTCAGCCATTTGATCAACTATACCCCAGAAATGCTAAGGTTTTTTTCAAAGTATATTGCTGTGCCATTTAAAAAGGTTCAAGAGATGTAATTTCTGAGTAATTTAATTATTTTGTTAATAATGCCAGCATGTTTATTAATAAAAGGATGGTCATTTGGCTGTCTCTCAGACACTTGATCAACTATACCCCAGAAATGCTAAGGTTTTTTTCAAAGTATATGTGCTGTACCATTTAAAAAGGTTCAAGAGATGTAATTTCTGGGTAATTTAATCATTTTGTTAATAATGCCAGCATATTTATTAATAAAAGGAAGGTCATTCGGCTGTCTCTCTCTCTCAGACCAAAGTCAATCCTGATGGCAGGCTCACAGCTTATATGCACATTGGAAAAGGGGGTGCTCCCCAAGGGTGGCAATCAACTCTGATTGGTTAACAGTGAATGAGAACAAATATTATAATGAGGGATTAGATCTGAACTACGATTATTCGTTTTCTTCTTAAGTTATCCATGGCTTGGGCATCTATTCAAAGAATTGATCCCCCACTCAAGCCTGAGCAGGACACAATGGCTTCCCCACCTGAATGAGGTGTTAATCCAATCTCATTTCCACTAATGTCCTTGAAGAGATTGAACTCATAAAATCAGGACTTTTGAAAAAGAGGGAAACCCTGGATCTCCCAAATCATTGGTTGTTAGTAATCATTTTTCTCCATGTAAAGAGAAGTCAGAGTGGCAAAAGATTCCTAGAAGTCAGGCTATCCCCTGGATTCTATGTGAATACGTAGGCTATAGGTTATCCCAACTCTTATTTATATTTATGAGAGGGGTCTCTAGCATAAGTTTTCTATTTGCATCTTATCCCATCTGAAGACTCTAGGGGCATACCTGAGACATTATGGAGTTTTTCTAATACTAATCACTTGAAGCCCCCAATATGGTGTATTCTCCTTTATATCAGTTGCCAGTGATTAGTGCCAAGTTTAATTTAACCAAATAACTCCAATTAGCTTTTACAAAGGAATATTTGCTGAGAAGATATAGTAAGAATAGAAGTACAAACATTTCTATCGAACACCTGAAGATACAATCCTTTTTCTACAACTCTACTACACAACCTCAAACTTAAGACATGTATTAGTCAATAGCCAATAAACATTTATTAAGAGGCTGCTGTGTGCTAGGAATTGCGCTAAGCTGGGGAGGCCAAGAAGTTTACAATCTAGTAGGGGAAAGCAGCACACAAGAGGAGGCTAAAAAGTTCCCCAAGGGAGGCTGCCAGGGCATACCCAGCATTGGGGCATGATGTCCATGGAGTCAAAACCAAGTAGAGCAACTGATGGAAAATGAAAAGGAAAAAAAGCATGAACGCCCTTCTGTCCTCAAATAAGCTCACCCCTACAATAGAAGAGTGAATGGAAGGGTTGTCCCTTCTCAGTTGCCTTTAGTCCATTGTTTCTTTGGTCTCACACACCCCTTGCCCATCTCCAATCTGTTGTCAAGCCATGTCAATTTCATCTTTGCACCATCTCTCAGATCTTCTCCCTTCTTTCCTCTGACACTGCCACCACCCTCACACAGGCTCTCATCACCTCATGCCTGGACTATTGCAATAGCCTGCTGGGAGTCTCTCTCTACTCCAACTCATCTTCTGTGGTTGTGGTTGTGGTTGTATGGTTTGTGCTTCGTTCTCAAAGAGGACCATGACAACAGGGAGATAATGACATGACTTGTAATTGACTGTGATTTCACTGAGGGAGGGCTGTGCAAAGTCACCAGCCTCACTTTCTCCTCCAGAACCATCTGGGTCCAGTAGCCCAATATGATCAGGATATGGCCCAGGATGCAGTGGGAGACCTTGGCCTTTCTATGCAGGCATACACATTCTCCTTATTAAATCACAGACATAGATGGAGAGAAAGATACACGGCATAGATATAAATATAGAAAGATCGATGGATAGAGATAGATAAATGCAAACAGATAGAAACAGATAGGTCAATCTCAGAGGTTATCTTTTATCACCTCCACATTGGACAGATCAGTAAATGAAAGTCCTCAGGAGTGAAATGATCCATCTGAGTCAACCCAGATATAAAGAAACAAGCCAGGTTAGGAAGCCAGGGTCTCCAGCTCCTTCCACTGGCCCATGCTGCCTCTTCATGATAGAAGCATTGGTTTTTGTGCTTTCTCTCCCACCAAGTCTCAGAGTGGCGAGAGAGAGCCTCCAAGGCTGCTGGTCCCCACCTCCACATCCGCCCTGACAAGGAGTTAAGCCCTCCAGCAGAGGAGAGCTCCCAAGGCAGCCCATTCTCACCCCTCTTTTGCCACTTCTGTTAGCTTCTCTGACCCCCAACTGAAAATCTTCCTCTTTCTCAGCTATCAGACTCCGTCGGTATGTTTGTCATTTTGCCAAATGACTTCTTTTTCTCTTTCTTTTTCTGTTCCGTGTTGCAGAGATTGCTCCCTGGGTAGGGTAGGGGAAGGGAGATATACAGATACTGAAGTAATTGCAAAGCGAAAGATCTCAATCAAATTAACCATCCAGAATTTTACCAGAATCAAAGCTAAGTTTGCCAGCCTTCAATTCACAGACTCCATTCCATTCCTTCTTTAAAAATTGGGATAAAATACCACCTTTCCTATTTCCCAAGGTGCAATGTTAATATTTTATAGATGAGGAGATTGAGACATAGAATAGTTAAGTGACTAGACATAGCTATTAAATGTCTGAAGTTGGAGAGGCAGCTGGGTAGTGCAGTGGATAGAACACTGGGCCTGGAGTCAGGAACTCCAGCCTCAGACACTTAGCAGCTGTTAGTGACCCTGGGCAAGTCACTTAACTACCATTGGCCTCAGGTTCCTAATTATAGCATGGGGACTAAAATGGCATCTACCTCCCAGGGTTGTTAGGAGGAGCAAATGAAATACTAATGGTAAAGTGCTTGGCGCAGTGCCTGGCACATAATAGGTGCTTTAAAAATATTCACTATTTTTATTCAAACAGGTCTTCCTGATCCTTGGCCCAGTATTCCAGCTGTCACTGACCACTGTGGATGCTCGACATTCCCATGTTCCGGCTCAGCTGCCTAGAATCAGGGGTAGCACATTCCTACTCTCCCTAAAGAGCCAGAAACAAACAGAGGCTGAAGCACAGACAGAAACCAGTTCCTGCATTAGATGTCCCCTCTCTGCCTCTCCTCACAGCTCAGCTCCAGGGAGATGATAAATCCTTGTGCTCCCCTTGTTGTGTGGCTGTCTCTGGGGGAAATGAGGCCCTGCCACAAGGTGCTTCCTCCCACCATGATTGCTCAGCTCTCCCCATGTCTGTAGCCCTCTCAGGCAGCCTTCAAGGCTCAGCACCACACCCTATAGGAAGCCCTCCTGGACTGTCTCAGCCACCAGGGTTCTCTTCCTCCTCCAAAGTGCAGCAGTGTTTACCATTGATTGACCTCATTCTAGGACATTCCCTACTTCACATGCGTCCCCATTGATATGGCCAGACATTAGACACAATTAAATACAAGGTAGCACGCCGAGTGCTTCTTCAGTGCACAGACTGTTCTCAAGGAGCTCTGATTTTCTTCAATATAACAATAATGACGATGATGATGATGATGACAACTGACATTTGTATAGTGCCTACTATGTACAGAGCTCTAATCCCTACACTGGGGACATAAAAATAGATCAGACGCAGACTCTTCTCTCAAGGCACTCTGATATTCTATAATAATAATAATAATAATAGCTAACATTTGCATAGTGCCTACCATGTTCTAGGCGCTGTGCTAAGCACTTCACAAACATTTTCCCATTTGATCCTCATAGTGACTCTGGGAGGGGCTGCTGTTATGATCCACTTTTTACAGATAAGGAAACTGAGGCAGACAGAGGGTAAGGGTCTTACCCAGGGTCACATCAGTGAGTGTCTGGGGCCAAATTTGGACTTTCTTCCACAAAGTCCATGATCCAGCCACACTGGCTGTCTTACAGTCCTCACAGATGATACCCCATCTCCCATCTCTGTCTGTGTGCACCAGCTGTTGCCCCATGCCTGACCTCAGCCTCTTAGAACCCCAGGTTCTAAGCTCAGGTGCTTCTCTCTGTAAGCAGACTTTCCCAGTCCCTCCCAGCTGCTAGCACCCTCTCTCTCTCTCTCTCTCTCTCTCTCTCTCTCTCTCTCTCTCTCAGGCTTCCACATATGTATTACATCTATAGTCTGTATATTTGTATATGTGTACATGCTATTTCTCCTGTAAAAATGGAAGCTCCATGAGGGCAGGGACAAAGAGTGGGCTATTAAACATTTAACAGTTGGATCTCTGAAAAAAAATGTGAAGGACATACTTTTAAGTTTAATCTTCATCATCAATGTTTTCTTCATCACTTTATTCACCTAAACAATTAAGAAAACAATAAATCAAGCCTGGTTTGTAGCATTTGCTGCTCTCCATGGTGTAAATACTCTTAAATGGTTGCAATAGGCCAATCTCAGGGCTGTCACCACCACTTCCCTAGAAGGGAGGGATTATCTCACCATTGTCTGTGCATCCTCAGCTCTTAGCTGCACAGAGTTGAGCATACAGTAAGCACTTAATAAATACTTATTAAGTGAATCTATTTGGGAGTTAAGATGTTCAAACATTACTCTCTACAAATGAGAGTTTGTTCAGGACCAAGGAGAGACCCAGGCTCTGAGCGCTGAGGAATCAGATACCTAAGGGAGAGAGCACTTTCAGCTGGTGGGCACAGTGTAGAGTCTGGTGGGTGGAGAAGTGAGATGATGAATCAAGGAATAAAAATAGCAAATATTGATCGAGCATTCTAAGGTTTTCAGTGAGCTTTACTCATAACAACCCCATGACATGGGCAATCCAGCCGTTTTAAGTTATTAAGACTGCAGATGGACATTCCCATCTTACAGATGAGGAACCTACAGCTTGGATTGTCTTTGGCAGCACAGCTGGTGAGCCTCTGAGGCAGGATTTAAAGCTCCCTTTGAAGGGGGCTTCATGGAGCCTCCGGGGCTTGCAGTCAGAAGATCTGGCTGGGAATCTTGGTTCTGCAATACACTAGCTGTGTGTCCTTGGGAAGATTCAAAATGGCAGAGTGTTAGAGGGAGTGATCTGAAAGGCTCTTTTCAGTCTCTTGTCCCTCTCAGTCCCTTGATCCTCTAAGAAGGAAGGCTACTGTGTCCTAGACTGGGGCCTGAGAAACACCCTGGGGATCATTCCCACCTGCCCCAATTGCCCCAATTTTCCCAGCACTCTTTTGTTGTTGTTTGATCAGTCGTGTCCAGCTCTTCATGACTCCATTTGAGTTTTCTTGAAAAATATGCTGCAGTGGTTTGCTGTTTCCTTCTTTGGCGCATTTTATAGATGAGGAAACTGAGGAAAACAGAGTTAACTAACTTGCCCAAGGTCACACACCTAATAAGCATCTGAAGCTGGATTTGAACTCATGTCCTCCTAACTACAAGCCTAGCATTCTATCCATTGAGACACTTAACTGTCCTTCCATATTGACCTTTTTTCCTACCAGCCATGAATGGTATGCCAGCCTTCAGTGAAAGCTAAGAATAGGGTCCAGGGGCAGGAAATTCATTCCTGGCCCAGGCCATCCAAAGGCCATTAGATAGAACACATAGCATCCACCGGCCCCAGGGTGCTGATTCTGCCTGGCATTTTGCCTAATGCCATCTGTAGGGAGCCAAATCGTGGGTTGTCATTGATCTGGACCCAGTCATGCCAGGCAGCTTTATTGATTGGTGTTTTACTTTATCTCTGTTCTTCATTCCCTCCTAGAAAAAGCCAACTGTCTGCATTTTTCTGAACTTTCTCCCTCTTCCACCTGATACAGCAAGAGATTTGATCTTAGTGGACCATGCAGTTCAGAGGAGAGGAAAACCACAGCTTGCTCATGTTTTCAAATGGAGCTGCCTAAGCAAAGATCCTTGCCAGCCAGGCTTCAGTGCCAGACATTTCCTGCAGGAGAAAAGAGAAAGATAAGAGCGGGAAGAGCCTGGCCAAGAAGGCTGAGGACTTCCCTCCCAGTGTGGTCTGCAGCCATCCCTCCTCCTTTCTTTATGATGCTATCAATGAAGGAGGTTGGGCCAAATGATGTTCCAGGCCCCTCTCAGCTAAAACATTCTAGGTTTTAGGTTCTAAGATAATTTCTAGCACTGCTGTTCAATTTTCTGAAATGCTTTCATGTTAGGAAGTGAGGCAGAAGAAGGAAAACCCTCTAACTGCACCAGGTCTTGGATAAGATAGTTTGAGATCGAGTTAGAGAACCCTAAGCCTAGAACTAAAACCTGTTGGAGTCCAGGACTCATGAAATACTTTAAACTCTGAGCAGAGACCCAGAAAATGAATGCAAAATTTAGTTCAAGAAAAAAAGAACTGCAACATGGACCAGCTACATGAGACTATAGGGGAGTTCTTAGTTGTGATCATTCCAAGCTATCAAAAATGACTTCTCTGTAATTAGCAATAATCACAAATAAATAAAGTAGTCAATTATTACCATAAGAAAGACCACAATGGATGATTTCTCTTAGGCTCCACTGAACTGGGCCATGGGCCAGCGGGCCAGGACACAAAGCCATGGCATCATATGGACTTCTCAACTCCTAGCAAAGAGAGAAAGTGGGACAAAGCACAAGAGACAAGGAAGAGTAAGAGGCGGATGGGAGGAAGAAGAGGAAGAAGAAGAAGAAGAGGAAGAAGAAGGAGAAGAAGAAGAATTAGAAGAAAGAGAAAAGAATTAGAACAGAAGAAGAATTAGAAGAAGAAAGAGAAGAATAAAAAGAAGGAGAAGAAGAAGGAGGAGGAGGAGGAGGAGAAGAAGAAGAAGAAGAAGAAGAAGAAGAAGAGAAAGAAGAAGAAGGTTGGTTGCTTTTGCTTTTTCTGGGCCTCAGTTTCTACTCTGTAAAATGAGTGTTACATTAATACAGGGGTTCATGGATTAACACTCATTTTTAAAGGAGTTGGGGGGGGGGGTCATGGATCCCTTTGGCAGTCAGTCTGGTGCAGCCAATGGACCCCTTCTTATAAGAGTGTTTGTAAACATATAAAATCATATACATAGGCCTACAAAGGAAACCAGTTAGGTTGGCATACATTTGTCAAAATATTTATTTTTATGAAAAGTCTGACCCTTCCAGGTTAAGAGCCATGAGCTGGACAATCTTAAAAGTCCCTCCATCTTGTACAGAACCCCTCTGTTAACTGGACAGTTTATTTCCCTGGATTATTATGATGATTAAATGTAATGATGTATGAAAAATTCTTTGCCAGCCTATAAGTGTTTCATGACTATGTGGCCATACGTGGCTGTAGGTGTGGTAGGTGGCTGCATTCTCACCCTCCCATAGTCACACCTCTGGGAGCATAGTCCCTTGGACACTTCAGCCTTGGTCAGTTTGGTTGACTCTCTGAAGGTGAGGGCCTCTGCATGTTTCACGCCCACCCGAGCTTGGTGCATCCTTTCAGGTACCTCTAGGACATTACATAGAGATGGCCCCTAGCACAGGCAGGCATCCCTCAGCCTTTCATCTGCCACATCCCCTCAGTCTCAGTTAGCCCTTAGCTTAGCCAGAGCAAGCTCTCCTCACCAGGGTCAGGGGTTAAATTCTTTGGCAAACATATGGATTGAGGCCAATATGGCAGCCAAGGGCTTATCTTCATGATATGCTCCAGGCTGCTTTTGGAAGGCTGAGATTGCAGTTCCCTGCAAACACACAGTCCATATAATGGCTTCTCTGTTGCCTTTGTTTAAAATATTTCCCACTAAACCCTAGCAGGGCCCATGGTCCCAGTTTTATACCTAAACCTCCCAGCTCCAACCTTCTTTGTTCTAGGAGGTTCTGTGTTTCACAGTCCCACCCAGCTCTGACTTTCCCTATGTCTCTCAATCTATAAAGATTTAAACAGCAACAGTCAGCAAGTCTGTCAAAGATGTCACCCGGCACCCTGTCATTCAGGGATTGGGGATGGGAACGCCTGGGAGGGGCTCTAGGAGTCCTGAGCAGGGATGGATTCTTGAGATTGGTGCAACAAAAACAAGAGACCACCAAGTCTGAGAGAGAGGGCAGGATGTGGGGAGAGAGGACAAAGGGGATCTGGAATTCCAGAAGACTCATGCCACCTTTTCTACCATCCTCAGCATTCTTCCTTGGGCATCCTCAGGGCAGATAACTCAGCAGCACTGGAGTAACTAAGAATAGTTTTAGCACCTTGGAAGGAAGAATTATTTTTCCTTTTTTTTTCTTTTTTTTCTTTAATATATTTAGTTTTTAGCATTGATTTTCACAGGAGTTTGAATTACAAATTTTCTCCCCATTTCTACCCTCCC